>OY856413.1:1013837196-1014569696 GCA_963693085.1 Alisma plantago-aquatica
ACATGAAATAACCCATGTTGTTGTTTATTGTTAGTACTTACATTTATATTACTTTTTCTCAACATTTTACATTATTGTAGGCATAATGGCTTGGGCCTCTACCCTAATTTTACTATTCCCTATTGTAGAATAGTTGGACATCATTCTAGATGATCGTTCATTAGCACAACTCACTATACCTAAACATTGGCGTTATTTAAACGCAAGATGCTACACGGCTGGTGAAGTGACCCTAAATTTTGGAACTTCCACTTTAATTTTGGGTTCCTTGACATTAGCATAGGAATCATCATGATTAACATATCTCACTACTCCTTCCTTGATGACTATTTATCACACTTGGGTATGTTCTGTTATTTTATTATGTTTTTCAACCACTTATCAACAGGTAAATCATCATATTTCACATTTTCTTCATTAAGCATGGATCGTTTGCCTTAATTTCTTTCAAACACCATGCTTATTTTACATTAACACTTTCTTACAAACATAGGTTGGTCTGAGATTATCTCAGGTTCCACCTTATTCCTTTGTCATTGTTCTCATTTATCTTCTCATTTTATACTTATCATTGGAGTTCTCACCATCTTATGTGGATTTCATACCTTGAATCACTTTATAAGCATATACTTATCTGTCTTTTACTTTGTTATCTTCTAATCACATGTTAAAGAACTCCTCTTTTCCTTATTTGTATTCAGATTTAGATTTCATGGTGTTGTATCTTTCTCTAATAGTTACCAAACATTCAATTTTGATAGATAATGATGCAATTCTCATCTTCTTTAAGATAGGATTGAGATATTCACACCCTGATTTCTTATTCATTATGCTCTTCAGATTGTCTCAAAATGACTAGTTGATCAGAGTAATTAGAAAGATAACAATCTAAGAGTTCCATACTTACCTTTTCTTCAATAATTGAATACTTGGCTAGGGCCAAATACTAAGATTAGGTAGTATGCACCATAGTTTTATGTCATATTCCTAATTTTGACATCATCCTAGTCCCAAGTCCTAGTGTCCTTGTAGACTCGGTGAACCTAAATCTATGATACCAACTTGTGATAACCTGTTACACTAAATGAGATTACTCAAAACATAAAGCAAAATTGATCACTAATTAATTACATACCCAAAAATATGGGTAAATTAAAATCGATTTCAACGTCAGCACCTACTTAGAAACATTTGTATAAGAGCCCAACATCTTTATTCTATCCATACTATGCCAAGAATTTGATACAAATGGTTATATCACCTTAGCCACGACATATATACACAAGAGAACAATATTTGTATATGCCACACAAACAAGCATTAACATGCTAACAAAAGTCTGATTCGTTTGAAACACCATATACAAGCTTTTCCTGCCCGGACCTGAGAGTACAGGGACAACTCTAGGATGCACTAGACATCTAATCAACTTTCTCAAAGACCCATTACTATAGCTCCTCTTTGCTTCCACATGTTTGTTTTTCTCACTTCTGATTACCTAAAAAGATGTGGAGAACCACAAGGTTGAGACCCATGTCCCAGCAAAAGATATAACCTCCAATTATGCTTATTGATTACACCATTTTGAATAGTAAATAACTAAGTAGTTGGACTATTTAATAATCAATTGAACAGATTGAACAATTTAAGTATAGTAAACAGATTAAGCAAATCATTTTAGCAATAAGTATGATCATCAATGCATATATAGATAACAAATAAATCCATTTCTCTGGATAGATATGTACTCAAATATCATCAAATTGCATCTAATAACAATCGTTATCATTAATCTGATTATCATCATATTCCTTGCTAACAACACAAGCAATCTAGTAGCATAAGTGTAACATCCCTGACCTGGGTTATGCCTTAACCGTAGGTGTTTTTCTTAATAAAGTTAATTACATGCTTGATCTTAATTTTTGAAAAGTAATTAAGTCTCAAGAGGAACTTATGTTTCAATTTTAGTCCTTTTTGAACAATGTTGAAATAATATTTTGCACATTTTGGACTAAAGTGCAAATTACCCAAGTTGAGGGGTTAAATTGCAAATGTTGCATTATAGGATGTTCCTCAAGTGTTGAAGCATCATAAGGATGAAAATGATGTAGTGGTATGGCTTGTGGTAGCCTGAGTAACAAGAAAGAGCTTGTTGAACAATGTTTGTGCATTAAAACCTAGTTTTGGTGTAATGTGAAATTTACCCAAAACCCAGGGTTCAATATGCAAATTACCACTTCAAAATAGTCCCTAATGTTTCTTGGCATCATGTAGAGCAAAGAAAATGAGAGGGGCGCCTCATTTGTATCTCTTTGGAGGAGAGAGAATATTGATATTAAAATAATCAAGATTTAAGCATAATTGGAACTTTACTTCAATTTAATGCAAAAATAAATATATTAATTAAAGCCCCCTTTAATCAAAAGGTGAGGGATGAGTTTAAAAAATAATTGACGACCAATTGCCTTGCAAAGGCACGAAAATATCCAAAGGAAGTGGATAACTCACACACATTATTATAAGAAAAAGAAATATCCACTCACTTATGGATATTAGTATTAAATGATTTAAGGTGCTTAATTTGATTTTCTTTAAACCATGGATAATTGAGAGGAATAAGAGGCAAAGAAGATAGCCTCGTGACCAAGGAAGGGAAGGGGGAAAGTGGCAAGGAAATGGAGGAGATAATCCCTACTTCCTCTCTCCTAAAATGAATTTTTAATAAAATGCATATATGCTCCCTTATCCATGAGTTGAACGGGTAATTTCGAAACCCCTTTCACTTCTTTCTTGCAAAAATGACCAAGGGAGCTTGTATAAATAGGAGGACGACCCCCAACCTATTGTTAAGCTTCTTGACCTCCTTTCACCATGATTTCATGGTGGAAATAAAAAATAAATGATGGATTTCTTCTTTTCTCCATGCAATCTTCTATCCTAGCCATTCCTTTTCACTCAAAAGCTTGAGGACGAACTTGGGATAGTTGAGAAAGCTTCGTCCACCATTAAAGACGTGGATCTTGGAGCTTTGAAGCTCAATTGGAGGTGGGTTGTAGAACTTGAACCCCTTTACATTGTTATTCAACTATTAATCTTGCAATTTCGTTGATTCCTTCATCTTCTTGATTAATTGTTGGTTGAAATGGGTAAATCCATGAAATAAGAAGTACTAAGAACTACAGGGACGAAGGTAGATGATGATAACATCATCTTGGACACATTTCCCAAAGAAATTCTATGTCATTCAGTTTCAACAAACTTGCTCATTCGGTTTCAACAAAACCGTTTGAAAGCAAATAGTTTCATCAAACCGCTTGAAGCTAATCGGTTTCAAACCATTTGGAAGAGTTGACCAGGGTTGACCATTTGGGAATTTTGATTCTAATGATGCTGGTTGATGACCCACCAAATTTTATTGATTAATTCTAAAGGGTTCATCAGTTGAAGGTTAATCAATTAGCAAACCCTAATTGAAATAACTGCTGACATTCAACTTGGTTAACTTAGATTTTTGGGTTGATTAGCCCAAACGGTCTCAAGACCGTTTGGAGGTCACCCAAATGGTCTCAAGACCGTTTGGGGGTCACCCAAGACAATTTGGAGGTCTAGGGTTAAGTATGGTTGAGAAATTGAAGGTCCAGAGATACCAAATTGAAATGCAATTGAGTGCTGATTTGATGATCAATCCAATGATCTAAACCCTAATGAAATTTCACAAATTCCAATGATAGGATGGGGCAAACGGTCTCAAGACCATTTGAAGGTCATCCAAACGACCTCAAGACCGTTTGGGGTCAGGTCATGTCAAAAGTTTGATGATGGTTCATTGGTTTCAATTGAACCAATTCCACAATGTTAATCATTGATGGCCACTAGATTCAAAGTCCTAATTGAAGGTTCCTTGAGTTGAAATCCTAGATCAATTGGGTTCACAACCCAAATTTATGGTCTAATTGAAGGTTGATTCAATAGTTCAAGTGATAAATAAATCAAGGACTCAACGGATAATTGGTCCATCCATTGAAATCATGAATCGTGTAAGTGTTGAAAGGACTTTTTGGTCCATTCGGTTTTGAGATGGTTTGGACCAAACGGTCTCAAGACCTTTTGGGTCCAAACGGTCTCAAGACCCTTTGAGACCAAACGGTCTCAAACTATTTGGAGACCCAAGTCCATTCGGTTTCCAACCGTTTGGAGCATCAATGGTCAAGAACGTTTGGATGTTTCAATGTGATTAAATTAATTGGGAACCTAAGGTGATGAAAGATGAAATGATCTTATGGTTGTTACTGATTTATCTCAAAGATAATCACTAGTGTTGTACCCTCAAGTTGCCAAGTAATTGGTAACCCTAGACGTGTTAATTCCTGAAGCTTAAGTAAGCAATATTTCAATACACTATGTCAACCCTAATTGAATGTATTTAATTAAAGGGTTGGTTGACCTAATTTATCCAAGTTTGACATAGTCAACATCCTCGAGAGGATGAGAGAGTGAGGAATCCGTACATGTAGGGTAATCATGTAATGGATAAGCCTCAAATACCTTTAATATGAATAAATTAAGATTCTAAAGTATGATCTTTGATGAAGTGATCATGAAACCCTAATCAAGAAGGCTGTTGAGCCTTAACCCTAATTTAGGGCAATGCTATGTGTAACCCTAATATAGGGAAAGGATGTAATCCTAATTGAGGTTGATTCCATGAGAAACTCTAATTGAGGGTGATTCCATGAGAAACCCTAATTGAGGGTGATTCCATGAGAAACCCTACTTGAGGTTGATTCCATGAGAAATCCTAATTGAGGGTGATTCCATGAGAAACCCTAATTGAGGTTGATTCCATGAGAAACTCTAATTGAGAGTGATTCCATGAGAAACCCTAGTTGGGATGAATAGTAAACCCTAATTATGGATAATGTGATGTGAACACCTAATGAAAGGTGATGGTATATGAAATCCTAACCCTAATGAAGTATGATAGTATGTGAAACCCTAAACCCTAATAAAGGGTGATGGTATGGGAGACCTAATCCTAATAATGGAATAGTGACTATTACACTGATAAAGGAAATACCTAAAGTGATTGATTATAGGTAACCTTATAGCAAGCAATGCCTTAATCTGAGATGAGTCCATATCATTGAAGATAGTTGGACAATTCTAATGTGTGTTCTATAACCTATGCATTTTATGATAAAGGTGATAGGTTAGTAGATAAAAGTATTAAGATGGGAAATACCTTAATACAATACAAGTTGATAAACTTAAGTGAGTTAAAAGTAATAAGGATAGTAATGCTTCAAGACACCATAGATATCACATCCCACTCTTTAAGAAAGATATAAATGGTTACCTAGTGAGAGGTAACAAGATGTTTTATGGGCCTTGTGAGCCATGATGTTAATTGTTTTCTAGTAAGAGGTGAAAAGATATTAAATGTGCTCTATGAGCCATGAGAATGGTGATTGCCTAATGAGAGGTGACAAGAGGTGATAATATGTGATAATATCACAGGATTGGTTAAATCCGAATACCTGGAATAATATCACAAGATTGGTTAAATCCCAATATCTGGAATAATATCACATGATTGGTTAAATCCCAATACCTGGAATAATATCACAGGATGGGTTAAAACTCAATACCTGGAATAATATCACAGGATTGGTTAAATCCCAATACATGGAATAATGTCACAAGATTGACATAGTTCAATACCTGGAATAATATCACAGGATTGGTTAAAACCCAATAGCTGGAATGATATCACATGATTGGTAACAACCCAATACCTAGAATAACTGCACAGGATTGGTAACAACCCAATACCTAGAATAATGTCACATGATTGGTAACAACCCAATACATGGAATAACTGCACAGGATTGGTAACAACCCAATACCTAGAATAACTGCACAGGATTGGTAACAACCCAATACCTGGAATAATATCACAGGATTGGTAACAACCCAATACCTGGAATAACTACACAGGATTGGCATAGTTCAATACCTAGAATAACTGTACAGGATTGGTAACAACCCAATACCTGGAATAACCGCATAGGATTGGTAACAACCCAATACCTGGAATAACTGCACATGTTTGGTAATAACCTAATACCTGGAATAACTACACATGATTGGCATAGTTCAATACCTAGAATAATGTCACATGATTGGTAACAACCCGATACCTAGAATAACTACACATGATTGGCATAGTTCAATACATGGAATAACTACACAGGATTGGTAACAACCCAATACCTGGAATAACCGCACAAGATTGGTAACAACCCAATACCTGGAATAACTACACAGGTTTGGTAATAACCCAATACCTGGAATAACTACACATGATTCACATAGTACAATACCTGGAATAATGTCACAAGATTGGTAACAACCCAATACCTGGATTAACTACACATGTTTGGTAAAACCCAATACCTGGAATAATGTCACAGGTTTGGTAACAGCCCAATACCTGGAATAACTGCATAGGATTGGTAACAACCCAATACCTGGAATAACTGCACATGTTTGGTAACAACCCAATACCTAGAACAGTTGCACAGGATTGACATAGTTCAATACCTGGAATAGTTGCACAAGATTGGAATAGTTCAATACCCAGAATAGTTGCACATGATTGGCATAGTTCAATACCTGGAATAATGCCACATGATTGACATAGTTCAATACCTGGAATAGTTGCACATGATTGGCATAGTCCAATAGCCGGAATAGTTGGGATTGGCATAGTCCAATACTTGGAATGGATACACAGGAACAATATAAGCGCAATGCTCATACTAGTTGCACAAGATTGGTATAATCCAATACCTGGAATATTTATACAGGATTGGTATGGACCAATGCCTAAACAAGACATGATGATGTACACTCTCAGGTCCAGTATAAACCAATACATGTTTAGTAGATTGGCTAAGGCCATCAGATAGAAACAAGAAAGAGTCAGGGGTGACATATCAGAGTAATGAGTATAATGAGAAAAGCATGAGATGTTGAGTTGATATAATAGATAAATGATATACATGTCCTTTCTATTCCTTATATAGAGAATGGATGATTTACTGCTCTATTATAAATAGTTGCAATATTTAAAGATGAGAATGATCTAAACTGCTTATCCTCTGCCCAGTTTTATATCATTAAATTTCAATAATAATGTTTTTGGTAGAGAGTTATATCTCCCACTGGGCAATTTCAATTGTCTCACCCCCGTGGGATCCAACATTTTTAGGTGGACGAGCACGGAGGAGTTTGAGAACAATCATGCAGAGGAAGAACTTCAGCAGCAGCAGGGATAACAGTGACAACTTAGGTTGAGTGTACTGTCTGTCGTGTCTTGTAGATAGATGTCCTATGTGTCGTCTCTATACTCTCAGGTCCTCAGAGTTAATAGTTAATGCTTTCAATGAATCATTTTGAGTTTTTGGCTTGATACCTCGAGGTTCTTATGTTGTCTGTGCTTAGCTTTTAACAAGGCAGTTGATGTTGTAAATCTCGAGAAGAGATGGTACAAGTTATGTACTTATGAAGCAGGATGTAAATGTAATACATTGGTTCTTGTTGAAAGAGTTTTCCTATGATTGGATCTCTTTGAAAAAGGTTTTAACTTTTAGTGATTTTCAGTAATCCGCTGCAAATGATCGCTTCCTCTTAAGTAAATCTTATTTTTGTGAGTTGGATGCCACAATTTAGTGGTATCAGAACTCTAGGTTCGCTGAGTCTCCAGAGACATAGGACTAAGTTATCGAGTTTGTTCTAAGTATACCTAGTGTATCTTATAGTGCCTTTTGCATATGCAGAAGAAGATATATATAACTCAAGGATATCTGGAGGACATGAAGAATACGTTGCTGAGAGCAATGTTGTTGCACCAGTAGAAGGTGCCAGGGATCAGGCAAGAAAAGAAATAGTGCCTAAGAATCCCCCTGTTGTTGAAGTCATGATGAGAAACCCAACTTTTTCTACACTTTTTGGGCAATTCATGACTACAACGATGCATATGATAGACCGGATGTGTAACGACCGACTCACGAAAACAGGACTAACTAAGCGGAAGCGAATCATTTGCAGCAGATTACTGAAAATCACTAAAAATTTAAAACTTTTTGCAAAGAGATCCACACATAGGAAATCTCTTTCATTATGAACCATTGTATAACATTTACATTCTGGTTCAAAAGTACATAACTTGTACCATCTCTTCTCGAGAATTACAACATAAGCTGCCCTAGTAACATTATATACAGACAGCATAAGAAACCTCGAGGCATCAAGCCAAAATCTCAGATCGATTCATTAAAAACACTAATTATAAACTCCGAGGACCTGAGAGTACAGAGACGACACATAAGACTACTAACTATAACTTGATAGCCAGTGCCTCCATCTGAGACATTACTGCTGTCCTTGATGCTACTGTTGATCTTTCTCTATTATAGTGTTTCTACTTCTTCGTCTGCATCCACCTAAAAACATTGGATCCCATATGGGTGAGACAATTGTAAATTGCCCCAGCAGGAGATATAGCTCTCCACCAAAACATTGTTATAACAATTTATTATAATGAAACTGAGTAGGAGTTCTTATATATTAACATCAATATTAATCATTGAATGAACATAGTAAAGTAATATCCTTTCTTAAGGAGAGCACTGTATCTACTCATGGTAGATTCATATTTCATGCATCTGCTTGCAATGAATATAAAGAGATATGAATAACATTTATCAATTGAAAATGCATAAAAGAAATGTAACATCAGCCAATGAATTTTCCGTATTCAATCCTTAAGAAAATATGCTATACGGGTGATTACATTTTACAATTACATTTATGCCCTGAGGAGATAGGTGTACCGCTCATGCTCCAACCGACCATTGCGAAGTCGAAATCGGTACCATACAAGGTCAATGGTAGAGACGAATACTAAGACCTCCCATATCTCGGTCAGTGCGAGATTACATGCAGGACATCTTGTGTCTCTGCTATATAGCTTTCCAAGGTATACTGGCAACTTCGCTATTAGAGTTACAGTGGCGTGCTGTACTCTCTTCGCGATCGTGAGATTTCATGTTTATCTCCATCGATTCGACATTAACAATATTGGGAGATGTGTACTGCATCTGTCCCAATATTCGGGAGATCCGTGATACATCTATCCCGGTGCAAGTAATGAAGGATTGAGAGGTTTGTTATTTACCTTTCCTCAATTCCCTCATTAGGACGCCAAGATATATTCGCCCATTACCCCCACATATTCAAAATATGCATTCCAGGTTTTGCCGCGGAGCACCCGTTTCACCATCACCTATTGCTGACGATGATGGATGTATAGCTAGGGCTCTACATGATATGATTTCACTAGATTAATTAAGTACATTATCATATTCTTTTAGCATCAGTCAAGTTCTCAAACATAACTTATTCAGACAAATGCCATTAAGAAACAAGTACTATTTTCATCAATCACTTGTCAGTCTTTATAAGACATTGGGATCTCCGTCCCTCATTTCATTTCTTTGAAAGTTCACTTCCCTCAGCATCATCATTATCATACTTATCAACTTTGGGTATTCATACCCTCAATTCATCACTATCACTGTTACCATTTGATAGGTAACTATTACCTCCGGGTCCTCAGACCGAGGTATGCATAATACTTGTTACACAAGTATCTCACATGGTTCTCAAAGCCTATTAAATGTTTTGCCACCTTTCACTAGGCAACAACTTACTCATGGAACTCATAAGGTTCATGCACATTTTGTTACTTTTACTAAGCAGCAACAACATTAGGCGCATAAGGCCATACACCATGTTAATTATATGAAAGTCATAGCTCATATATGGCTATGTTCATCATCTCATGATGTCTACATGCTTATGATAACAGTCATGTAAATCATTTGTCACATCATATGAAACATTAGTAACACCACCATCCTTTATCAGGATTAGGGTTATCTATCAATTAGGGCTTTTCATTCCCTTTACCCAAAATTAAGGTTAGGTTTCCTGTCAAGCTTTAATTAGGGTTTCATGCTCACATTATTAGTTCAACCCTAATGTATTACTCCACACCTCTAGGAGCATCCAAGACATCATAAGTATTTCTTATGATTACCATTCTTATCATATATCATTAATGATCATTAATTCAAAGCATGAGTTCATTTCTCATCCTTGTCATGATATAATTACATTATACTCATTGATTAGCTTACCCCATTCTCAAGGCATATTGGTCAACATTTATCAAAGTACATTGAGTTCATCACATATTTATTGTAACGATTGCATATCACACATTTCATGTGTTTCTTAACCAATAGTATTGGATTAGAGGTTCATCAAGATAAGTCTACAATGAAATGCAGAATGTGATTTCTATCATATCTGAATGTATCACTTTCTTTTCATTTCCATATTCTTAAGTTAATCAACTAACTTTGTATTAAGGTATTTCCCTCTTAATACTTTATCCACTAACTTGTTACTTTCATCATATGGTGCATGGGTCACACATTAGAATTGTCCAATTGTCTTTAATGATATGGACTTATCCAAATCATAGACATTGTTGATATAAGATAAACCATTATCAACAATTTTAGGTATTTCAACTCTTAGGATGTTATCCACATCATTATTTAGTATAGCATACATCATTCCTAAAAGTTTCATGTCCTCATCATTGTAAGGTGTATAGGTTATTATGTTAGGTTTTAGGGGAGGAAGAGAAGGCAGCGGAAACAAAAAATTTCTCCCCCAAACTCAGAACAAGGAAACGCGTCAACGTCTATACAATAGGAAAGGGATGGTTTGTGGAATCATACCTTGTCCCGAGGCTTGCTCGGTGACAATACCTCGCGGCTTGCGCGGTCTTCACCTCCGGTCTTAGACGGTGTCTGTGCAGCTTCTGGTCGCACCGGGACTGACGACTCCTCCTCTCAACCGGACTGTCGGGATTGACAGTTGTTCTCCTGAGTGGCAGAAACCTCCCGCCTCTGAAGTAGTCCACACGGACCACCTGGAACTCCACACTCCTTGTCCCATAAGGAGTTGGAAGGATTCACACCCTCCTATTGACGTACTAGTCGCCGACACACTCTCCTGCCTCCAGTTGCAACTACAGTTGTCTTTCCCTTGCTGCACCTCCCTTTGCGGGTAGCACTTGCTCGGGCTCTCTCGGTTACCAAAACTAGAGAGAACGACAACTTTGCAGAGCAACTGGTTGCACTGAATTGTACTTTCAGAAGCCCCCAATACCCCTATATATAGGAGGGTCATGGGCCAGGGTTCTCCATCCCGGGCAATGCGAGACTAAAAGCAGGAGTAGAAGGGTTCGAGATTTTCCACAAAAGCAACCAACTCGCAACCTAAACCGATCGTTTCAAAACTGAAACGGTCAGTTGGGGACCTGAACCGGTCGGTTGACACCTCAACCGATCGGTTGGGACACCTCAACCGGTCGGTTCACAAGTGAACCGGTCGGTTGGTGGTCCTGGTCGGTTCCCGATTGACTTTCCTTCTTTTGTTTCTAATTGGTATCAAATACCAATCCTATTTCCCAATCAAATTGGGCAATTGAAACGAAAGGAAAATTCTCACCAATCCTACTTTCCCAATTTGCTCGGTTGCACCAGTTGAATCGATCGTTTCAACACTTGAAGCAATCGGTTCACTCTGATCTTGAGCCGATCGGTTCAACACTTGAGCCGACCGGTTCACCCAGCTCAGCCGATCGGTTCATCACATGAACCGATCGGTTGGGAGTGCAGATTGTGTAGAATCAGTCAATTGCGATTTCAATCAATCCGATACTCCAATCATTGTGTCCAACACCTTGAACAATATGATATTGAGCTATCAATTGATTGATTGTTTAATTGAACTACTAAACTCCTTTAGTAATCAATCTAAACATTGCTTATGGACAAAACTCCTCTTCCAGGTTAAATCCTATGTGTGTGACCCTACAGGTCCATTTCACGTTGGTAGTGAAAGTCCATAACACTTATGACCTCACAAGCAAAGAGCGGTGCCTAGTCACACATCAGTGCTACCCAAGTGAAAGTAGAAAGTTGGAGAACAACTTTCAATCCTACAATCCGTGAATGGTGTTACATCGAATGTATAATTTCTTTGTCACTGATATCCCGAATGAACTCGAGGCATGGAACAGTCATCCTGTCAACATTCATTCACTTTCTTGATCTCAGAGTAGATTGAACGAGATATGTATGACATCAATATCACATACTGATTCACACATGCGTGCGCACACCTATCTCAATCCTACTCATCAAGTGGCCTTGGATATCAAACTCCCTCAGGAGGGAAAAATCCCATATCTATCACTCACCCCTCAAAAGCCCCATGTGTCAAAGCCACCCAATCATCACCTTTATAACAACCCATGTTTCAGGACTGTGTTTGATGATGTCAAAGTGTGCCCAACGACATGTGTTGAGTGTAGTGATTTCATGTCAAAGAATCACACTCACCACCATCACAATGAGTACTGATTGTGACTACCATGTCATGGTTCCATGTGTCAAAATCACGGTGGGTCTATCCGGTACACTTGTTCTCTAACAAGTACTTATGTGTTTGGTTTGATATCTCTATATCATGACTAATGATATTCTGTCATCAACCAACACCACAATCTAGTCTTGTGTGTCATTGCTGTCTATCTACCTTCCACAATGACATCTGACTAGGGACATAACAAGAATGCACAAACTCTTAGCATCCGTATGATCTCATCGTTCATGTCCTTAACCTGAAGGCATACGTCATTGAGTACTGTTATTCTCTAGACATTCAATCTGTTCTATCACTATCTCATATGACTGAACCAAAAAGAATTGGAAGCTTGCCTTTGATGTTTATCAAATCAATCTTAATGTATCCCACCAATCATCCCATGATTGGCTGTCAGGGCATACATACCAACAGACTCCCACTTGCACTGTGAGCCAATCACCCTTGAATCATATTCATAGTGATCTTCAAACATGTCCCACATGTTACTGTGCTCTTGTGCCAACATAGTGAGTTATGGCAACACCTTGCCAAAGTCTGTATGAATTGCATGTCTCACATCTCTTCGTTGTACGTCACACGTATGAGATGGAGTTGCCGTAATATGCGATCTAGTATTCCTTTGCTAACCTTTAGCCACATTGCATGATCAAGGATTCCATACTTGTCATCAATGAGCGGAATATCTATAAGTTCATCTCATGAACTTCCAGATCCATATAGTATCCACTGCTGTTCTCTAACGCATAGATACTCGACATTCCCTTTTAAATGGTTTTATTGGAACACTTCCATTTATCAACAAACTTTCACTTTTATATATCTTATATATATTTTGCGATTAATTTTTTGTCCTTTCGGAAGTTTGCATTAATGTAACTCTTTACATTGAACTCTTCCTTATCTCCGTAGAACTAGTACTTCACAAGTACTTATCAAGTTCTCATGGTATTCCAGTAACCCTTACTGGAAGCAGATAGATATCCACTCATCATGTCCCACATACGAGTTATCAGGATGAGCACATCATATTGTCATGTCCTACATACAAGATGATGAATGCATTTTGTTCTTGCCATGTCGATACATGCAAGATAATGGGATGATTACATACATGATAGATCCATATCTATTCTTAGTGTCCCATTCTTCATAAGAATTGGACACTTGGCCTTGGGATACTAACTCCATGTAACATGGACAAGTTTTCTCCCACTGAATCTGTGCATACTGAACCCTTCAGTACAGATTGCCAATGTACACTTTCTCTTTTTAGGTCAAGAGGTTTTCGAGAACTATCTCTATAGATCTCTATTCCTATCACATAGGAAAAATCTCTATCTTCCTTAAAGATAATTTCCACTTTTGGATTTCCATTTTAGAACATATCCATTTCACATCAATATGTGGAATGTGAACACGCTCCCACTAAATCACAGATCCCTTCTTTATCTTTGACATATCAGTCAAACCCTTTGACTACATCATCAAAGTAAAGATCCAATTATGAGTTGCTTGTACTCAATCAATCACATTGATTAGTCCATTGTAACTTATAGACTTCATTTGCATTAGTGGATTCATAAACCTTATAGGTTGTGTCATGTACACATCCTTGTTTTATTCCTCATAGGAATGCGGTTTTAGTATCCATATGCTAAATGTCTCAGTCATTAAGTTGCAATCAACAAGCATCATCCTTCTCAAAATGTTATCCATGTGTCTTAACACTTAAGACTCATTTGCACTTATGGATTTCATCCAATTAGTGCTACCATCAAGGTCATACCTTATGGTTCACATGGATGTCATTTAGGATGTAATGGTGATAAACCATAACTCAAAATTCAGTTCCTCATATTCATCTAGATAGTTGACTCATCACATGAACAACTCATCATATAGATAAACAAGGTGTATCTGTCAAGGATATAAGAACTTACAACTCCTTGTGATTCTTAATGTCCTTTATTAGTGTGGGGTATTCTTTTATTAAGAAGAATTCAGTTATTTGATAATCATTCTCTAACTCCTTAGAGTATGATTCCTTCTTGATTTAGACATCACCATGCCTTAATCATGAGTTCTCTATGATACACTATCATAATCACTCATAAGGATCTCAAACATTTGGTCCAAGTATTTCATTCATTGATCTCATCAAGAATTAACACTTTACCAAATTTCCACTTCATCCATGATAATCTTGAACACTTCAAGATATTCATATTGGTATTTCTCTAAACACCAATTGAAGTATTAGCATTTGTTCCAATAGGTATGTAAATACATCACATGTATCATACGTAATAGGATAATCATTCTCCCACTACCTTTAGTGAAGGTTGATTAATCATGTCTAAGATATTCATGTCTCTTACTGGTTCTCTAACCAAAAGAGTCTAGATTTATCCATCACATGGAAACTAGAAATGAATTTCTCATGATTGATGCTAATTTAATTGTTTGAGTTATCTATAACTTTTAGGTATCATTTTATCTCATGCATATCAAATACCACAAAATAAACAAGGCATTGCCACAAAGATCATATATTTAAGATTGAAACTTCAACTTTAATAATTGCCATCATTGTCATACAATATGCAAAAATAAAGTGTTTCTATCTATTGGAAATATATATGAAATAGCAGTTCTCAACTCTATTTCGTGCCCTTTAGGCTGAAATAAACTAAAAGATACTCCTATCTATGGCAGCAACACTTGCTCCAATGATGGGTAATTCTTTCTTGGTCCTTTCACAAAGGCCATCACTTCTTTGTGGATCTTGCATATCATATATGACCTATCCATATCTTGGTATCATATACCTCAGATAAAGAATCAGTTCATTTCATGATACCTTAGGTGGAGATCTCCATCCCCTCCTTCATATTCTTTTGTTCTTCCAGATATAGAGGGCAATTCCCTCATACACCCTTCCCATGTTCCTTGAGGCTGAAGACGGCTTGGATTGCTGGCTAGCATCAGAACACTTCTTTGCTTTGCCCTTGTCCTTGCCCTTAAGAATTACCTTTTCTTTGATCACATCAAAGATTATGGTTTGTCTTTCTTCATCTTTGCCTCTACTATCCTCAACATGTCCAACAACTCTGTGAACGTTTGTCAAAGTTTTTTCATGTTGTATATTATCATGAATTGTATGTTTCTCGCAACATTTGCAGTTTCATACCAATAGCCAACTCTTGGCTCAAAGGGAATCCTTCTTAGTCAGGTCTTTCCACATACCCAATCACATTGAGTGTCTGAATACCTTACTGGATCTCCTTCTATCATGACATACTAGGACAGTGTCTTGGAGACATCATATGTCTCATGTTGTCTCTGCAACTCATAGTTCAGAGAACACAACATCAAGCACTCCTCATCAATGTCATCCTCGGTATGCTTCCATAAGCATACTTTCAGCCATTGATGTGGTGGGATCGAGTTCATCTGGTCTTGGTATAACTAGGACTTGGAGCTTTCGCTCTTTGAGAACACTTCTCATCATCCTAACCAGTCATGGAATTATTCCCATTTAATTTGTTGGTCTCAAAGACCGATCGCAAATAAAGTGATTTTTGTTGATTAACCATTTATTTTAACAAAAGGAAATATATGCAATTTTAGTCCAAAAACTCATTTTTGACTTATTTGATTGATTTGAAAGTTTGACGATATAATTAGGCCTTTAATTAATTATCGCTCCCACTATTTTAGTTCAAATTGATATCCCTCACCATCAATTCGGAAGATTGCAGCGTACAACCTTCTAGTGGGCAAGATCCATATTTCATCAAGTCATGAGTCAGCTTTGGCTGATCGCCGACAATCTTGACTATTTAGGTAGGCCATCATGCCAATTGCATCATATGCAACTCTTGATGAATGAACATGCACAACTCCTTGCCATGAACATTCCTTGCCTCTGGGCTTAGACACTCTAAGAATCACCAGTTAAGTCTAACCCAAAAGCCGACACGGTAAACATGCACCCTGCTTTGGCAGAACCTACATGTCTACCCTTCACACTTCCACATGATAGACGGCGCACCACACTTTGGCATAACCTACGCTTGGTCAATCGAGTTTTTCATGTGTGCCGCTAATGGAAGACATATAAGACTTAATATTTTAATGAGGGATTTGGTTTTATATACATATACATATCCAATCACCACAATATATAGTACGTATCATATACATGCTATATCCCACAGAAAACATGCAAAATGATAAAAGTGATGATTATGGCCATCCTAATGTGATTCCTCAAGCCAAGAGGAATCACGGTCATCTAGGTCTACATCACATGCAACCTATACAAGATGAACTCTGTGCTTTGCCTTATGAGTAGATCAACTCATCATATGAATGACTACTCGTCATGGCCCGGTCGTCTGCGTGCCACCAGCCGATCGGTTGGCTCCTCCAACCGATCAGTTCACCTGGTCATCGTGCATCTCGTCATGGCCGCCACCCGCTCGTCTCACTCCTCAAACCGGTCATCAACTGATCGGTTCACTCCTTGAATCGATCATCTGGAACGTCAACCGATCAGTTCACGCCTTGAACCGATCGTCTCAGCTGTCGTCAGGATGTCCGCCGTTCTTCGACATAACAGGAAATAAAATTCTATCCTATTTTACATAACATAAGAGAAACCTCGAGTTACATTCGAGGGGAGCAAAGGTAGGAAAGAAGTCTCGAACTATTTTGAGTTACATCAGGAATAGGAGAAGGAAGATAGGTGCACAGATCGAGATGCAAGCAACCACACACAACCATACACAGATAGGGTTTATTGGCCATAACCACGCTATACATCCACCACAAAGCTCATTTAAGGGCGACGTGTGTCGAGTGCATTAATAAAACATATCATATATGTAAATTGGGATTTGTGGATTTAGGATTGGACATGCATAAAGCCAATATTATTCACATCGTATGCAATAAATAAAGGCGACAAACCAAAACCGATCATATCGATATTCCTAAAATATAGAGTAGTTGATGTGGCTCTGATATCTCTGTTAGGTTTTAGGGGAGGCAGAGAAGGCAGCGGAAACAAAAAATTTCTCCCCCAAACCCGGAACAAGGAAACACATCAACGTCTATACAATAGGAAAGGGATGGTTTGTGGAATCATACCTTGTCCCGAGGCTTGCTCGGTGACAATACCTCGCGGCTTGCGCGGTCTTCACCTCCGGTCTTAGACGGTGTCTGTGCATCTCCTGGTCACACCGGGACTGACGACTCCTCCTTTCAACCGGACTGTCGGGATTGACAGTTGTTTTCCTGAGCGGCAGAAACCTCCCGCCTCTGAAGTAGTCCACACAGACCACCTGGAACTCCACACTCCTTGTCCCACAAGGAGTTGGAAGGGGTCGCACCCTCCTATTGATGTACTAGTCGCCAACACACTCTCCTACCTCTAGTTGCAACTACAGTTGTCTTTCCCTTGCTGCACCTCCCTTTGTGGGTAGCACTTGCTCGGGCTCTCTCGGTTACCAAAACCAGAGAGAACGAAAACTTTGCAGAGCAACTGGTTGCACTGAATTGTACTTTGAGAAACCCCCAATACCCCTATATATAGGAGGGTCATGGGACAGGGTTCTCCATCCCAAGCAATGCGGGACTAAAAGCAGGAGTAGTAGGGTTTGAGATTTTCCACAAAAGCAACCAACTCGCAACCTGAACCGATCGTTTCACAACTGAAACGGTCGGTTGGGGACCTAAACCGATCGGTTGACACCTCAACCGATCGGTTGGGACACCTCAACCGGTCGGTTCACAAGTGAACCAGTCGGTTGGTGGTCCTGGTCGGTTCCCGATTGACTTTCCTTCTTTTGTTTCTAATTGTTATCAAATACCAATCCTATTTCCCAATCAAATTGGGCAATTGAAACGAAAGGAAAATTCTCACCACTCCTACTTTCCCAACTTGCTCGGTTGCACCCGTTGAATCGATCATTTCAACACTTGAAGCAATCGGTTCACCCTGATCTTGAGCCGATCGGTTCAACACTTGAGCCGACCGGTTCACCCAACTCAGCCGATCAATTCATCACATGAATCGATCGGTTGGGAGTGCAGATTGTGCAGAATCAGTCAATTGCGATTTCAATCAATCCGATACTCCACAATGTGTCCAACACCTTGAACAATATGATATTGAGCTATCAATTGATTGAGTGTTTAATTGAACTACTAAACTCCTTTAGAAATCAATCTAAACATTGCTTGTGGACAAAACTCCTCTTCCAGGTTAAATCCTATGTGTGTGACCCTGCATGTCCATTTCACGTTGGCAGTGAAAGTCCATAACACTTATGACCTCACAAGCAAAGAGCGGTGCCTAGTCACACATCAATGCTACCCAAGTGAAAGTAGAAAGTTGGAGGAGAACTTTCAATCCTACAATCCATGAATGGTGTTACAGCGAATGTATAATTCCTTTGTCACTGATATCCCGAATGAACTCGAGGCACGGAACAATCATCCTGTCAACGTTCATTCACTTTCTTGATCTCAGAGTAGATTGAACGAGATATGTATGACATCAATATCACATAATGATTCACACATGCGTGCGCACGCCTATCTCAATCCTACTCATCAAGTGGCCTTGGATATCAAACTCCCTCAGGAGGGACAAATCCCATATCAATCACTCACCCCTCAAAAGCCCCATGTGTCAAAGCCACCCAATCATCACCTTTATAACAACCCATGTTTTAGAACTGCGTTTGATGATGTCAACGTGTGCCCAACGACATGTTTTGAGTGTAGTGATTTCTGGTCAAAGAATCACACTCACCACCATCACAGTGAGTACTGACTGTGACTACCATGTCATGGTTCCATGTGTCAAACTCACGGTGGGTCTGTCCGGTACACTTGTTCTCTAACAAGTACCTATGTGTTTGGTTTGATATCTCTATATCATGAATAATGAGATTCTGTCATCAACCAACACCACAATCTAGTCTTGTGTGTCATTGCTGTCTATCTACCTTCCACAATGACATCCAACTAGGGACATAACAAGAATGCACAAACTCTTAGCATCCGTATGATCTCATCGTTCAGGTCCTTAACCTGAAGGCATACGTCATTGAGTACTGTCATTCTCTAGACATTCAATCTATTCTATCACTATCTCATATGAATAAACCAGAAAGAATTGGAAGCTTGCCTTTGATGTTTATCAAATCAATCTTAATGTATCCCACCAATCATCCCATGATTGGCTCTCAGGGCATACATACCAACATATTACTCATGTATAGAGATGGTTGTACAAGGATCTAGGCATCTTCTTGTCTCTTAGATCCTTATTCATTAAAATCACCACCTTATCATTCACATGGTTCATCAACCCTATACTTCATGTCTATGACATGTTCATCTTATTTAATTATTTTAGCCACACCTCTCTTTGGTGTACTGGCTATTAAACAATCTCTAGGGTTTCATATATCATCACATGACATCACCCTGAATTGAGTCTTACACCATATCATAATATCAGGGTTCCACATTACATCACTTAAAACTAGGGTTTCATATTCAATAAACCATAATTAGACTTACAATTCATCCCAATTGGGGTTTCTCATGTCATCACCCTCCATTAGGGTTTCTCATGTCATCACCTTCCATTAGGGTTTCTTATTCCATAACCCACAATTAGGATTTACTATTCACATCACATCACCCTAGATTAGGATTTACTATTCATGTCACATCACCCTAAATTAGGGTTTACTATTCACCCCAAGTAGGAGTGATCATCAAAGTACCCTAAATTAGGGTTTATCATACCATCACTATGAATTAAGATTATACCATCATCATGTAGTAAGATTACTTCCATTAATATCCTCAGTTAGGGTTATGATTCATTAACCCTCATAATTAGGGTTTCATGATCTTACTATGAAGGATCATACCCTAATTAAACATTCATTCATATAGGAAGTCTATTACTTGATTATCAATCATGTAGGAAATCTTCTCTTTCATCTTCTACAAGATGATGTTTGCTTCAGCCTTGATTAAGCTAAGTCAACTCAATCTTGAAGAAGAATTGACATCATGGGTTATGTCATTATCACCATGATCATTAGGGCTTAGCTACTTGAAGGGTACTAATCACCCTATCTCATTAAAGGTACCATTATTATAAACACCATTGATTTACATCATGTAATTGACCACTTAAACCATTAACCTTTATTCACTTTAAGTGTTCATACAATTTGATTAATTACTTTCCAAATGATCTTGGTCACTTAGACCTCAAATGGTCTTGACCAATCATACCTCAAACGGTCTTGGTTGAATATTCAAAACCATTTAGTAAAGTAGGTGGTGAAGACCGTTTGCCAAAGTTGACTTTTTTTTTTTGAAACCGCATGCACCTAAACGGTTTGGGATCATTTGGTTGCAAAGGGTCTTGAGACCATTTGGTACAAACCCCCTCAAAACTGCAAGGACCAAAAAAGGTCTCAACCACTCCAATTAAATTAGGGTTTCCAATGTTGAATCCTTCAACCATTGAATTCATGTAAGAAATCATCAATTGGACCTATCACCATACTTCAATTAAGTTAAATAGGTCAACCTTCAACTGATTTGACCCTAAATTGACCCTCAATTGATCATCAATTAGGGTTTGAATCAATTGGATTAGGTTTTGGAATCGTTGATCCTTCAACATTAATCAATGTGAGATTGGTTACTTTGAAACCATTGAGCCTTCATCCAAATTGGGCATGACCTAACCCCAAACGGTCTTGAGGTCATTTGGATGAACTCCAAATGGTCTTGAGACCGTTTTCCCAAGTCAACATCAAAATCCAAGTCAATCAATCAAAGTTTGGATCATTGAATTGATCACCAAATCAGCATTTGATTGCACTTCAACTTAGTACCTTTAAATCTTCAAACACCTAACCATAGTCAACCCTAGACCTCCAAACGGTCTTGGGTGACACCCAAATGGTCTTAGGATCGTTTGGATTACCTCCAAACGGTCTTGAGACCGTTTTCCCATCATAGCATCATTAACCATGTCATTCAATTAGAGTTTGGATCCTAGGATTGGTCACCAAATCAGCACTTGATTGTATTTCAATTTGGTATCTTTGGACCTTCAAACACTTGACCATACCTAACCATAGACCTTAAAACGGTCTTCGGTGACCCCCAAACGGTCTTGAGACTGTTTGGGTGATCACCAAACGGTTTTGAATCTGTTTGGGTCAATCAACCCAAAGCATCAACTCATTCAATTGCAAAATCAGCACTTAGCCGATTAGGGTTTATACCATATGTTTGAATCTTCAAATACCTAACCATACTCAACCCTAGACCTCCAAACGGTCTTGTTTGACCTCCAAACGGTCTTGAGACCGTTTGGGTGATTCCCAAACGGTTTTGAAACCATTTGGGTCAATCAACCCAAGTTTCAAACTCAATCACTTATGAAATCAGCACTCAACCCGATTAGGGTTTAGGTGATTGATGGACCTTCAACTCATGAACCAATTGGAGTTAATCAATAATAATTGATGGGTCTTTAACCTAGATCATTATGAACAAATCCTCAAATGGTCAACCTTGGTCAACATCACCAAACGGTCTTAAACCATTTGCTTCTATGCGGTTTAGTGAAACCGTTTCATTCCAAACAGTTTGAAACCATTTGCTCCAAAACGATTTGTGAAACTGTTTGGACATTTGATTGAAACCGTTTGGTCTAGATATTTGGGGAGGTGTGTGCTTATGATGATGTCAGCATCATCAAGCTCTAGACCCATGAAACCTGCTGTGATTTCCATGGAGATTGCATCAATCAACCAAATCAATATTTGTAAATACAGAAATGATCATTATTTGATGGGGAATTGAATGCAATATTAAAGTTAGGGTTTCAAGTTATAAAACCCACCTCCAATTGAGCTCCAAATCTCCAAGATCACGCCAAAAATGTGACCGGCCTAAATCGCGCGTCCAAAAATGGAGGCGGATTTGAGGTAGTCGAGCTTTTACATTTATAAACCCGAATCCTTCTAGGCCCCCACAACTTTGCTTACGGGGTCGAAATAGTCATACGGGGTCGAACAAAGGGACAAGGGGGTAGTGTTGAGAACCATGAATCGACATGCTACACTCCGACAGGTATAAAGAGATATAAATTCCCAAAAGGGAACAACAAGATGTCACGAAATAAAACAAGAAAACTATCTCCAAATGGAGCTACAAGAGAGATTTAAGGTTTTAGTCATTTAGTAGTTTTTAGGGGTTTTCATGCAACAAAAGCAGAAAGATAAAGACTAGAGCTCAGGCAAGGTTCGAAGGATAAGACTATAGTAAAACAAGCGGTAGCGGTAACACCCTGCACCCCTCCTCTCAGAGCGGGTACCTCTAACCTCTACATCAACACCCCTCTCGAGGTTGCTGGGCTTCAGTTAGAGTGGAATGTTATAGAAACAGCTCTGTTCTAGGCACTCTCGTACTCCAGAATCGGACCAAACGCTAGAGCCGCAACACAACTCTCGAAGTTGTTGCGACGGGAAAAACGGTTCAGTAGCTAATCAAAACGCGATCCAAAACATGCAAGCTAGAGTTCAGATATTAAACAGAGCAGTCATCCAACATTATACACCAAGCATAGAGCAACAAGTAATTAAATCTTTTCCATTTCCATAAACATTTAAAGGTCTTAATACATTGCATAAACAAAGAATTAAATAACAGAATTAAAAGATAGGTATCACCTCCTTGATGTAGAAGGGCGACAGGGTGCTGTAGCTCTCCTGCCCGATATCGGTCAGAGGCCTAGCCTGATACAGGGGTGTCGGACGACACACCCTCTCGGGCGGCATGCACCGACTGGCGACTGTATCGATCAAGGGCTCTGGCCGATACGCTCATGTCGGGTGACACACCTTCTCGGGTGGCACGCACCGACTGGCTAAGCGTATCAGGTTGATATCATGTTGGGCTAAGAGCTAAGCATTATTAGTATCGGGCACTTGTGTCAGTCATCTATGTCGGACGATATCGGCCCACAGTCTCGCTCGGGACGGTCCTAAGTGAACTGTCCCTCCCTCTCGGGATGGGGAGAAGCTCACCTAGTGTCGCCCGAGACGAGCACTGGGGCACGATACGTGTGCTCTCAGAGTTTCCTCGCTCAAGCTCCCAACTGTCTAACTGTCAGCTGTCCGAATGCAAACAGTTCTGACCGTATTTTCGGCTCCCCGTAGCTGCTATTTATAGTCAGCTGGTTGGTGAGAAGACATGGTGCTCGAAGCGCCACGTAGCTCCCTTATACGCCGGTCGATGGACGGCCGATACAGGCATCTCTTGGCGCGAGGTGCTGGCTATCAGTCACGTGGCGGGTGGCACGCCTCCCAGTGAGTGGCTGTGTCGCCCGACAAGCTGGGTCGTCGAGGCGGCTTTGGCTCCCTGTCGGGTAGGAGGTGTGTCGGCCGACACGTTCCTGTCGCACGACACCTCTTCGTCGAGCATCTTTGTGTCGCCCAGCCCCTATCGGGCAGGGGTTGTATCGGGCGTCAGGGAGGACGAGATGGGCTTGGACTTATTCATGGGCTGGAGTCGGCCCTTATTGCACAAAAACGAGGAAGACTCTGTAAAAGATAGGAAAATTGGAGTAAGAGCGTTGCTTGGCCAATTATTGCGAAAATGCTAATAAAATAGAGGAAAATAGCAGAAAAGGGCAGTTTTGATAACAAAATAAAGGGCAAAAATGTCACAAAAACTGATATTATCAAAATGGTGGATGAAGATTTTGCAACTCCCCTTAGGCTCGTCCTCAAGCTTTTGGTTGAAAAGTTTGGCTAGGGCTGAAGAGGAGATCGAATTAAGAAGAAATCCATAATTTATTTTCGATTTCCACCATGGAATCAAGGAGAACGAAGGTCAAGGACTTACCAACAGGTTGGGGGTCGTTCTATTCTTGCTCCCAAGCTCCCAAGGTCGTTTTACAAGTAAGGGGTGGAAGTAAATCCGAAATTCCCTTTCATTCTATGGATAAATGAGCTTATATGTGAATTTTATTAAAAATTTCAATTAGGAGAGAGAAAGTAGGAATTATCCCCTCAATTCCCTTGCCACTTGACCCCTCTCCTTCCTTAGAGAAGAGTCTATCCTCTTGGCCTCTTATTCCCTTCAATTATCCACATTTTAAAGAAAATCAAAATAAGCACCTTAACCCTTTTTATATTAATATCCATGACTTAGTGGATATTTCGTTTCCTTATAATAAGGTGAGTGGAAATTCCACCTCCTTGAGATATTTCGTGGCTCTTGCAAAGAACAAAGACGACCACACATATATGAACTCAACCATTTTAATTTTTTTTGAAAGCCCTTTAATTAATACATTCATTTTTTTGCCCTAAATTGAATCAAGATTTCAATTAGGATTAAATCTTGATTATTTTAATATCAAGATTCTCTCTCCTCCAACTTAATTCAAATGAGGCGCCCCTCTCATTTTCTTTGCTCTACATGATGCCAAGAAACATTAGGAACCTTATTGAAGTGGTAATTTGCATATTGAACCTTAGGTTTTGGGTAAATTGCACTTTACACCAAAACTAGGTTTTAATACACAAACATTGTCCAACAAGCTTTATCTTGGTGTCCAATCTTGAAGAAACCATAATACTAAATCATATTCACTATTATGATGTCTCAACATCAGAGGAACATATTATTATCTAACATTTGCAAGTTAGCCCCTTAACTTGGGTAATTTGCACTTTAGTCCAAAATAAGCAAACATTGCTTCAACATTGTTCAAACAGGACCAAAATTGAAAGTTCCACATGAGGCCTAATTACTTTTCACAAGATAAGATTAAAACTATAATCATCTTTATTAATCAAAACACCTAGGGTTAAAGCATAACCCATGTCAGGGATGTTACAGGATGCCAGCTCCGACACCTAGGGTACCAGCTCCCAATGAGGGATATGGATCTAGAAAGACCTTTGAACGAATACGCCATGTAGGAGCCATAGAATATGCTGGTACATCTGACCCAGCAGATGCTGATCTCTAGCTCACTAAGTTAGAAAAAGCCTTTAAGATCCTTAATATCCCAGATGCTGACAAAGTCAATGTTACAACACCAATTTTTGGGTTTATTTGGTGAGAAATGTAATTTCTCATAATAAGGATATTTGAAAAAATAATGATATAATGTATTTGGAATAATTGTATTTTGTTTACAATAGCCTTAATGTTTATGTTGTGGGCTTTATTGGCTATTGGGCCCAAATAATACGAAAATTCAATTAGTGAATGAATGATTGAATATTTGAGAAAAGAATGAGATGGAAACCTCTAGAAGGCAAATCCAAAGAAGGATTTCGTGCCTCTTGGGTTCCTTGGGTTCCAAGGAGTCCAAAGTTGCATGGAGAATGCAACAAGAAAAGAAAAGACCAATTGAATATTTCTTTATTAAGAAGAAATTGAAAACAATGATAAAATGTGGAAAATAAGAGAAAAGAAGTATAATGGAGTTGTTTTTGGTGCAGTTTCGTATCCATGAGGTTTCTTTTATTAAAATGGAATTTCAATAAGGAAAATAAAAGAGAAATAAAGAGAAATCCTCAAAAAGAGATATTTTCATAAGAAATGAAAAAAAGGAATTCAATGGGATAATGGAATATAAAAGAAAATGAATAAAGGATGATTAAAAGGCTAAAAGATATTTTCCCAAAATAGTATTTCGAGTTATAAAGGTTCCTTGGGGTTCAAGGAACTCAAGATAATTATATAATAGCAAGGGAAATAAAGAATATGTGGATAATATGTATAAAAAGGTGTTTTCTTGCAACTAAAGAAAAGGAACCGTTTAATTGCGATAATGATCCCAATTTTTGCATAATGAGAGATAAAAGTATGAACGACTTTTCTTTAAAATTTTAGGCAAAAAGGATTTAAGAATTGGGAGTTATTAGTTTTTCAAGATTATCCTCAAAATCTGATTTTCCCTTGCAATTTGGGAAATCTTTTCCTATTTGGTTTGAGCGCGGATGATAGGGGCCGTTGGATCTTGATCCAACTGACCTGGTTCATTGTCTGGAGTCCCAGAGGGATGAAGACTGTAGCATGATTAGGGGGAACTTTCCCCTTCAATTCCGATTGATCTGATGTTTGTTCGAGCAGGGAAACTTGTCCACGAGGTCTGGGGGTAAGAGGCGAAGCTTCTCGACCCCACTTTGCTGGGTTTCCATAGAGAATAAGGAAAACGCCCAATTGGGATGTGATCTGAGGCGGCAGCAGGGTTGGGGGAACCCTAGGGGGCCTCCAGACCCTATAAATAGGGTCCCTCTTGGTTCCTGTCTCCTTCACGAATCCGTACGGCTACTCCAGTAGCACCTAAACCTTCCCTTGCGCTCGATTTACATCGCCCCGACAAGCTCCAGCCGCAGCGCCGCGACAAGAAGATGAGGGGGATGATGAGCATCCACCCTTGGATCCTGGACCATTATAGACTGAGACGCAATCCGACGGTCCCTGGACGACACACCTATCTTAGCCGCGAGGAGGGGACGATCAACGCGGAGTGTTGGATCAGGATCTGACAGATCGACCGGGAAGGGTGCGCGCGCGATCCTGTTAGTGGGCACGATTGATGACGTGTGTTGGATCAAAGCACGGACCATTGGTGCACTGATCAAACAGTTGAGATAATCCGATAAATCTCCTCTCTGATCAAATTTTCAAAAATAGCTTTTTCTTGCTAAAATCGTAGTAATAGCTTGGAACCTCATATGAAGAAACTTTATATATGAAAGTTGGGTAGAAAAATGCAAGGACTCTGATAAAAATAATTTGAGAACCTGGTTCTACTTCGTTTTACAAAAGTACCTTAATTTGTAGACGTATGTATTGAAAAGTAATTAGAAACCCTAATGGTGTATAAAAGATATATCTCTGTAAGATAATGGGTTAATTAGAGAGGTAATAACCTGTTGATGCTTATGATGGAGTTTCTATCCATTTTGAATACAAAATTGGTTAAATTAGGGTTTATGTCCATAAATGAAAAGTAATGTATATGGGAACCCTAATTTAGGGTAAAAGAAAAAGAAAACCATGTTATTTTGAATTAAGGAAGTAAATTACTAAATAATGGTCCTAAGACTGTTAGGAATATTAAAAGGAGAGAATTTAAGGGTTTTAGGTGATTTTGAGGAATTAGGGTTCATGATAACTAAGAATGAAGGAAAAACCCTTGTTTCCAAGAAACCCTAAAATTGGAATAGAAACCCTAAGGGATATGATGAAATTGGATAAATATTAATAAAAGTAAACTTGTACTTTTATTTCAAGGTTTCTATGCAATTGCTTGATTGTTTGGATTTTCTCTCTCTACAAAGTTAATTCTGTAACCGAATCTGCAAATAAGAGGTATGTGGTTACGCTTATGATTATCTCGATTAGTTTTCTGAAGATTTTATCGACGTTTCCCTCATGGCTTGAAATAACTGTTGGATGCTTTTATTTCATGCAACTATTTTTTGAGGAAAATTTTCATGCAACTATAGAGTGACTATGACTATCATTAAGAATATACATGTATAACTGGCTAGATCTGGGATCACCTCTGTGGCTTGTCAAGGCTAAAAAGGGGTAACCTGGAGTAAGGTCTAGGTTATCATGGGTTAGAAATTGGGCTACCAAGTGTAGTGCCATGAGACCCATTAGCCTGCCATGAGTTAAGGAGTGGGCTACTTACGAGTAGTGCCATGTGACTCAACCCTAGAAGCTGGTTCACCTATAGGTGGGACCATGAGGGGTTTAATGGGGATCTACCATAAGGAAGGTAGTATCCAGGTCCACTGCAGGGATAGCATAGAGGATAGGGTACTCATGGATTGCGGATTTATATTTAAAACGTAATCTTGGTTGTTAAATGATAAATTGAATGATTACGTTGTTATCATAGTTTCACGTTTATTGTTTCCCCCACATACCAGCTTCGGCTGACTGACGTTTTGTTTGTCGGCGCTTTAGGTACAAGCCAAAAGGACAAACAGTAAATCGTCATATTGGGAAATACATGAAGTAAAATGCAAGGAGGATTAGTTAGAGTAGAATGCGTACATGGATAGAAGTTTAGAAATCCAAAATTTTCAAAAAGGTATGAAATTTTTTATTACAACTTTTCAGTATAGATTGTGGAAATTTAATAATTGTTATTGGTGAAGTGCCGAACCTTTGATCCGGAAGTTATGGGTGCGGCTTCGACCTCTCAGTCTCCCTTGATTAGGGGTTATCAGGAGGTGGGGTCGTAACATTTGGTATCAGAGTGTAAGTTCCTCAATTAACCATTAATAATTATTAAATTTTACAAACTCCATAGAGCCCAAGGGAGTTATTAGAGGATTATCCAAAAGACGGAGGTGTCTAGAAAAGGATCACGACCGGGGGCTGGCAATATTTTCCTTCACACCGCTAGTCAGAATACGAGGACTCCTAGATCCATGTGACTGCCTGACCAAAGTCTTAGGGTATGAATCGAAATAAGATACCTTTAGGACTCTCGCATCTTATTCATTCCTTCTCACCTCAAATTCTGTTAAGGACCTTAAGGATTAGAGTTTTCTCTCTTCTCCTCACCCTCTTGAGGTATGGGTAAGATTAATAAGGTCTAAGGAATCCTCCATCAAATTAATGAAAAGCATGTAAATAAGATGTCATGGACATAAGCTTAATTGAGGAAGCGTAAACTAAAGAATAGATACATGCTTAGGTAGTATGACATAAGTTGTCATGACCTCAGAAGAGACATGAGGCTATACCTTCTTGTAAGGAGGATAGATAAAGAGAGTTAGTCTTGGAGATAGAGATCTCCATTACAAGTAGAGACCTGACACATCCTCTGAGGATGATGTTAACCCTAACCCTAAGTTAAGGTTAGAGAGAGATGGCATGATGAGTTAGACCAGGTGTTTGAATGGACATGCCTTGGATGACTTATGAGCCATGAGAGGATTGGATGACCTAGAACCTCTGGCGACCCAAACCCTGGGACGAGTCGTGCATGTTTGAGCGAAGGATAGCCCCTTCATGGATGAGGTTAGAGAAGAACCTATGGAAACCCCATGAGCTTTTATGGGCATAATAGCCACCCAGTATGAATCAGTAGTGCGAGCAATAGGTTGAAACCCTGTCCGAGAGAGTTTGATGGTTATCTTATGTGATAAGCATAAGGGGCTATGGATAACCTTGAGCGAACATTAGTTGAACGTAGTCTTCATCCAGTTAGGTGCATGCTTTTGAGGTTGACCCTTCACGAAGAGAGGACCTCTAGTGGTGAGCTTGGTTGTAGGGATTGCTCTAGAAAGAGAGAGCAGGAACCAAGCAAGAAGGTTGGAATCCTAGACTCTAAGATATGTAGGGAGTTGAGGATGATATGACCTAAGGGGATGATAGTGGTCACCGCATGCTTGATCCCTAGAGGTTGATGATGTCTTGGTTGCCATGAGAGGAACCAAACCCTAGAGAGAGGATGAGTCTGTTGGTACTTCTGTACCTATGGTATAGATGAGAAGAAGAGTTCCTTAGACCTAGAGAGGTATAGTGACATGTTATGAGGCCTTGTACCTTGTTGGTTGCCCTTAAGGAGGACCCAACTCAAAGTGTTGCTTGAGTTGAAGGATGACAAGAAGTGCATGTCATGACTTTTGCATGCTTGGTTTGTGGTTAAGAGATAGAGCATGTAGTTGGACACCTAAAAGTGAATCTAGGGTTCCTAGGCCTAAGAGGGGAAGTAGTGTACCTGATGCTCATGATGAGAGTTGAGTTCCTATAGAAGCAAGCATTGTACTTCTTATGTTGAGAGAAAAGGAAAATCCTTTAAGTCTAAGGTATGTTTGATGAACCCCTCACAACTAAGTTGATGACATGGGAAGGTATGATCTTGATCTAATGTTGAGGGATGAGAACAAGTATGACCTAGCATGGTTGGTCAGTGGTCCACTTGTGCCTTAGTAGCTTCTGGGTTAAGCATGCTCATATGGATGTAAACCCTAAGGATGTTTGTGACCTTGTTGTCAAGAGTTGTAGTTTCCTCCCATCCTGGGAGAGGGACCCTTTGGTAGGGTGTATACCAGTCTTGTGGTTCTGAGGAAACCTAAAGAGGTCTCATAGGATCTTAAGAAGCTATGTTTTTTTTTTAAATTAAGTTAGAGGGTTCTCTATTCATCTCACCCCTCTCTTATGGGCGAAACCATCAAAAAAATACACCTCCTACTTATGTGTCCGCAGGTTTGTTCCCCCGAGAAGACCAGATAAAAAAACCTCACAACCCAGACAAAGAAACAACTAAACAAAACATCCATGATTCATTAAGCGTCGATCCTCTGTAGGTGCACGTAGGGAATGCACCTTTTCTCCAAATCTGCCATGCCTCGAATTCTATTCGGTATCATCCTTCTATCCATAATAATTGTCATCTCTGAAAATCTTTCCCCCATCTCCCAATCTCTCTAGGTATGGAGTTAGCAACTTTGTGAACCATTGATCCAGTAATACTAGATCTAACCAACTCAGACATCAACTCTCTAACAAACGGATTGGTCCTCCATGGTTCTATAGCATCCTTCCACAGAATATCGTAGACTTCCTGGTCATCAATCTCAATACATGAAACTCGTAGCATATGATCATCTGCCAGTTTTTGTCTAACAATGCCTTCCTGTACATATGCTAGGACGAAGTCCGGTGCCTTGAGCCAGGCATGGAACACCATGCATATATCCGCATTTTGATTTCATATCAGGCCTGCCACCCACCTCCTACATACCCCATCTTCTCCCCTATTTCTTCCTATAGTCAAGTTCATTTTCAAGTTATGCAATTCAGGCTTCATCCACCTTATCAGTTGAATCTTTCTCATTCTCGTCTTAGGCTCAGTAATCCCGCCATCTCTCATCCTATTGTAAATGCTCGATCCATGTTCAACGGAGAAGGATCTATGTTGAATCATGTTGTTCACATAAGAGATGATTTGATTCCATTCAAACTCCCAACCTCACAGTTTGTCCCCAAATCTAGATGCACAACATATCCTCCAAATGTTGTGGGGTATGTTAACTGCTAACCTTCCTGCAATCCAATCTGAGATCCTCCTGGAGTAACCTTTCTCACAAGTATCAAGCAGTGACTGTATATCATGAGGTGCCTGCATCTGCATCAAATGGGAGAATCTATTCCAGAAGAACATGGCAACCTGTCCATGGAAGAAAAGGTGCTCAACATCTTCTACTCTCGGATCATCACAACAGTTACACCTCGATACAAGGGGGACGCAACATCTATGTGGAACATTATCATCCGTAGGTCTTAAGAAGCTATGTGTAAAGTACATGGTATGAAAATGAGCTTCTAGACCCATAGATAGCCATCTCTATGTGCATATGGATGTGTTACCACGGAGGTAACCGGTATGGGGCTTGATCAAGGTAGGCAGGTTGCCATGATCCCTATGAAAGGATGAAAGTCAGCCCATGAATGTAGAGAGAGAGAGATGATGAAGGCTTGGGTAAGGTTCTAAGGTGAACATGTACTATAAGAGAATCCTAAGTCTATCCTAGGGTCAGGTAGGGATAAGACCAATGGAAGTAGGAGTTGCCTAATTCCCTAGTTGCACATGACCATAGGGTCGGGAGGTAACAACTATCATTGTCTGAGGGCCATGGGTTAGGAGATTGATCACCTTCATGAACTCATGGGACCTAAAGGGCAGATGAGTAGGGCACTCTATGAATGCTTAAGGGAAGAGGGATGACCCCAAAAGTGCTGACAACCTATAGACCTAGAGGAGAGGACCAAGGATTGTGTGGTAACCCAAGTAGGTTCAAGACCAGTTTTCCATGGAACTAACTTTGATATCATGATGTTTGGGATGTAGAGACATAAGTTGCACATTTCAACTTAGAATTGATGGTGTATTGGAGATGTGGGACGTATCATCTCTACTCTTGAAACAGGAAGAACTTTGTGTTTGGACGGCCCCCAAATGCTTATTTCCTCTTGTTATGAGAAGGAGAGATGGGACAGTACGCATGCCATACACCAAGGATAAAAGATGATGCGAGTTGGAACGTTGCCACAAGATATGGGGACAGAGAAGATAACATACCCTGGTAAAGTGAATGATCCATGGATGGTTTGCAAACGCTAAAGAGAAATGAGGTAGTCACCTTATGAGGATGTTTTTATCATGAGATATGAGTCATACAAGATTGAGTTTGATCACCATGATGATGAAATCAGAAAGTGTTCTTAATGATGATAGACATAGAGTTTGAGGTAAGACGATAAGTGAAATACATGGAAGTGTATGTCTTCAATGTTACCTAAGACCTAAGGATGTGAAGTGGTACTGGATGCTCTAGTTGAGTTATAGCTTCCTAGTTTAGCTAGAAGAGGTTGTTTGGCTAACCCTAATTTTGGAAAGGAGAGGTGTTTGGATAACACTCAGATGTAACGAGATACGTTGAAAAGTTAAGGGTTGTTTGGTTAGCCAGTCTAGTCCTTGATGCAATGAAAGGATGGTGGTAGAACCTCAGATGCACTTCTTTGGAAAAGAAGGTGATGAAACCCCGATTGAATGGTTTAGGCTTTTTGAGGTATTGATCTTGAAGAATAATGACATACATGAGATCATGATTTTAAGATCACCATACACTGTACTACGATGATAATAAGTGACAGTAGTACTTTGGATGCCTAAGATGAAGTTGCATGGGGTATGCTGCCATGCAAGCCAGAAGGTGAAGGACAAACACCAGTAACCCAATAAGTCGAAATAAGGGTTAAAGAGTCCCCGAGAGGGAATGGGAGCTCATCTCTATGGATGATGTGGAAAGCCTCCCCCTTGACCACGAAAGGTCATGAGGCAATATGGGTTATGGTAGATCGCCTTACCTAGATGACATAAGAAAGAAAGAGTACTGTCAAGGGACAGATCGGGTTGAGCTACATATGAGAGAGATGGTTCAACTACACCATGAAGCGAGTTCAAAGATTCTTGAGTTTGACCTAAAGGCTCCCTTCCAAAAGGTGGAAATGAGTACATGAAGGACTCGATGTTAGTTCATCACCCCTAACTAATGGTTAGTATATCCAGACTAAAGGGTCTGATGAGAGCATGTGTGCTCGTTCAGAGTGATATCTAGAGATGATTCTTGTCCTATGAAAGATGTGATGATGACCACCATAGCCAGTATCAGGATTTAAGAAGCTCTGTAAGGGAGGTTGTGTCGGTCACCACTTCAGTAAGGTGATGTTGGTGAAAGGACCACATGATGGATAGGAAAGGACCACAATCTGTGTAGATGAAGTCGCTTTGATCGCGCAATGGATGAAAGGAGCCTATAGACAACGAGAGTCGTGAGTGGATGCAAAGTAGACTGACATGTAGTTCACTATAGGAACTATGTGACATGAAAATCCGACCCCTCTGAGCTATGGCTAAGAGAGCTGAGTCCCCGATGCATGGATTATTTTGACAGGTTTGGTGGAGACGGTTAAGTTTGACCTTACCCCTCAGGATAAAGATATGTGTGATGAGTCCCAAATGTCCAATTTAGAGCACTATGTGAGGTACCCCGACCATGTGCTGAGCAATGAACCTAATGAGCCCCAAGGGAGGCTGAAATAGCCTGAGTCACCTGTGCAGTTTATAGACGCCATGATGAAGGAACTCAGAGAAAAGAATATGTGATGAGAAAGGTTCTTTGGAAGCACCATGAGTAAGGTAAAGACACATAGGGGCCAATGATGGACATGGAAAAGTCTTATCCTGAATTGTTTGTTTGCTTGATGGAATTTTGAGGACAAAATTCCTATAAGAGGGGAAGGATGTTACAACACCAATTTTTGGGTTTATTTGGTGAGAAATGTAATTTCTCATAATAAGGATATTTGAAAAAATAATGATATAATGTATTTGGAATAATTGGATTTTGTTTACAATAGCCTTGATGTTTGTGTTGTGTGCTTTATTGGCTATTGGGCCCAAATAATAAGAAAATTCAATTAGTGAATGAATAATTGAATATTTGAGAAAAGAATGAGATGGAAACCTCTACAAGGCAAATCCAAAGAAGGATTTCGTGCCTCTTGGATTCCTTGGGTTCCAAGGAATCCAAAGTTGCATGGAGAATGCAACAAGAAAAGAAAAGACCAATTGAATATTTCTTTATTAAGAAAGAAATTGAAAACAATGATAAAATGTGGAAAATAAGAGAAAAGAAGTATAATGGAGTTGTTTTTGGTGAAATTTCGTATCCATGAGGTTTCTATTGTTAAAATGGAATTTCAATAAGGAAAATAAAAGAGAATAAAAGAGAAATCCTCAAAAAGAGATATTTTCATAAGAAATGAAAAAAGGAATTCAATGGGATAATGGAATATAAAAGAAAATGAATAAAGGATGATCAAAAGGCTAAAAGATATTTTCCCAAAATAGGATTTCGAGTTATAAAGGTTCCTTGGGGTTCAAGGAACTCAGGATAATTATATAATAGCAAGGGAAATAAAGAATATGTGGAGAATATGAATAAAAAGGTGTTTTCTTGCAACTAAAGAAAAGGAACCGTTTAATTGAGATAATGATCCTAATTTTTTCATAATGAGAGATAAAGGTATGAACGACTTGCGTTTAAAATTTTAGGCAAAAAGGATTTAAGAATTGGGAGTTATCGATTTTTCAAGATGATCCTCAAAATAGGATTTCCCCTTCCAATTTGGGAAATCTTTTCCTATTTGGTTTGAGCACGGATGATAGGGGCCGTTGGATCTTGATCCAACTGACCCGGTACATCATCCAGAGTCCCAGAGGGACGCAGACTATATCACAATCAGGGGGAACTTTCCCCTTCGATTTCGATCGATCTGATGTTTGTTCGAGCAGGGAACTTGTCTACTAGGTCCGGGGGTGAGAGGCGAAGCTTCTCGACCTCACTTTGCTGGGTTTCCATCGAGAATAAGGAAAATGCCCAATTGGGCTATGATCTGAGGTGGCAACAGGGTTGGGGGAATTGTAGAGGGGCCTCCACACCCTATAAATAGGGTCCCTCTTGGTTACTTGCTCCTTCACGAATCCGTACGGCTACTCCAGTAGCACCTAAACCTTCCCGTGCGCTCGATTGACATCGCCCCGATGAGCTCTAGCCGCGACACCACCGCAAGAAGATGAGGGGGACGACGAGCAGCCACCCTTGGATCCTGGACCATCATAGACCGAGGCACAATCTGACGGTCCCTGGATGATGTGCCTATCTTAGCCGCGAGGAGGGGACGATCAACGCGGAGCGTTGGACCGAGATCTGACGGATCGACCGAGAAAGGGCACGCACGCGATCCTGTTAGTAGGCATGATCGACAACATGCGTTGGATCAAAGTGCGGACCATTGGCGCACTGATCAAACGGCTGAGGTAATCCGGTAAATCTCCTCTCTGATCAAAATTTCAGAAATAGCTTTTCCTTGCTAAAATTGTAGTAATAACTAGGAACCTCATATGAAGAAACTTTATATATGAAAGTTGGGTAGAAAAATGCAAGGAATCTGATGAAAATAATTGGAGAACCTGGTTCTACTTTGTTTTACAAAAGTACCTTAATTTGGTAGAAGTATGTATTGAAAAGTAATTAGAAACCCTAATGGTGTATAAAAGATGTATCTTTGTAAGATAATGGGTTAAATTAGGGTTTATGTCCATAAATGAAAAGTAATGTATATGGGAACCCTAATTTAGGGTAAAAGAACAAGAAAACCATGTTATTTTGAATTAAGGAAGTAAATTACTAAATAATGGTCCTAAGACTGTTAGGAATATTAAAAGGAGAGAATTTAAGGGTTGTAAGTGATTTTGAGGAATTAGGGTTCATGATAACTAAGAATGAAGGCAAAACCCTAGTTTCCAAGAAACCCTAAAATTGGAATAGAAACCCTAAGGGATATGATGAAATTGGATAAATATTAACAAAAGTAAACTTGTACTTCTATTTTAGGGATTCTGTGCAATTGCTTGATTGTTTGGATTTTATCTCTCTACAAAGTTAATTCTGTAACCGAATATGCAAGTAAGAGGTATGTGGTTACACTTATGATTATCTCGATTAGTTTTCAGAAGATTTTATCGATGTTTCCCTCATGGCTTGAAATAACTGTTGGATGCTTTTATTTCATGCAACTATAGAGTGACTATGACTATCACTATGAATATACATGTATAACTGGCTAGTTCCGGGACCACCTCTGTGGCTTGTCAAGGCTAAAAAGGGGTAACCTAGAGTGAGGTCTAGGTTATCGTGGGTTAGAAATTGGGCTACCAAGTGTAGTGCCATGAGACCCATTAGCCTGCCATGAGTTAATGAGTGGGATACTTACGAGTAGTGCCATGTGACTCAACCCTAGAAACTTGTTCACCTATAGGTGGGACCATGAGGGGTTTAATGGGGATCTACCATAAGGAAGGTAGTATCCAGGTCCACTGTAGGGATAGCACAGAGGATAGGGTACTCATGGATTGCAGAGTTATATTTAAAACATAATCTTGGTTGTTAAATGATTAATTGAATTGTTACGTTGTTATCATAGTTGCACGTTTATTGTTTCCCCCACATACCAGCTTTGGCTGACCGACGTTTTGTTTGTCGACGTTTTAGGTACAAGACAAAAGGACAAATAGTAAATCATCATATTGGGAAATACATGAAGTAAAATGCAAGGAGGATTAGTTAGAGTAGAATGCATACATGGATAGAAGTTTAGAAATCCAAAATTTTCAAAAGGTATGAAAAAATTTATAACAGCTTTTCAGTATAGATTGTGGAAATTTAATAATTATTATTGGTTAAGTGTCGAACCTTTGATCCGGAAGTTATGGGTGCGGCTTCGACCTCTCGGTCTCCCTTAATTGGGGGTTATCGGGAGGTGGGGTCGTAACAGTCAAACATGATGTATACCTTTTGAAGGGTAGTGCTGGACATTGGTGGGCTATAGAAGAAATAAAAAGGAATGATGAAGAGGTTGGTTGGGAGGAATTTCGTCGAGAATTCATCAATAAGTATTTTCCAAAGACATACTTATGAAAAGATCTCACAGTTTGAGAAGATTTGACAGGGAGCCATGTCGATAAATGAACATGAGGTTAAGTTTATGGAACTTTTGCGCTTTTGTCCTCAAATGGTAGCTACTGAGGAGGAGAAGATCCGACGTTTTGAAAAGGGATTGAATGCTGAGATGTCTATCCCGACATCTGCCCTAGAAAGTAGAGAGAGGTTTGCCACATTTATGGAGTCTATACGGAGGATAGAAAGGTCTACGATAAAGAAACATGAGACAAACCTCAAAAGAAAGTCTACACAGTCACAAGGACCAATGATTAGTGGTACTAAACAACCAAAATCTTCACCAGTTCAACCTCAATATAGTACACCAATGCAGAGGTCATCAAGTCAAGGTCGAGCTTGTCATAAATGTGGACAGATAGGACATTTTAAATAACAATGTCCAAGAAGAAACAATGAGGTGACCCAACAATCAGGGTACAATCTGCAAAACCCACAAGGACCTTAGTCCAATGGAGCAGATGATAGAGGACGAAGACAAGTGTCACAGTTTGGTCCATCTACTTCTGGTAGTAGAGGACAAAGGCAATAACAGATAACAACTGACTCCATGTTTTGGGTCTGATTAGATGCTAGATAACTTGTAAAAGGTAGACTTGTCAAGATAGAACTTTTTATTTTGAATTATCTTACACACTCTACTACAAGAAGGGTAGTTGTTGTTTAGTCATCTGTATAATCCTTTGAGAATATAAAGAAGAGATAAGTAGAATGAAAACTTATGTTCAGTTTAATATTCTCTTGTATGTTTTGAAATTTTTCTCTCTTCATTAAGAAAGGGAAGAGATGAAAAAGGAACTCAGAGAAAATATGAGATATTCGGTATATCCAATTTAGAGAAATAAAAACATAAAATAAAATAAATGCATACTACCTAATTTTAGTTCTTGAATACCCTGGCCAGGTATTCATTTATTGAAGGCAAGGTAAGTATGACATACCTAGATTGTTATCTTTCTAATTACTCTAATCAAGTAGTCATTCTGAAACAATCTAAAGAAAGAAGTAGGAGATGTGGCATGGATATTTCTACCACATTCTAATTCATATATGAAGGAATTTGATTTAATTATAAATCAATTTGTAAACAAAAGAAGATGTTTAGTATAATGTATACCCAGGTCTGAAGAACTAGAGGTAATAGTTACCTGATGGAAGGTAACAATAATTAGTGATGAACTAAAGGTTTGAGTACCTATATCTAGTAACCATGGTGAAAATGATATTAAGAAATGATGACAAGTAATCATCCATATAATTCCTATGCTGATGGCAAGGAACCAAGAAAGAAATAAGAATAATTAACTCACGAACAGTAGAAGGTTCATGTAATGTTTAGAGGAGATGATAATCTCTTCTCATGAATAAACAACCCTGGATAATAATAGGGTGATAAGAGGAATATGATCCTTTGTTTTCTATTCTTTTAGGGACATGGCAATCAAGTGGGTCTTAGAACACTTGGTGTGTATAAATTAAAATTGTTTATTTGATGGATACTTAGAAGAATATCAGTTGTCTTGGACTTGGGTTCCAAGAAAAAGATATGTATAACAAGAAATGTCCCAGGATGAAAGGAAGATGAAAATGTAATGTGTTTTCAGCACATGTGATGGATACCAAGGTAAGGAATTCTGGTATCAGATAATTCATGTTGACCACATAGAATGGTTAACTATGGAATCAGATTGGTTACATAATATAGAATGGACATCATATGTTAGGGGTTTATGCCTTGCATAAACATGACATTGAGATGTTATGTGAAGACTTGATGAGATGACATATGAATAATATATGTTTCCCTTTATCTTGGATTTCGGGGACGAAATCCTTGTTAGGGGTTTATAATTTATAACATCCCTGACTTGGGCTATGCATTAACCCTAGGTGTTTTTCTTAATAAAGTTAATTACATGCTTGCTCTTAATTTTTGAAAAGTAATTAAGGCTCAAGAGGAACTTATGTTTCAATTTTAGTCCTTTTTGAACAATGTTGAAATAATGTTTTGCCCGTTTTGGACTAAAGTGCAAATTACCCAAGTTGAGGGGTTAAATTGCAAATGTTGCATGATAGGATGTTCCTCAAGTGTTGAATCATCACAAGGATGAAAATTATGTAGTGGTATGGCTTGTGGTAGCCTGAGTAACAAGAAAGAGCTTGTTAACAATGTTTGTGCATTAAAACCTAGTTTTGGTGTAATGTGCAATTTACCCAAAACCCAGGGTTCAATATGCAAATTACCACTTCAAAATAGTCCCTAATGTTTCTTGGCATCATGTAGAGCAAAGAAAATGAGAGGGCCGCCTCATTTGTATCTCTTTGGAGGAGAGAGAATCTTGATATTCAAACAATCAAGATTTAAGCATAATTGGAACGTTACTTCAATTTAATGCAAAAAAAAATATATTAATTAAAGCCCCCTTTAACCAAAAGATGAGGGATGAGTTTACAAAATAATGGACGACCAAGTGCCTTGAAAAGGCACGAAAATATCCAAAGGAAGTGGATAACTCACACACATTATTATAAGAAAAAGAAATATCCACTCACTTATGGATATTAATATTATATGATTTAAGGTGCTTAATGTGCTTTTCTTTAAATCATGGATAATTGAGAGGAATAAGAGGCAAAGAAGATAGCCTCGTGACCAAGGAAGGGAAGGGGGAAAGTGGCAAGGAAATGGAGGAGATAATCCCTACTTTCTCTCTCCTAAAATGATTTTTTAATAAAATGCATATATGCTCCCTTATCCATGAGTTGAAAGGGTAATTTCGAAACCCCTTTCACTTCTTGCTTGCAAAAACGACCAAGGGATCTTGGAGAAAGAGTAGGACTACCCCCAACCTATTGGTAAGCTTCTTGACCTCCTTTCACCATGATTTCATGGTGGAAATAAAAAATAAATGATGGATTTCTTCTTTTCTTCATGCAATCTTCTATCCTGGCCATTCCTTTTCACTCAAAAGATTGAGGACGAACTTGGGATAGTTGAGAAATCTTATTCCACCATTAAAGACGTGGAGCTTGGATCTTTGAAGCTCAATTGAAGGCGGGTTATATAACTTGAACCCCTTTACATTGTTATTCAACTATTAATCTTGCAATTTTGTTGATTCCTTCATCTTCTTGATTAATTGTTGGTTGAAATGGGTAATTCCATGAAACCATAAGTACTAAGAACTACAGGGACTAAGGTGGATGATTATAACATCATCTTGGACATATTTCCCAAAGAAATTCTATGTCATTCGGTTTCAACAAACTTGCTCATTCGGTTTCCACAAAACCATTTGAAAGCAAACAGTTTCATCAAACCGCTTGAAGCTAAATGGTTTCAAACCGTTTGGGAGAGTTGACCAGGGTTGACCGTTTGGGAATTTTTATGCTAATGATGCTGGTTGATGACCCACCAAATTTGATTGATTAATTCTTAAGGGTTCATCAGTTGAAGGTTAATCAATTAGCAAACCCTAATCGAAATAAGTGCTGAAATTCAATTTGGTTAACTTAGATTTTTGGGTTGATTAGCCCAAATGGTCTCAAGACCGTTTGGGGGTCACCCAAGACCGTTTGGAGGTCTAGGGTTAAGTATGGTTGAGTAATTGAAGGTCCAGAGATACCAATTTGGAATGCAATTGAGTGCTGATTTGATGATCAATCCAATGATCTAAACCCTAATGAAATTTCACAAATTCCATTGATAGGATGGGGCAAACGGTCTCAAGACCATTTGGAGGTCATCCAAACGACCTCACGACCGTTTGGGGTTAGGTAATGTCAAAAGTTTGATGATGGTTCATTGGTTTCAATTGAACCAATTCCACAATGTTAATCATTGATGGCCACTAGATTCAAAGTCCTAATTGAAGGTTCCTTGAGTTGAAATCCTAGATCAATTGGGTTCAAAACCCTAATTGATGGTCTAATTGAAGGTTGATTCAATAGTTCAAGTGATAAATAAATCAAGGACTCAATTGATAATTGGTCCATCCATTGAAATTATGAATCATGTAAGTGTTGAAAGGACTTTTTGGTCCATTCAGTTTTGAGATGGTTTGGACCAAACGATCTCAAGACTGTTTGGGTCCAAACGGTCTCAAGACCATTTGGGTCCAAACGGTCTCATCTCAAATCGTTTGGAGACCAAACAATCTCAAACTGTTTGGAGACCCAAGTCCATTCGGTTTCAAACCGTTTGGAGCATCAATGGTCAAGAACGTTTGGATGTTTCAATGTGATTAAATTAATTGGGAACCTGAGGTGATGAAAGATGAAATCATCCTATGGTTTTTACTAATTTATCTCAAAGATAATCACTAGGGTTGTACCCTCAAGGTGCCAAGTAATTGGTAACCCTAGACGTGTTAATTCCTGAAGCTTAAGTAAGCAATATTTCAATACACCATGTCAACCCTAATTGAATGTATTTAATTAAAGGGTTGGTTGACCTAATTTATCCAAGTTTGGCATAGTCAACATCCTAGAGAGGATGAGAGAGTGAGGAATCCATACATGTAGGGTAATCATGTAATGGATAAGCCTCAAATACCTTTAATATGAATAAATTAAGATTCTAAAGTATGGTCTTTGATGAAGTGATCATGAAACCCTAATCAAGAAGGTTATTGAGCCTTAACCCTAATTTAGGGAAATGCTAGGTGTAACCCTAATATAGGGAAAGGATGTAATCCTAATTGAGGTTGATTCCATGAGAAACTCTAATTGAGGGTGATTCCATGAGAAACCCTAATTGAGGGCGATTCCATGAGAAGCCCTAATTGAGGGTGATTCCATGACAAACCCTAATTGAGGTTGATTCCATGAGAAACTCTAATTGAGAGTGATGCCATGAGAAACCCTAGTTGGGATGAATAATAAACCCTAATTATGGGTAATGTGATGTGAACGCCTAATGAAAGGTGATGGTATATGAAATCCTAACCCTAATGAAGTATGATAGTATGTGAAACCCTAAACCCTAATAAAGGGTGATGGTATGGGAGACCTAATCCTAATAATGGAATAGTGACTATTACACTGATAAGGGAAATACCTAAAGTGATTGATTATAGGTAACCTTATAGCAAGAAATGCCTTAATCTGAGATGAGTCCATATCATTGAAGATAGTTGGACAATTCTAATGTGTGTTCTATAACCTATGCACTTTATGATAAAGGTGATAGGTTAGTGGATAAAAGTATTAAGATGGGAAATACCTTAATACAATACAAGTTGATAAACTTAAGTGAGTTAAAAGTAATAAGGAAAGTAATGCTTCAAGACACCATAGATATCACATCCCGCTCTTTAAGAAAGATATAAATGGTTACCTAGTGAGAGGTAACAAGATGTTTTATGGGCCTTGTGAACCATGATGTTAATTGTTATCTAGTAAGAGGTGACAAGATATTAAATGTGCTCTATGATCCATGAGAATGGTTATTTCCTAATGAGAGGTGACAAGAGGTGATAATATGTGATAATATCACAGGATTGGTTAAATCCCAATACCTGGAATAATATCACAGGATTGGTTAAATCCCAATACCTGGAATAATATCACAGGATTGGTTAAAACCCAATACCTGGAATAATATCAGAGGATTTGTTAAATCCCAATACCTGGAATAATGTCATAGGATTGACATAGTTCAATACCTAGAATAATATCACATGATTGACATAGTTCAATACCTGGAATAATATCACAGGATTGGTTAAAACCCAATACCTGGAATAATATCACAGGATTGGTTAAAACCCAATACCTGGAATAACTACACAGGATTGGCATATTTCAATACCTGGAATATTGTCACAAGATTGGTAACAACCCAATACTTAGAATAACTGCACATGATTGGTAACAACCCAATACCTGGAATAATGTCACAGGATTGGTAACAACCCAATACCTAGAATAACTGCACAGGATTGGTAACAACCCAATACCTGGAATAACTGCATAGGATTGGTAACAACCCAATACCTGGAATAACTACACATGATTGTCATAGTTCAATACTTGGAATAACTGCACAGGATTGGTAACAACCCAATACCTGGAATAACCGCACAGGATTGGTAACAACCCAATACCTGGAATAACTGCACATGTTTGGTAATAACCCAATACCTGGAATAACTACACATGATTGGCATAGTTTAATACCTGGAATAATGTCACAGGATTGGTAACAACCCAATACCTAGAATAACTACACAGGATTGGCATAGTTCAATACCTTGAATAACTGCACAGGGTTGGTAACAACTTAATACCTGGAATAACCACATAGGATTGGTAACAACTCAATACCTGGAATAACTGCACAGGTTTGGTAATAACCCAATACCTGGAATAACTACACAAGATTGGCATAGTTCAATACCTGGAATAATGTCACAAGATTGGTAACAACCCTATACCTAGAATAACTGCACAGGTTTGGTAACAACCCATTACCTGGAATAATGTCACAGAATTGGTAACAACCCAATACCTGGAATAACTGCACAAGATTGGTAACAACGCAATACCTGGAATAACTGCACAGGTTTAGTAACAACCCAATACCTAGAATAGTTGCACAAGATTGGCATAGTTCAATACCTGGAATAGTTGCACAGGATTGGCGTAGTTCAATACCTGGAATAGTTGCACAGGATTGGCATAGTTCAATACCTGGAATAATGCCATAGGATTGACATAGTTCAATACCTGGAATAGTTGCATAGGATTGGCATAGTCCAATACATGGAATAGCTCTCAGCAACGTATTCTTCATGTCCTCCAGACATCCTTGAGTTGTATATCTTCTTCTGCATATGCAGAAGGCACTATAAGATACACTGGGTATACTTAGAACAAACTCGATAACTTAGTCCTATGTCTCTGTAGACTCAGCAAACCTAGAGCTCTGATACCACTAAATTGTGGCATCCAACTCACAAAAAAAAAGATTTACTTAAGCGGACGCGATCATTTGCAGCAGATTACTGAAAATCACTAAAAATTAAAACCTTTTTCAAAGAGATCCGATCATAGGAAAACTCTTTCAACAAGAACCAATGTATTACATTTACATCCTGCTTCATAAGTACATAACTTGTACCATCTCTTCTCGAGATTTACAACATCAACTTCCTTGTTAAAAGCTAAGCACAGACAACATAAGAACCTCGAGGTATCAAGCCAAAAACTCAAAATGATTCATTGAAAGCATTAACTATTAACTCCGAGGACCTGAGAGTATAGAGACGACACATAGGACATCTATCTACAAGATACGACAGACAGTACACTCAACCTGAGTTGTCACTGTTGTCCCTGCTGCTGCTGAAGTTCTTCCTCTGCAAGATGGTTCTCAAACTCCTCCGTGCTCGTCCACCTAAAAATGTTGGATCCCACGGGGGTGAGACAATTGAAATTGCCCCAACGGGAGATATAACTCTCTGCCAAAAACATTATTATTGCAATTTAATGATATAAAACTGGGCATAGGATAAGCAGTTTAGATCATTCTCATCTTTAAATATTGCAACTATCTATAATAGAGCATTAAATCATCCATTCTCTTTATAAGGAATAGAAAGGACATGTATAACATTTATCTATTATATCAACTCAACATCTCATGCTTTTCTCATTATACTCATTACTCGGATATGTCACCCCTGACTCTTTCTTGTTTCTATCTGATGGCCTTAGCCAATCTACTAAACATGTATTGGTTTATACTGGACATGAGAGTGTACATCATCATGTCTTGTTTAGGCATTGGTCCATACCAATCCTGTATAAATATTCCAGGTATTGGATTATACCAATCCTGTGCAACTAGTACGAGCATTGGGCTTATATTGTTCCGACATAGTCCAATACTTGGAATGGATACACAGGAACAATATAAGCCCAATGCTCGTACTAGTTGCATAGGATTGGTATAATCCAATACATGGAATATTTATACAGGATTGGTATGGACCAATGCCTAAACAAGACATGATGATGTACACTCTCATGTCCTGTATACACCAATACATGTTTAGTAGATTGGCTAAGGCCATCATATAGAAACAAGAAAGAGTCAGGGGTGACATATCAGAGTAATGAGTATAATGAGAAAAGCATGAGATGTTGAGTTGATATAATAGATAAATGATATACATGTCCTTTCTATTCCTTATAAAGAGAATGGATGATTTACTGCTCTATTATAGATAGTTGCAATTGTTGGTATATGTATGCCCGTAGAGCCATCCCAAGCGATCACATGGAGTCAGATATTAATTAATCAATTAATGCCATTATTTGGTTAATTAATGAATTCCGGAATATTCTAATTAATCCACGAGCATTTTAATTTACGCAACATTTATGTTTACCGATGGGTTTAGGAAATCCTATTTCCCTTCATATCCTGTTTAAAGGAGGATTGATGGCCCATATCTATATAAGATATCGAGAGACACTTTTAGTTTACACTCACATACATAAACCCTAGCCATCATCGTCCTTAGGAGAGAAAGGAGAGAAACGCGCTGCTAGCACGCCGCCACAGAGACACAACTCCTTCCCGCTGGCTTGGGAAGCGCGCCGTGGAGTTCCGTCCATCCGCGTGGATGAAGTAGAGACGCAGACGCATTGACGCCTGCGTTCGGAGGACGTCAACGACCACCTGTACGCACTACGAGTGGCGTACATCACTACCGCAAAGAAGTGCCACCAGATCAACCTGCGACAGCGAACGGGAGAGAAGTTCCGTCCGTGTAGGTCAGCAGTGTTGCACCGTCATGCAACGGGACATCGCCGGACTTGCTCCGCGATAAGGTATATCCTGCAAACACTCTTTCCAAATACGTTGTTGTCGACGAGATCCTGTTTCGGGTTGCGTGGATTTTATTGCTTCCTCCGCATATGTTTTCTCCACAAAACCCAATAGTGGTATCAGAGCAGCGTCAATCTACGACGTATTTGGATTCGTTTCAATATGATCGAATCACTGTATACTGTTTTTATGTTGCATACGATGCGAATTAAACCTGCTAATGTGCAAATCTAAACCTAATTCCACATACGCTGCCGGCTTCTATTTTTGACATTTTGGACAGGGTCGCCTATGGAAAATATTGATTTTCCTGTGTACCCCGCACAGGGGCACTGCCCCTGTGTACCCCGCATTGTCTGCGTGGGAGTCAAAATTTTATTTAATGGGGAATGTCCCGCATTAAAAGTACTGCAATTTTAATATGTATATACGTATATGTAGATATACCTATGATAGAATACACGTCGCCTTTAAAATCTGTTTTATGTGGTGAGTGCATGCACGGTTATGGCCTAATATCCCCTTTTGTGAATGTTGTGAATGAATGTGGATGTCAATCTTGTGGATATGTTTGTTTGTGAATTCTATGGATGTATAATGGTTACATATGGATCCTTTGTATAAAGTATTCGACTTTCATGCCGAGCCTCATCTCTTATTACAAAGTGTAATTAATTCTTTCCTTTTATATTTGTACTCACATGATGTAATAGAGATAGGATTAGTTTTATTTTTTGTAAACTTGATGTAAGGAGGCCACTTGAAGATCCAACTCCAAGGAGTGTCCATGGAGAAGCACCATGAAGATCTAATTCCAAGAAGCAACCTGAAGATCCAACTCCAAGGAGCATCCATGGAGAAGCAACAAGAAGATCCCATTCCAAGAAGCAACTTGAAGTTCCAACCTCACGAAGCATCCATGAAGTTGTTCATTGTAATGTTGATCATTACAGGCTTACAGGTTGATTCACAGGTGTTGCATGAGATGCATAAGACCATAGGTGGACCGTAATCCTTTGTTGCTCCAAAGGATTACAATAGTATGGCCATAACCGATGTATTTGTGTTTGTGATGGCATGTCTATGTTTGTGGTTGTGGATATAGTAGTATATGATACATATTATAAGTATGTGGTGTTTGGATATGTATATGTATTAATAAAACCCCTCAATTAATAATATTAAGTTTTAGTTGCCTTCCATAAAGCAACACACATGAAAAGCTTGATCGACTATGTGTGGGCACACCTCCACGTGGTACACTGTCTATCTCGTGGAAGTGTGATGGTGGGTGTGTGGGTCTGCCTCCGTAGGGTGCACACTCATCGTGTTGGCTTATGGGTTGGACTTAACTAGGGAACCTTGATAGGATCTAGTACCTAGAGGCACAAAGATGCATCATGGCAAGGAGTTGTGCATGATCATCTATCTAAGAGTTGCATATGATGCAATTGGCAAAAGTTGCCTACCTTAGTATTTGGTCTTTGACGCCGACGTTGGCTGGGCATTGATCCAATTATTTTGGGTCTTGGCTCACTAGAAGGTTGTGTGTTGCAATCTTCTGAGTTGATAGTGAGGGATATCAATTTGAATAAAATAGTGGGAGCGTAATTAATTAAAGGCCTAATTAATCTCGTTTATCAAATCTTTACAAGTCAAAATGTTTTGGACTAAATGCAAATTTTTCTTTTGTAGTAATCAAATGGCAACCAACACTCACACTTTCTCATTGCGATCGGTCCTTGAGAAGGACAAACTTACCGGAACCAACTTTCAAAACTGGTTTAGGACGCTGAGAATTGTTCTCACACATGAGCGTAAGCTCTATGTCCTTGAAACACCAGAGCTAGAGGAGCCCACCGTAAATGCGCCCAAGGCTGAAAAGGATGCTTACAAGAAGCACCTTGATGATGCCGTGGATGTCAAGTGCCTGATGTTGTGCTCAATGAACTATGAGTTGCAAGAGCAACATGAGAATACGAATGTCATGGAGATGGTAAAACATCTCAAGAACATGTATCAACATCAAGCAAGACAGGAGAGATATAATGTCTCAAAGGCTTTGTTCAAAAGCAAGATGAAAGAGGGAGACTCAGTTGGCACCCATATACTCACCTTAATTGGGTATGTGGAAAGCCTATCCAAGATGGGATTTCCCCTAGGTCAAGAGTTGGCCACTGATGTGATTCTACAGTCGTTGACTGAATCATATAATCATTTTGTCATGAACTACAACATGAACAATTTTGACAAGCCGTTGTCAGAATTGTTAGGCATGTTGAGGACAGCTGAAGCACAGATGAAGAAAGACAAGCCCAAGTCTGTGATGGTGATCAGCAAGGCAAAGGGAAAGTCAAAAGGCAAAGGCAAGGCTAAGAAAATTTCTAAAGCCGGGCAGAAGCCAAAGTCATCCACGCTCAAAGCTAAAGGTGGGATCTCCAAAGAAGGCAGTTGTCACCATTGTCACCAGCCTGGACATTGGAAAAGAAACTGTCCTCTCTACCTGGAGGAACTGAGGAAGAAGAAGCAGGGGATAGAGATCTCCACTTCAGGTATATACGTTATTGAGATAAACGTAAATACTTCTTCATCATGGGTACTGGATACCGGATGTGGATCTCACATATGTTCTAATATGCAGGATCTGATAAGAAGTAAGCCTTTATGAAAGGGCCAAGTCGAGCTGCAGGTTGCTAATGGAGCAAGAGTTGCTGCCACCGCAGTTGGAGTTATTAGTTTATCTTTGCCTATGAGCCTTGTAATAGAATTAGAGAATTTCTATTATGTACCTGCCATTAATAGAAATATTATTTCTTTATCTTGTATGGACAAGAGTGGATTTGAATTTCACATTAAGAATGGAATTATTTGTATATCTAAAGATGAGATCTTTTATGGAAACGCCCCTATGTCTTATGGTATCTACTTGTTAGAACTTGAGACTAGCATATATAACGTAAACACTAAAAGGTTAAAACTTGACAACTCTAACAAAACATTATTATGGCATTGTCGTCTTGGGCACATAAACGAGAAGCGCATATCTAGACTCCATAAGGATGGTTATCTAGACTCTTTTGATTTTGAATCATTAGAGACATGTGAGGCATGCTTATTAGGGAAGATGACCAAGACTCCTTTCACTAGACACAGTGAGAGAGCCAGTGATCTTCTAGGGCTCATAGATACTGATGTATGTGGACCTTTTAGATCAAATGCTAGAGGAGTCTATCAATACTTCATTACCTTCACTGATGACCTCAATAGGTATGGCTATGTATATCTTATGAAACACAAGTCAGAAACTCTTGTAATGTTCAAGACTTTCATGAATGAAGTAGAGAAGCAACTTGGTAAGAGTATTAAAGCACTCCGTTCAGATCGAGGTGGCAAATACACTACTACAGAAATGGCTTATAAAGTCGGTTTTCAATATACATAAACCGACACGTAAACCATACAGTGTCGGTTTATAACATAAACTGACATCCATTCCGTGAAGGTCGACCAGACACGGGTACCGCTTTTATTAAGTGTCGGTTAATTATTAAAAAACCGACACCTAAAATCAACCGCCAAAACCAAAATTCCAGCAAAAAAATTACCTCCAAAATTTGACATATGGTGTCGGTTCTTAAATACATAACTGACGACTAAAGTGTATTCGCGAGACAGGAATAGTTGTCGGTTGTCTTTTAGTTAAAAACTGATGACTATAATCTAGTATAGGTGTCAGTTTTTGGCGAAGAACCGACACTGTTGGTTTATTTGTCGGTTTTTTAAAATAACCGACACTTATTGTCAACTTAATATCTCACCAGCGCGAGCGACTCTTCCCCCTTTCCCAGTTTCATTCCCGATTTCAGTTAGGGATCCGGCGATTTCTTGCTCGCCCCCGTCGGTCGTTGCTCCTCCTCCGCCGCTACCGTGCTCGTGCTCCTGCCCTCGCCGCTGCTCCGTGCTCACCGGCGGCCGTGCTCCTGCCCTCTATGCTCACCGACGGCCATCCGTGCTCCTGCTCCGTGCCCTCGCCGCTGCTCCGTGCCCTCGCTGCCGCTGCTCCGTGTCCTCACCGACGCTTCTCCTCTCTTTGCCGCTGCCTCCGCCGGTGGTTGCTGTGCTCCAACCGCTGCTCTCCTCTTCCCTCAAGGTATGCCTGCCCACCCTGCCTTCTTCCTTCTTCCTATGCTCCGACGGCTGCTTGGGCGGTGCCAAGGCACGCCCAAGCAGCTGCTGGGCGTTTTTTTTAAAGTTATTTACTTATTTGTGTTTAGGGTTTAGGTACTGATTTTGTGCTTCTACTGACTTGAATCCTCTATTGTCTATACAATACATGTAATTTTGATCAAGTGATGATATGTAAATGTGGAAACAAGTTAGTAAGGTATCAATGATAAGTCTGCTGTAATGTGATGCAAAATAGTTATTGTATCATGCATATCTTAATACTTTTTTGTTTTATAGTTGTATAGGGTGTTTTATGTGTGACAAGTCTGTTGTTTTATAGTTGTGCATACCTGTGAGTTATCAGGAACACCTAAATGAATGTCTAACACATAAATGAATATCTAGTTGTGTATTTTCCTAGTATCGTGAAAGATTCTCAATCGTGTGTATCACATGGGATTCTTATCTCAACACAATGGACTGCAATATATGCATCTAATGCCTTAAATGGAAGACTCGAATGTTATAAAATCCCATCAAAGTAGGTAGAAACAACTTATATATATATTCAGATCTTAATAATTCCATGAAGTGCACATTATCTTACTCAGGAAAAGTATGTGTATAATGTAGGATTAGTTCCATATAATGGTTCTATTTTAGTAAGCACCTAGAAACACGTCCAAGATTTACTCATTAGGAACATTTCCTCGTTTGTTCTCTAAGTACATTTGTAGACTTCTTTTCAAGCTATCATGTCTACCACAATAAAGTTGGTTATGACAAGCAATAAAAGGTTAACTGATGTTATACAACTTTTTCTAAAAATATATAACATCGTTATATGTACTTACACTTTGTTAATACTAATATTGTGCAGTCTCTGTCCACCCATAACAGTCACTATGAACTGGGCCTCTATGTCAATGTTAACGTTCCCTATTGAAGAACAATTGGACATCATCCTAGATGATCGTTCCTTAAACCAATTGGTCATACCCAAACATTGGTGTTTTCTAAAAGGAAGACACTACATGCCTGGTAAAGTGACCATAACTTTTGGAAATTATTCACATGTTATCGAGGTTGAGTATGATTTGGCGGGAAATCTTGTATCAAAATCCGGTTGGCGTGATTGGATTGGAGAGATGCATGTGGTCCGTTGCAATAGGCTTTTTCTCCGTCCAGTTGGCCATAATTCCATCAAAGTTTGGATAACCAACAGCAACTGCGAGACCCCCGATCATCTACTGCAGTATGAGCGCACGACGTCGCATATCAGCTCGGACGAATCTGAATCTGAGGCCCCTGTCAGTTCAGATTCGTCTAAATATAGTGAGGAGCTTCGTGATACAACTTCATCATCAAAAAGAAGTTATTGATGCGGGACCATGTTGGTGTAGTATTTAGTTGTCTATCTATCTTGACTTGTCTGTATTAATAGTTTTTTTTTAATTATGCGCATGTTTAGGGGTACACCAACCCCTTTGTTTAGTTATTGTTTAGGGGTACACCCCTGTGTGTGGATGTAAAAAGAGATTAATGAATGGAACTGAAAGTTGCTACATGAATGCTTATAACTGAAGTGTGTGTTCCCATGAATGTTCCCATTTGCATGATTACACTACTATTTTCTCATATTGTTTAGTCTACTTTAATATGACATACTTGCTTATATCTTGCTTAATGATGAACTGTAATGCACACATGTGACATGCTTGGAATGTAAATGATGAACTTTTCCCTAAATTGCCAATCATGCTTTTAAAGACATCAATAATCACCCTAACTTGAAGAACTAGGATTTTAGGTATACGAATGACAACACATTATTTGTTGGCCTAGAAACCCGTCCAAGATTTACTCATTAGGAGCCCACCGTAAATGCGCCCAAGGCTGAAAAGGATGCTTACAAGAAGCACCTTGATGATGCCGTGGATGTCAAGTGCCTGATGTTGTGCTCAATGAACTATGAGTTGCAAGAGCAACATGAGAATACGAATGTCATGGAGATGGTAAAACATCTCAAGAACATGTATCAACATCAAGCAAGACAGGAGAGATATAATGTCTCAAAGGCTTTGTTCAAAAGCAAGATGAAAGAGGGAGACTCAGTTGGCACCCATATACTCACCTTAATTGGGTATGTGGAAAGCCTATCCAAGATGGGATTTCCCCTAGGTCAAGAGTTGGCCACTGATGTGATTCTACAGTCGTTGACTGAATCATATAATCATTTTGTCATGAACTACAACATGAACAATTTTGACAAGCCGTTGTCAGAATTGTTAGGCATGTTGAGGACAGCTGAAGCACAGATGAAGAAAGACAAGCCCAAGTCTGTGATGGTGATCAGCAAGGCAAAGGGAAAGTCAAAAGGCAAAGGCAAGGCTAAGAAAATTTCTAAAGCCGGGCAGAAGCCAAAGTCATCCACGCTCAAAGCTAAAGGTGGGATCTCCAAAGAAGGCAGTTGTCACCATTGTCACCAGCCTGGACATTGGAAAAGAAACTGTCCTCTCTACCTGGAGGAACTGAGGAAGAAGAAGCAGGGGATAGAGATCTCCACTTCAGGTATATACGTTATTGAGATAAACATAAATACTTCTTCATCATGGGTACTGGATACCGGATGTGGATCTCACATATGTTCTAATATGCAGGATCTGATAAGAAGTAAGCCTTTATGAAAGGGCCAAGTCGAGCTGCAGGTTGCTAATGGAGCAAGAGTTGCTGCCACCGCAGTTGGAGTTATTAGTTTATCTTTGCCTATGAGCCTTGTAATAGAATTAGAGAATTGCTATTATGTACCTGCCATTAATAGAAATATTATTTCTTTATCTTGTATGGACAAGAGTGGATTTGAATTTCACATTAAGAATGGAATTATTTGTATATCTAAAGATGAGATCTTTTATGGAAATGCCCCTATGTCTTATGGTATCTACTTGTTAGAACTTGAGACTAGCATATATAACGTAAACACTAAAAGGTTAAAACTTGACAACTCTAACAAAACATTATTATGGCATTGTCGTCTTGGGCACATAAACGAGAAGCGCATATCTAGACTCCATAAGGATGGTTATCTAGACTCTTTTGATTTTGAATCATTAGAGACATGTGAGGCATGCTTATTAGGGAAGATGACCAAGACTCCTTTCACTAGACACAGTGAGAGAGCCAGTGATCTTCTAGGGCTCATACATACTGATGTATGTGGACCTTTTAGATCAAATGCTAGAGGAGTCTATCAATACTTCATTACCTTCACTGATGACCTCAGTAGGTATGGCTATGTATATCTTATGAAACACAAGTCAGAAACTCTTGTAATGTTCAAGACTTTCATGAATGAAGTAGAGAAGCAACTTGGTAAGAGTATTAAAGCACTCCGTTCAGATCGAGGTGGCAAATACACTACTACAGAAATGGCTTATAAAGTCGGTTTTCAATATACATAAACCGACACGTAAACCATACAGTGTCGGTTTATAACATAAACTGACATCCATTCTGTGAAGGTCGACCAGACATGGGTACCGCTTTTATTAAGTGTCAGTTAATTATTAAAAAACCGACACCTAAAATCAACCGCCAAAACCAAAATTCCAGCGAAAAAATTACCTCCAAAATTTGACATATGGTGTCGGTTCTTAAATACATAACTGACGACTAAAGTGTATTCGCGAGACAGGAATAGTTGTCGGTTGTCTTTTAGTTAAAAACCGATGACTATAATCTAGTATAGGTGTCAGTTTTTGGCGAAGAACCGACACTGTTGGTTTAGTTGTCAGTTTTTTAAAATAACCGACACTTATTGTCAACTTAATATCTCACCAGCGCGAGCGACTCTTCCCCCTTTCCCAGTTTCATTCCCGATTTCAGTTAGGGATCCGGCGATTTCTTGCTCGCCCCCGTCGGTCGTTGCTCCTCCTCCGCCGCTACCGTGCTCGTGCTCCTGCCCTCGCCGCTGCTCCGTGCTCACCGGCGGCCGTGCTCCTGCCCTCTGTGCTCACCGACGGCCATCCGTGCTCCTGCTCCGTGCCCTCGCCGCTGCTCCGTGCCCTCGCTGCCGCTGCTCCGTGTCCTCACCGACGCTTCTCCTCTCTTTGCCGCTGCCTCCGCCGGTGGTTGCTGTGCTCCAGCCGCTGCTCTCCTCTTCCCTCAAGGTATGCCTGCCCACCCTGCCTTCTTCCTTCTTCCTCTGCTCCGGCGGCTGCTTGGGCGGTGCCAAGGCACGCCCAAGCAGCTGCTGGGCGTTTTTTTTAAAGTTATTTACTTATTTGTGTTTAGGGTTTAGGTACTGATTTTGTGCTTCTACTGACTTGAATCCTCTATTGTCTATACAATACATGTAATTTTGATCAAGTGATGATATGTAAATGTGGAAACAAGTTAGTAAGGTATCAATGATAAGTCTGCTGTAATGTGATGCAAAATAGTTATTGTATCATGCATATCTTAATACTTTTTTGTTTTATAGTTGTATAGGGTGTTTTATGTGTGACAAGTCTGTTGTTTTATAGTTGTGCATACCTGTGAGTTATCAGGAACACCTAAATGAATGTCTAACACATAAATGAATATCTAGTTGTGTATTTTCCTAGTATCGTGAAAGATTCTCAATCGTGTGTATCACATGGGATTCTTATCTCAACACAATGGACTGCAATATATGCATCTAATGCCTTAAATGGAAGACTCGAATGTTATAAAATCCCATCAAAGTAGGTAGAAACAACTTATATATATATTCAGATCTTAATAATTCCATGAAGTGCACATTATCTTACTCAGGAAAAGTATGTGTATAATGTAGGATTAGTTCCATATAATGGTTCTATTTTAGTAAGCACCTAGAAACACGTCCAAGATTTACTCATTAGGAACATTTCCTCGTTTGTTCTCTAAGTACATTTGTAGACTTCTTTTCAAGCTATCATGTCTACCACAATAAAGTTGGTTATGACAAGCAATAAAAGGTTAACTGATGTTATACAACTTTTTCTAAAAATATATAACATCGTTATATGTACTTACACTTTGTTAATACTAATATTGTGCAGTCTCTGTCCACCCATAACAGTCACTATGAACTGGGCCTCTATGTCAATGTTAACGTTCCCTATTGAAGAACAATTGGACATCATCCTAGATGATCGTTCCTTAAACCAATTGGTCATACCCAAACATTGGTGTTTTCTAAAAGGAAGACACTACATGCCTGGTAAAGTGACCATAACTTTTGGAAATTATTCACATGTTATCGAGGTTGAGTATGATTTGGCGGGAAATCTTGTATCAAAATCCGGTTGGCGTGATTGGATTGGAGAGATGCATGTGGTCCGTTGCAATAGGCTTTTTCTCCGTCCAGTTGGCCATAATTCCATCAAAGTTTGGATAACCAACAGCAACTGCGAGACCCCCGATCATCTACTGCAGTATGAGCGCACGGCGTCGCATATCAGCTCGGACGAATCTGAATCTGAGGCCCCTGTCAGTTCAGATTCGTCTAAATATAGTGAGGAGCTTCGTGATACAACTTCATCATCAAAAAGAAGTTATTGATGCGGGACCATGTTGGTGTAGTATTTAGTTGTCTATCTATCTTGACTTGTCTGTATTAATAGTTTTTTTTTAATTATGCGCATGTTTAGGGGTACACCAACCCCTTTGTTTAGTTATTGTTTAGGGGTACACCCCTGTGTGTGGATGTAAAAAGAGATTAATGAATGGAACTGAAAGTTGCTACATGAATGCTTATAACTGAAGTGTGTGTTCCCATGAATGTTCCCATTTGCATGATTACACTACTATTTTCTCATATTGTTTAGTCTACTTTAATATGACATACTTGCTTATATCTTGCTTAATGATGAACTGTAATGCACACATGTGACATGCTTGGAATGTAAATGATGAACTTTTCCCTAAATTGCCAATCATGCTTTTAAAGACATCAATAATCACCCTAACTTGAAGAGCTAGGATTTTAGGTATAAGAATGACAACACATTATTTGTTGGCCTAGAAACCCGTCCAAGATTTACTCATTAGGAGTAAATCTTAGATAGTCCCCGGTTTGGGACTGTTCTTGAACACCTAATCTCGCTTAGGATGTAAGTGTATAATGTGTATTGGGTTTTCAAGAAAATTTCGGCAGCATTTTCCCGTTTGTTCTCCAAGTACATATGTACTTGGAGAACAACGGGGAAATGCTGCCGAAATTTTCTTGAAAACCCAATACACATTATACACTTACTAGTGAGATTAGGTGTTCAAGAATGGATAGGTGGTACACATTTATTATATATAATAATGACATCACATGTATTTGTTAACCCTAGACCCTAATCTTGTCCTAATATATACTTGTTTTCTCTTTGATCATAGAATGGATAGATCATGGATGTCCATTCGCAATCGCTGCACCCCAGAGTTTATTTCTGGTCTTGACCAGTTCATTAGATTTGCCGAGGAACATAGGAAACAACCTGGAGATAGGTTCTACTGTCCATGTAGACATTGCGGTAACAACTTGAAAGTCAACACTGGTGACGAAATCAAAACTCATGTCATGTGCAACGGGATTATACAAGGCTATACAGAATGGCACTGGCATGGAGAGATTTCAAACCCAAAACCAGTGGATGTCGATAGCAGTGCTTGTGTGGAAGAAGAAATTGCCTACGATGACGTAGATGTGAATGAACCAGTTCCAGTAGACATCATTGATGCGATGCTAGATAGTTGTGGGGTAGAGCACACCGATCCACCTCCCATTTTTAGAAACATTGTGCATGATGCTGAGATGCCGTTATACACAGGTTGTACTAAGTTTACGAAGCTTAACTGTTATGACCCACTCCATGATTAACTAATAAATACCTTGAATTATGTGAAGACATCTCAATTAGTGTTGAGCATCAAATTAGAATATCATGGTTAATCAAGATAAGCTACGTCGTGAATAAATAGTTAAGTTTGAATCATCTGAGATAATTAATGAAAATATCAATATTGATTGTTGAGTTAATTGAGTCGAGTTGAGTACTCACTGTTGCAATTAGCGGTTTGACCAGTTGTGACAAGCTAGATAACATAATTTTATGCCTTGGGATGATAGAGAATCTTGTGCTTGAGAGTTTGCAAGAAGAATTATTTAAATCGGACCCTCGAGGTAAAAGTTACGACCTTTTTGGTTTTCTTGGACTTGGATGCAATTTTACCATTAATTGACTATGTTTTAAGTGAGTCGGCTATTCTGTTTCTCGCTTATCCTCTCCCCTCTTCCTTCCCGATAGAACAGGGAGCGACCGCACAGCTGCGCTCGACCTGCTGCAGGTGGCCAACGGCGATCCTTGGGGCGATTTTCTCGGGAGTTCTTGAGCTCCTCGCCTCCGACAGAGTTAGGGTGCTACCCTTTTCTTTCCTTCTCCCCTACCACACCTCAACCACCCCGTACCTACCTGGACTCCGGCCGACCTGCCACAACAGCTGCGCTTGATCGGCAACAACAATGGAAGCTTGGGCAGGGCTTTTTGGGGCCCAAGGCTCCGTGGAGCAGGTCGCCCTTCTTCTTCCTCTACCCTCGCCCTATCTGCGCCCCTCTTACAGTTGCAGCCAGTAGCACGCCTTAGCCATGGTGGCCGGCCAAGCAGCAGCTGCTGCTGCGTGGGCCAGCGATCAGTGGCCATCTTGGGCGCAAGGAGCAGCTACAAGCTACCCTCGAATCCGGCCAAGGGTCTAGAACCCGTATATGCTGTCAATTAGCCGCAAGCAATACCCAGTCAGGGTCCCCCTTCAACCTGTACGTAAGAATAATGCTGCTGCTTGCAGTAACATGCTTGATTAGGATCAAGCTGGGCATAAAAGGTATTAAAGAAAGGTAGTTTTAGCTTCGACATATGGTCTTAATCATGAATACGTAGCCCTAGCTAGACCTAGTCTTTGACCAAGTTAAATCTTGGATTCGTGCATGATGTTACTGTTCTATTGCAGGGTCAGCATTCCGATCGGCCGAATTTGGTAAGATTCGGCCGAGTTTCCTTTATAAGGAAATCAAATAGGGTTCCAATCGGCCGAGATTGGAAACTGATCGGCCGAGTTGTCAGCCGATCGACCGAGTTGCCTAGGGTGAATCGGCTGAGTTTCCGGCCAATCGGCCGAGTTCCCAGATTGGTCGGCCAAGTTCCAGAAGTGTGAGTGGCAGTTCATTTAGAAATCATTATTAAACTCATTTTAAATGCTTACTTGCTTCAGTAACAGTTGATATGATTTTAAAACAGTGTAGCATATACATTTTTGTATGATAAGTTCGTTGGAACTTGAAATGCGTGATAAGAATGATGAGAAAGAGGAAATTTTGTGTTTTACAACTGTAATGCAATATTTTCGTTAAATTGTTTATCTGTTAATCAGTTAATAGACCTAGATGCCCTAACACCGTAGAACCCCTAAGAGGTATCTGCAACTTAGGGGTGAAACTCGTGTTGCAACATCATCCGTGCTTGTGTCACGGACAAACGAGGAAAGAGAAAGGCAGTGTCCAACAACAATCGTGCTTGTGTCACGATGGCACTGGGAAAAGAAAAGAAAACTTGGTTATCTAACACCATTCATGCTTGTGTCACGAAGGTAACCCTGTGACTCTCCGCCGGTGTACTCAGGTTAAAGGAGAATTCGGGTGCACTCGGAGTAGTGCTTTGAGGCCATAGAGCCTATGTTTCTAGCCGGTAAGCCAGGGACCCTGTGGCAGAGCAGGGCTGGCGTCAGACTTAGCATTTCCCGGGTGTGTCGCTAAGTCTTGTACGGTGGGACAGTAGCATGGACTTGTTGCGGATCTTTATATGCAGAGTACACTGCATATATTTAGGGCATAATAAAATGAATAAATAATCATGTAGGTTCACAGTAAATTTATATAACCGTTTATCTACCTGAATTACCTGTTGATGATTTAGAATGTGATTATTATCTGTATGTTTGTTATGTTATTAGAACTTCCTTGCTTAGTTCTGCATTTATGTTAAATTTCAATTTATAAACCTGATGAGTTGTTTAGTGATAGCTAAGTGAAGTGCTATTCACTGAGCGAGTAGGCTCATACCTCTACTCAAAACATTTTCAGGTTATCATCAGCAGCAGGAAATCTGAAGAATCGTTTTATCCTAACGCCTAGTCAATAGAAGGTTCGTAGTTAGAAGTTAGAGGTCTCTTAGTCCTTTCCCCTCGATCTTTGGGATAAGGTGTAAGTGAGAGAGTGAATGTGTATTAAGATGTAAATTACCTGTTATGCTTTATTTTACGTCCGACAATGTAATATGCTGTAGACTCTGTTTATATTGCTAGTCAGTTAATAAAGATGCTTCCGCAGTTTGTTTAGTTTAATTTTACAGCATAAATCAGATTACCCTATTAATGTCTTTAAAATATTATAAAAGTAAAGAGTGGTTGGCTTATGTGTAAATCCCATTCTGTCGCGTCCTAATCTCGTGGTTTGTGGTAAATGTGAGATCGGGGTGTGACATTAACGCTGTGTTGAGATTGTATAAGTTGAAAGCTAATAATCGATGGAGCGACAAAAGCTTCACGTCATTGCTGTCTTTGTTGAAAGAAACGCTTCCTGAAGGAAACGAGCTGCCAATCTCAACATACCAGGTAAAGAAATTGTTGTGCCCAATGGGAATGGATGCCAAGAAGATACACGCATGCCCTAATGATTGTGTATTATTTCAAAAGGACTATGCAGATTTGAAAGATTGTCCAAAATGTGGTGCGTCACGGTATAAATTGACGACTTCGGGGGAGTCCAAAACTGGTTCTCCTGCCAAGGTGATGTGGTATCTACCTATAATATCACGGTTTCAACGCTTGTTTGCCAATCCGATAGATGCGAAGAATTTGAGGTGGCATGCAGATGTTAAGAAAAATAATGATGGGATCCTACGACATGCGTCTGATTCCCCACAGTGGAAGAAGATTGATGTATTGTACCCTGAATTTGGTGAAGAAGTTAGGAATCTAAGACTTGGGCTTTGTACAGAGGGGATGAATCCGTACGGGACATTGAGCAGCCAACATAGCACTTGGCCAGTCATGCTTGTTATATACAATCTTCCTCCCTGGCTGTGTATGAAAAATAAGTACGTAATGCTGTCGTTGTTGATATCGGGCCCTAAACAACTTGGAAATGACATCGATGTTTATCTTGAACCTCTGATTGATGACTTAAAGAAACTCTGGGGTGAAGGTGTGATGACCTATGATGCTTCACGAAGAGAGACATTTCGTTTGCATGCTATGTTGTTTTGCACTATTAATGACTTTCTAGCATATGGGAATTTGTCTGGATATAGTGTCAAAGGAGCTAAAGTGTGTTCTATATGTGAAGAGAACACTGATTCAACAAGACTAAAACATGGCGGTAAGAATTTATATCTCGGTCATCGAAGGTTTCTTCCAAAATTCCATCCGTATCGTAGGAAGCGCAAAGCATTCAATGGATTGAATGAGGAACGCAGTGCACCTAAACCTATACCAGGGGAGGTTGTTTATGAAAGAATAAAAGACTTTGTCAATGAATTTGGTAAGAGATCACAATGTACTACACAGAGTGACAATTCTTCATTCAAGAAGAAGTCAATATTTTGGGATCTTCCTTATTGGAGTTCTTTGACAGTCAGACATTGTATCGATGTAATGCACGTTGAGAAAAATGTCTGTGATAGCATCATTGGTACTCTGTTAAATATACCAGGTAAGACTAAAGATGGGATAAAATCCATACTGGACCTACGTGAAATGGGAATAAGGTCAGAATTAATAGAATTACGTGAAATGGGTAGTAAAAGAACATACTTACCTCCCGCTTGTTACACATTGTCTAGAAAAGTGAAGAAAGCTTTTTGTGAATGCTTAGTAAATGTTAAGGTGCCACATGGTTTCTCATCCAACATCCGTAGATTGGTATCAATGAAAGATCTGAAGTTGATAGGACTTAAATCTCATGATTGTCACACTCTAATGCAACAAATATTGCCCGTGGCAATTCGATCTATATTTCCGAAGCATGTAAGGTTTGCAATCACCAGACTTTGTTTCTTTTTCAACAGTCTCTGCAGCAAAGTTATTGACCCTGAGACTCTCGATAATTTGCAAAGAGAAGTGGTTGTTACCCTATGTCAGCTTGAGATGTATTTCCCTCCTTCGTTCTTTGATATCATGGTACATCTTGTTGTCCACTTGACTAGGGAAGTGAAAATCTTGGGACCGGTTTTCTTGCATTGGATGTATCCCTTTGAACGATACATGAGCATTTTTAAAGGTGATGTTCAAAACCGTTATCGGCCTGAAGGGAGTATTATTGAAGGTTATGTGGCGAGAGAGGTTATGGATTTCTGCAATGACTTTCTCAGTGGTAATGACACTCCTGATAATGAAAAGAATATTGACGAGCTATTTGGAAAAGGAATTTTGGGATCACGTGTGAAAGTAATCAGCCGTGAGCAGTTGGAACTAGGTCATTTGTATATTTTACACAACATGGACGAAGTGAACGTTTATATCGAGGAACATACCAATTTCATCAAAAGACAATATCCTCGAGCCAATACAATGTGGCTTGCTAGAGAGCATAACAAGACTTTTATTAAGTGGTTTGAAGATAAAGTCTTACATCAACTATCTCAAACACCAGATGATATTACTGAAACTATCAAATGCCTCGCCTTTAAACCAAAGTTGACTGTTATGTCTTATGAAGGGTATGACATTAATGGATTCACATATTACACAAAGTGCCAAGATGATAAGAGTGTCGTCCAAAATAGTGGGGTCACCCTTCAAGCATCGACTATGTTTTTTGCAAGTGCAAAGGATAAGAGTCCACATGAAGCTAAAATGTCATATTACGGTGTCATTGAAGAGATATGGGAATTTGACTACATAGATTTCAGAATTCCGCTCTTCAAATGTAATTGGGTTGATAACACCAAAGGAGTTATAGTGGATGAACTGGGTTTCACTTTAGTGAACTTTGAAAAGATTGGCGAGAAGGCTGAACCATTCATATTGGCATCATAGGATAAACAAGTATTTTATATCGATGATCCTACAAATGATAAATGGTCGGTTGTTCTTCATGGTAAAAGACAGTTCATTGAAGATCCTATAGATGAAGATGAGTACTATGATAAATATGATGACTCCAGTCTATTCTCAGTTGGGTTGCCAACTCCACAAAATATTGAAGCTAATGATGACTTATATGTGCACGGAGATCACAATGAAGGATTGTTAATTGATAAAAGATCACAATTTTAGAGGCATGCATGTTTATATTTTTTTATTGAAGCTAAATGTTTACTTTTTTATATCAATATCATTTTCTGATTTGATGTTTCATTATCTTCTAGTTAATACAAATGCTAAACATTGTGGGAGGGTGCTAAAGAACTATAGGACCAATCTCACCCGAGATTACATACGCGATGCTGAGAGTAGGTTCTTGATCGATTCCAATTCTAGACATTGATCAGTATTTCACTAACTCTACATGAATAATTTTTGTTTGTATTCTCTTTGAAAAATAAATATAGGAAGAAGGCTATGTAGGACGGCCATGACATAGCTATGCAGGATATGCAGGATATGTAGGAAGAAGCCCCAATGAAGAGAAGTAGGATACATATACAATACATAAAGTGCAGCACACACAAGTGCTTCAGATTCATATAACAACATGACAGACTAACACATATATAGTGCATAACAACAGCAGCGCCGAATTTACATACAACACTAACTTAGTACATATATAGTGGGACTAAGGTGACGATACCACCTGCTAAAAAAGGTTACCGACTACATGTTATGACTGGGAGGTCGTGATTCAGCAACCGTATGCATTAGCAGGAGGACAAACATATGGTGATCTGTTTGTCCTCCTGCCAATGCATACGGTTGCTGAATCACGTCCTCCCAGTCGTAACATGTAGTTTTCAGTAACTTGTTTTACCAGGTGGGATCGTCACCTTATAAGTCCCACTATATATGTACTAAGCTAGTGTTGTATGTAAATTCGACGTTGTTGTTGTTATGTACTATATATGTGTTAGTTTGTCATGTTGTATGGACATCGATTGTATTGCTCAGGTATTATATAGTCTCATTAGATAATATGAAATATATCAATCTTATTTATAGCTCATTAATTATATATATACATCATTCTCTTTACAGGTGTTTAAAGCTGACCCCACTACATGAATGAACTTACCAGATGTACATGCTCCCTATACGATGGGAGAATTAAATGAAGTAAGAGAAGAATGGGCAACAACCATACAAATAGTGGGGGTTTTAAAATATAATTGGGATGTTGATAGCAAATAATGACTAAAGAATTATATATTGTAAATGAATTTCGTAATTATAATATATGTGTGAATGTTTCTACATGTCTAGATGTTTCTACATGTGTCTGAGTGAAAATGAATGAAAGTGTTGGTTACTATATGAATGTTTCTACATGTGTGAATGTGAATGAATGGAACTACAGATTGCTAGCTACATGAATGTTTCTAAATGTGTGAAAATAAAATGGAACTGCAGGTTGTATTGCTAAATGCATGTGTGAATATTTTTGTTGTTAAATTTGTAGGTTTGTGGCCTGTTGTTGGCTGATATCAATGGATGTCGTAAAACCTACAGTTCAGTTAACTGAACTGCAGGTTTCTCATCCTGCGACCAGCCACAGCAGGCCTGCAGACTGACAAAAAAAAACAAAATAATAGGCGTCGGTTATTTGTAAAAAACCGACACACAATGATTGTAATGTCAGTTTTTTAGATATAACCGACGCCTATTTCCTGTGGCGCGAACATATATGGTGTCGGTTTCGTACTACAAACCGACACTGATAGTGCCCAAGCTGGCGCCAATAACAGGCGTCGGTAATTGTAAACAACTGACACATACAGTTACAGTGTCGGTTATTTACATATAACCGACACCTATTGTTTTGGCGCGAAGACGTATTTCATCGGTTTTTGGCTTATAACCGACAGTAATAGTGCCCAAGATGGTGCCCTTTCTGTGGCGCGAAGGGTTTGGGCGTCAGTTTCTTATCTAATAACCGACACCTATAGTCCCCTGATGGCGCGTTTTCGGTCGTGCGCGAAGAGTTTGGGTGTTAGTTCTGGAACCGACGCGTAATGGGTGACCTTTTAGTGTCGCCCACATAGGCATCGCTCAGAAACCGACACTAAAGGCCTTAAATAACCGACACTAAAGGTAGGTTCTATAGTAGTGATACTTAAGCCAAGAGTTTGAGGACCTTCTGAGAGACCGTGGTATTGTATCACAATGGACTCCGCCTGGTACACCACAACATAATGGTGTGTCAGAAAGAAGGAATCATACATTATTAGACATGGTACGATCAATGATGAGTTCAGCCAAACTTCCAATATCATTATGGGGATATGCTCTTGAAACTGCAACGTTTACACTTAACCGTGTACCTTCCAAATCGGTTCAAAAGACACCATATGAGATATGGAATGGGAATAATCCCAATTTGTCTATGTTAAATATTTGGGGATGTGAAGCTTATGTTAGGAAACAATTTCCTGAAAAGCTTGGACCCAAATCCAAAAAATGTTATTTTTTTGGATACCCCAAGGAAACTCGGGGATACTACTTCTACACACCAACTGACAACAAAGTGTTTGTTGCTAGGACTGTTGTATTTCTTGAAAAGGAATTTATTTCCAAAGGAATTAGTGGGAGGAATGTAGAGCTCTAAGAAGTTCGAGACCAACAAGAAAGAAGAGAACCTGAGGAGGTACATAAGGAACATGAAGACTCACAAGTTGTTGTGGAATTTCAAGTTCCAAATGTAACACATGAACCTCGTAGGTCTAGTAGGACACGACTTGAGCCTGAGAGATTTGGATTTCTTGTGACTCAAGACAGTGACGAATTGGGCATAACAGATGAGCCAACTTCCTATCTAGAAGCTACTAAGGGACCAGAATATGAGAAATGGCTCGAAGCCATGAGATCTGAGATGGAATCCATGTACACCAACAAGGTATGGACCTTGGTGGATCCACCCGAAGGGGTAAGACCCATAGGGTGCAAGTGGGTCTTCAAGAAGAAGACTGACATGGATGGAAATGTTCAAACCTATAAAGGTAGATTGGTTGCGAAAGGATTCCGTCAAATTCAAGGTGTTAATTATGAAGGGACCTTCTCACCAGTTGCCATGGTTAAATCTATCAGGATCATGCTTGCCATTACAGCTTATCATGACTATGAGATTTGGCAAATGGATATTAAAACAACATTCCTTAATGGGAATTTACTCGAGGATGTGTACATGACACAACCTGAGGGTTTTATCGATCCAAAGGAAGCCAATAAAGTCTATAAGCTACAAAGGTCAATCTATGGATTGAAGCAAGCATCTCAGAGTTGGAATCTACGTTTTGATGAAGTAGTCAAAAAGTTTGGCTTTAGTCAAAATGAAGATGAACCTTGTGTTTACAAAAGGGTTAGTGGGAGCACAGTCGTATTTCTCATATTGTATGTGGATGACATACTATTGATGGGAAATGACATCCCTACTCTTCAGATAGTAAAAGGTTGGCTAGGGAAGACTTTCTCTATGAAGGATTTAGGCGAAGCATCCTATATACTAGGGATCAAGATCTATAGAGATAGATCTAGAAGGCTTCTAGGCCTAAGCCAAAGCACATACATTGACAAGGTGCTAAAGAGGTTTAGCATGGAGGGTTCGAAGAGAGGTAACTTGCCCATGTCCCATGGGGTTACAATATCTAAATCCCAGTGTCCTAGTTCATGTGATGAACGGGCACGCATGAGTAAGATTCCATATGCATCAGCAATTGGATCTATCATGTATGCAATGTTATGTACTCATCCTGATGTGTCGTATGCTTTGAGCATGACGAGTCGATATCAGTCAGATCCAGGTGAATGTCACTGGACAGCCGTAAAGAACATCCTAAAGTACTTGAGAAGGACTAAGGATCAATTCTTGGTATACGGTGGTGAGGAAGAGCTCAAGGTAAAGGGTTACACCGATGCTAGCTTCCAAACTGACAAAGATGACTATAGATCGAAGAGCTCGTGGTAAAGGGTTACACCGATGCTAGCTTCCAAACTGACAAAGATGACTATAGACCGCAATCTAGATTTATGTTTTTCCTGAACAACGGAGCTGTGAGCTAGAAGAGTTCCAAGCAAGAGACGGTTGCAGATTCTAGAACATAGGCCGAATATATTGCCACATCTAATGCTGCAAAGGAAGCTGTGTGGATCAAGAAGTTCATTTCTGAACTTGGAGTGGTTCCAAGCGCTGGTGATGCAATTGAGTTGTTTTGCGACAACAATGGAGCAATTGTACAAGCTAAAGAACCAAGATCGCACCAACGTTCCAAACATATTCTACGGTGGTTCCATCTCATACGAGAGATCGTACAATGAGGAGATGTGAAGATTTGCAGAGTACCTACAGAAAGCAATGTGGCTGACCCGCTCATAAAAGCACTTTCACAGCAGAAACATGACAGACATGTTCAATCACTTGGATTGAGATTCATGAGTGATTGGGTATAAGTGCAAGTGGGAACCTGTAGGTATGTATGCCTATAGAGACTATCATTCGATGATTGTAATGGGATACTATGTAAATGATTTATAATACTACATTGATCATATCAATAAAGTCAAGTTTCCAATCTATATGTTTGTGTTTTATATTGTGAGATGACCATAAAACTTATAGATGTCTATAGAATGATATACTTAATGACATATGTCTTCGGGTTGATGACCTGAATAGTGAGATCATATGTATGCTAAGAGTATGTATTCTTGTTTTGTCCCTAATCGGTTGTTATTGTGGAAATATCCATAGACATCAATAACACATAAGATTAGAATGTATGTTGGTTGATGGAAGAATCTCATTATCCATGATATGGAGATATCAAACCAAATACATAGATACTTGTTAGAGAACAGTGTATCGGATAGACCCACCTTGAGAGTGACACATGGATACCATGGTTGGTAGTTAGAGTCACATCTCATAATGATGGTGGTGATTGTGGTTCTTAGACCTGAAGTCACTACACTTATCACATGTCATTCGGTGTACTTTGACATCATCCACTGTGGTCCTGAATAAGGATTGCCATAAAGATGGTGCTTGGGTGCACTATGACACATGGGGATGACTGTGAGTGATGTAGATGGAATTTGTCCTTCCTACGGGAGTTTGATATTTTGGCCACTTGATAAGCGAGACTGAGAAATGCATGGTCATGCTGATGTGAGTCAATATGTGATATTGAGCTTACATATATCTCTTATAGTCTGCTCTAGTTCAAGGAACATGGATTGAACATTGAAAAGGATACCAATTCCATGACTTGAGTTCAATCCGGATATCAGCGACAAAGGAACCGTACAATCACTGTAACACCAGTCATGAATGATAGGTTAAGTTGTTCTCCAACTTCTCCAATTACTTGGGTAGCAATGAAGTCTTGCTAGATACCAATCATTGCTTGTGAAATCATAATATGATTATGGATATCACTCCAACGTAATTTGGAGCCTACCGGGTCACACACATAGGATGTGTTGGAATATGAGTATAATTGTGGATTTGATTGGAATTGCTCCGAATCACATTGATTACTAAAATGTTTATGTAATGGATTAGAATAATATTGGAGTGACTGGCTCTAAGTGCAAGTGGGAGTCTGTTGGTATATGTATGCCCGTGGAGCCATCCCAAGCGATTGCATGGAGTCAGATATTAATTAATCAATTAATGCGATTATTTGGTTAATTAATGAATTCCAGAATATTCTAATTAATCCACGAGCGTTTTAATTAACACAATATTTCTGTTTACCGATGGGTTTAGGAAACCCTATTTCCCTTCGTATCCTGTTTAAAGGAGGATTGACGGCCCATATCTATATCAGATATAGAGATACGCTTTTAGTTTACGATCACGTACGTAAACCCTAGCCGTCATCGTCCTTAGGAGAGAAAGGAGAGAAACGCACCGCTAGCACACCGCCGTAGAGACACGACTCCTTCCCGCCGGCTTGGGAAGCACGACGTGGAGTTTCGTCCATCCGCGTGGACGAAGTAGAGACGCATACGCATTGACGCCTGCGTTCAGAGGACGTCAACGACCACCTGTACGCGCTACGAGTGGCGTACATCACTACCGCAAAGGAGCGCCGCCGGATCAACCTGCGATAGTGAACGGGAGAGAAGTTCCGTCTGTGTAGGTCAGCAGTGTTGCACCGTCGTGCAATGGGACATCACCGGACTTGCTCCGCGATAAGGTATATCCCGCAAACACTCTTTCCAAATACGTTGTTGTCGACGAGATCCTGTTTCGGGTTGCGTGGATTTTATTGCTTCCGCCGCGCATGTTTTCTCCACAAAACCCAACAACAATATTTAAAGATGAGAATGATCTAAATTGCTTATCCTCTGCCCGGTTTTATACCATTAAATTGCAATAATAATGTTTTTGGTGGAGAGTTATATCTCCCGCTGGGGAAATTTCAGTTGTCTCACTCCCGTGGGATCCAAAATTTTTCGGTGGACGAGCACAGAGGAGTTTGAGAACAATCTTGTAGAGGAAGAACTTCAGCAACAGCAGTGACAGCTCAGGTTGAGTGTACTATCTGTCGTGTCTTGTAGATAGATGTCCTATGTGTTGTCTCTGTACTTTCAGGTCCTCAGAGTTAATATTTAATGCTTTCAATGAATCTTTTTGAGTTTTTGGCTTGATGCATCGAGGTTCTTATGCTGTCTGTGTTTAGCTTTTAACAAGGCAGTTGATGTTGTAAATCTCGAGAAGAGATGGTACAAGTTATGTACTTATGAACCAAGATGTAAATGTAATACATTGGTTCTTATTGAAAGAGTTTTCCTATGATTGGATTTCTTTGAAAATGGTTTTAATTTTTAGTGATTTTCAGTAATCCACTGCAAATGATCGCTTCCGCTTAAGTAAATCTTGTTTTTGTGAGTTAGATGCCACAATAAGCATCCCTGACATCATCAATATGTCTAATAACATAACATGGCTATCAATATTGGCATCTCAAATAAAGGGAACAGATCTATATCATAAGTAGAACTAATATCATAGCACAATTAACTGCATATGCATGATTATCAATTTAAGCATCTATAATTACGTAGGAATGGCTAGCAATATTAAACATAGCTAGAAGAAACATCTTAATCATCAGTGTCATTATATTTGACAACCTAAGCTTGTTTACAACATAAGCATAACTATAAAATAAGAGTATATATTATCTCTTATAGTACTAAACATGATCTCAATGAAAAGAAAGCAAACAAGGGTTATCATCTAATATGAAGCGTTGTGTATAACCCTAAACAAATGTGTTACATGGATGTATTACATATTTTATTTGAGGGTACCACTCAAAATTCAACTGACCACTGCTAACTCAAAAAATCAGTGCCATATAAAATCTAGGAAGAGTCAGACTCCTAATATCTTCTTTGCCCCCGGTCAGTACGTGTTACAAACTCAATTTTACATGTGTTTTCATAATTGAAATGTAATAATTTTATGAATATGGACTTGAATTGAGAAGGTTGTATGCTTTGCTTCAAATAATGGATTTCCTTGCAGATCTCCCCTTTAATATGAATTTTGTAATATCTACTATTTTGACAATCCAATAATGGATATAAAAGAGAAGAAAAGAAGAAAAGTCCAAATAATGGAGAAAGATACAAGTAATGGATATTAAGCAAAGTATTTATGAGAAAGATATAGAAATATCTAGAAAGTGGCATTGTTGGCCACAATTGATTAAATTTCATTTATATGTGATTTCTAAGGGAAGAAATAGGAAAAAAGGAAAAAAGGAAATAAAAGATAAAGAGAAATCCTTGAAAAGAAATCTTTTAATAAAATAATAAGATAATGAGAAATAAAGGATGTAGATGCACCTAGAAGGATAATAAGTATCCTTCAAAAGGAATTTTGAAATCTTAGGATTTCTTGGGGACCAAGGATTCCCAATGGAGAATAAGAGAGAAAATACAAATAATACAAAAGTCTTAATATGAGGATAATGTGATGTATAGTTAATGACTTTTGGTGTTATCAAAAGAGATACTTTTTTGCTATAAGGAAGTAAAATTTCGTGGCTAATGGATTAAAAGCCAACATAAAGAAGATAAAAGAGATAAATTTCGGATTTCTTAATAACCAAGGATCATGGATAAACAAGGATAAATTTAAAAGAGAATTTATACTTGATTAAGGAAAGTAGGTTTCCTATTGAGGGAAGGCCTTGTTTTCTTTGTGGGCAAGCATGTTAGGGTGTGGCTACCCTCCCCTATATAAGGGTTGGACCCTTAGCCACGATCCCAAGAGGATCTCGGGCATCCCCCTCTCTTCTCCATCTCATTTTCACTCAAAACCCAAACCAAGACTAGTCGTGTGACCATGGAGCAACGAGGAATCGTTAGATGGTCTTGATGGAGGCAAGATGCTCCCACGACAACCTAAGAAAGATCGACCATTATCTCCTTGCTCTTGCCTTCATGCAGCACCTGCAGGATCTTTGTGCCATGGCTGCGAGTTGCAGACCCGCCCAACCTGAACCAATTGCACTGGCCGCAAACTGGAGGCGCCCCTTGTGCGGCGAAGGGCGGCGGAGGCAGGACGGCGGTCATCGGTGCCCCTCGAACCCTGGGAGGAGGGGGAAACTCTGTAAATAGCTGCAGTCGATGACAGTGCCAGGTTTCCACGAGATTGAAGACGGTCGGGCGACGTTTGATAGAATTGCCCCTCCGTGTTGTGTAGAACTGAGAAGCCATGCAAGGATAGAAGAGTCAATTGGTTATGTTCTCGGCCGAGCTACGTATTGCATGGGATTGCATTGGTCTAAGTAAGTGAATCTTGCAAAATTCATATCTAGTTAATGGTAGCTCGGATTTGTACATATAATATATGAAATTTGATCAAAAAATGCGAGGAATCCATTAAAATAGTTTTAGAGCCTAATTCCACTTGAAACACGAAAAGTAGTTAAAGTTTTCAACTTTAATGCATTAATGATTAAGAAACCCTAATATTGATGTTAATGAGATTGAGATAGGTATTATGGGTGTTTTTAATCAATGTTAACATGTTGATTATAACAAGGACACACTAGATCCAAAAGGATGATCTTTATGCGTAGTTTGATTAATTTAGGGTTCCATGTACATGAATATTCTTTAATGGGCCTTGAAACCCTAATCTTGGTAATTATGACTCTTAATGGCTTTAATTATTCAAACCCATGAATAAAGCTGAAATATGATGATTCTAGGCTATTTTGAGTATAAAAGATTCTAATTGTGGACAAATACCCTTAATTTGGTAATTAGGGTTTTCTAGTGGATAAATGTGGAATTAGTGATGAACATGGTTCATATGTGAATTGGACTACAATCATTATTGAAATACGAGTTGTTAAGTCAAAAAAAGAACTCAAAGATGATAATTGGGACTAATAATCTTGACATAACTTAAAAGGATAAAGATGGTAGTTTTAGTGTAAAAGAGACATACTAGAGTTAATTGACATTCAAGTATGCCTATGATGTTGAAATTAGGGTTTGTGGACTAAAAGAGAATTAAACATGATAAATTCATTATGGAGGCTAAAATCCTAATGAAACCCTAAAGTTGGCCTAGAAATCCTAAGGTGGAATCCAAGTCAATCTTGAGAATGTTTTAGATAAAACAATGACACTTGGATGTTATGCATTAATTTCAGGATATTATTGATTGCTTGATTGATTGTTCTTCATTATTCATGCTTGGACATCAAGTTACTATGGATCAGGTATGTGGTTATGCTTATGGTTAAATCTCTTTAGTTTCACAGAGATTCCTGAAGTTTTGTCGGTTGCTTGGTAATAACTGCTTGGATGACTTTTATTTCATGCAACAATAAAGTGACTATGACTATCACCATAAATATGTGTACATAACTAGCTCAGATCCTAGACCTCCTCTATGGCTTTATTAATGATGAAAAGTGTAACGACCGACTCACAAAAACAAGATTAACTAGTGCGGAAGCGAATCATTTGCAGCGGATTACTAAAAATCACTAAAAATTAAAACTTTTTGCAAAGAGATCCAAACATAAGAAATCTCTTACATCAAGAACCATTGTATAACATTATATGCATCCTGAGTTAAAGGTACATGACTTGTACTATCTCTTCTCAAGGATTACAACATTAGTTGTCCCATAACATTATATACAGACAACACAAAAACCTTGAGGCATCAAGCCAAAATCTGGAGTTGATGATGAAAGCACTATCTATAAATCCCGAGGACCTGAGAGTACAGAGACGACACATAGGACTACTATCTATACAAATGGACAGGCAGTATCTCCACTTGAGATATTACTGCTGTCCTCGATGCTGCTACTGTTCCTTCTCTGCTAAAGGTTTCTTGCCTCTTTGTCTGCGTCCACCTAAAAACATTGGATCCCACAGGGGTGAGACAATTGTAAATTGCCCCAGCAGGAGATATAACTCTCTGCCAAAACATTGTATTGCAATTTAAAGATATGAAACTGAGCAGAGGTTAAGCAGTTTAAAGCATCCTCAACTTTGTAAGCTTTGCAACTATTTATGATAGAGCAATATATCATCTATTTTTTAATAAGGGATAGGAATGACATGTATATCATTTATCCAACATATTACACCATCATATAAAACTTTTCTTGTGACACTCATCATCTTGTTATGTTACCCATGAAACATTCTTGTTTCATTCTGTTGGCCTTAGCCAACCTGTTAAACAGATAAAGAGATATATCTACCATGTACTCATTTATCATCAATACAGGAATTGGGTTAATACCAATCCTAAATCATCATTACATGCATTGGGTTATTACCAATCTTGTGTTATCACTACAAACATTTAGCCTCTACCAGGTATTGGACTCTTCCAAACCTGATTACACTGCCAGGCATTGGACACTACCAATCCTGATTTCACAGCCCGACATTAGACTTTCGCCAACCCTGATTACAGGCATTACGCCTCTGCTAGGTATTGGACTCTAACCAAACCTGATTACACAACCAGGCATTGGACTCTAACCAATCCTGATTTCACAGCCATGCATTGGACTTTAACCAATCTTGATTATAGGCATTACACCTCTGCTAGATATTGGACTCTAACCAAACCTGAATACACAGCCAGGCATTGGACTCTAACCAATCCTGATTTCACATCCAGGCATTGGACTTTAACCAATCCTGATTACACAGCCAGGCATTGGACTTTAACCGATCCTGATTACACAGCCAGTAATTGGACTTTAACCGATCCTGATTACACAACCAGGCATTGGATTTTAACCAATCCTGATTACACAGCCAGGCATTGGACTTTAACCAATCCTGATTACATCCCATGTCTATTTACATAGCACTGAGCACCTTATTCTTTTTCTAACATTAAACTCTGGCCATGCCAATCATGCTCAATACATTCTTTATGTATTACAAGTATTCCTCTTTTCTCATCACATGTATAATCCAGATTCCATTATTATAATTGTATACTTTTGTTATTATTATTATTATATTACTAAGTTCCCATTCCTTGGTTCATTATGAACATTATTATCTCTTACAAGAGACTTTTTATAATCATCTTATTACCTCTCACTAGGTAACAACTAATCTCATGGCTCACAAAGACCTTAAAGCATCTTGTCACCTCTTACTAGGAAACATCTAACCATATGGCTCATAAGGCCATTCACATCTTGTCACCTCTCACTAGGCAACAACAACATATTCCCTCATTTAATACAATAGTAACACCAATATTCCCTCAATAGGGTTAGGGCTTACTTTTCACATCACATTAGGGTTTTTCATGTTCCATTAACCAATTTAGGGTTAGGGTTTTCCCATCTCACGTTAGGATTTCATATTTATCAAATCAACCTTAATACATTGCTCCACACCTCTAGGAGCATCAATTAACATTTTGAGTAATCAATCATGTTTATTACTCTTAACATTTATCATTAAATGATTATCAATGCAAGGTAGGAGTTCATTTTCCATCCTTATCATGATTTGATTACATCATACTCATTAGTTTGGCTTAATCCCATTCTTAAGGTATATTATCCTATACTTATCAAAGTATGTCAAACTCATTACAATTCACTGTAACAATTTACATAACACACTTCATGTGTTCCTTATCCAAGTATATTGGATTTGAGGTGCATCAAGGTATATCAGCCCTGGAATGCTAAAAGTGATATCTATCACATCTTGATGTATCACTTTCCTCATCACTTCCAACTTTCTTGAGTTATCAACTTATCTTGGATTAAGGAATTTCCCATTATAATCCTTTCATCCACTAACCTATCACTCTTACCATAAAGTGCATAGGTCACACATAAGAATGGTCCAACTATCTTTGATGATATGGACCCATTTCAGGTGAAGGCATTGCTTTCTATAAGGTTATCTATAATGAATCACTTTAGGTATTTCTCTTATCAATTTATTAATCACCATTACATTATTAGGATTAGGGTCTCTCATACCATCACCCTTTATTAGGGATAGGATGGCATAGAGCATCACCCTTCATTAGGCTTTCACATCTCATTGCCTATACTTAATGTTTACTATTCATACCAACTAGGGATTTGTCATGGCATCACCCTCAATTAGGGTTTCTCATGGAATCAACTTCAATTAGGGATTCACATTGAATCAGCCTCAATTAGGGATTCACATGGAATCAACCTCAATTAAGGATTCACATATAATCAACCTCAATTAAGGTTTCCACTATGGTTACCCACATCTTGGGTCTACTATTCATCTCCAATCAGGGTTTTACATCTCATTTCCCTAGATTGTAGTTTCATATATCATTACCCTAGATTAGGGTTACATCCTCACCCTGGATTAGGGTTTCATTCAGAATTGCCCTCAATTAGGGTTAGAGTTCAATAGCCCTGTCAATTAGGGTTTATGTTCATGATTAGGGTTTCATTATCTCTTTGCTTAAGAATCATACCCTTAATCACCTCATGAATCATATTCATGTATGAATTTCATGCTATCATCTTCTCAACGTGATTAGGTCATATCAACCCTTCAATCAAGTACATACAACTATGATTAATATAGAGTACCACCTTATTGTTCCTATAAGCAATTAGGGTTCATCCCTTAATTGGCACTAATCACTTAGGTACTATTAGGATTTCAAACTTTGTACCTTCATTGATTATCATTACTAATCATCATTTGATCAATGGATCATTCATCATCTTAATTCTCAAGAGATTCAATTAGATTGGACCTCCAATACATAAGGTATCCAACTGAATTGACCAATTTGATCTTCAATAACAATAGGTGTCCAAGTGGATCAACCAATTGAATCATCAATCAATCTTGACTACTTGAGCCCCAAATGGTCTTAGTCTTTCAAAGTTCAAACGGTTTGAAACCGTTTGGTAAAGGTGGAGCTTGAGACCGTTTGCTAAAACAAGTACTTGAAACCGTTTGCTAAAGTACCTTTTTGAAACCGCATGGACGCAACCAGTTTGGGACCGTTTGGTCCCAAATGGTCTTGAGACCGTTTGGTCCCAAACGGTCTTGAGACCATTTGGTCCCAAACGGTCTTGGGACTGTTTGGTCCAAACCACCTCAAAACCTCATGGACAAATATGGTCTCAACCAATCAAATTGAATTAGGGTTTCAAATATTGGTTCCTTCAACCATTAAATTTATGTAACCAATCATCAATTGGACCTATCACCATAATTCAATTGAGGTAAATAGGTCAACCTTCAACTGATTTGACCCTCAATTGACCCTCAATTGATCATCAATTAGTGTTTGTATCAATTGGATTAGGGTTTGGAGTCGATGGTCCTTCAACATTAACTAATGTGAAACTAGATACTTTTAAAACTATTGGTCCATCATCCAAATTGAACATGACCTGACCCCAAAAGGTCTTGAGGTCGTTTGGATGACCTCCAAACGGTCTTGAGACCGTTTGCCCATGTCAAAATCAAAATCAAAGTCAATCAATCAAAGTTTGGATCATTGGATTGATCAACAAGTCAGCATTTGATTACACTTCAACTTAGTACCTTTAGATCTTCAAACACCTTACCATAGTCAACCCTAGACCTCCAAACGGTCTTGGGTGACCCCCAAACGGTCTTGGGATCGTTGGTATGATATCCAAACGGTCTTGAGACCGTTTTACCATCATATCATCATCAACCATGTCATTCAATTAGGGTTTGGATCCTAGAATTGGTCACCAAATCAGCACTTAATTGTATTTCAATTTGGTATCTTTGGACCTTCAAACACTTGACCAAACTTAACCCTAGACCTCCAAACGGTATTGGGTGACCCTCAAATGGTCTGGAGACCATTTGGGTGATCCCCAAACGGTTTTGAAACCGTTTGGGTCAATCAACCCAAAGCATCAACTCATTCAATTGCAAAATCAGCACTTAGCCGATTAGGGTTTATACCATATATTTGAATCTTCAAATAGCTAACCAGACTCAACCCTAGATCCCCAAAAGGTCTTGGTTGACCTCCAAACGCTCTTGAGACCGTTTGGGTGATTCCCAAACTGTTTTGAAACCGTTTGGGTCAATCAACCCAAGTTTCAAACTCAATCACTTATGAAATCAGCACTCAACCCGATTAGGGTTTAGGTGATTGTTGGACCTTCAACTCATGAACCAATTGGAGTTAATCAATAATAATTGATGGATCATTAAACTAGATCATTATGAACAAATCCCCAAACGTTCAACCCTGGTCAACATCACCAAACGGTCTTAAACTGTTTGCTTTTATGCGGTTTAGTGAAACCATTTCATTCCAAACGGTTTGAAACTATTTGATCCCAAACGGTTTGTGAAACCGTTTGGACATTTGATTGAAACCGTTTGGTCTAGATATTTGGGGAGTTGTGTTCTTATGATGATGTCATCATCATCAAGCTCTAGATCCATGAAACCTGCTGTGATTTCCATGGAAATTGCATCAATCAACCAAATCAATAATTGTAAATAGAGAAATGATCATTATTCGATGGGGAATTGAATGCAATGACAAAGTTAGGGTTTCAAGTTATAAAACCCGCCTCCAATTGAGCTCCAAAGCTCCAATCTCATGGCAACAATGGTGTATGAAGCTCTTGAAACTCCCCCTAGGATCGTCCTCAAGCTTTTGGTTGAAAAGATTGGCTAGGCTTGAAGATGGAGTGAAGAAAAGAAGAAATCAATGATTTATTTTCGATTTCCACCATGAAATCAAGGAGAACGAAGGTAAAGGACTTACCAACAGGTTGGGGGTCGTCCTACTGACCCTCCCAAGTTCCCTTGGTCATTTCCCAAGCAAGGAGAGGAAGTGGGGTCGAAAAAGCCTTTCATTTGGCTTGTAAAAGGTCTTTTTATAAAAATTCAATGAGAGAGAATATGCTTTGTAAAAATCCGTTTAATCCCAAAAGTATGGCCGCCTCTTCCCCCTCAACTTCCTTAGGGCCGAGGATATCTTTTTTGCCTCTTATTCCTCTCAATGATCCATGATTTAAAGAAAAGCAAATGAAGCACCTTAAATCATATTATACTAATATCCATATGTGAGTGGATATTTCTTTTTCTTATAAAATTGTGAGTGAGTTATCCATTCCCTTGGATATTTTCCTGGTCCTTGCAAGGCTCAAGGATGTCCACGCACATCTGAATGAAACCATTTTAATTTTGGTTGAAGGCCCTTTAATTAATACATTTATTTTTTTCCCTAAATTGAATTAGGGTTTCAATTAGGATTAAATCTTGATTATTTTAATATCAAGATTCTCTCTCCTCCAACTTAATTCGAATGAGGCGCCCCTCTCATTTTATTCACTCTACATGATGCCAAGAAACATTAGGGACCTTATTTAAGTGGTAATTTGCATATTGAACCCTATGGTTTGGGTAAATTGCACTTTACACCAAAACTAGGTTTTAATGCACAAACCTTGCTTTATCAGTTCTTCCTTGGTACTCAGGATACCAAAAGCCATACCTATGCATCATATTCATTCTCATGATGCTTCAACACATGAGGAACATCTTATCATGCAACATTTGCAATTTAACCCCTCAACTTGGGTAATTTGCACTTTAGTCCAAAATAAGCAAACATTGCTTCAACATTGTTCAAACATGACCAAAATTGAAACATAAGTTTCTCAAGAGTCCTAATTAATTTTCAAAAGATAAGATTAAGCATATAATCATATTTCTTAATCAAAACACCTAGGGTTAAGTATAACCCAGGTCAGGGATGTTACAAATTATAAACCCCTAACAAGGATTTCATCCCCGAAATCCCTGATACAGAGAAATAGATATTATCCATGCATCATATCATCATGTCATCACATAACACCTCATTATTATGGAGACACCATAGAGTTTTGATCAACAAAAAGTTATTTCACACAAATTTATCATGGAATGGTTTACATGGAACACATACTCCCATGTTCCTTAGTTGGTTTAGTATTTCTCTTTCAAGATCACCATTATATTCTGTCATCCACTTGAGACTATAAGTATTTTCATACCCTGATTGTGTCATCTCACCTGATAACACCATAGTATCTTTCCTTATTACCTGCACTAACTATCGCATTAGTTATACATTCTCTTATCATAAGGAAAGGTTGCTTATCAATTAAGAACTTATCTCAAAGATATCTTCAATTGTTATGTTTATACAAAACATAAACCCCTAACATGTGATGTTAATATTATTTTACATGATTAATTTGATTTCATAATTGACCATTTCAAATATTCAACATAAACCATCTATTATTTCTTAGATACCAGAATCTCTTACCTTGGTATCTATCACATGTATTAAAAACACATCAATTATTTATCTTCCTTTCATCTTGGGACATTACTTGTTACATATATCTTCATCTTGGAGCCAAAGTCCAAGATAATCTGATACCTTTCTAAGTATCCATCACATAAACATCTTTATATTATGCACATCAAGTGTCCTATGACCCCCTTGATTGCCATGTCCCTGAGAGAAAAGAAAACAAGGAATCATATTCCTCATACAAACATGCTCATCTGAGGTTATCTCAAATTTCTCTTTCTTATGCTTTGAACATGACACATTTGTTCATTCCATGCTTCTTATTTCGTGACACTCATTAGATTGTATCAGAATGACTGCTTGATCAAGGCAATCAAAAAGATTACAATCTAAGAGTTTCCATACTCACTTTATCATCAATAGTTGTATACTTGGCCATGGTATATAAATACTGAGATTAAGTAGTATGCACTTTTTATGCTATTATATTCCTTCTTTTTCATATTATAACAAATATAAGATTTAACATCACTGGATTTTATCCAGGCATCTCTTCAATACCTCATCTTCTTCTCATAGAGGTAAGAACAACATGAAACATCTATAATGTTTATTATGAAAAATTTAAGTCCTCACATGATTAATCAAAGAAAGTTCAATCAATTACCTTCCCAATTAACTCACGAAACCATAGAAGACATTTTTGAATGACATTATTTTGTCTAACCTGTGGCAACACATCCCATTATCACACAGATAATGAGGTGTTACGCGAAAACGTGTGGAAATCACAATAACCCTAGATTATGAAAACATGGGTTAATTAAAACCGTTTGCGGAAAACAGATAAACTGTGAAGCTATTACATTCCAGTCCTCATCCTGCACAAAAACAGGTCATTTATACATAATAAATTCTGATACGTATCCACATCTCACAGGAACAACTGTTCATCCATCACTTGAGTTCACCACCTGTTCATATACATAAAGGCCCGCGTCCGGCCAACAACAGGATATACAAAACATTATCGACCGTTCATCGTGAAACAATGTCAAAACAATGTCGAGGACCTGAGAGTACAGGGATGACTCTAGACTCTACTAACAACATCCAAAACAACACATCCATCGCTTGCCTTCTACTGCTCGTCCAACTTCTCGGCCTCGACTCCAAGACCACCACCACGTCTAGCTCGACCACCTATAAAGGGTGTAAACCAGAGGGGTGAGACAATTGAATATTGTCCCAGTGGGAAACATAACTTCCTCACCGCAGCTACAGAATCTCAGCAAGATAAACGATAACATCAGATAACTAATAACAGGTATAATAAGAGCAGTCTATATAAAGCAAGGCTATTCTTACAGGCAAGCTTACCAGCTGTACGAAAGCATATAACCTTATATCTATCAGTGGAACATGATTGACAAGATAAGATATATCACTATGTAACATGATTACCAGACCAAGATATATTGTCACATAACCTGAGGAATATAGAAGTAACCGCAAGGTATAACAGATTATTCACATAATCGAGGCCTTAACTAATGTTCTGTATTTTGCCTTAGTAATAATTATATGACAGCATTACGTATTGTATTATACCCTAAGGAAATGAACCGTACTCTAAGCCATGAACGTGTTCATGCTCCTTATAACACACATCCTGAGCCATGGGTCTGTTCACCATGCTCATCACATCACCTATTTTGAGCCATGGGCCTGTTCACCATGCTCATCACATAGATGGGTTACGAACCTGAATCCACGCCCTAGAGTCTACAACCGAAGTTGTACTCTTACCTCCTCAATATCAGGCGACTTCGCATATTCAACGATATGCGTTCTGGGTTAACCCGTAGGCAAACCTGTATACTATCATCAGCTACCGACTATGATGAATCTACGATCAGGGCAACTACCTGATATGATTCTACTAGGATTATTTAGTATCTATGTAAGATATAATAGAAAGTAAACAAATATAAACTTAATAATTATGCTTTTATTGTAATCACATCTACCTGATCCATCTCAAGGATCTAACATCACCTGTTGTCACTTGGCCTTTTGCCAACCATCCAGATCCATCTCAAGGATTATCACATACCCTGGAATCTCAATCCCTCATCAGGTACTGTCACTGCTACTCAGAACTCTCATCGATATCATGGGACGAACACATTATACATGTAACTTATTCAATAAGAGAAATTATCAGTGTGATGTATTCATCACATATGTCTCACATCCTATTCATGGCTAGGCATCACCTGCATGGTTAGAGTATTCAACAATCATAGTTTCATCATAAGGATTATGCTTACTATCATGAGATGACATTCAAGATGTCCTACTTGTCAATCTTACTCTATCTGGTGATCAGGTGCATAAAGCACATCATAAAGCAACTATTCATGTACTTATCTTTGTCTCAGCATTACACATATATTCATGGAAATTTCTCCATTCATATAGTCATGTTTAGATATAAAAGATCAAACATTATCATTACCACTACCATTCTTGACATAAATAGATAATCATAATAACTGAGAAGTGCATATTATCACTTAGGGTGACCTTTTAGGTTTAAGTGCATTGTCCACACAAAGTGACAACAGAGATTATATCTTTTTCCTTAATCCTGTCTCATAACGCTCTGTATTACCTACTCATTATTATTCTGGGGGATTATACCGATGATTATGATGGTTAGGATAAAAAGGGACTGACATTGCCATTATCATTACTAAACATAGCACATACCATCATCATTACTGTTACCATCCACTATCATTATTATTATCATCATGCAACTACTAGTGTAACTATCACCGTTCTCCTTATCATTAACAGATGATTATAAGGATCACTACATGCATGTCATTACCTCTACCTTTCTCATCATCATCATCTACTACTACTATAATCATTAATCTAGTTATTACCATTATTACTATTAGCAAGCCATCACCATCGTTTGTTTGTGCATAACTAAACACTTCATACACAAGGAGCTGTCCCTCACTACTACTCATCACAACCCTCACTAAAACCCATCACAACCCTCACCCAAAAGGAGGATACCACGGTTAGAACATGAGAGTGCAGCAACGCTGCATTGCTACCACTGAACCCAACGCACGACACAGCGTCACAAGGGGTGTCGCGCGTCAGGGGTGTCAGGCATCCATGCTTATCGGGCAACGCCCGTCACACCTCCTGCCACGACGCCCGTCACAACCCAAGCGCAACACCCGATATACATGCTAGCCATAACGACCAGGTTACTACGCACTTCAACAACCAGGAGAGAGAAGAGCTTCCACATAACGTGCTACCAACAGAACCAACTCTAACGGCTGACACACCAAAGAAAAAGGGTGTGACGCCCGTCACCACCCAACCCCTATCGGCCGTCACACACACAAGAGGGTATCGCCCGTCAGGGCTATCAGCCACCAACAACCACCATGCTCATCAAGGCCTATCGGCCAACACACCAAACAAAGCCTATCGTTCCACACAAGGAAACACGCCACACATGGCCCTGTCGCCCAAAACCAAGAACACCATGACATACTTAGTCTGTCATCCTTCGTAAGAACAAAGATATTGCTCATCACAAGAAGGACCATATCGTCCAACAAGGGTCACCATATCGGCCATCACTCACACTAGCTCAACCTATCACCCATCACAAGGGAAAGGATATCGCCCAACTCAAGAGCACCCCATGTCGTCTTTCTCAAGAACAAGAGTGTCGTCTAACACTCCCAAAACAAGGAAGGGTATCACCCATCACAGGTCATCTTCAACCTCCAACCCAAAGGAGCACAAAACCCTAGACCACAAGGTACATAGATCACCAAGAAACCCTAAACCCTAAGGGGGATCGGCCACCAAAGGTACACAAACAAGGAACTAATCTAAACTACTAGCATAAGAACAAGATTATAACAAGAGGTAATGGAGTTAGGGTTAGAAATTATGCAACCCGCCTTAAGCTCCAAGTTCCAAGGAAGAAGAAGCACTCCAAGGTCCAAGGGGTATCGTCCACCAAAGCTCCTCAAAGAGAGTGTATCGGCCACCACTGCTACTCCAAGGAAGTGTATCGGCTGACACACAAGGAAAGGAAGGGAGTGTCGTGCCCTCAAGGTGGAGGAGAGACCAAAAGATCAAAGGAAGCTAAGGCAAGGGAAAGAACCACATATATAGAAGGAAAGGGAGGAGAAAACAAGGTAGATCCATGCTAAGTGTCGTCCACCCAAGGGACACTTGTCCTAGGGTTAAAACCACCACTCTAGCAAGGCATGAGACACTTGTCCAAGATATGCACCAAGTGTCCACCAAACATGGTCAAGGCTGGACCAAGCATCATGGGCGACACAAGCAGCAGCTCCACTGGGCGACAAACCACCATGTTGGGCGACACAAACCACTCTAGGCCGACACACACACACCTCCTTGGACGACACAAGCAAGCCTTGGCCGACACAAGGCTCAAGCAAGCCCAAACAAGGCACCTCAAGGCCCAAACAAGCTCAAACAAGGCCCAAGAAACTCAAATAACAAGCCCAAGCCTTCCTCTCAACCCTAGAGGAAGCAAAGAGAGGTAAAACATCTCACAAGATGGCAAACTTGCACACAAAACCCTAAACTTGGGTTATTTGCAAGTAGCCCCTCAAACTCTCAACAAAGCACAACAAAACCCTAATCACTACTAAAGGTGATTAGCAAGCACCAAAGCACCAAGATTAAGCAAAACAAACAGGGTAAACCTTAAACACAGGTCAGGGTCCTTACATAACCTGTCATGATTCATGGATTATTCACTGCCTCAGGCTGATTCTGCTTCAGAGGTTGATTCACCATAATATTTCTGGCTGAGAAATCTCTTGCCAGATGTCCAACCTGTCTACACAGGTAGCAAAATCTGGGCGCCAGGTATGGTCTAGAGGGTTCTTTACCCTTTCTAGATGACCATTGCCTTGGTGCACTAGGTCCTGGTTGTACTGATGGTACCAAAATCTTTCCCTTTTTTGGAACTATTAGGCTTCTGTTCCTGGATTTAGATAGGCCTTTTCTCAATTCTCTCTTCCTTGTTCTTTGTTGGACAATTCCTTACCATATGTCCAGACTTTCTACACCTACAACAAATTCTACTTTTGGGTTGAAACTGTAAGGACCCTGACCATCGTTTAGGGTTTACCCTGTTTGCTTTGCTTAACCCAGGTGCTTTGTTGCTTGCTAATCACCTTTAGTGGTGATTAGGGTTTGGTTGTGCTTTGTTGAGAGTTGGAGGGGCTACTTGCAAATAACCCAAGTCTAGGGTTTTGTGGGCAAGTTTGCCACCTTGTGAGGTGTTCCTCTCTCCTTGCTTCCTCTAGAGTAGAGAAGAAGGTTTGGGCTCGTTGCTTGAGTTCTTTTGGGCCTAGTTGAGCTTGTTGAGCCTTGTTGAGTGTTGCCTTGCTTCTCTGTGCTTTGTATCGGGCAAGAGGTGGTTGTGTCGGCCTGAGGTTGAGACTCCCAGGGCTGTGTCTCCCTAGGGGTGTATCGCCCATCTGTGTCTCCCATGATGGAGGTCTGTCGCCCTAGTGTATTGCCCATGACCTTTGACCAAGCTTTGATCTTGTTTGTGTCACCACTAGTGGACACTTGGTGCATGATGCTTGCATGTGGCAATGACCTTGGACATGTGTTAAGGGCTTGCTAGAGTGGTGGATCGTACACTAGGACAAGTGTCCCTAGGTAGGCGACACCTTGCTTGGTTCTACCTTGTTTTCTCCTCCCTTTCCTTCTATATAGGTGGTTCCTTTCCTTTCCTAGGAGTTCCTTTGGTCCCTTAGTTCCTTCTCCACCTTAGTCCACGACACCCCTTCTCCTTTGCAAGTTGGTGGCCGATACCCCTTGGAGAAGCAAGCTTGGTGGCCGAGGTCCTTGGAGTCTCCTTCTTCCTTGCTTGGTGGTGCTTGGAGCTAGGAGCCTGGAGCTTGCTTGAGGCGGGTTACATAACTCCTAACCCTAACTACACTACTCTCTTTCCATGTTCTTGTATGTTGCTATGTCCATGATTGGCTATGCATGTTAGTAGTTTAGTTCTTGTTTAGTTTCTTCTTGTTGGCCGAACCTATGATCTAGGGTTTCTTGGTAAGCAATAATCCTTTCTCCCCTTAGTCTAGAGGAGTGAGCTTGAGCTTCTAGTATCATGAGAAACACCCCTCTTTCTCTTAGACGATTGATGTGAGCTTGTGTTCTAGTTGTTTGGGAAATACTCTCCTCTCATCATGGACTAGAAGGGTGAGCTTGGTTATGGTGGTGACTCTTTCTAGGGTTTGCCCTTCTGTCCATTTGGTGATAGTTGATGTGCAAAACTCCTCTTTCTTAGTTGATTGAGGTGAGTCATCTTCTTGACCCACTAGGGTTTCAGGTGTCTTTATGCTTGAGGTGGATCATAATCTTGTGAGTTGTACCTTGGCCATCATGAGTTGGGGATGTGCTATCCGGTAGACCTAGAACCTTGCACGACACAAGTGTGATGGTGATGAGCGATACCCTTGTGGAGCACCTTGCCTGATTTACACTTGAGGTGAGCGTTGCTGTGGCGGGCGTGCACACTATGTTTTGACGCCCGACATAAGCTCTGCACGCTAGGATAGGGTGCACGCTACCCGTGCACGGTATACACTTGAGCTTGACACCGCGTCGCCCGACAGAGCTGCACGCCCGGGGTGCGCGTCACCTCAGCCCGACGTCGTGTCACCCGAAAGAGCTGCACGCCCCCATTGCGCGTCACAACAGCCGATGCCATGCTGCCCGACAGTGTTGCACGACAGGGAGCGCGTTACACCATGCGCGACATAGGTGCACGGCTGGCCCTTGGCCGTTGCCCGATATGCCTAAGTTGCACGGCACCTGACACAACGTTGCTTAGTTGCACGTTTGAGATCAGTTATCCTTAGTGGGAACGCAGCGTTGCGCGTTGCGCTTGGACACTGGTCGTTGTGGGTTGGACATTAGATGAGGGAAGGTTGCCCAATACAACCTATAGTGAGGGTGAGCCCTGCCCAATACAGTTTATAGTGAGGGTTTGTGGTGCTTTAGTGAGGGTTCTGCCCCATATAAATCGATATACTGATGGTAACTATCTTGGTAATGATTGCATATATAACACCCATATCTTTATACATGAACTTAATCATCATGATTATCTGTATAATACTAAGGAGAATAATGAGCATGTAATAGGGTTTGCTTAATGATGTGCCTTATACATGTGATCATGAGATGAGGCATGATTAAGAAGAGGATATAATCATTAATGTCACTTTATATTGATAAAGCACTTAATCATAAATGTCACCCTGTATTGATAGTAAGAGTTTCTAAGATATTCATGATGATTGTTGAATAGTACTAACCATGCAGGTGATGCATAGCCAAGAAAAAGGCTATGAGGAATAAATATATGAAAACAATGAGATAACAGGTACATTATGAATGCCATTCCATGATGATGATGATGTAAGCCCTGAGAGGCAGTGGCAGTATTTGATGAGGGATTGAGATCCCATGGTATGTGATGATCCTTGAGATGAATCTGGATGATTGGCAAGAAGCCAAGTGATAACATGTAATGTGGAAACCTTATGATGGATCAGTATGATGTGAAATGTAGTAAAAGCAAAATGCTGAGTTTTATATTGTTTCCTTTTGTTGTAATTGCATGTTATACAACTTGGTTGAGTCTTACAATCCATATAAAAGATACTAATTAATCACAGTGGAATATATCATGTAGTTGCCCTGGCCATAGATCCATCATCGTCAGGAATTGGTGATGGTGAAACGAGTTCTCCTACGGGTTAACCCGGAGCGCATATTGTTGAATATGCGAGGTTTCTCCTAGCCTAAAGTGATGAGGTAAGAGTGCAACTTCCGTTGTAGACTCCAGGGTGCGGATTCAGGCCCGTAGCCCAAGTATGTGAAGAGCATGGTGAACATGCCCATGGCTCAGGATATGTGATAAGAGGAGCATGAATGAGTTCATGGCTCAGAGCACGGTGATTAGGCCCGTGGCTCAGTTTCACTAGCGCCGAGACCTGTACCGAGGCGGGCTAGGAAGAGGGTAGCCTGACCCTGTGGCTAAAGACCACTTCAGCATGAGACTGCGGTCCTGCTTGTGTTGTACTCATGCACTGACCATGAGGCGGAGAGGTCGTGGAGTCCGGCTCTTCCATTGACCTTGTATGGCACCAACTTGGGTTTCGCAACCGAAGGTTGGATTTGAGCGGTACAGCTCACTTCCTCAGGGCATAATAATATGTAATCCAGCCGTTTAGTATTTACTGCTTAAGACAAACACAAAACATTGGTTCAGGCCTTGTTTGTGTAGTTAACTTTGTTATATCTTGCAGTTGCTTATATGTTTCTCATATGTGGTGAATCCTTATAAATCTTATCCTGTAAATCATGTTCCATAAAGAAATAGTTGGAAAAATGCTTGAGTACATCTGGTAGGGTTGCTAAGAATGAATAGTTTTATCTTATAACTGTCTCATTATGTTCTTATCAGTTATCTACTTTATCTTCTTGAGGTTTTGTAGTTTCGGCAGGGAGTTATGTTTCTCGCTGGGACTGTGTGTCTCACCCCGCTGGTTTACACCCTTTTTAGGTGGTCGAGCTAGGCGTGGTGGTGGTCGAGGAGTTGCGGCCGAGCAGCAAGAAGAACAGTAGAAGGCAAGCGATGGATATGCTGCTGTTTTGGGATGTTTTGTAGTAGAGTCTAGAGTCATCCCTGTACTCTCAGGTCCTTGGAGGTGTTTTGACGCTGTTTCACGATGTATAATCATTGAAATTTTGTATATCCTGCTGTTGCCGGATGTGGGCCTCTATGTATGTATAAACAGGTGATGAACTCATGTGATGACACGTCAGCTATTGTTCTAAGCTGTGGACACATATCAAGGCTTATATATATGTATATAACCTGTTTTCTTGCAGGATGTGGACTGGAATGTAATAGTTCCTCAGTTTATCAGCTTTCCGCAATCGGTTTTAATTAACCGTGTTTTTGATAATCTGTGGTTATGGTGATTTCCGCACATTTTCGCGTAACACCTTGATGTCTGTGTGATAGTGGGATGTGTTGCCACAATTTTATGGTATCAGAGCTATAGGTTCGCTGAGTCTATAGGGATTTAGGACTAGGTTGTGTCTGTTCTTATGAGTTTTCCAGATTTTCTCACAATCATCTTCTGCCCTCAGCGGAAGAAAAGCCAAGATGTCTGGAAACCATGAAGAACATGCTCCTGAGCATAGTGATGCTGCATCAGTTGATGGAGCTGTAGGACAGGCACATGAAGATTGGGTGCCTGAGGTCCCCCAACCTAACCCAGCCATTCTTGAGCATCCTGCCTACCAACAACTTATGGCACAGATGATGGCTACGATGAATCTCATGGTTGAGCGGTTGCCAGTGCCTCCTCCGAGGGCACAGGCTCCCCATGGTGACACATCGGGTATTGGGAAGACCTTTGAGTGGCTTCGCCGAGTCGGAGCTTCGGATTATGCTGGAACGGCTGATCTAGTGGATGCAGATCTGTGGCTGACAAGTCTTGAGAAGGCTTTCCGGATCCTTGACATCCCCGAAGCAGACAAAGTAAAGCACGCTGTCTACCTTCTGAAGGGTAGTGCTGGTCACTGGTGGACCATCAAGGAAGATAAGTGGCCTGGTGAGGTGATCTTTTGGGAGGTTTTCCGGCGAGAGTTTGTCAGCAGATACTTCCCGAAGACATATCTAGATGAGAAGATCAGTCAGTTTGAGAGCTTGCGACAAGGAACGATGAACATCACTGAGTATGAGGCCAAGTTCATGGATCTTTTGAGGTTCTGTCCTCACATGGAAGCGACAGATGAGGAGCGGATCAGACGTTTCGAGAAGGGTCTGAGTTTTGAACTGGCAACACTTGTGTCTGTGTTGGAAAATCGAGAGCGGTTTGCTACATTTGTGGAATCTGTCCAAAGGATCAAACGATCAGTAAGAGAGAAGAGAGAGTCTATGGCTAAGAAGAGACCTGCTCAGTTTCAGGGTCAGAGGTTTGGTGGCTTCAAGAAGCCAAGGTTTGTAGCACCGTCAGTGACGATATGTTTCAGTGGACCGTCTCAGTGGTCTCCGAGTAAAGGAAGAGGTTATGTTTCTTCACCATAGAGGGCACATAGTACAACTTCTGTGGCAGTGACAGAGCCATCCAGGCTACGGGTTGACGATAGAGCATGCCATCGGTGTGGTCAGATCGAGCATTGGAGGTTCAATTGCCCGAATAGAGATGTTGAAGTAACACAACAGTCGAGACAGAATCTTCAGGGGCCAGATAGACAATAGCCTAGCGGTAGCAGAGGACGAGGACGCGGTCAAGCGTCTCAAGTGGGATCGTCTTCTTAAGGGAGCAGAGGACGTGGATAGCAAGCAACGGCTCGATTCTATGCTATGAGTCAGCCGGAGGTGATAGTCAACCCGCGAGTGGTGACAGGTCAGATGGAGTTATTTCATTCTGATATGTCTTCTTCTTGCTTTATATCTGTTCTAGTTGACCCGGGTGCTACACACTCTTTTATCGCCTATAGTATGCTTGAAAACTATCGTTTACCTGTTAGTCGTAAGAAGGATAGTTTGTTGTTAGAAACCCCTCTTGATGGTTCCTCGTTGCTTCAAGAAGAGTGTCCATATTGTGTCTTGTCTTTCTCAGGACACCGCATTCAAGTGGATCTTATACCACTTGATATGCATGGTTTTGATGTTATCCTTGGTATGGATACCTTAGAGAAGTATAAGGTTGTTTTGGACTGTGGTTCCAAGCAAGTGGTGTTTGATGATGCCGGAGAGAAGTGGATCATCCAGGAAGATAGGAAGATTCTTCCGACGTGTCTAGTATCAGCTATGGTGGCAGATAAGTTGTTACGACAAAGATGTGAGGCGTTCTTAGCTCATGTAGTGGATACTGTTGTAGCTACCAAGGCAAAAGGTCCTAGTCTCAAAGAGGTGGCAGTTGTCCGGGAGTTCGCAGATGTGTTTTTTGAGGAGTTTCTTGGTGTTCCTCCACCCCGAGAGATTGATTTTGAGATCAATCTGGTTCCAGGAACACAGCCAGTTGCACAGACACCGTATAGGATGGCTCCAGTGGAGATGGCAGAGCTTAAGAAGCAGTTGCAAGAGTTGTTGGACAAAGGTTTTATCCGGCCGAGTATGTCACCTTGGGGTGCTCCCGTGTTGTTCGTCAAGAAGAAGGATGGTTCGATGAGGTTGTGTATAGATTACCGGCAGTTGAACAAAGTCACGATCAAGAACAAGTACCCGTTGTCGAGGATAGATGATATGTTCGATCAGTTGCGTGGCGCTACAGTGTTTTCAAAGATCGATCTACGGTCCGGATATCATCAGTTGAGGATTAAGGCGGATGACATACCAAAGTCAGCCTTCAGGATGAGGTATGGTCATTTTGAGTTCATGGTTATGCCATTTGGGCTAACCAATGCACCTGTTGCTTTCATGGACCTGATGAACAGAGTGTTCCTTCCATTCTTAGATCAGTTTGTGGTAGTCTTTATAGATGACATCTTGATCTATAGTCGAGACAAGTAAGAGCATGAGCAACATCTTCATCGAGTGTTGACTCTTCTTCGCCAACATCAGCTGTATGCCAAGTTCAGTAAGTGTGAATTCTGGTCAGAAGAAGTGACTTTCTTAGGTCATGTGATATCTGCAGAAGGAGTCAAAGTGGACCCGAAGAAGGTGGAATCTGTTGCCGACTGGGAACATCCAAAGACGCCGACAGAAGTTCGTAGTTTTCTGGGATTAGCAGGATACTACCGGAGGTTTATCAAAGACTTCAGTGTGATTGCGCTGTCGATGACAAAGTTGACCAGAAAGGATGTACCTTTTGTCTGGGATGATCGGTGTCAGTAATCTTTCCAGAGTTTGAAGGAGAAGCTAACCAGTGCTCCAGTGTTAATCCTGCCAGAGCCTGGGAAGGGCTACGTTGTTTTATGTGATGCTTCCAAGAAAGGATTAGGTTGTGTGCTGATGCTTCCAAGAAAGGATTAGGTTGTGTGCTCTAGTGTTAATCATGTGGTTTCTTTTGCTTCGCGACAGCTTAAGAAACACGAGGAGAACTATCCGACTCATGATTTAGAGTTGGTGGCAGTAGTTCATGCATTAAAGATTTGGAGACACTATCTTTATGGGGAAGTGTGTCAGATCTTTACGGATCATAAGAACCTGAAGTACATCTTTACGCAACACGAGTTAAACATGCGACAGCGGCGATGGATGGAGTTGATCAATGACTACGACTGCACTATCGAGTATCATCCTGGTAAGGCAAATGTGGTAGCTGATGCGCTTAGCCGAAAGTCTTCTTCTTTTTCTTCCAAGAAGGCACAGTTGAGTTCCCTGGTATGCCCTAGGCGGGATATGTTTGTTTCCTTGTGGCGGATGAATGTGCATATGGAGGTTTCCTCGCTAGCTGGACTTTTAGCACAGATGCAAGTCAAGCCTATGTTGAGACAGTAGATCAAATATGCCCAAAAGAAAGATGATGCAGTATAGTTGATCATATCAGAGTTCGGCAGCGAAAAGCGTGATGGGTTTCATGAGTCCGAGGATGGGCTAGTTTGCTATCGTGATAGGATGGTGGTCCCAGATGCTGATGATCTAAGGAAGTTAGTGATCAAGGAAGCACACACGTCGATGTACGCTATGCATCCAAGAGTCACCAAGATGTACCATAGTCTGAAGGACTCATATTGGTGGCCCGGTTTGAAGAAAGATGTAGCAGAGTTCATGGCAAGGTGTGTGGTATGTCAACAAGTCAAGGCTGAACATCAGAAGCCGACAGGTACATTGCAACCCTTACCAATACCGCAGTGGAAATGGGATCATATAACCATGGATTTCGTAGTTGGTCTACCCAAGACAACTAGGAATCATGATTCCATTTGGGTGATAGTGGACAGATTGACAAAGTCTGCCTACTTCCTACCGGTAAAGACGACGTATATAGTAGAGAAACTCACTCGAGTATATGTGGATGAGATAGTACGTTTGCATGGAATACCAGCAACAATAGTTTCTGACAGAGGTCCTTAGTTCACAAGCCGTATCTGGGAACAGTTGCACAAGGCGTTGGGGACACAGTTGAGATTCAGTACCGCTTTCCACCCGCAGACAGATGGACAGTCTGAGAGGACTATTCAGACGTTAGAAGATCTCCTTCAAGCTTGTGTTTTGCAGTTTCTAGGCAGTTGGGATGTACATCTCAGTTTGATAGAGTTTGCTTATAACAACAGTTATCAGCGGAGCATTGACATGGCTCCTTATGAGGCTTTGTATGGGAGGAAGTGTAGATCTCTTTTGTGTTGGTATGAGTCTGGTGAGCATCAGTTGTTGGGTCCTGAGTTAGTGCAACAGACAACAGAAAAGATCAAGGTGATACAACAACAGTTGAAAGTGGCACAGGACAGGCATAAGTCTTATGCAGACAATCGCCGACGACCTTTGGAGTTCTAGGTGGGAGACAAAGTGTATCTTAAAGTCTCGCCATGGAAAGGTGTGCTAAGGTTTGGTCGGAAGGGTAAGTTGGCACCCAGGTATATGGGGCCTTACCCAGTCACAACACGAGTTGGTAAGGTAGCCTATGAGATAGAGTTGCCTCCAGAGTTGCACAGGTTACATCCACTGTTCCATGTCAGTATGCTGGAGAAAAGCCATCCAGATTCAGGAACAGTGATACAGCTAGTAGAGGTTGAGCTTGATGAAGATGTGACCTACGAGGAAGGTCCTGTGGCGATCCTTGATAGAAGAGTTAAGAAGATGAAGAGGAAGGACCTGGTTCTTGTGAAGGTTCTTTGGCATCATCGTGGCATTGAGGAAGCCACATGGGAGCTTGAGGAAGAGATGAGGAGGAAGTATCCCTCACTTTTCTCTTCGGATTTTAGGGACAAAATCCCTTGAAGGGGGTTAGCTTGTAAGGACCCTGACCTTCGTTTAGGGTTTACCCTGTTTGCTTTGCTTAACCCAGGTGCTTTGTTGCTTGCTAATTACCTTTAGTGGTGATTAGGGTTTGGTTGTGCTTTGTTGAGAGTTGGAGGGGCTACTTGCAAATAACCCAAGTCTAGGGTTTTGTGGGCAAGTTTGGCACCTTGTGAGGTATTCCTCTCTCTCCTTGCTTCCTCTAGAGTAGAGAAGAAGGTTTGGGCTCGTTGCTTGAGTTCTTTTGGGCCTAGTTGAGCTTGTTAAGCCTTGTTGAGTGTTGCCTTACTTCTCTGTGCTTTGTATCGGGCAAGAGGTGGTTGTGTCGGCCTGAGCTTGAGATGCCCAGGGCTGTGTCGCCCTACGGTTGTATCGCCCATCTGTGTCACCCATGATGGAGGTGTGTCACCCTAGTGTATCGCCCATGACCTTTGACCAAGCTTTGATCTTGTTTGTGTCACCACTAGTGGACACTTGGTGCATGATGCTTGCATATGGAAATGACCTTGGACATGTGTTAAGGGCTTGCTAGAGTGGTGGATCGTGCACTAGGACAAGTGTCCCTAGGTAGGCGACACCTTGCTTGGTTCTACCTTGTTTTCTCCTCCCTTTCCTTCTATATAGGTGGTTCCTTTCCTTTGCTAGGAGTTCCTTTGGTCCCTTAGTTCCTTCTCCACCTTAGTGCACGACACCCCTTCTCCTTTGCAAGTTGGTGGCCAATACCCCTTGGAGAAGCAAGCTTGGTGGCTGAGGTCCTTGGAGTCTCCTTCTTCCTTGCTTGGTGGTGCTTGGAGCTAGGAGCTTGGAGCTTGCTTGAGGCGGGTTAAATACCTCCTAACCCTAACTACACTACTCTATTTCCATGTTCTTATATGTTGCTATGTCCATGATCGGCTATGCATGTTAGTAGTTTAGTTCTTGTTTAGTTTCTCCTTGTTGGCCGAACCTATGATCTAGGGTTTCTTGGTAAGCAATACTCCTTTCTCCCCTTAGTCTAGAGGAGTGAGCTTGAGCTTCTAGTATCATGAGCAACACCCCTCTTTCTCTTAGACGATTGAGGTGAGCTTCTATTCTAGTTGTTTGGGCAATACTCTCCTCTCACCATGGACTAGAAGGGTGAGCTTGGTTATGGTGGTGACTCTTTCTAGGGTTTGCCCTTGTGGCCATTTGGTGATAGTTGATGTGCAAAGCTCCTCTTTCTTAGTTGATTGAGGTGGATGATAATCTTGTGAGTTGTACCTTGGTCGTCGTGAGTTGGGGATGTGCTTCCCGGTAGACCTAGAATCTTGTAGGCACAAGTGTGATGGTGATGAGCGATACCCTTGTGGAGCACCTTGCCCGGTTTACACTTGAGGTGAGCGTTGTTGTGGCGGGCGTGCACACTATCTCTTGACGCCCGACACAAGCCCTGCACGCTAGGATAGGGTGCACGCTACCCGTGCATGGTATACACTTGAGCTTGACACCGCGTCGCCCGACAGAGCTGCACACCCGGGGTGCACGTCACCTCAGCCCGACACCGTGTCACCCGACAGAGCTGCACGACCCCATTGCGCGTCACAACATCCGATACCATGCTGCCCGACAGTGTTGCACGGTAGGGAGTGCGTTACACCCTACGCGGCACAGGTGCACGACTGGTCCTTGGCCATTGTCCGATATGCCTAAGTTGCACGGCACCTGACACAGCGTTGCTTAGCTGCACGCTTGAGAGCAGTTATCCTTAGTGGTAAGGCAGCGTTGCGTGTTGCACTTGGACGCTGGCCGTTGTGGGTTGGACATTAGATGAGGGCAGGTTGCCCGATAAACCTATAGTGAGGGTGAGCCCTGCCCGATACAGTTTATACTGAGGGTTTGTGGTGCTTTAGTGAGGGTTCTGCCCCATTTAAATTGATATAGTGATGGTAACTATCTTGGTAACGATTGCATATATAACACACATATCTTTATACATGAACTTAATCATCAAGATTATCTGTATAATACTAAGGAGAATAATGAGCATGTAATAGGGTTTGCTTAATGATGTGCCTTATACATGTGATCATGAGATGAGGCATGATTAAGAAGATGATATAATCATTAATGTCACTTTATATTGATAAAGCACTTAATCATAAATGTCACCCTGTGTTGATAGTAAGAGTTTCTAAGATATTCATGATGATTGTTGAATAGTACTAACCATGCAGGTGATTCATAGCTAAGAAAAAGGCTATGAGGAATAAATATATGAAAACAATGAGATAACATGTACATTATGAATGTCATTCCATGATGATGATGATGTAAGCCTTGAGAGGCAGTGGCAGTATATGATGAGGGATTGAGATCCCATGGTATGTGATGATCCTTGAGATGAATCTGGATGATTGGCAAGAAGCCAAGTGATAACATGTAATGTGGAAACCTTATGATGGATCAGTATGATGTGAAATGTAGTAAAAGCAAAATGTTGAGTTTTATATTGTTTCCTTTTGTTGTAATTGCATGTTATACAACTTGGTTGAGTCTTGCAATCCATATAAAAGATACTAATTAATCACAGTGGAATATATCATGTAGTTGCCCTGGCCATAGATCCATCATCGTCAGAAATTGGTGATGGTGAAACGGGTTCTCCTACGGGTTAACCCGGACCGCATATTGTTGAATATGTGAGGTTTCTCCTAGCCTAAAGTGAGGAGGTAAGAGTGAAACTTCGGTTCTAGACTCCAGGGTGCGGATTCAGGACCGTAGCCCAAGTATGTGAAGAGCATGGTGAACAGGCCCATGGCTCAGAATATGTGATATGAGGAGCATGGATTCGTTCATGGCTCAGTTTCACTAGTGTCGAGACCTGTACCGAGGCAGGCTAGGCAGAGGGTAGCCTGACCCTGTGGCTAAAGAGCACTTCAGCATGAGACTGCGGTCCTGCTTGTGTTGTACTCATGCACTGACCATGAGGCGGAGAGGTCGTGGAGTCCGGCTCTTCCATTGACCTTGTATGGCACCGACTTGGGTTTCACAACCGAAGGTTGGATTTGAGCGGTACGACTCACTTCCTCAGGGAATAATAATACGTAATCCAGCCGTTTACTATTTACTGCTTAAGACAAACATGAAACATTGGTTGAGGCCTTGGTTGTGTAGTTAACTTTTTTATATCTTGCAGTTGCTTATATGTTTCTCATATGTGGTGAATCCTTATAAATATTATCCTGTTAATCATGTTCCATAAAGAAATAGTTAGAAAAATGCCTGAGTACATCTGGTAGGGTTGCTAATAATGAACAGTTTTATCTTATAACTGTCTCATTATGTTCTTATCAGTTATCTGCTTTATCTTCTTGAGGTTTTGTAGTTTCGGAGGGGAGTTATGTTTCTCGTTGGGACTGTGTGTCTCACCCTACTGGTTTACACCCTTTTTAGGTGGTCGAGCTAGGCATGGTGGTGGTCGCGGAGTTGCGGCCGAGCAACAAGAAGAACAGTAGAAGGCAAGCGATGGATATGCTGCTGTTTTGGGATGTTTTGTAGTAGAGTCTAGAGTCATCCCTGTACTCTCAGGTCCTTGGAGGTGTTTTGACACTGTTTTATGATGTATAATCGTTGACGTTTTTTATATCCTAGTGTTGGCTGGATGTGGGCCTCTATGTATGTATAAACAGGTGATGAACTAATGTGATGACACGACAGCTGTTGTTCTAAGCTGTGGACACGTATCAAGGCTTGTATATATGTATATAACCTATTTTCTTGCAGGATGTGGACTGGAATGTAATAGTTCCTCAGTTTATCAGCTTTCCGCAATCGGTTTTAATTAACCCGTGTTTTTGATAATCTGTGGTTATGGTGATTTCTGCACGTTTTCGTGTAACATCTCGCTGTATGTGTGATAGTGGGATGTGTTGCCACAGAAACATATTCCTTCCTTCACTATTTATTGATTCAACAGGCTTGTTATAAGTCCAGAACTTCATCAATTTCCAGTGCTTCCACCTGCTGATGTGGATTACATATCATGTTGATGTCTAAAACATCATCATTAGGGGGTGGTAATCTAGGTTGCACTACTAGTGCTCGATCCACTAAATACATCATGGTTGCCCTAAGTTCCCCAACAGTGATTCCTAAGGAAGGATTTCTTATCACAATTGGATTAGCTAGGGGGTTCTCAGGCAATTTTCCCTCTCTTGCCTGCTCCCCTGCACCTCTTCTTGGTGCAGCATTGCTGCTTTCTACAAAAAACTCCTCATGTGACCCAGTCATCTTCAAGTTCTTCTTCTCCTATATGAGAAGAAGACACTATCAGATACACTGGATGACACTAGAACATACTCTACTACCTTAGTCCTATGTCTCTATAGACTCAGCAAACCTCGAGCTTTGTACCACTAAATTGTAACGACTGACTCGCAAAAACAAGATTAACAAGTGCGGAAGCGAATCATTTGCAGCGGATTACTGAAAACCACTAAAAATTAAAACTTTTTGCAAAGAAATCCAAACATAAGAAATCTCTTACATCAAGAACCTTGTATAACATTATATGCATCCTGATTTAAAGGTACATGACTTGTACTATATCTTCTCGAGGATTACAACATTAGCGGTCCCATAACATTATATACAGACAACACAAAAACCCTGAGGCATCAAGCCAAAATCTCGAGTCGATGATGAAAGCACTATCTATAAATCTCGAGGACCTAAGAGTACAAAGACGACACATATGACTACTATCTATACAACTGGACAGTCAGTATCTCCACCTGAGATATTACTGCTGTCCTCGATGCTGCTGATGTTCCTTCTCTGCTAAAGGTTTCCTGCCTCTTTGTCCGTGTCCACCTAAAAACATTGGATCCCACGGGGGTGAGACAATTGTAAATTGCCCCAGCAGGAGATATAACTCTCTGCCAAAACATTATATTGCAATTTAAAGATATGAAACTGAGCAGAAGTTAAGAAGTTTAAAGCATCCTCAACTTTGTAAGCATTGCAACTGTTTATGATAGAGCAATATATCATCTATTCTTTTAATCAAGGATAGGAATGACATGTATATCATTTATCCAACATATTATACCATCATATCAAACTTTTCTTGTGACACTCATCATCTTGTTATGTTACCCATGAAACATTCTTGTTTCATTCTATTAGCCTTAGCCAACCTATTAAACAGATAAAGAGATATATCTACCATGTACTCATTTATCATCAATACAGGAATTGGGTTAATACCAATCCTAAATCATCATTACATGCATTGGGTTATTACCAATCCTGTGTTATCACTACAGACATTTAGCCTTTTCCAGGTATTGGACTCTTCCAAACCTGATTACACCGCCAAGCATTGGATACTACCAATCCTGATTTCACATCCAGGCATTGGACTTTAGCCAACCCTGATTACAGGAATTACACCTCTTCCAGGTATTGGACTCTAACCAAACCTGATTACACTGCCAGGCATTGGACTCTAACCAATCCTGATTTCATAGCCAGGCATTGGACTTTAACCAATCCTGATTACATGCATTACACCTCTGCCAGGTATTGGACTCTAACCAAACCTGATTACACAGCCAGGCATTGGACTCTAACCAATCCTGATTTCACAGCCATGCATTTGACTTTAACCAATCCTGATTACACAGCCAGGCATTGGACTTTAACCAATCCTGATTACACAACCAGGCATTGGACTTTAACCAATCCTGATTACACAGTCAGGCATTAGACTTTAACCAATCATGATTACTGGTGCGCTTCTGCTAGAGGTGCAACACACTAGCCAATTTGACCCGACTAGATGCGCCCCACGAGGTCGGAACACACGTGATATGGGATCTTATGCTTTCGATATTTATAAAACCTAAACTAACACACCTACGTCTACTAAAACAACTACACCCGCAAGCGCACGGGGTCGTGTCGTAGTATAGGAAGGTGGCAAGTATAGGGTCGATCCACAGGGAAAAGAGGGGGCGCTAGAGCTAAGTTAGTTTTGATGGGTTCCTACTGTGAAGACTAGGGTTAAGGGTTTTAAGGTGATTTTGATTGTTAACTAAGGATGAACAAGCAAGCAATTAAAGGCGAGAATGAAATCTACGTTAACCCTAGACTAGATTAAGGCTAAACAAGCAAGAAAGGATTAAGCTAGGTATGGAAAGGAAAATTACACTAAGGCAACCAAGAGGAAGGCAAGAAAGCAAGTAAAGAGCTAATCTAACATAAACAAGGCAAGAACAAGGCAAGAAGCTAACTAAGCAGGAAAAGAACTAACTAAGCTAAGCAAGGACAAAACTAGGGTTTTAAACAGTAAAGAGATGTGTGGGCTGTTTAGGGGTATGAACTTATCAATTAAGTTGTGGGTGACATATGAACATTATGATTCCATTTAGATTATCCAAACCAAACAACAAGTTAGAGTCTAATGGATTAACCTAAGCTACTAACTAGCCATGGATATGCTAGGTTGTGTATAGGGGAACTAGTCCCTAACACCCCCTACTACCCTTACGAGGCTCAAATGGGTTAGGGGTTAGGTTCAATCCAATTAGAGTCTAATCAAGTCTAGTTTTCTATATTAGACATTCCTAGGGAAATTAGGGGCCGAGGGTAGTAATGGGGAGGTGAAATTAGGGTTTTGGACCCCAATTCCCCCACATTCTAGCCTTGAGAAGGCTCCATGCTAATTGCACTAGAATTATCCAATCTAGCTACTTAGATCTCTCACTTAGGTTTAGGGAGATTGATTAGGATGTAGGAAGATGGGAGGCAATCTAGGGATACAAGAATTGGACCTAGGGGCAAATCCCAAAATTCACACATATAAGCAATTTGCCTAAATTCCTAAGTGATTTCACACACAAATCAACAAGCAATCCATGGAGAATGAGATGCAAAAAGAATATAATCATTAACAAATGAAATTACAACGTTTACATGTCATTCCCCCCCCCCCAACATGGTATCAAAGTAACATAATTTCCCCCAAACAGCCCACCCACAGGGGCCTAGCTACTCATATACATGGAAAATACAAAAAGAGAGGAGAAGAAGATAGAGGTGGCCATGGAGCTCGAAGTAGTGGCTGTCAATCCTCTCTCTAGCAGCAGCATGTCGACCTCCTCCCTCCTCCAAGGTGCAAGGGTGAAGAATGAAGGGGATTATGGGTAGGAACTAGTCTAAACTAGTGATTTGGTGGTGAAAATGGTGGAATGGAGTGGATTTGAGGTGGAAATGGAGTGGAATGGAGTGGGTGGTGATTTGGGGAGCTAGGAGGGGGTAGAAGGTAGCCAACCTCGTGCCCCAGCCACCACCTAGGTATATATAGGTGTCTAGGGGGTCTAGGGTTAAGTTAGGGGTAAAATGGGGAAAACAATGGAAAAATCGGGTAAAATTATGTGTAGCACGGCCGTGCTGGTCTGCACGGCTGTGTTGGGCAATGGGTAGCACGGCCGTGGTGGATGGGAATGGCTGTGGTGAGAAAATGGATTGAACAGGGGAATTTTGAGTTTCTGGGGCTGGTGGCACGGCCGTGCTGGCCAGCACGACCGTGCTCGGAACTGCCAAAATGGCCATTCTTGGTAACACGGCCGTTCTGGCCAACTGGGTCAATTTTTGATGATTCTGCTGCTTGGGGCATGTCCCAACACGGCCATTCCATGGTAGCACGGCCATGTTGGGGTCCTTCCCCTGCATTTGAGTGTTGAACTTGTCCATCCATGAAGGGTATTGCTTCAAAACTTTCTTTGACCACTTGGGGTAGGTTGGAAGTCATTTTGGCCTCATTTGGGGCTCCTCCAAGCCTAAGGAAACCCTAGATTGGACCATCCTCTTTCCATGCCATCAAGTAGTGGACAAAGTACCTATAAAACATGCAAAAACCATCCATAAGTGCATTTTATACAAATAAGCATATTAGGGGGAATGACATGCAATCTAATAGGTATAGATGTGATTGAAGAGCAATATAACACAAGATGAAGCCCTAAAATAGGGCTGCATCACCACCCCAAACTTAAAACATACTTGTCCTCAAGTATGCTCCAACTCAATCTCTCTACAAACTTTCACAAAAAGAAATGACAAATGCAATATAAAAGACGGTTGTTGCTGAATGGGATCAAAGATGACTAAGTGCATGCATTTCACCTCTCTCCTCTCCTACTTTCACAAACCAATCATGAAAAGAGCACAAAGCATATGAACTTCAAATATAGCGCATAAAATACACAAGTTATCCATATTTCTTCCATAAAGTTCCGGGTAAACCGTTTCATGGTGGCGTTAATCAAGAATGACTAGGAGTGTTGTTTCACATTCATGCATTCAATCTTATATTTCAAATCACACCAAATGACCCACATGGCTGCGGAAAGGGGCAAAATGAGCTAAGTTTGATACTTCTTAGCTCAATAGGTATAAAAGTGGAAGAAAGGGTTGCGGTAAGATTTTTGGAGTGTTTTTACACACTCATCTTTTCTTTATTTGAATGCTCTTAAACATGAGCATCCTTTTATTTTATTTTGCTTTTCTTTCTTTTTTTTCTTTTCTTTTTCTTGCCCTTGGTGTAGATAGGGCATATGGTGGATGGAGTGAAGCGGGGAGATAGATATATGGCCACCCCAAACTTTTGGAGGTGGCCAAGGCTGATTGTGTGCACTAGGGCATCTTTTTATGAGGCGGAGGGGTATGAAGATGGTGGAAGAATAGTCAGGTCAAAGAGGGGTCTTTGGTATGATTCTCCACATAAGGCATCCTGCATGAAAATCAATCCAATACTTCATTCAAGATATCACACCACATAAATGAACAACATGAAATTGATATATCAAACACGTGATTCCACAAACACTAAGCATTCAAAGCTTGCTCAATTTCACAATTCAACCAATTCAATCACAATTCTAAGAGAGGTGATGCACATGTAAAAAGTCAAACATTGATACCACTTAGCAACAAACAATGGTGATTCACTTGCATTTGTCAAAGGTCAACATTTTGATTCAAAACAGTAGAGATTGGGTCAAAACACACTTTTTAGACAAGAAATCTCAAATTTGGGCAAAATTGGCCAAAATGGTGCCAAGTTGCCTCCAATCACTTCTAAACTTATATTATTGAAATTAAAGCAGTAAACAAGCAAATACTAGCTATAACATGCAAGAATTATCAAAAATCTACATGATATGCAATGCATGACAAAAAGAGCAAAATTTTTGAAAATTACGCAAAAATGACAAGAAAGTAAACGACATGGCATGCTGGTATGCAAAGCAGTAAAGATCACTAAGGTAGATAGCAAAAACAAGAAAACAAAAGTGGATGTGGCAGGTGAAATGCAAAGTGAAACTAGGGAATACCTGCCCTACCACCCCAAACTTTTGAATCATGCTGTCCTCAGCATGATCCTAGAGTTTAGGATGATAGGGTAGACGATCATGGCCCTCTCAAGGCTCTGGCGGTGTTCCTCCCTGTGGTGGAGGATATGCGTAGTAGCTGCCCCACTAATTTGCCTTGAGTGGCTGAAATTGGTCTGCTGCACGGCCGTGCTGCGTAGCATGGTCGTGGTGGCTTCAGGTTGCACGGTCGTGCTGCCTGGCACGGCCGTGGTGCAGTCCTTTGGCAGCTTTTCTCAATTTTGCTTCTGAATCCAGGGACTTGGTGTGTTTTTCATGCAAATGACCACGGTCGTATTGATGTGCCACGGCCGTGGTGGTCCTTGTAGCTACTACTCTCAAAATGAGGAACATCAAACACTCAAAAACTTGACTCAAAGTGATTTTTCTAGGAATCCTTCTCCCAATTGTATCCAAATTTCCTTCATTTCACCCTGTTATTACCTGCACATATTAAAACTAGACAAAAACTATTAAACACAAGTGTGTGTGTGTTCTTAGAAAATGTAAAAACAAAGCAATTGTATCAAAAAGTAAAGGTTGGGTCAAAATTTCCCAAACCTAGGTGGGTTGCCTCCCACAAGCACTGAGTTTCTTGCCTTCAGCTTGGCTTCTTGGTGATTCTTCATTCATTCATCTGTTTGGCATTCTCACGTGTCCATTCTTGCAAAACATGCATCCTTCCTTTGCTCTTGATCTATTTTCCTCATCCCTTTGATCACAATAATCATCATTAACTTCTTCACCTTGATTTCCTTCTCTCAAATGCCCATTTGGAATTGTGAAGTGACCATGTCCAATATCCCTATATCGGACTCGCCGGGTTGGGGTCTTGTACATGTTAATGTTGATCTTCATGTCCATGAATGAGACTGTCATGGTGCCACTGCGTACATGAATGTTGGCATCAGCTGTAGATAAGAACGGCCTCCCCAAGATGATGGGAATCTTCCTATCCTCCGGCTCCATATCAAGTACAATGAAATCCGCCGAGAACACCACGCCTTTTTCCTTGTCTATCATCACCAAGACATCATCCACTCTACCCCTAGGCACTTTTATGGATCTATTTGCCAACTGGAGAGTGCAATATGCTAGATTCAACGTGCCTAAGCCCAGCTCAACATAGACATGATATGGCATCAAATTCACACTAGATCCCAAATCAAGTAAGGACATGTCTATGCGATGTCCCCCTATGTAACTAGGTATGATTGGGGCTCCTGGGTCTTTTCTCTTTACGGGAAGTGAGTGTTGTATGATGGAGCTCACTTGTTCATTCAGTCTCACCTTCTTTGGAATCCTCCCTGTTGACCTTCTTTTCACAGTGCATAGGTTCTTGAGGAACTTGGCATAAGATGGGATTTTCTTGATAGCATCCAAAAGTGGAATGTTCACCTTTACTTGGCGAAACACCTCAAGAATATCAACATTGTGCTTTTGCCTCCTTTTCAATTCCGGTGGCTCATCTAGTGCTTCTACAAATGGAGGATCACTAGTTTTTGCCGCACTTACATGAACATGAGGCGGAACACTAGGGATGGTAGGACCTGCAAAAGGGGTATGTGGCGGATCACATGGAATCCCAAACTCAACATGCGGTATCACAACATCATCTTCAGCAATATCAATCACGGTATCACCACTTGGCTGCCTTTGCTTTGCTTTATCAACCTTTCTTTGCCTTTCGGGCATCTCAAGAGTTTTCCCACTCCTTAGAACTGTCACAGCACTACCTTGCTCATGATGGGGAGAGGGAGCATGTTGTGGCTGTGGAGGAGGTGGGGGTGACACTTGGGGTTGAAAATGAGGTGGAGAAGAGGATTGAGGGGGAGGAGAGAATTGGGGTTGGAAGGTGAAATTTTGGGAAAATTGAGGTGGTGAAGGTGGTGGAGGAGTGTAAGGCTGGGGATAGCCTTGGAAGGAGTGAATGGGATGCACTTGCATGGGGGGTGGACTGTAGAAAACTTGTGAAGATGGCATGGGTCCACTTGCTTCATGGTGGCTCACGATGGGTCTTGTAGACAATTTTTCCTCTTGGAGAGTGATTATAGAAGATAGTTGCTCTATTCTCTCTTCTAACCTTGCAACATCCCTTTGAACATCATCAAACACTCTCAATCTGGAAAGAACCTCTTCCTCAAACCTTGAGCTGTATGTGGGACTTTGTGGTTCCTGGTAGCTATAGGAGTGAGGTGTCTTCTTTTCTTCCCCATAGAACTCTATAGAATTGACCGGGTGGCAAGGAGCATTTGTCACCTGGTTCTTCATGAAGTTCACCATGTCACCAAGAATCTTCATCACTTGCGAGCTTGAGTCATCATGAGTAGGGGGTGTCACAGCAAAGGCACACCCTCTTTCATTCATCATGCTAGAAGCTCGAATTCTTGATCCTTCAGCCAACTGCTCAAACAAAGGCCATATCTCCTTAGGTGGCCTAGCCATGAAAACTCCTCCACAAGAAGAGTCCACTGTGTCTTGGTCCTTTAGAGACAAACAGATTCCATTATTATAATTGTATCCTTTTGTGATTATTATTATTATATTACTAAGTTCCCATTCCTTGGTTCATTATGAACATTATTATCTCTTACAATAGACTTTTATAATCATCTTATTACCTCTCACTAGGTAACAACTAATCTTATGGCTCACAAAGCCCTTAAAGCATCTTGTCACCTCTTACTAGGCAACATCTAACCATATGGCTCATAAGGCCATTCACATCTTGTCACCTCTCACTAGGAAACAACAACATATTCCCTCATTTAATACAATAGTAACACCACTATTCCCTCAATAGGTTTAGGGCTTACTTTTCACATCACATTAGGGTTTTTCATGTTCCATTACCCAATTTAGGGTTAGGGTTTTCCCATCTCACATTAGGATTTCATATATATCAAATCAACCTTAATACATTGCTCCACACCTCTAGGAGAATCCATTAACATTTTGAGTAATCAATCATGTTTATTACTCTTAACATTTATCATTAAATGATTATCAATGCAAGGTAGGAGTTCATTTTCCATCCTTATCATGATATGATTACATCATACTCATTAGTTTGGCTTAACCCCATTCTTAAGGTATATTAGACTATACTTATCAAAGTATATCAAACTCATTACATTTCATTGTAACAATTTACATAACACACTTCATGTGTTCCTTATCCAAGTATATTGGATTTGAGGTGCATCAAGGTATATCAGCCCTGGAATGCTAAAAGTGATATCTATCACATCTTGATGTATCACTTTCCTCATCACTTCTATGGCAACACATCCCATGATCACATAGATAACGAGGTGTTACGCGAAAACGTGCGGAAATCACCATAACCCCAAATTATGAAAACATGGGTTAATTAAAACCGTTTGCGGAAAACAGATAAACTGTGAAGCTATTACATTCCAGTCCTCATCCTGCACAAAAACAGGTCATTTATACATAACAAATTCTGATACGTATCCACAGCTCACAGGAACAACTGTTCATCCATCACTTGAGTTCACCACCTGTTCATATACATAAAGGCCCGCATCCCGGCAACAACAGGATATACAAAACATTATCGACCGTTCATCGTGAAACAACGTCAAAACAATGTTGAGGACCTGAGAGTACAGGGATGACTCTAGACTCTACTAACAACATCCAAAACAACACATCCATCGCTTGCCTTCTACTGCTCGTCCAACTGCTCGGCCTCGACTCCACGACCACCACCACGTCTAGCTCGACCACCTAAAAAGGGTGTAAACCAGCGGGGTGAGACAATTGAATATTGTCCCAGTGGGAAACATAACTTCCTCACCGCAGCTACAGAACCTCAACAAGATAAACGATAACAATAGATAACTAATAACAAGTATAATAAGAGTAGTCTATATAAAGCAAGGCTATTCTGACCGGCAAGCTTACCAGCTGTACAAAAGCATATAACCTTATATCTCTCAGTGGAACATGATTGACAAGATAAGATGTATCACTATGTAACATGATTACCAGACCAAGATATATTGTCACATAACCTGAGGAATATAGAAGTAACCGCAAGGTATAACAAATTATTCACATAATCGAGGCCTTTACCAATGTTCTCTATTTTGCCTTAGTAATAATTATATGAAAACATTACGTATTATATTATACCCTAAGGAAATGAACTGTACTCTGAGCCATGAACATGTTCATGCTCCTTATAACACACATCTTGAGCCATGGGTCTGTTCACCATGCTCATCACATCACCTTTCCTGAGCCATGGGCATGTTCACCATGCTCATCACATAGCTGGGTTACGAACCTGAATCCACACCCTAGAGTCTACAACCGAAGTTGTACTCTTACCTCCTCAATATCAGGCGACTTCACATATTCAACGATATGCGTTCTGGGTTAACCCGTAGGAAAACCCGTATACTATCATCAGCTACCGACTATGATGAATCTACGATCAGGGCAACTACCTGATATGATTCTACTAGGATTATTTAGTATCTATGTAAGATATAACAGAAAGTAAACAAATATAAACTTAATCATTATGCTTTTATTGTAATCACATCTACCTGATCCATCTCAAGGATCTAACATCACCTGTTGTCACTTGGCCTTTTGCCAACCATCCAGATCCATCTCAAGGATTATCACATACCCTAGAATCTCAATCCATCATCAGGTACTGTCACTGCTACTCAGAACTCTCATCGATATCATGGGAAGAACACATTATACATGTAACTTATTCAATAAGAGAAATTATCAGTGTGATGTATTCATCACATATGTCTCACAGCCTATTCATGGCTAGGCATCACCTGCATGGTTAGAGTATTCAACAATCATAGTTTCATCATAAGGATTATGCTTACTATCATGAGATGACATTCAAGATGTCCTACTTGTCAATATTACTCTATCTGGTGATCAGGTTCATAAAGCACATCATAAAGCAACTATTCATGTACTTATCTTTGTCTCAGCATTACACAGATAGTCATGGAAATTTCTCCATTCATATAGTCATGTTTAGATATAAAAGATCAAACATTATCATTACCACTACCATTCTTGACATAAATAGATAATCATAATAACTGAGAAGTGCATATTATCACTTAGGGTGACCTTTTAGGTTTAAGTGCATTGTCCACACAAAGTGACAGCAGAGATTATATCTTTTTCCTTAATCCTGTCTCATAATGCTCTGTATTACCTACTCATTATTATTCTGGGGGATTATAGCGATGATTATGATGGTTAGGATAAAAAAGGACTGACATTGCCATTATCATTACTAAACATAGCATATACCATCATCCTTATTGTTACCATCCACTATCATTATTATTATCATCATGCAACTACTAGTGTAACTATCACCATTCTCCTTATCATTAACAGATGATTATAAGGATCACTACATCCATGTCATTACCTCTACCTTTCTCATCATCATCATCTACTACTATAATCATTAATCTGGTTATTACCATTATTACTATTAGCAAGCCATCACCATCGTCTGTTTGTGCATAACTAAACACTTCATACACAAGGAGCCGTCCCTCACTACTACTCATCACAACCCTCACTAAAACCCATCACAACCCTCACTAAAACCCATCACAACCCTCACCCAAAAGGAGGATACCTCGATTAGAACATGAGAGTGCAGCAACGCTGCGTTGCTACCACTAAACCCAACGCACGACACAACGTCACAAGGGGTGTCGCACGTCAGGGGTGTCGGGCATCCATGCCTATCGGGCAACGCCCGTAACACCTCCTGCCGCGACGCCCGTCACAACCCAAGCGCAACGCCCGATATACATGCTAGCCATAACGACCAGGTTACTACGCACTTCAACAACCAAGAGAGAGAGAAGAGCTTCCACGTAACGTGCTACCAACAGAACCAACTCTAACGGCCGACACACCAAAGAAAAAGGGTGTGACGCCCGTCACCACCCAACCCCTATCGGCTGTCACACACACAAGAGGGTATCGCCCGTCAGGGCTATCGGCCACCAACAACCACCATGCTCATCAAGGCCTATCGGCCAACACACTAAACAAAGCCTATCGTTCCACACAAGGAAACAAGCCACACATGGCCCTGTTGCCCAACACTAAGAACACCATGACATACTTAGTCTGTCGTCCTTCGTAAGAACAAAGATATTGCTCATCACAAGAAGGACCATATCGTCCAACAAGGGTCACCATATCGGCCATCACTCACACTAGTTCAACCTATCGCCCATCACAAGGGCAAGGATATCGCCCAACTCAAGAGCACCCCATGTCGTCCTTCTCAAGAACAAGGGTGTCGTCCAACACTCCCAAAACAAGGAAGGGTATCGCCCATCACAGGTCATCTTCAACCTCCAACCCAAAGGAGCACAAAACCCTAGACCACAAGGTACATAGATCACCAAGAAACCCTAAACCCTAAGGGGGATCGGCCACCAAAGGTAAAAAACAAGGAACTAATCTAAACTACTAGCATAAGAACAAGATTATAACAAGAGGTAATGAAAGTAAAATAAGTATAGCAGCGCTCCTCTCGTCCGCAACCTAGCGGCGATCGCCCGTGCGATCTAGGTTTAGCAGCGGTGCCCTAGGCTTGGGGGGGCGGGGGCGGCGGCCGCGGCTAGTGGTCTCTTCCCCTACTCCCCCGGAGCCTCTTCCTACCTCGCCTCGTCTCCACCAAGCTGCCGTCGAACCTGTTCGGCTGGTTCCTGCCTCTCACCGTTCTTGTGCGGCGGGTCCTCTGGGTGGCGCTGCGGCCGCTGTGAGCGAGCTCCAGGATAGCTTCTCGCCTGGTGGGGGCTTATCCATCTTGCCCAGGGTGGTCCTGCTGCCTTTGCAGGCACTTGCCGAATCAGGGGGAAACGGTGCGGTTGTGAGGGGCTGAGGTGCCCGTTTCTTCCTTTCTGGTTTGCTCTGTTTTCCTTTCAGTGGTCTGTGGCAGCTTCAGTCTGCCCTTTTAGTCGTCGTTCATCGGCGTTTGTTTCTAGTCGCTACTGGTTAGCCTTCTGCTCGCTGCTTGTCAGTGTTTGTTTACCCGCTGCTTGTCAGCATTTAGTTTTCCTTGTGTCTTGATGTGGCTTGTTTGTTACTTGGTTATACGGCGTCCCTTGAGACGATGATGCATCGGAACACCGCACAGATCCAGGGCCTCTATCACTACTACACGCTCAAGTCGAAGGAATTCTTCGTGGAAAGCTGCTTAAGACAGCAACAAGGAAGACGAATCAATATGGAAGCATTCTATTCTCGTTCCGATATGAGTTGTAGTGATGTTAACTTGATCTTTGTTTGCTCCTGCTGTATTTTTGACTCAAATTGTAGATGTCGTATGGCTTATAAGTAATGAATCAAGCCATCTTTCCCTCAAAAAATTATAACAAGAGGTAATGGAGTTAGGGTTAGAAATTATGCAACCTGCCTTAAGCTCCAAGCTCCAAGGAAGAAGAAGCACTCCAAGGTCCAAGGGGTATCATCCACCAAAGCTCCTCCAAGAGAGTGTATTGGCCACCACTGCTACTCCAAGGAAGTGTATCGGCCGACACACAAGGAAAGGAAGGGAGTGTCATGCCCTCAAGGTGGAGGAGAGACCAAAAGATCAAAGGAAGCTAAGGCAAGGGAAAGAACCACATATATAGAAGGAAAGGGAGGAGAAAACAAGGTAGAACCATGCTAAGTGTCGTCCACCCAAGGGACACTTGTCCTAGGGTTAAAACCACCACTCTATCAAGGCATGAGACACTTGTCCAAGATATGCACCAAGTGTCCACCAAACATGGTCAAGGCTGGACCAAGCATCATGGGTGACACAAGCAGCAGCTCCAGTGGGCGACACACCACCATGTTGGGTGACACAAACCACTCTAGGCCGACACACACACCTCCTTGGATGACACAAGCAAGCCTTGGCCGACACAAGGCTCAAGCAAGCCCAAACAAGGCACCTCAAGGCCCAAACAAGCTCAAACAAGGCCCAAGAAACTCAAACAACAAGCCCAAGCCTTCCTCTCAACCCTAGAGGAAGCAAAGAGAGGGAACACATCTCACAAGATGGCAAACTTGCACACAAAACCCTAAACTTGGGTTATTTGCAAGTATCCCCTCAAACTCTCAACAAAGCACAACAAAACCCTAATCACTACTAAAGGTGATTAGCAAGCACCAAAGCACCAAGATTAGGCAAAACAAACAGGGTAAACCCTAAACGCAGGTCAGGGTCCTTACAACTTCCAACTTTCTTGAGTTATCAACTTATCTTGGATTAAGGAATTTCTCATCTTAATCCTTTCATCCACTAACCTATCACTCTTACCATAAAGTGCATAGGTCACACATAAGAATGGTCCAACTATCTTTAATGATATGGACCCATTTCAGGTTAAGGAATTGCTTGCTGTAAGGTTATCTATAATTAATCACTTTAGGTATTTCTCTTATCAATGTATTAATCACCATTCCATTATTAGGATTAGGGTCTCTCATTCCATCACCCTTTATTAGGGATAGGATGGCATATAGCATCACCTTTCATTAGGCTTTCACATCTCATTGCCTATACTTAATGTTTAATATTCATCCCAACTAGGGATTTCTCATGGCATCACCCTCAATTAGGGTTTATCATGGAATCAACTTCAATTAGGGATTCACATTGAATCAACCTCAATTAGGGATTCACATGGAATCAACCTCAATTAGGGATTCACATGGAATCAACCTCAAGTAAGGTTTCCAATATGGTTACCCACATCTTGCGTCTACTATTCATCTCCAATCAGGGTTTTACATCTCATTTCCTTAAATTGGAGTTTCATATATCATTACCCTAGATTAGGGTTACATCCTCACCCTGGATTAGGGTTTCATTCAGAATTTCCCTCAATTAGGGTTAGAGTTCAATAGCCCTGTCAATTAGGGTTTATGTTCATGATTAGGGTTTCATGATCTCTTTGCTTAAGAATCATACCCTTAATCACCTCATGAATCATATTCATGTATGAATTTCATGCTATCATCTTCTCAACTTGATTAGGTCATATCAACCCTTCAATCAAGTACATACAACTATGATTAATATAGAGTACCACCTCATTGTTCCTATAAGCAATTAGGGTTCATCCCTTGATTGGCACTAATCACTTAGGTACTATTAGGATTTCAACCTTTGTACCTTCATTTATTATCATTACTAATCATCATTGGATCAAAGGATCATTCATCATCATAATTCTTAAGAGATTCAATTACATTGGACCTCCAATACATAAGGTATCCAACTGAATTGACCAATTTGATCTTCAATAACAATAGGTGTCCAAGTGGATTAACCAATTGAATCCTCAATCAATCTTGACTACTTGAGCCACAAACGGTCTTAGTCTTTCAAAGTTCAAATGGTTTGAAACCATTTGGTAAAGGTGGTGCTTGAGACCGTTTACTAAAACAAGTACTTGAAACTGTTTGCTAAAGTACCTTTTTGAAACCGCATGGACGCAACGGTCTTGAGACCTTTTGGTCCCAAACGGTCTTGAGACCATTTGGTCCCAAACGGTCTTGAGACCATTTGGTCCAAACCACCTCAAAACTGCATGGACCAAATATGGTCAAATTGAATTAGGGTTTCCAATATTGGTTCCTTCAACCATTAAATTCATGTAACCAATCATCAATTGGACCTATCACCATACTTCAATTGAGTTAAATAGGTCAACCTTCAACTGATTTGACCCTCAATTGACCTCAATTGATCATTAATTAGTGTTTGTATCAATTGGATTAGGGTTTGGAATCGATGGTCCTTCAACATTAACTAATGTGAAACTAGATACTTTTAAAACTATTGGTCCATCATCCAAATTGAACATGACCTAAACCCAAACGGTCTTGAGGTCGTTTGGATGACCTCCAAACGGTCTTGAGACCGTTTTCCCATGTCAACATCAAAATCCAAGTCAATCAATCAAAGTTTGGATCATTGGATTGATCAACAAGTCAGTATTTGATAGCACTTCAACTTAGTACCTTTAGATCTTCAAACACCTAACCATAGTCAACCCTAGACCTCCAAACGGTCTTGGGTGACCCCCAAACGGTCTTAGGATCGTTTGGATGACCTACAAATGGTCTTGAGACCGTTTTCCCATCATATCATCATCAACCATGTCATTCAATTAGGGTTTGGATCCTAGAATTGGTCACCAAATCAGCACTTAATTGTATTTCAATTTGGTATTTTTGGACCTTCAAACACTTGACCAAACTTAACCCTAGACCTACAAACGGTCTTTGGTGACCCCAAACGGTCTTGAGACCGTTTGGGTGATCCCAAAACGGTTTTGAAACCGTTTGGGTCAATCAACCCAAAGCATCAACTCATTCAATTGCAAAATCAGCACTTAGCTGATTAGGGTTTATACCATATATTTGAATCTTCAAATACCTAACCATACTCAAGCCTAGACCTCCAAACGGTCTTGGTTGACCTCCAAACGTTCTTGAGACCGTTTGGGTGATTCCCAAACAGTTTTGAAACCGTTTGGGTCAATCAACCCAAGTTTCAAACTCAATCACTTACGAAATCAGCACTCAACCCGATTAGGGTTTAGGTGATTGTTGGACCTTCAACTCATGAAACAATTGGAGTTAATCAATAATAATTGATGGGTCATTAACCTAGATCATTATGAACAAATAACCAAATGGTCAACACTGGTCAACATCACCAAACGGTCTTAAACCGTTTGCTTTTATGCGGTTTAGTGAAATCGTTTCATTCCAAACGGTTTGAAACCATTTGCTCCCAAACGGTTTGTGAAACCGTTTGGACATTTGATTGAAACTGTTTGGTCTAGAAATTTGGGAGGTGTGTTCTTATGATGATGTCATCATCATCAAGCGCTAGACCCACGAAACCTGCTACGATTTCTATGGAAATTGCATCAATCAACCAAATCAATAATTGTAAATAGAGAAATGATCATTATTCGGTGGGGAATTGAATGCAATGACAAAGTTAGGGTTTCAAGTTATAAAACCCACCTCCAATTGAGCTCCAAAGCTCCAAGCTTATGGCAAAAATGGTGTATGAAGCTCTTGCAACTCCCCCTAGGCTCGTCCTCAAGCTTTTGATTGAAAAGATTGACTAGGGTTGAAGATGGAGTGAAGAAAAGAAGAAATCAATGATTTATTTTCGATTTCCACCATGAAATCAAGGAGAACGAAGGTCAAGGACTTACCGGGGTCTTCCTCCTGAACCTCCCAAGTTCTTTTGGTCGTTTCCCAAGCAAGGAGAGGAAGTGGGGTCGAAAAAGCCTTTCATTTGGCTTGTAAAAGGTCTTTTTTAAAAAATTCAATGAGAGAGAATATGCTTTGTAAAAATCCATTTAATCCCAAAAATATGGCCGTCTCTTCCCCCTCAAATTCCTTAGGGACGAAGATATCTTGTTTGCCTCTTATTCCTCTCAATTATCCATGATTTAAAGAAAAGCAAATTAAGCACCTTAAATCATATTATACTAATATCCATATGTGAGTGGATATTTCTTTTTCTTATAAAATTGTGAGTGAGTTATCCATTCCCTTGGATATTTTCGTGGTCCTTGCAAGGCTAAAGGATGTCCACGCACATCTGAATTCAACCATTTTAATTTTGGTTGAAGGCCCTTTAATTAATACATTTATTTTTTGCCCTAAATCGAATTAGGGTTTCAATTAGGATTAAATCTTGATTATTTTAATATCAAGATTCTCTCTCCTCCAACTTAATTCAAATGAGGCACCCCTCTCATTTTCTTTGCTCTACATGATGCCAAGAAACATTAGGGACCTTATTGAAGTGGTAATTTGCATATTGAACCCTAGGTTTTGGGTAAATTGCACTTGACACCAAAACTAGGTTATAATGCACAAACCTTGCTTTATCAATTCTTCCTTGGTACTCAAGCTACCACAAGCCATACCTCTACATCATATTCATTCTCATGATGCTTAAACACATGAGGAACATCTTATCATACAACATTTGCAATTTAACCCCTCAACTTGGGTAATTTGCACTTTAGTCCAAAATAAGCAAACATTGCTTCAACATTGTTCAAACATGACCAAAATTGAAACATAAGTTTCCCAAGTGTCCTAATTACTTTTCACAAGATAAGATTAAGCATATAATCATCTTTATTAATCAAAACACCTAGGGTTAAGTATAACCCAGGTCAGGGATGTTACAAAAAGGATGACCTAGTACATGGTCTACCTGTTAGGTAGGACCATCAGGTAATCATGAGTCAGGGATTGGGCTACCTATGGGTAGTGCCATGCGACTCTTCAACAAATCATGAGTTAGGGATTGGGCTACCTATGGGTAGTGCCATGCGACTCTCCAACATATCATGAGTTAGTGATTGGGCTACCTATGGGTAGTGCCATGGGACTCTTCAATTAGGTAGGATCATGGGGGTTAGTTGGGATCTACCATATGAGAGGTAGTATCCATGTCCACTATAGAGATAAGCGCAGAGGATAGGGTATGTATGGATTGAGTAGTAATGTTTAGAGTGTAAAGTTTTCTTGCTAAACCATAATTGCTTGCAATATGTTGTTATAGTTAATTGCACAATTATTGTTCTCCCCACATATTGACATATTCATTTATGCTGACTGACGTTTTGTTTGTCAACGTTTTAGGTACGACATGGAAAAGGACAAACAGTAAATTGATACAATGTGAAGATGTGAAATAAAGTACAAGGAGGATTAGTTAGAATAAACTCCAGTTGTGGATAGTAGTTTAGAAATCCAAGATTTTAAAAAGGTATGCAAAGTTTTATTTTATTCTTGCTTTCCAGTATAGTTTTGGTAGAATTTAGTAATTATTATTGATTATTTGTCGAACCATTGATTCAGAAAATTGGGATAATGACTCTAAACTTTTGGTCTCCATTAATTGGGGGTTACCGGGAGCGGGGTCGTTACATTTGGTATCAGAGCATTAGTTCCTCATTTAATCCTTAGTAATTACTAAATTTTACAAACTATATAGAACTTGAGGGAGTTATTAGAGTATTTTCAAAAGACAAAGGTGTCTAGAAAATGATCACGGTCCGAGGGCTGGCAAGATTTTCCTCCGCCCCTCTAGTCAGTTTACGAGGACTCCCAGATCTATGTGACTGCCTGGCCAATGTCTTAGGATCTGACTCAAAATAAGATACCTTTAGGACTCTCTCATATTTTTCATCCCTTCTCAACTCAAGTTCTTCTAAGAATTCTAAGGTTTAGGGTTTTCTCTCTTCCTCACCCTCTTAAGGATAAGGTATGCATGTAGGTTAAGGAATCCTCCACCAAATTAATGAAAAGCATGTAAACAAGATGTCATGGACATAAGCTTAATAGTTTAAGCATAAACTAAACATTAGTTGCATGCTTAGGTTGTATGATATGTGTTTTCATACCCTCAGGAGAGACCTGAGGCTAGACCGTCTTGTCTAGCGGATGAGTAGAGAGTTGGTCTTGGAGGCAGAAACCTCCATAAAAGGTAGAGACCTGGCACATCCTCTGAGGATGATGCTAAGCCTAACCCTATGCGGTGTTAGAGAGAGACGACATGATGAGTGAGATTTCATGGTCGACCATGTACATGGGTTGACATGCTTTTGGTTTTGAATGCCTATGAGGAGTATGAGCTATGTGAGGTTGATTGACTTAGTGCCTTCTGGGCAACCCAACCTGTAAAGGGTCGTGCATGTTAGGGTGAAGGATGACCCCTTCATCAATGAGAGTAGTGATGACCATATAGAAACCCTTATAGACATATATGAGCCAGGATGAGGCATGTGCCTATGTGAGATGACATGATAGTAGTGCTGGCAGTAGGTTTAGACCTAGGCCATAAAGGCATGTTGGATAGCTTATGAGATAAGCATAAAGAGCTATGGATAATTGTGACGATCCGACAACAAACCAAACTGTCACTAGTAAATAATTGTGGAATAACCATAATCAGCGGATTAACAAAAATCACTAAAAAATTAAAACCATTTGCAAAGAGATCCATTTCCAGAAAACTCTTAAGAAGAGAACCAAAGTACTACATACATCATGGTTCACATTATACATATCATGTACCATCTCATCTCGAGGATTACATATAACAGTTGCTTTGTCAAAACTATACATAAGCAACATAAAACCTCAAGGCATACAAGCCAAAATCTCAGATCGATCATAAAACTACTAAGTACTGACTCCAAGGACCTGAGAGTACAGAGACGACGCATAGGACTTATATCTACAAGACACGATAGATACTAACTCAACCTGAGATGTTACTGATGCCCCTGGTGCTGCTGTCCTCCTTCTGCTGTATGGTCCCTACCTCCTCGTTTGTGTCCACCTAAAAATGTTGGTGACCAACGGGGTGAGACCCATGTACCAGCGAGATATATAACAATCTTCCAACAATATTATCATTGCAGATAAATAGCAATAAACTGAGCAGAGGATTCTTTTATATTAATAAGAAAGATTAAATCACTATTTAAGCAGAATAGAGCAATATCATCTCATGAAACATTGCAGCCATATTTGATAAAGCAAAAATTCATCTATTCATTTTATCAAGAATATGAAGAACATGTATAACATCTATCCATTTAGGATGCATTAAGTAATGTAATATCAACCAATGATTTCCGTATTCCATCCTTAAGCAAATACGCTACACTGCTGATTACATTTTACAATCACACTTATGCCCTGAGGATATGAGGTATACCGCTCATACCCCAACCGACCACTACAGAGTCAAAATCGGTACCATACAAGGTCAATGGAAGAGCCAACTGCCATGACCTCTACCATCTCAATCAGAGTGAGACTACAAGCAGGACTATGTCAACTGCTTAACATAGCTTTCCAGGGTATACTGACAACTTTGCTATAGAGCTATAGCGGCGGCTGCACTCTCTTCGGAATCAAGAGATTTCATGTTTATCTCCACAGCGATCTTGGCATTCATAATAATCGGGAGATTTGTGATACATCCATCCTGACACATATAATGAAGGATTGAGAGATCTCGTGTTTATCTCATGTCAATTCCACATTAGGGCGTAAGAATATTCACGCCCATCACCCCCACATATTCAAGAATATGCACCTCTAGGAGATCCCGTGGGAAAACCTATTTCACCATCACCAGCTGCTAACGACGATGGATCTATGGTTGGGGCTCTACATGATAAGATTCCACTTAATTAATTAAGTGCATTACCATATTCTTTTAGGATCATTCAAGTTTTCAAACATGAATTATTATGACAAATGTTACAAAGAAAGGTATAATACATCTATCAAGTATTTTTCAAATCTTTAAAACATATACCATTTAGGATCTCAATCCCTTATCTCATTGTTGGGAATTCTCATCCCTTATCATTATCATCATCATGATCACTAGATCTAGGTATTCAAACCGTTAATTTATCACTGAACACTATTACCACTTATCAAGTAATTGTTACCTCCAGGTCCTCAGACCAATGTATACATGATACATGTTACATAATCATCTCACATGGCTCACAAGGCCCATTTTAAATCTTTATCATATAAAACATCATAGCTCATACCTGGCTATGCTCATCATCTCATGATACCTGCATGGTTAGTATACATGATAATAGCCATATCAAATACATATCAATACCATGCAATACAAGGGTAATACCACAATTCCATCATTATGGTTAGGGTTTCCCTTTCTTCTCGATTAGGGTTTCACATACCATTACCCTATATTAGGGTTAGGGTTTCCCTTTCTTATCGATTAAGGTTTCAAGATCACATTATCAAAGGTCAAACCTTAATTCATACCCTACACATATTAGAAGTAATAATATATACCCATGACATGTTTATAACACAAGTATGAGTTTCGCTCTCATCCTCTCTAGGATGTTGATTACTCCATATTTTATTAAGTTGGCTCAACCTTTCCTTCAAGGTACATTAGCCTACTTAATCATTATTCATCAAACGCCATGCCTCTTAATGTATGACTTGATATAAAACACTTCATGTGTTACTCCATCAAGTACATTGCATACAAGGTGCTTTCACCATATCAGTTTTGAGGTGTATGTGTGCTTTCTTCACACCATATCAGTTTTGAGGTGTATGTGTGCTTGCTTCACACCATATCGGTTTTGAGGTGTATGTGTGCTTACTTCACACCATATCGGTTTTGAGGTGTATGTGTGCTTTCTTCACAGCATATCGGTTTTGAGGTGTATGTGTGCTTGTTTCACACCATATCGGTTTTAAGGTGTATGTGTGCTTGCTACACCATATCGGTTTTAAGGTGTATGTGTGCTTGCCACACCATATCAGTTTTAAGGTGTATGTGTGCTTGCTACACCATATCGGGTTAGACCCTTATGCTAATGCCTCTTCAAACCTTCATGGCTTCAACCTTCCCTTCACCATGGGTTAAGTGATAGGATAGAGAACTAGTTGAACCTTTTTTAACCCATTGTACACACCATTACACACCCCTATCGGTTTCCAAGTCATCTAGGGTTACTTTACCATATCGGGTTGGAGGTGCTTGTTTGTGTGCTTGAACCCGATATTGATGATTTCATCACCATCAACCTCTAGACCCTTGTTATTACTATTCTAAGTCATGGACAATAGTCCCATGAAGCTTTTAGAACTCAAAGTATCATCAATTATTCAAGAGAAATCAAAATTGCAAGTAGATCAACAAGTATGACAAAATTGAAGGTGCATAATAATATAATTGGGTTTAAGTTATATAACCCACCTCAAGAACAACTTTAAATCTCCAAGATCCAAATATTCACATTCCCAAGGTTGAAGATTGAATTCACAACTCCTCTATATGCAAATAATCACCATGGATAAGCAATTGGTGAAGAAGAAAAGAAAAGAAGATCACAACCCTATATTCATGCTTCAATCCAAGGTTGAAGATGATCATGGCCTCACCTTAGGGTTAAGTATGAGATCCTTCTTGATCCTTAGCACCTTTGAATGATACCCTTCTTATCTTTCACGATATACCACCACTAATGCATGATATGCCCCTCACTTGTGATCAAAACACTTCACTATGGCCGATATCACCTCATTAGGCCGATATCACTCTACTTGGCCGATATGATTTTGCTATGGGCGATACCCAAGGCCCTTTGCACGATATCACTTCAATCCTGAACGATACAAGGACCCTATGCACGATACCTTAGGGAAAGAGGGTGGTAAGATTCGAAAAAGTTCACTAAGGGGTGAAAGAAGGGGTATATATACTTGTTGTTCATTAAGGAGTGTGAAAATAAGGTGTCATCAATTTGAGCTAGTAGGTGCCATGTGAAAATGCATGGATGACACGTGTAAATGCATGCATAAACATTTATCTTGACATGAAAAACAGTTGAGGATAATCTAGGGATGAAAATTCGTCCATTACATATCCCTTTGAATAAGATATATCAATTAAATTATCGCTTTATTCACAACCCGATACAACTTTTCTAAGGAAGTTGTAACCTGATACACTTCACCTCATTGAGGTGCTTTGCATGCCATGGCCTTTTCCAAGAGTCCACAAAATGATATGAGACTCTCCCTATGGCTCCTTGGCCGATAGGCACTCATATATAAGCTTTTCAACTTGATACAACTCAAGTTAGGGTTATATATTAACCCCTTTCTTGGTCATTTCATTACCAAGAGTACCATCATTCATAATCGATTCAAACATGGTGTTTCCTCCTTTATATATCCTCTACATTATACTAGGATGGATTAGGGACACTCTATAGGTGGTAATTTTCATATTATCCCTACATTTTGGGTAAATTACAATTTGTACCAAAATTGGTGCACAATGCACTAACATTATTCAAACAAGCAGCAACTTGAAATTTAGGCTTTCCACAAGCTATCCTTTAACATCATTATCTCTATTACGATTCTAAAACACATAAGGTACATTCAACATGTGACATTTTGCAGTATAGCCCCTCATCTTGGGTAAATTGCACTTTATGCCCAAACTATCATATAATGCACAAACAGTTTGCAAATAAGCTCAAACTTGAAATTTAAACTCTACAAGAGTCTTAATTACTTTTCAAAAGATTAAAAAAAGTTTGTAAACAACTTACTTAAGCAAAAATTTTAGGGTTAAGCCATTACTTAGGTCAGGGATGTTACAATAATCTTGAGTGAATGTAGGTTTCACCCTTGTAGGTGTATGCATGCAAGCTTGATCTACCTTCATAGAGAGAGAACCTCCAGTGGTAAGGTCCTTAGTAGGGTTAGCTATAGAGAGGGAGAGCAAGACCCAAGAAAGAAGGTTAGAAGCTTAGACTCTAGGATATGATGAGCAATGAGGAGTTGGGTATGTTGCGACCTAAGTATTTGGTTGAGGTTGCCTCGAGTATGATCCTTGACGCTTCTGGTATCTAGGTTGCCTTTACAGGAACCAAACCCTAGAAGAAGAATGGGGCTGCTAGTACCTATGAGAAGATGATATAGGTGCTTACCTTCTAGGGATAGGAAGAGGAGTTCCTTAGACCCTGAGGAGGTATAATGTCATGTCACGAGGCCTCATACCTAGATGTTTGTCCTTCAGGAGGGCTAAACTCTAAGGTGTTGTTCAAGTCGAAGGATAATAGGATGTGAATGTCATACCTCATACATGCTTGGTTCGTTGTTAGAATGTTGAGTATGAAGTTGGACAGCTCTTGTAGAAAAAGTGAACCTAGGGTTCCTAGACCTAAGAGGGGAAGTAATAATACCTGGTGCACCTGATGCTCACACAGATGCTTGAGTTCCTACGCATGGGAGCATGGCACCCCTCATGTTTAGAGGCAAAGGAAACCCCTTAGATTAAGGTGTATGTATGATGATGGTCCAATGTGAAGGAATAGAAACAAGTATGACCTATCATGGAGACCTAGCATGGTTTAGTAGGTGGTCTTCTTGTTAGCTACACGCCTTAGTAGCTTGTTAGGGCTAATCATGCTCACATGGATGTAAACCCTGAAGGTAGGGATGTTTGTGACCCTTGCTGCTATCAGGATATAGTTTCCTCCCATCCTGGGAGAGGGACCCTTCTGTAGGGTATGTACCAGCTTTTGTTGGGTTTGAGATAGCCTAAAGAGGTCTCATAGGATATTGAGAAGCTAAGTGGAGAGTACATAGTATGAGAATGAACCTACAGACCCATAGATAATCACCTCTAAGTGCATGTAGATGGGGCCTGACCAAGGTAGGTAGGTCACCATGATCCCTATGAAAGGATGCACGTCAAACCATGAATACCAAGAGAGATGATGGAAACTTGGGTAAGGATTCAAGTTGGATATGTACTATGTTAGAATCCTAAGTCTATCCTAGGGTCAGGTAAGGATAAGACTGATGGGAGTAGGAGTTGCCTAATTCCCTAGTTGCACATGGCCATAGGGTCGGGAGGTAACAACTATCATTGTTTGAGGGCCATGGGTTAGGAGATTGATCACCTTCATGAACTCATGGGACCCAAAGGGCAGATGAGGAGGGCACTCTCTGGATGCAGAAGGGAAGAGGGATGACCCCAAAAGTGTCGAAACCCTACAGACCTAGAGGATATGACTAAGGATCGTGTGGTGACCCAAGTGTGTTTGACACCAGTTCTCCATGAAAGAAAACCTGATATCGAAATGTTCATGATGTGGAGACATGTGATGCACATTTCAACTTAGATTGGAAGGTTTACTGGTGTAGGGTGCATTATCTCTACTCTTAGAACGGGAAGAACTCTATATTTGGACTGCAGCCAAATGCTTATTTCCTCTCATTATGAAGGTGAGAGATAGGGCAATATGCATGCCATACACCAAGGATAAAGATGATGTGAGTGGAAACGTTGCTATAATAATAGTGTACCCTTGTGGAGTGTACGATGTGTGGATGGTTTACCAACATCAAGAGAACTAAGGTAGTCATCTTATAAGGATGTTCTTATCATGAGCTGTATGGAATTTATGAGTTAACTAAGTTTGAGTTTGATAACCAAGAGGATGAGCTCTGAGTTTTCCTGATGAAGATAGACCTAAAGTCTGAGATGAGATGATAAGTGGAATACATGGAGATGTATGTCTTCACTGTTACCTAGCACAGAAAGATGAAAGGTGGTAATGGATGCTCTTGTTGAGACGCAGTTGCCTAGTTTAGCTAGTGGAAAGGCTGGAAGAGGTGGCTAGGTGAACTCTAAGTTGTGAGATATGTTTGGCTAACACTCAGATGAAACAAGATCCGTTGATCGAGTTATTGGTTGCTTGGTTAGCCAGCCTAGGGCTTGTTGTGATAGAAGGATGGTTGTAGAACCTTAGATGCACCTCTCTGGAAAAGAAGGTGAGGAAACCCACGACTAGAGTGTTTTAGAGTTTCTGAGGGATCAACCTTGAAGGAATCATGACATACAGAGGATCATGATTCTAAGTTCACCATACACCTTGATACTACTAAGATAGTAAGTGGCAGTAGTACTTTGGATGCCTAAGATGAAGTTTCAAGTGGCTTGTCGCCATGCATGCCAAGAGGTGAAGGATGAACACTAGTAACCCAGTGAGTTGATACAGAGGATAAAGAGTCCCTGAGGGGGAATGGGAGTTCATCACTATGGATGTTTTGGTAAGTCTCCCATAGACCAAGGAATGTCAAGATGCAATATGGGTTATGGTAGATCGCCTTACCTAGATGACATGTAAGAGAAAGAGAGAGTACTATCAAGGGATAGATCTGGTTGAACTACATGTAAGAGAGAGAGATGGTTCAATTAACCCATGATGCAAGTTTAAAGGTTCTTGAGTATGACCTAAAGATTCACTTCCATGTGGTGGAAGTAGGTACATGAAGAACTCGATGTGAGTATGATCGTGCAATGGCTGAAAGTGAGCCCAGGGGCAACATGAGTTGTGAGCTGATGTAAAGAAGACTGTCATGCAGTTCACTGTGGGAGAATATGTGATATGAAAATCCGACCCCACTGAGCTATAGCTGAGAAAGCTGAGTCCCCGATACATGGGTTCATTTGGGATGGATTGGTGGAGATGGTTATGTTTAGCCTTACCCCTCAAGATGACGTGAGATATGATGTGTTCCACGAGTCTGATCTAGAGCACTATGTGAGGTACCCAAGCCACAGACCCAACAATGAACCTAGTGATCTCCCATGGGATGCTAACTTACCTTGAGCCACCTATAAGGGTACAAGATACCAAGGTGAGAGAGAGCTCAGGAATGAAGAATATAAGATGATAAAGGTTCTTCGGAAGCACCATGGAGAGGATGAAGCCACATGGGAGCCAATGGCGGATATGGAAAAGTCTTATCCTGAATTGTTTATATGTTTGGTGGAATTTTGTGGGCAAAATTCCTATAAGAGGTGAAGGATGTTACAACCTCAATTTTACATGTGTTTTCATAATTGAAATGTAATAATTTTATGAATATGGACTTGAATTGAGAAGGTTGTATGCTTTGCTTCAAAGAATGGATTTCCTTGCGAATCTCCCCTTTGATATGAATTTTGTAATATCTACTATTTTGATAATCCAATAATGGATATAAAAGAGAAGAAAAGAAAAAAAAGTCCAAATAATGGAGAAAGATACAAGATAATGGATATTAAGCAAAGTACTTATGAGAAATATATAGATATCTGTAGAAAGTGGCATTGTTGGCCACAATTGATTAAATTTCATTTATATGTGACTTCTAATTGAAGAAATAAGAAAAGAGGAAAAAAGGAAATAAAAGATAAAGAGAAATACTTGAAAAAGAAATCTTTTAATAAAAGAATAAGTAAGATAATGAGATATAAAGGATGTAGATGAATCGAGAAGGATAATAAGTATCCTTCAAAAGGAATTTAAAAATATTAGGATTTCTTGGGGTCCAAGGAGTCCCAATGGAGAAGAAGAAAGAGAAAATACAAATAATACAAAAGTCTTAAATGAAGATAATGTGATGTATAGTTAATGACTTTTGGTGTTATCAAAAAGATATACTTTTTGCTATAAGGAAGTAAAATTTTGTGGTTAATGGATTCAAAGCCAACACAAAGAAGATAAAAGAGATAAATTTCATATTTCTTAATAACCAAGGATCATGGATAAACAAGGAATAATTTAAAAGAGAGAATTTATACTTGATTAAGGAAAGTAGGTTTCCTATTGAGGGAAGGCATTGTTTTCTTCATGGGCAAGCATGTTAGGGAGTGGCTACCCTCCCCTATATAAGGGTTGGACCCTTAGCCACGAGCCCAAGAGGATGTCGGACATACCCCTCTCTTCTCCATCTTGTTTTCACTCAAAACCCTAACCAAGAGGAGTAGTGCGACCATGGAGAAATGAGGAACCATTAGATGGTCTTGATGGAGGCAAGATGCTCCCACGACAACCTAAGAAAGATTGTGTGGGCTCTGATCTCCAAAAACTGACATAAACACATAAACCTCGAATTAAACTTAGCGGAAGCGTTTCGATTAGCAGCGGAATACCAAAAATCAGCGGAAATTAAAAACTTTTTGAGATAAAACATTGAAACCATAAAACTTCCTTCATAAAAGGATATAAACTTTTGACATCTCTGTCAAATTACTTCTTGAGTAATTATACACATCATGATTCAAAATCTCAAGAATCGTAACAAAATCTCAGACCAACAACTCCAAGACCTGAGAGTACAGAGGACACATAGGACTGACTCTAACAACACCACATAGCAGGCTGAATCTCCACCTGAGATTTACTATTTCTCTTGGTGCTCCTGCTGCTGGGATTGGTCACCTGTAGACCGGTTTCTCCGTCTTCGACGACCACCTAAAAAGTTGAAGTCTATGGGGTGAGACAATTTTAAATAATTGCCCCAGCGAGAGTTATAACTCTCCACTAGAACTTTATATAGCAAACAACAAATAATAGAAGCTTTAGGAGCCTTCTAAGTAATCAACAGCAGATAGATAACTCAGTAGAGTAGCAAAAGTAAGCAATATGAATAACATATCTACTTATGCAGTGTAATATCAATCCAGTATATCGTAATTTAATCTAAGCAGATATACTACGCGGCTGATTATGTTTTACAAACATCCCTAAGCCCTGCGGAGATGAGGTATACCGCTCATACTCCAACCGACCACTGTTAAGTCGCCTCGGTATCATACTAGGTCATCGAAAGAGTCGGATTCTCATGACTTTCACCTTCCTCAGTCAGTAAGAGGATTGCTTGCATGACATATTGTGTCTCTACTGTTATAGCTCACCAGGGTAATCTGGTCCTTCGCTATTTTAGAGTTACAGTGGAGTTCTATACTCTCTTCGTCATCAGGATATTTCGTGTTTACCTTCCATTGATGCGGTATCTGTGCTCTCTTCGTCATCAGGAGATTTCGTGTTTACCTTCCACTGATGCGGTATGGATTTGTAGTGAAGGATTGATGGATTACACATCTACATCAATACCTACACTAGGATGTAAGGTTCTACACATCCATATACCCCACATACTCAAATGTATGTGATCCAGGAGTTCCCTTAGGAAAACCTGTTTTACCATCATTTGATCTCTGACAATGATGGATCTATGATCAGGGCTCTACATAGTATGATTACACTTGATTAGTTAGGTACATTCAGTATTCTTTTAACATCATACATTGTTCTCAAACAATAACATTAGCATAGCAGCTATGAAGGGAGAATACTAAATGTAACAAGCCTAACTCACATCAATTATCATTTCTCAATACTCTCATCACAAGTCATCTCTAAGGCATGACCTTGATGGTATTTATGGCTCTCACAGCCCATCAATCTCATAAGATGCCACTGACAAGGCATCAAGATATTTTACTATTCATAAAGCTAACAACATGCTTTCAATGAATGTAGCATCATCATTCATACCTAGATATGATCATCCTCATATAGAAACCTGCATGGTTAATTCAACTGATAAAAGCAAGCAATTCAATTCAAGAATTATGCCTTCACTCTTGCCATAAGAGCTAAGTTCCCTGATTCTCATCAATTAGGGTTTACTTATCACATTTCATGTCATCACCCTAGAATTAGGGTTTACTATTCACATTATGGTGAATTGAACTCATAACATCATCATGTATGATGAACATCATCATTGATGCTCTCAGATTAGGTTAAGATTCATCATTTGTCATAATTAGGGTTTCCATGATCTCTCATAGGTGGATCATACCCTAGTCATGCACAATTAAACACATTGAAGGTACTTTACTTGAGTTTCAATCATATTTGATACTTTCTCTCTCCTCTCTCTAATATGTAGTGACTTTCTCTCTCCTCATGTGGTGGATGATGATTACATCACTCCAAGACAGGTTGAGTTAAGTCCTCATTGATCAACATAAGCTAAGTCTTCAATATCAAGACATTAGGGTTTGATTAAAGCAAGGTATCCTTCAATTGTACCCTTCAAGGGTATAACGGTAATTTGCCCCATTGATCACCATCATGGGTCAACACATTAATCTCTTAGTCCCTTAATGACCTAAGTTACCATTAGGGTTTAGATTAGATCACCATTGAACCAATTACACCATCAATTGATTAAGTACAAACCACCTTGAACACCTTCAAACGGTTTCAACCTTCAACCACCAAACGGTCTTGAGACCGTTTGGGTGCGTTGACCATTTTGACTTTCAAACCGTTTGAAGCTCATGCGGTTTGAAACCGTTTGATCCAAAATGACTTGAGACCGATTGGTCCAAACGGTTTTGATGTCGTTTGAGCCCAAACGGTCTTGAGACCGTTTGACCCCAAATGGTCTTGAGACCTTTTCACCTCAAACAGTCTTGAGACCATTTAGATCCAAACGGTCTTGAGACCGTTTAGTCCAAATGGGCTCAAACCGTTTGGACCTCCAAAGTGGTTCAAAAGCTACATATGTTTAGGGTTATTTATGTTGAAGCCCTCAATTGGCCAAAACCATGTTAACCACTTACAAATTGAGTCAATCAGGGTTAGGCTAAATCAATTGGACATCAAATTGACCCTTAATTGAAAGCCAATTAGGGTGAAATCTATCTCAATTTAGGGTTTCAAATAGGATGGTCATCAATATTCAACAATGTGAATCAATTCAAGGTTGAACCTATCAATTGACCTCCAATTGGGCCCAAACATGGCCCAAATGGTCTTGAGGTCGTTTGGACATCATCCAAACGGTCTTGAGACCGTTTGCCCAAAGTTTGACCAAAAACCAAGTCGGTTGAATTAGGGTTGAACTTGAATTAGATCTAAAATCAGCATTTTTCTCAATTCATCAACTTGTTGCAATTGGACCCTCAATCCATTAAATTATCTCAAACCTAGACCTCCAAACGGTCTTGGGTTGTGCCCAAACGGTCTTGAGACCGTTTGGAGGAACCCCCAAACGGTTTTGAGACCGTTTGGGTCCTTCAACCCAAAACTCAACAAGATCTATACATGAAATCAGCAATTTCAGCCCGATTAGGGTTAGGATATTGAAGTGCCTTCAACTCTCAATTGGTTATGAATTAGAATGTGATTATTTGTAGGATTGAAATTCAATATGTTATCAACAGACCCTCAAATGGTCGTCCCTTGGTCAACACTATCAAATGGTCTTGGGACCGGTTTGATCCAAACGGTCTTGCAAGACCGTTTGAGATCAAACGGTTTGAAACCGTTTGCCCTCAAACGGTTTGCAACCGTTTGGACCAAAAGGGTCCAAGGTCGGTTGATAAAGTTACCTAGGAAATCATGCCCATCATCTTCAACCTCTGTCAAGGTCGGTTACTCCACTGTTTTTCTTGCAAAAGTGCAAGGAAGAAGGGAGGTAGAAGAAGAACTAAGTACTAGAATTGTAAGAACAAAACATGCATACAAAGTATAAAGTTTAGAGTTATAAAACCCACCTTAAACGCTGTTCTTGGAGCTCCAAGATTCCAAGCTTCAAGCTTATAATGGCATCTTGAACTCCACAACTTGGTCAGGGGTGATTCCTCCAAAGAAAGGTAGGAATGGATGGCTAGAACAAGAAGACTAGGTGAGTTATCCACAAAACCAACCTTGAAAGATGAATTCATGCAAGAATCTGAGCTTGAGGATGGTTCTTCTCACCTTAGAACCTAGTTGGTCGTCTCCTAAGCTCCAGAGCTCTGCCTTAGCCGTTTTGAGAAAGAAGAGAAGTGAAGAGAAAGAGGAATCGTTCACTTGGTTTACTAGGAAAAGAGCTTATATACCTTAGGCCATTTTACACCATAAGGACCTCTAAAGCATGGGATTTTCATCTAGGTCCCTCCTTGCTTCTTAGGCACGTCCAAGCCATCTAAACTTAAGCAAATTTCATCAACATTCAAGATCTAAGGGTAGAAAAGATCAACCTTCCACTAGGGTACATACATGAAGGTCTTCATACACATACATGGTGAATTTTATGCACAAAGATTACTTTTCTTATCTGATTACTTATTGATGCATATCTTTCATCATGTATACTCTAAATGATGCCAAGAGTCATATAAGACACTCTAGAGGGTGTACTTTACAAGTTTCACCCACAATTTGGGTAAAATGCACTTTACTCCAAATTAGGGTTTTTAAGCATTAGGATCATCCCACAAGCTGCATCTGAATGCTCAAGCTTGGAAAATCCATCATGCCTCATCATATTCACTCATATGATGTATCATCATCAAAAGAACATCTCAACCTGTGAAATTGCAAGTTAAACCCTTAAACTGGGCAATTTGCACATAGGTCCCTGCATAACAAAACAATTCTACAACTTTGTTTAAAAAGGAACCGAAATTGAAAGTATATGTTCTTGAGGAAGTTAATTACATGCCAGAGAGTAATCACAGGTGTTTAATTACATATTTAGGCATAACTTCTAGGGTTAGGTTATAACCTAGGTCAGGGATGTTACAAATTATCCACCCCTTACAAGGATTTCATCCCCGAAATCGATAAAACGTATTAAAGGAAAAGAGCAGGGTATTTCCTTCTCATCTCATCCTCTAGTTCCCAAGTGGCTTCTTCAACACCACGGTGGTTCCAGAGGACTTTCACCAGTCTTATATCTTTCTTCTTTAACTTTTTAATTATGTTATCAAGAATGGACATTGGTTCTTCCTCATATGTTATATCTTCATTCAATTCTACTTCCATAGGTTGTAGAACTGACTCGGTGTCGGGGTGACATTTCCTCAGCATGGAAATGTGAAAAATAGGATGTAACTTTTGCAACTCCTGAGGTAACTCTAGTCTATAGGCTACCTTTCCAACTCGCTCAACGATTGGATAAGCTCCCATAAATCTAGGAGCTAACTTCCCTTTTCTTCCAAAACGAAGGACTCCTTTCCAAGGTGAGACCTTGAGATACACTCTGTCTCCAACCTGGAACTCTAGGGGTCTACGATGTTTATCGGCATATGACTTCTGCCTATCTTGTGCAGTCTTAAGCTGTTGCTGTATAACTTTAATCTTCTCTGTAGTTTGCTGCACAAGATCAGGACCTTACAACTGGTGCTCACCAGTCTCATACCAACATAAGGGTGATCTACAACGTCTACCATACAAAGCTTCATAGGGTGCCATATCAATACTATGTTGATAGCTATTGTTATAGGCAAACTCTATCAAACTTAGGTGTACATCCCAACTTCCGATAAACTGGAGAACACATGCTCTCAGCAGGTCTTCCAAGGTTTGTATAGTCCTTTCAGACTGTCCATCAGTCTATGGGTGAAACGCTATACTAAACCTAAACTTGGTGCCTAAAGCTCTGTGTAACTGCTCCCAAAAGTGACTTGTAAACTGGGGACCTCTGTCAGAAACTATAGTGACAGGAACTCCGTGCAAACGCACTATCTCTTGAACATATAACTGTGATAACCTTTCAGCAGAATAGGTTGTTTTGATAGGTAAGAAATGCGCTGTCTTTGTCAACCTATCAACAATTACCCAAATGTAATCATGTCCTTTGCTTGTCTTGGGTAGGCCAACAACAAAGTCCATGGTCACATGTTCCCACTTCCACTGTGGTATGGGTAAAGGTTGCATTGTTCCTGCATGCTTCTGGTGTTCAGCTTTAACCTGCTGACACACTGGACACCTCAGAACAAACTCAGCCACATCCCTCTTCATCCCAGTCCACCAATACATGTCTTTCAAGTTTTGATACATCTTGGTGCTCCCTGGATGCATAGCATACATTGAAGAATGTGCTTCCTCTAAGACTAATTTCCTCAGGTTATCACTATCAGGCACTATCATCCTCCCATGATAGCATGCCACATGGTCATCTGAGTCATGGAAACCATCTCATTTCTCATCACCATACTCAGACCTGATCTGTCGAACTACAACATCCTCTAACTGTGCCTCCTTTATCTGCTCTCTTAGGGTAGGTTTAATCTGCATCTCAGCTAACAAACCAGCTAACAATGACACCTTCAACTGTACATTGTTTTGCCTTAAAGAGATAAGCATATCTCTCCTAGAGCATACTAAGGAACTTAGTTGTGCTCTATCCATGGTTGATGTTGCTGATTTCCTACTCAATGCATCTGCAACCACATTGGCCTTCCCTGGATGGTAATCAATTGTACAATCGTAGTCCTTGATTAACTCCATCCAGCGACGTTGCCTCATGTTAAGCTCATGCTGAGAGAAGATATACTGAAGATTCTTGTGGTCAGTGAAAATCTGGAATGTTTCTCCGTAGAGATAATGCCTCCATATTTTCAAGGCATGAACCACAACAGCCAACTCTAGATCGTGTGTTGGATAATTCTCCTCGTGTTTCTTAAGTTGTCGGGAAGCGAAATAAATCACTTGCTTATCCTGCATTAACACACACCCAAGTCCATTCTTGGAGGCATCATAGAAAACTATATATCCTTTTCCTTGCTCCGGTAGCACAAGCACTGGGGCACTTGTCAACCTCTCCTTCAACAGCTGAAAAGACTGTTGACACTTATCACTCCACACAAAAGGGACATCCTTCCGGGTTAACTTGGTCAAAGGTAAGGCTATAGAACTGAAGTTCTTAATGAACCTTCGGTAGTAGCCTGCTAACCCTAGGAAACTTTGAATCTCCGTCGGCGTCTTCGGTTGTTCCCACTATAAAACATATTCTACCTTTGTAGGGTCAACACAAATTCCCGAGGCAGATACCACATGTCCAAGGAAAGATACCTCCGGTAGCCAGAACTCACACTTGCTAAACTTAGCATACAGCTTGTGTTCTCTTAGCAAGGTCAAAGCTTGGTGAAGATGTTGTTCATGCTGCTGAGCATCCTTACTATAAATCAGAATGTCATCTATGAGGATGACAACACACTGATCAAGGAAAGGTCGGAAGATTATATTCATGAGTTCCATAAATGCAGTCGGTGCATTAGTTAGTCCAAACGACATAACTGTGAACTCATAGTGACCATATCTTGTCCTAAAGACAGACTTGGATATGTCACTATCCTTAATACGGAGTTGATGATATCCAGATCTTAAGTCTATCTTTGAGAAGACTGTTGCACCACGCAACTGATCAAAGAGATCATCAATTCTCGGCAGAGGGTACTTATTCTTTATTGTTACTTTATTGAGTTGTCTGTAGTCAATGCACAACCGCATTGATCCATCCTTCTTTTTAACAAACAAGACCGGAGCACCCCAAGGTGAAGTACTCAGTCGGATAAAACCCATCTCAAGTAACTCTTGAAGCTGTTTCTTGAGTTTTTCCATCTCGGCAGGCGCCATCCTATACGGAGTCTGGGCTATGGGTTTCGTATCGGGGACCAAATTGATTTCAAAATCCATTTCCCGAGGCAGGGGTATACGAGGAAGTTCTTCAGGAAACACATCTTCGAATTCCTGGACTACGGGAACTTTAGCAGGGTCGGAGCACTCCTTAGTAACATCTATCACATGGGCCAGGAATGCATAACATCCTTGCCTCATCAACTTGTCAGCAACCATAGCTGACACAAGACAGGTGGGAAGAATCTTTCTTTCTCCTTGAAAGATCCATGTGTTGCTATCATAAGCAAACACAGCCAACTTGGATTCACAATCCAAGACAACTTTATACCTTTCCAAGGTATCCATCCCAAGGATTATATCAAATCCTTGCATATCAAGTGGTATGAGATCCACTTGAATGCGATGGTCAGAAAAGAAGAGGATGCAGGGAGAGCATACCTCCTGCAAAACAGCAGACCCACTCAACGAAGTCTCTAACAACAAACTATATGTCCTATGACTAACGGTCATATTACAACTATGAATCACTCTTCAAGTGATGAAAGAGTGTGTAGCACCCGAGTCAATCAAAACAAATACAACACAGGATTTAGACAAATCAGAATATAAAAGTTCCATATGACCTACCACAACCCGTGGATCGACCACTGCATCTGGTGGGTTCATAGCATAGAACCTCGCCGTCGCCTGGGGTTGAGTTGGTGCTGATGATCCAGCTTGAGACGCTTGTCCGCATCCTCTAGCTACTCCTTGAGATTGCCTTCTCAGTGATTCCTGTTGATTCTATCTCGGAGGCTGTGTCCCACTGACAGGTCTCGATCTGCAGTCTCTCATCAAATGTCCCACTTTACCACAGTTGTAACAGCTTCTCTCCTGTTGCTGTTGTCTCGGTGGCCCGGTGACTGACATCGATGCAGAACTGTGAGTCCCTTGAGGTGGTTGACCCCATCCTCTACTTCTACTTGGAGACCATTGAGTTTGAGAACTCAATCTGGGTGGTGGAGGGTTAGGTGCAGAGAATCTAGGTTTCTTGGAATCCCTAGATGAAGAACCCTGGAACTGTGGATATCTTTTCTGGGTTTGCCTCTTCTCAACTACAGACCTCTCTATCCTTCGGACTGACTCAATGAAAGCAGGGAACCTCTCCCGATTCTCTAGGGTAGAAACGGGAGTAGACATGTCCGCATTCAAACCCTTTTCGAACCTTCTGATTCTCTCTTCTTCTGTGGCAGCCATGTGCGGACAGAACCGCAACAACTCCATGAACTTAGCTTCATACTCGCTAATGTTCATCATGCCCTGCCTCAATCTCTCAAACTGAGAGATCTTCTCGTCCAGGAAGGTCTTCGGGAAATATCTATGAACAAATTCCCGGCGAAACTCTTCCCACGAGATCTTTATACCAGGTCTCTTCTGCTCTTCCATTTCCACCAGTGACCAGCGCTTCCCTTGAGAAGATAGACAACATGTCTAACCTTCTCAGCTTCCGGGATATTAAGAATCCTGAAAGCCTTCTCCAACTCTGTCAACCACAGATCAGCATATGTGGGGTCGGCTGTTCCAAAGTACTCGGTAGCCCGGACACGACGAAGTCGCTCGAAGGTTTTACTGATACCTTGTCCTTCAGGCTGGACAGGTGGCCTAGGTGCAGGCATGGGCATCCTGTCGGTTATATGTGTCATGGTAGTCATAAACTGTGCAAACATCGTCTGAACTGTTGGGTTACCCATATCGGCTGGGTCAAACTGGGGTGGCTCCCTGGGTGGCTCAGGTGTAGGCTGTTCTATTTCTAGAACCCTTGCACCGCCTTGAGGTGCACTAGCACTACATTCTGCCACGTACTCATCATGTGGCTCTGCCATCCTTATGTATCTTCTTCTCCTGAGGAGCAGAAGATTCTATTAGATAAGGAAGGAACACTAAGGATAGACTCGACATCCTAAGTCATATGCCTCTGTAGACTCAGCAAACCTCGAGCTCTGATACCACTTAATTGTGGGCTCTGATCTCCAAAAACCGAGATAAACAGATAAACCTCGAATTAAACTTAGCGGAAGCGATTCGATTAGCAGCGGAATACCAAAAACCAGTGGAAATTAAAAACTTTTTGAGATAAAACATTGAAACCATAAAACTTCCTTCATAAAAGGAGATAAATTGTTTACATCTCTGTCAAATTACTTCTTGAGTAATTTTACACATCATGATTCAAAATCTCAAGAATCGTAAAAAAATCTCAGACCAACAACTCCAAGACCTGAGAGTACAGAGGACACATAGGACTGACTCTAACTACACCACATAGCAGGCTGAATCTCCACCTGAGATTTACTGCTGCTCCTGGTGCTCCTGCTACTGGGATTGGTCACCTGTAGACTGGTTTCTCCGTCTTCGACAACCACCTAAAAAGTTGAAGTCTACGGGGTGAGACAATTTTAAATAATTGCCCCAGCGAGAGTTATAACTCTCCACTAGAAATTTATATAGAAAACAACGAATAATAGAAGCTTTAGGAGCCTTCTAAGTAATCAACAGCAAATAGATAACTCAACAGAGTAGCAAAAGTAAGCAATATGAATAACATATCTACTTATGCAGTGTAATATCAATCCAGTATATCGTAATTTAATCTAAGCAGATATACTATGCGGCTGATTATGTTTTACAAACATCCCTAAGCCCTGCGGAGATGAGGTATACCGCTCATACTCCAACCGACCACTGTTAAGTCGCCTCGGTATCATACTAGGTCATCGAAAGAGCCGGATTCTCATGACCTTCACCTTCCTCAGTCAGTAAGAGGATTGCTTGCAGGACATCTTGTGTCTCTGCTGTTATAGCTCACCAGGGTAATCTGTTCCTTCGCTACTTTAGAGTTACAGTGGCGTTCTGTACTCTCTTCGTCATCAAGAGATTTCGTGTTTACCTTCCACTGATGCGGTATTTGTGCTCTCTTCATCATCAGGAGATTTCGTGTTTACCTTCCACTTATGCGGTATGGATTTGTAGTGAAGGATTGACGGATTACACATCTACATCAATACCTACACTAGGATGTAAGGTTCTACACATCCATATACCCCACATACTCAAAAGTATGTGATCCAAGAGTTCCCTTAGGAAAACCTGTTTCACCATCATTTGATCTCTAACAATGATGGATCTATGATCAGGGCTCTACATAGTATGATTACACTTGATTAGTTAGGTACATTCAGTATTCTTTTAACATCATACATTGTTCTCAAACAATAACATTAGCATAGAAGCTATGAAAGGAGAATACTAAATGTAACAAGCCTAACTCACATAAATTATCATTTCTCAATACTCTCATCACAAGTCATCTCTAAGGCATGACCTTGATGGTATTTATGGCTCTCACATCCCATCAATCTCATAAGATGCCACTGACAAGGCATCAAGATATTTTACTATTCATAAAGCTAACAACATGCTTTCAATGAACGTAGCATCATCATCCATACCTAGATATGATCATCCTCATATAGAAGCCTGCATGGTTAATTCAACTGATAAAAGAAAGCAATTCAATTCAAGAATTATGCCTTCACTCTTGCCATAAGAGCTAAGTTCCCTGATTCTCATCAATTAGGGTTTACTTATCACATTTCATGTCATCACCCTAGAATTAGGGTTTACTATTCACATTATGGTGAATTGAACTCATAACATCATCATGTATGAGGAACATCATCATTGATGCTCTCAGATTAGGTTAAGATTCATCATTTGTCATAATTAGGGTTTCCATGATCTCTCATAGGTGGATCATACCCTAGTCATGCACAATTAAACACATTGAAGGTACTTTACTTGAGTTTCAATCATATTTGATACTTTCTCTCTCCTCTCTCTAATATGTAGTGACTTTCTCTCTCCTCATGTGGTGGATGATGATTACATCACTCCAAGATAGGTTGAGTTAAGTCCTCATTGATCAACATAAGCTAAGTCTTCAATATCATGACATTAGGGTTTGATTAAAGCAATGTATCCTTCAATTGTACCCTTCAAGGGTATAACGGTAATTTGCCCCATTGATCACCATCATGGGTCAACTCATTAATATCTTAGTCCCTTAATGACCTAGGTTACCATTAGGGTTTATATTAGATCACCATTGAACCAATTACACCATCAATTGATTAAGTACAAACCACCTTGAACACCTTCAAACAGTTTCAACCTTCAACCAAAAAATGGTCTTGATACCGTTTGGTCTCAAACGGTCTTGAGACCGTTTGACCTCAAACGGTCTTGAGACCGTTTGGGTGTGTTGACCATTTTGACTTTCAAACCGTTTGAAGCTCATGCGGTTTGAAACTGTTTGATCCAAAACGACTTGAGATCGATTGGTCCAAACGGTTTTGAGGTCGTTTGAGCCCAAACGGTCTTGAGACCGTTTGACCCCAAATGGTCTTGAGACCGTTTGACCTCAAACGGTCTTGAGACCATTTGGATCCAAACGGTCTTGAGACCGTTTGGTCCAAATGGGCTCAAACCGTTTGGACCTCCAAAGTGGTTCAAAAGCTACATATGTTTAGGGTTATTTATGTTGAAGCCCTCAATTGGCCAAAACCATGTTAACCACTTACAAATTGAGTCAATTAGGGTTAGGCTAAATCAATTGGACATCAAATTGACCCTCAATTGAAAGCCAATTAGGGTGAAATCTATCTCAATTTAGGGTTTCAAATCAGATGGTCATCAATATTCAACAATGTGAATCAATTCAAGGTTGAACCTATCAATTGACCTCCAATTGGGCCCAAACTTGGCCCAAACGGTCTTGAGGTCGTTTGGAAATCATCCAAACGGTCTTGATACCGTTTGCCCAAAGTTTGACCAAAAACCAAGTCGGTTGAATTAGGGTTGAACTTGAATTAGATCTAAAATCAGCATTTTTCTCAATTCATCAACTTGTTGCAATTGGACCCTCAATCCATTAAATTATCTCAAACCTAGACCTCCAAATGGTCTTGGGTTGTGCCCAAACGGTCTTGAGACCGTTTGGAGGAACCATCAAATGGTTTTGAGACCGTTTGGGTCCTTCAACCCAAAACTCAACAAGATCTATACATGAAATCAGCATTTTTAGCCCGATTAGGGTTAGGATGTTGAAGTGCCTTCAACTCTCAATTGGTTATGAATTAGAATGTGATTATTTGTAGGATTGAAATTAAATATGTTCTCAACAGACCCTCAAACGTTCGTCCCTTGGTCAACCCTATCAAACGGTCTTGGGACCAGTTTGATCCAAACGGTCTTGCAAGACCGTTTGAGATCAAACGGTTTGAAATCGTTTGCCCTCAAACGGTTTGCAACCGTTTGGACCAAAAGGGTCCAAGGTCGGTTGATAAAGTTACCTAGGAAATCACGCCCATCATCTTCAACCTCTGTCAAGGTCGGTTACTCCACCGTTTTTCTTGCAAAAGTGCAAGGAAGAAGGGTGGTAGAAGAAGAACTAAGTACTAGAATTGTAAGAACAAAACATGCATACAAAGTATAAAGTTTAGAGTTATAAAACCTGCCTTAAACGCTGTTCTTGGAGCTCCAAGCTTCCAAGATTCAAGCTTCTAATGGAGTCTTGAACTCCACAACTTGGTCAGGGGTGATTCCTCCAAAGAAAGGTAGGAATGGATGGCAAGAACAAGAAGACTAGGTGAGTTATCCACAAAACCAACCTTGAAAGATGAATTCATGCAAAAATCCGAGCTTGAGGATGGTTCTTATCACCTTAGCACCTAGTTGGTCGCCTCCTAAGCTCCAGAGCTCTACCTTATCCGTTTTGAGAAAGAAGAGAAGTGAAGAGAAAGAGGAATCGTTCACTTGGTTTACTAGGAAAAGAGCTTATATACCTTAGGCCATTTTACACCATAAGGACCTCTAAAGCATGGGATTTTCATCTAGGTCCCTCCTTGATTCTTAGGCACGTCCAAGCCATATAAACTTAAGCAAAGCTCATCAACATTCAAGATCTAAGGGTAGAAAAGATCAACCTTCCACTAGGGTACATACATGAAGGTCTTCATACACATACATGGTGAATTTTATGCACAAAGATTACTATTCTTATCTGATTACTTATTGATGCATCTCTTTCATCATTTCTACTCTAAATGATGCCAAGAGTCATATAAGACACTCTAGAGGGTGTACTTTACAAGTTTCACCCACAATTTGGGTAAAATGCACTTTACTCCAAATTAGGGTTTTTAAGCATTAGGATCATCCCACAAGCTGCATCTGAATGCTCAAGCTTGGAAAATCCATCATGCCTCATCATATTCACTCATATGATGTCTCATCATCAAAAGAACATCTCAACCTGTTAAATTGCAAGTTAAACCCTTAAACTGGGCAATTTGCACATAGGTCCCTGCATAATAAAACAATACTACAACTTTGTTTAAAAAGGAACCAAAATTGAAAGTATATGTTCTTGAGGAACTTAATTACATGCCAGAGAGTAATCACAGGTGTTTAATTACATATTTAGGCAAAACTTCCAGGGTTAGGTTATAACCCAGGTCAGGGATGTTACAGATTGTGTGGCATCCAACTTATAAAAACGAGATTTACTTAAGCGGAAGCGAATCATTTACAGCGGATTACTGAAAACCACTAAAAATTAAAACTTTTTGCAAAGATATCCAAACATAAGAAATCTCTTACATCAAGAACCATTGTATAACATTATATGCATCCTGATTTAAAGGTACATGACTTGTACTATCTCTTCTCGAGGATTACAACATTAGTTGTCCTATAACATTATATACAGAAAGCACAAAAACCTTGAGGCATCAAGCCAAAATCTCGAGTCGATGATGAAAGCACTATCTTTAAATCCCGAGGACCTGGGAGTACAGAGACGACACATAGGACTACTATCTATACAACTGGACAGGCAGTATCTCCACCTGATATATTACTATTGTCCCTGAAGCTGCTGCTATTCCTTCTCTGCTAAAGGTTTTCTGCCTCTTTGTCCGCATCCACCTAAAAACATTGGATCCCATGGGGGTGAGACAATTGTAAATTGCCCCAGCGGGATATATAACTCCCCGCCAAAACATTGTATTGCAATTTAAAGATATGAAACTGAGCAGAGGTTCAGCAGTTTAAAGCATTCTCAACTTTGTAAGCATTGCAACTATTTATGATAGAGCAATATATCATCTATTCTTTTAATAAGGAATAGGAATGACATGTATATCATTTATCCAACATGTTATACCATCATATCAATCTTTTCTTGTGATACTCATCATCTTTTTATGTGACCCATGAAACATTCTTGTTTCATTCTGTTGGCCTTAGCCAACCTTTTAAACAGATAAAGAGATATATCTACCATGTACTCATTTATCATCAATATAGGAATTGGGTTAATACCAATCCTTAATCATCATTACAGGCATTGGGTTATTACCAACCATGTGTTATCACTACAGGCATTTAGCCTCTGCCAGATATTGGACTCTTCCAAACCTGATTACACCGCCAGGCATTGGACACTACCAATCCTGATTTCACAGCCAGGCATTGGACTCTAACCAATCCTGATTTCACAGCCAGGCATTGGACTCTAACCAATCCTGATTACACATTCAGGCATTGGACTTTAACCAATCCTGATTTCACAGCCAGGCATTGGACTCTAACCAATCTTGATTTCACATCCAGGCATTGGACTTTAACCAATCCTGATTATAGGCATTACACCTCTGCCAGGTATTGGACTTTAACCAAACCTGATTGCACATCCAGGTATTGGACTTTAACCAATCCTAATTTAACATCCAGGCATTGGACTCTAACCAATCCTGATTTCACAGCCAGGCATTGGACTCTAACCAATCCTGATTACAGGCATTACACCTCTTCCAGGTATTGGACTTTAACCAAACCTGATTACACAGCCAGGCACTGGACTCTAACCAATCTTGATTACATAGTTCATGGAATTTAATTCCTTTAACTCATCATTGATCATCACATATTGCTTTAGGCTCTGAACCCTGAGGTTAGCCTGCATAGATTTACACATTCTTATTGAATACAGTTGTTCCTCTTATTAAGTTTATTAAAACATTATCCTTTCTTATAATAAACTTTTATAATCATTTTGGTACCTCTCACTATGCCATAATTTCTCTCATGGCTCATAAGGCCCATAAAGCATCTTGTCACCTCTCACTAGGCAACATAACATATTAATTCATGTAATACAATAGTAACACCTCTATTCCCTCAATAGGGTTAGGGCTTACTATTCATATCATATTATGATTTCTCATGTCCCATTACCCAATGTAGGGTTAAGGTTTCCCATCTCACATTAGGATTTCATAGTTATAAAAGTATATCAACTTTGAGATGCTAACTGTGAAGTCTTTCATATCTTGATGTATCGCTTACCTCATTACTTCCAACTTTCTTAAGTTATCATCTCATCTTGGATTAAGGTATTTCCCATCTTAATCCTTTCATCCACTAACCTATCACTCTTACCATGAAGTGCATAGGTTACACATAGGAATGGTCCAATTATCTTTACTGATATGAACTCATCTCAGGTTAAGTCATTGCTTAAAATAAGCTTGCCTATAATCAACCATTTATGATATTTCGCCCTTATAAGGTTTTACCCACTGTTTTATTATTAGGGTTCTGGGTTGTCATCATGTTGTCCAAGATTAAGGCTTCATGTATTATAACTTCAATTAGGATTTCACATACCTTTACCCTTTATTAGGGCTTTGGGATTTCACATGCTATCATACTTCATTAGAGTTAGGATTGCATATAGCATCACCCTTCATTAGGCTTTCACATCTCATTGCCTATACTTAATGTTTACTATTCTTCCCAACTAGGGATTTCTCATGACATCACCCTCAATTAGGGTTTCGCATGGAATCAACCTCAATTAGGGATTCACATTGAATCAACCTCAATTAGGGATTCACATGGAATCAACCTCAATTAGGGATTCACATGAAATCAACCTCAATTAGGGATTCACATTGAATCAACCTCAATTAGGGATTCACATGGAATCAACCTCAATTAGGGATTCACATGGAATCAACCTCAACTAGGGATTCACATTTTATTATCTTGGTTTAGAGTCACACATTACCCTGGGTTTGGGTTACATCTCATATTGCTCTAAATTAGGGTTAGGGATCAACAACCTTCTTGATTAGGGCTTTCATGATCTCTTTATTAAGGATCATACCCTATTCATCACATGATCAATACTCACCTATGAATTTCTTTCCATCATCCTCTCAACTTGATTAGGTTACCTCAACCCTTCAATCAAGTACATACAATTTTGATTAACATAATGTACCAAGTCATTGTTCTTTTAAGCAATTAGGGTTTATCCCTTAATTGGCACTAATCACTTAGGTACTATTAGGGTTTCAACCTTTGTACCTTCATTGATTATCATTACTGATCATCATTGTATCAATGGATCATTCATCATCTTAATTCTCAAGAGATTCAATTACATTGGACCTCCATTACATAAGGTATCCAATTGAATTGACCAACTAAATCTTCAATTACAATAGGTGTCCAAGTGGATTAACCAATTGAGTCCTAAATTAATTTTGACTACGTGAGCCCCAAACAGTCTTGGTCTTTCAAAGTTCAAACGGTTTGAAACTGTTTGGTCAAGGTGGTGCTTGAGATCGTTTGCTAAAGCAAGTACTTGAAACCGTTTGCTAAAGTACCTTTTTGAAACCGCATGGACTCAACCGGTTTGGGATCGTTTGGTCCCAAACGGTCTTGAGACCGTTTGGACTCAAACAGTCCTGAGACCATTTTGTCCAAACCTCCTCAAAACCACATGGACCAAAGATGGTCTCAACCTATCAAATCGATTTGGGGTTCTCAATGTTGATTCCTTCAATCAATGAATTCATGTAACCAATCTTCAATTGGACCCATCACCATACTTCAATTGAGTTAAATAGTTCAACCTTCAACTGATTTGACCCTAAATTGACCCTGAATTAGTCATCAATTAGGGTTTGAGTCAATTGAATTAGGGTTTGGAATCGATGATCCTTCAACATTAATCAATGTGTAACTAGTTACTTTAAAACTATTGGACCATCATCCAAATTGAACATGACCTGACCCCAAACGCTCTTGAGGTCGTTTGGATGACCTCCAAATGTTCTTGAGACCGTTTTCCCACCTCATCACTCAAATCCAAGTCATCCAATTAGGGTTTGGAACATTGGATTGATCAACAAGTCAGCATTTGATTGCACTTCAACTTAGTACCTTTAGATGTTCAAACATCTAACCATAGTCAACCCTAGACCTCCAAACGGTCTTGGGTGACCCCCAAACGGTCTTGGGATCGTTTGGATGACCTCCAAACGGTCTTGAGACCGTTTTCCCATCATATCATCATCAACCATGTCATTCAATTAAGGTTTGGATCCTGGGATTGGTCACCAAATCAGCACTTAATTGTATTTCAATTTGGTATCTTTGGACCTTCAAACACTTGACCAAACATAACCTTAGACCTCCAAAATGTATTGGGTGACCCCCAAACGGTCTTGAGATCATTTGGGTGATCCCCAAACGGTTTTGAAACCGTTTGGGTCAATCAACCCAAAGCATCATCTCAATCACTTGCAAAATCAGCACTTAGCCGATTAGGGTTCATACCATATCTTTGGATCTTCAAACACTTAACCATACTCAACCCTAGACCTCCAAACGGTCTTGGGTGATCACCAAACGGTCTTGAGACCGTTTGGGTGATCCCCAAATGGTTTTGAAACCGTTTGGGTCAATCAACCCAAGTTTCAAACTCAATTACTTATGAAATCAGCACTCAACCCGATTAGGGTTTAGGCAATTGATGGACCTTCAACTCGTGAACCGATTGGAGTTAATCAATAATAATTGGTGGGTCTTTAACCTAGATCATTATGAACAAGTACCCAAGCGGTCAACCCTGGTCAACATCACCAAATGGTCTGAAATCGTTTGGTCTCATGCGGTTTGGTGAAATCGTTTGCTACTAAACGGTTTGAAACCGTTTGCTTCCAAAACACAAACCGTTTGGACATTTGATTGAAACCGTTTGGTCTAGATATTTGGAGAGTTGTGTGCTTATGATGATGTCATTATCATCAAGATCTAGAACCACGAAACCTGCTATAATTTCTATGGAAATTGCATCAATCAACAAAATCAATAATTGTAACTAGAGAAATGATCATTATTTGATGGAGAATTGAATGCAATAACAAAGTTAGGGTTTCAAGTTATAAAACCCGCCTCCAATTGAGCTACAAAGCTCCATGTCCACGGAAACAATGTTGGATGCAACTCCTTTCACCATTCCAAGGCTCGTCCTCAAGGTTTGAGTGAAAAGGAATGGTGAGAATTGAAGAGGAGATCGAAATAGGAAGAAATCCATAATTTATTTTCGATTTCCACAATGGAATCAAGGTGAAATGGATCAAGAACCTTAACAACAGGTTGGGGGTCGTAATCCTGATCCTCCCAAGATCCCTTGGTCGTTCCCAAGCAAGGAGAAGAAGTGGGGCCGAAAAAGCCTTTCATTTGGCTTGTAAAAGGTTCTTTTATAAAATTTCAATGAGAGAATATACTTTATAAAAATCCAATTAATCCCAAATATGTGGCCGCCTCTTCCCCCTATCTTCCTTAGGTACGAGGCTATCTTGTTTGCCTCTTAGTCCTCTCAATTATACATGATTTAAAGAAAAGCAAATCAAGCACCTCAAATCATATTATATTAATATCCATATGTGAGTGGATATTTCTTTTTCTTATAAAATTGTGTGTAAGTTATCCACTCCCTTGGATATTTTCGTGGTCCTTGCAAAGCTCAAGGACGTCACACACACATATGAATCCAACAATTTTAATTTTGGTTGAATGCCCTTTAATTAATACATTTATTTTTGCCCTAAATCGAATTAGGGTTTCAATTAGGATTAAATCTTGATTATTTTAATATCAAGATTCTCTCTCCTCCAAGTTGATTCAAATGAGGCGCCCCTATCATTTTCTTTTCTTTACATGGTGCCAAGAAACATTAGGGACCTTATTGAAGTGGTAATTTGCATATTGAACCCTAGGTTTTGGGTAAAATGCACTTTACACCAAAACTAGGTTTTAATGCACAAACATTGCTTTATCAGCTTTTCCTTAGTACTCAGGCTACCACAAGCCATACTTTTGCATCATCTTCATTCTAATGATGCTTAAACACATAAGGAACATCTTATCATGCAACATTTGCAATCTAACCCCTCAACTTGGGTAATTTGCACTTTAGTCCAAACTAAGCAAACATTGCTTCAACATTGTTCAAACAGGACCAAAATGGAAACATAAGTTCCTCATGAGCCCTAATTACTTTTCACAAGATAAGATTAAGCATTTAATCACCTTCCTTAATCAAAACACCTAGGGTTAAAGTATAACCCAGGTCAGGGGTGTACAAATTATAAACCCCTAACAAGAATTTCGTCCTCGAAATCCAGATAAAGGAAGACAAATGTATTTTCTTCATCATACTATCTAGTCTTCACATATCATCTCCTTATTATGGAGACACCATAAAACTTTGATCAGTACAAATTGTTTCCATACATGATTCTTATAGAATCAACACACAAAACACATGCTCCACTGTTCTTCATCATTGACTATGGAGTCAACTTTGTGTCAAATAACACTTTTCTTATTCAGAAAGATAATCATGTTTATGCAAAGCATAAACCCCTAACATATGATGTTCATATCATTTTATATAATCAGACTAATTTCATAGTTTGACCACTCTAGGTAGCCAACCTAAACTATCTAATACTTCTCAGATACCAGAGTCTTTACCTTGGTATCCATCACATGTGTTGGAAACACATCATATATTTCTCTTCCTTTCATCTTGGAACATTAATTGTTTCATATGTCCTCATCTTGGGACATTACTTATTACATATATCTTCACCTTGGAGCCAAAATCTAAGATAAACTGATACCTTTCTAAGTATCCATCACATAAACATCTTTATATTATGCACATCAAGTTTCCATCACATAAACTGATACCTTTCCTCATACAAACATGCTCATCTGAGGTTATCTTAGATTTCTCTTTCTTATGATTAGAATAGGACACATTTATTCATTCCATGCTTCTTATTTCATGATACTCATTAGATTGTATCAGAATAACTGCTTGATCAGGGCAATCAAAAAGAATACAATCTAAGAGTTTCTGTACTCACTTTATCATCAATAGTTGTATACCTGGCCAGGGTATATAAATACTGAGATTAAGTAGTATGCACTTTTTATACTATCATATTCCTTCCTTTTCATAGTATCACAAGTATAAGATTTAACAATACTGGGTTTTACCCAGGCATCTCTTCAATACCTCATCTTCTTCTCATAGAGGTAAGGGAAACATGAACATCTATAATGTTTATTATGCAAAAAAATAAGTCCTCATAGGACTGATCAAAGAAAGCTCAATCAATTACCTTCTCAAATTAACTCAGGAAATCATAAAAAGACATATAAGAATGACATTACTTTGTCTAACCTGTCATGATTCATGGATTATTCAATGCCTCAGGCTGATTCTGCCTCAGAGGTTGATTCACCATAACATTTCTGGCTGAGCAATCTCTTGCCAGATATCCAACCTGTCTACACAGGTAGCAAATTCTAGGTGCCAGGCATGGTCTAGAGGGTTCTTTACCCTTTCTAGATGACCATTGCCTTGGTGCACTAGGTCTTGGTTGTACTGGTGGTACCAAAATCTTTCCCCTTTTTGGAACTATTGGGCCTCTGTCCCTGGATTTGGATAGGCCTTTTCTCAATTTTCTCTTCCTTGTTCTTTGTTGGGCAATTCTTTACAATATTTCCAGGCTTTCTGCACCTATAGCAAATTCTACTTTTGGGTTGAAACCTATTCCTTCCTTCACTATTTATTGATTCAACAAGCTGAGCTTGAGCACAGACTTGTTCTAAGTCCAGAACTTCATCAATTCCCATTGCTTCCACCTGCTGATGTGGATTACATATCCTGTTGATGTCCAAAACATCATCACTAGGGGCTGGTAATCTAGGTTGCACTGCTAGTGCTCGATCCATTAAATACATCATGGTTGCCCTAAATTCCCCAATAGTGATTCCTAAGGAAGGATTTCTTATCACAGTTGGATTAGCTAGGGGGCTCTCAGGCAATTGTCCCTCTCTTGCCTGCTCCCCTGCACCTCTTCTTGGTGCAGCATTGTTGCTTTCTGCAGCAAACTCCTCATGTGACCCAGTCATCTTCAAGTTCTTCTTCTCCCATATGAGCAGAAGACACTATCAGATACACTGGATGACACTAGAACAAAATCTACTACCTTAGTCCTATGTCTCTATAGACTCAGCGAACCTAGAGCTCTGATACCACTAAATTGTGGCATCCAACTTATAAAAACGAGATTTACTTAAGAGGAAGCGAATCATTTGCAGCAGATTACTGAAAACCACTAAAAATTAAAACTTTTTGCAAAGAGATCCAAACATAAGAAATCTCTTACATCAAGAACCATTGTATAACATTATATGCATCCTGATTTAAAGGTACATGACTTTTACTATCTCTTCTCGAGGATTACAACATTAGTTGTCCTATAACATTATATACAGACAACACAAAAACCTTGAGGCATCAAGCCAAAATCTCGAGTCGATGATGAAAGCACTCTCTTTAAATCCCGAGGACCTGAGAGTACAGAGACGACAATAGGACTACTATCTATACAACTGGACATGCAGTATCTCCACCTGAGATATTACTGCTGTCCCTGAAGCTGCTGCTATTCCTTCTCTGCTAAAGGTTTCCTGCCTCTTTGTCCGCGTCCACCTAAAAACATTGGATCCCATGGGGGTGAGACATTTGTAAATTGCCCCAGCGGGAGATATAACTCTCCACCAAAACATTGTATTGCAATTTAAAGATATGAAACTGAGTAGAGGTTAAGCAGTTTAAAGCATTCTCAACTTTGTAAGCATTGCAACTATTTATGATAGAGCAATATATCATCTATTCTTTTAATAAGGAATAGGAATGACATGTATATTATTTATCCAACATGTTATACCATCATATCAATCTTTCTTGTGACACTCATCATCTTGTTATGTCACCCATGAAACATTCTTGTTTCATTCTGTTGGCCTTAGCCAACCTGTTAAACAAATAAAGAGATATATCTACCATGTACTCATTTATCATCAATACAGGAATTGGGTTAATACCAATCCTTAATCATCATTACATGCATTGGGTTATTACCAACCATGTGTTATCACTACAGGCATTTAGCCTCTGCCGGGTATTGGACTCTTACAAACCTGATTACACCGCCAGGCATTGGACGCTACCAATCCTGATTTCACAGCCAGACATTGGACTCTAACCAATCCTGATTTCACATCTAGGCATTGGACTCTAACCAATCCTGATTACACAGCCGAGCATTGGACTTTAACCAGTCCTGATTTCACAGCCAGACATTGGACTCTAACCAATCCTGATTTTACAGCGAGGCATTGGACTTTAACCAATCCTGATTACAGGCATTACACCTCTGCCAGGTATTGGACTTCAACCAAACTTGATTACACAGCCAGGTGTTGGACTTTAACCAATCCTGATTTCACAGCCAGACATTGAACTCTAACCAATCATGATTTCACAGCCAGGCATTGGACTCTAACCAATCCTGATTATAGGCATTACACCTATGCCAGGTATTGGACTTTAACCAAACCTGATTACACAACCAGACATTGGACTCTAACCAATCCTGATTACATAGTTCATGGAATTTAATTCCTTTAACTCATCATTGATCATCACATATTGCTTTAGGCTCTAAACTCTAAGGTTAGCATGCATAGCTTTACACATTCTTATTGAATACAGTTGTTCCTCTTATTAAGTTTATTAAAACATTATCCTTTCTTATAATAAACTTTTATAATCATTTTGGTACCTCTCACTATGCCATAATTGCTCTCATGGCTCATAAGGCCCATAAAGCATCTTGTCACCTCTCACTAGGCAACATAACATATTACTTCATGTAATACAATAGTAACACCTCTATTCCCTCAATAGGGTTAGGGCTTACTATTCATATCATATTATGATTTCTCATGTCCCATTACCCAATTTAGGGTTAAGGTTTCCCATCTCACATTAGGATTTCATAGTTATCAAAGTATATCAACTTTGAGATGCTAACTGTGAAGTCTTTCATATCTTGATGTATCATTTACCTCATTACTTCCAACTTTCTTAAGTTATCAGCTCATCTTGGATTAAGGTATTTCCCAACTTAATCCTTTCATCCACTAACCTATCACTCTTACCATGAAGTGCATAGGTTACAAATAATAATGGTCCAATTATCTTTACTGATATGAACTCATCTTAAGTTAAGGCATTGCTTACAATAAGCTTGTCTATAATCAACCATTTATGATATTTCACCCTTATAAGGTTTTACCCACTGTTTTATTATTAGGGTTCTGGGTTGTCATCATGTTGTCCAAGATTAAGGCTTCATGTATTATAACTTCAATTAGGGTTTAACATACCTTTACCCTTTATTAGGGCTTTGGGATTTCACATGCTATCATACTTCATTAGAGTTAGGATTGCATATAGCATCACCCTTCATTAGGCTTTCACATCTCATTGCCTATACTTAATGTTTACTATTCTTCCCAACTAGGGATTTCTCATGGTATCACCCTCAATTAGGGTTTCGCATGGAATCAACCTCAATTAGGGATTCACATTGAATCAAACTCAATTAGGGATTAACATGGAATCAACCTCAATTAGGGATTCACATGGAATCAACCTCAATTTGGGATTCACATTGAATCAACCTCAATTAGGGATTCACACAGAATCAACCTCAATTAGGGATTCACATGGAATCAACCTCAATTAGGGATTCACATTTTATTATCTTGGTTTAGAGTCACACACTACTCTGGGTTTGGGTTACATCTGATATTGCTCTAAATTAGGGTTAGGGCTCAACAACCTTCTTGATTAGGGCTTTCATGATCTCTTTATTAAGAATCATACCCTATTCATCACATGATAAATACTCACGTATGAATTCCTTTCCATCATCCTCTCAACTTGATTAGGTTACCTCAACCCTTCAATCAAGTACATACAATTCTGATTAACGTAATGTACCAAGTCATTGTTCTTTTAAGCAATTAGGGTTTATCCCTTAATTGGCACTAATCACTTAGGTACTATTAGGGTTTCAACCTTTGTACCTTCATTGATTATCATTACTAATCTTCATTGTATCAATGGATCATTCATCATCTTAGTTCTCAAGAGATTCAATTACATTGGACCTCCATTACATCAGGTATCCAATTGAATTGACCAACTGAATCTTCAATTACAATAGGTGTCCAAGTGGATTAACCAATTGAGTCCTAAATTAATTTTGACTACTTGAGCCCCAAACAGTCTTGGTCTTTCAAAGTTCAAATGGTTTGAAACTGTTTGGTAAAGGTGGTGCTTGAGACCGTTTCCTAAAGCAAGTACTTGAAACCGTTTGCTAAAGTACCTTTTTGAAACTGCATGGACTCAACCGGTTTGGGATCGTTTGGTCCCAAACAGTCTTAAGACCGTTGGACTCAAACAGTCTTGAGACCATTTGGTCCAAACCTCATCAAAATCGCATGGACCAAAGATGGTCTCAACCTATCAAATCAATTTGGGGTTCTCAATGTTGATTCCTTCAGTCATTGAATTCATGTAACCAATCTTCAATTGGACCCATCACCATAATTCAATTGAGTTAAATAGGTCAACCTTCAACTGATTTGACCCTCAATGGACCCTCAATTAGTCATCAATTAGGGTTTGAGTCAATTGAATCAGGGTTTGGAATCGATGATCCTTCAACATTAATCAATGTGTAACTAGTTACTTTAAAACTATTGGACCATCATCCAAATTGAACATGAATTGACCCCAAATGGTCTCGAGGTCGTTTGGATGACCTTCAAACGGTCTTGGGACCGTTTTCCCAGCTCGTCACTCAAATCCTAGTCATCCAATTAGGGTTTGGAACATTGGATTGATCAACAAGTCATCATTTGATTGCACTTCAACTTAGTACCTTTAGATGTTCAAACACCTAACCATAGTCAACCCTAGACCTCCAAACGGTCTTGGGTGACCCCCAAACGGTCTTGGGATCGTTTTGATGACCTCCAAACGGTCTTGATACCATTTGACCATCATATCATCATCAACCATGTCATTCAATTAAGGTTTGGATCCTGGGATTGGTCACCAAATCAGCACTTAATTGTATTTCAATTTGGTATCTTTGGAACTTCAAACACTTGACCAAACTTAACCTTAGACCTCCAAACGGTCTTGGGTGACCCCCAAATGTTCTTGATACCGTTTGGGTGATCCCTAAATGGTTTTGAAACCGTTTGGGTCAATCAACCCAAAGCATCATCTCAATCACTTGCAAAATCAGCACTTAGCCGATTAGGGTTCATACCATATCTTTAGATCTTCAAACACTTAACCATACTCAACCCTAGACCTCCAAACGGTCTTGGGTGATCACCAAACGGTCTTGAGACCGTTTGGGTGATCCCCAAACGGTTTTGAAACCGTTTGGGTCAATCAACCCAAGTTTCAAACTCAATTACTTATGAAATCAGCACTCAACCCGATTAGGGTTTAGGCAATTGATGGACCTTCAACTCATGAACCAATTGGAGTTAATCATTAATAATTGGTGGGTCTTTAACCTAGATCATTATTAACAAGTCCCCAAACGGTCAACCCTGGTCAACATCACCAAACGGTCTGAAGCCGTTTGGTCTCATGCGGTTTGGTGAAACTGTTTGCTACTAAACGGTTTGAAACCGTTTGCTTCCAAAACACAAACCGTTTGGACATTTGATTGAAACTGTTTGGTCTATATATTTGGAGATGTGTGTGATTATGATGATGTCATCATCATCAAGCTCTAGACCCACGACACCTGCTATAATTTTCATGGAAATTGCATCAATCAACCAAATCAATAATTGTAACTAGAGAAATGATCATTATTTGATGGAGAATTGAATGCAATAACAAAGTTAGGGTTTCAAGTTATAAAACCCGCCTCCAATTGAGCTCCAAAGCTCCATGTCCACAGAAAAAATGGTGGATGAAACTCCTTTCACCACTCCAAGGCTCGTCCTCAAGGTTTGAGTGAAAAGGAATGGTTAGAATTGAAGAGGAGATCGGAATAGGAAGAAATCCATAATTTATTTTCGATTTCCACAATGGAATCAAGGTGAAATTGATCAATAACCTTACCAACAGGTTAGGGGTCGTCCTCTTGTTCCTCCCAAGCTCCCTTGGTCGTTTCCCAAGCAAGGAGAAGAAGTGGGGTCGAAAAATCCTTTCATTTGGCTTGTAAAAGGTTCTTTTATAAAAATTTCAATGAGAGAGAATATACATTATAAAAATCCAATTAATCCCAAAATTTTGGCCGCCTCTTCCCCCTCATATTCTTTAGGGACGAGGGCCTTTTATTCCTCTCAATTATCCATGATTTAAAGAAAAGCAAATCAAGCACCTCAAATCATATTATATTAATATCCATATGTGAATGGATATTTCTTTTTCTTATAAAATTGTGTGTGAGTTATCCACTCCCTTGGATATTTTCATGGTCCTTGAAAAGCTCAAGGACGTCACACACACATCTGAATCCAACCATTTTAATTTTGGTTGAAGGCCCTTTAATTAATACATTTATTTTTGCCCTAAATCGAATTAGGGTTTCAATTAGGATTAAATCTTGATTATTTTAATATCAAGATTCTCTCTCCTCCAAGTTAATTCAAATGAGGCGCCCCTCTCATTTTCTTTGCTCTACATGGTGAAAAGAAACATTAGGGACCTTATTGAAGTGGTAATTTGCATATTGAATCCTAGGTTTTGGGTAAAATGCACTTTACACCAAAATTAGGTTTTAATGCACAAACATTGCTTTATCAACTTTTCCTTAGTACTCAGGCTACCACAAGTCATACCTTTGCATCATCTTCATTCTCATGATGCTTCAACACATAAGGAAAATCTTATCATGCAACATTTGCAATATAACCCCTCAACTTGGGTAATTTGCACTTTAGTCCAAACTAAGCAAACATTACTTCAACATTGTTCAAATAGGACCAAAATGGAAACATAAGTTCCTCATGAGCCCTAATCACTTTTCACAAGATAAGATTAAGCATTTAATCACCTTAATTAATTAAAACACCTAGGGTTAAAGTATAACCCAGGTCAGGGGTGCTACAGATTGACCATCATCTCCTTGCTCTCGCCTTCACGCAACACCTGTAGGAGGTCTGCGCCATGGCTGCGAGTTGTAGACCTGCCTAGCCTGAACCAGCTGCATTGGATGTGAACTGGAGGTTCCCCTTGTGCGGAGGAGGGTGCCGGAGGCAGGGTGGAAGTCGTTGGTGCCCCTCAAACCCTAGGAAGGAGGGGGCGGCTCCGTGAATAGCTGCAGTCGACGACAGCGCTAGGTTTCTGCGAGATTGAAGGTGATCGGGCGACGTTTGACAGGATTTCCCCTCCATGTTGTGCAGAACCGAGAAGCCATGCGAGGGTATAAGAGTCAATTGGTTATGTTCTCGGTCGGGCTACGTATTGCATGGGATTGCTGACGTGTCAGCATCCCATTGGTCCAAGTAAGTGAATCTTGCAAATTTTGTATCTAATTAATGGTAGCTCAGATTTTGTAAAAATAGTTTTAGAGCATAATTCCTCTTACAATTCGAAAAGTAGTTAAAGTTGTCAACTTTGATGCATTAATGACTAAGAAACCCTATTATTGATGTTAATGAGATTGAGATAGGTATTATGGGTGTTTTTAATCAATATTAACATGTTGATTATAAAAAGGACACATTAGATCCAAAAGGATAATCTTTATGTGTAGTTTGATTAATGTAGGGTTCCATGTACATGAATATGCTTTAATGGGCCTTGAAATCCTAATCTTGGTAATTTTGACTCTTAATGGCTTTAATTCTTCAAATCCATGAATAAAGTTGAAATATGATGATTCTAGGCTATTTTGAGTATAAACATTTCTAATTGTGGATAAATACCCTTAATTTAGTAATTAGGGTTTTCTAGTGGATAAATGTGGAAATAGTGATGAATAGGTTCATATGTGAATTGGACTATAATCATTAATGAAATACGAGTTGTTAATTCAAAAAGAACTCGAACATGATAATTGGGACTAATGATCTTGACATAACTTAAAAGGATAAAAATGGTAGTTTTAGTGTAAAAGAGACATATTAGACTTAATTGGCATTCAAGTATGCTTATGATGTTGAAATTAGGGTTTGTTGACTAAAAGAGCATTAAACGTGATAAATGCTTTATGGAGGATAAAACCCCTAATGAAATCCTAAAGTTGGCCTAGAAATCCTAAGGAGGAATCCAAGTCAATCTTGAGAATGTTTTGGATAAAACAATGACACTTGGATGTTATGCATTAATTTCAGGATATTGTTGATTGCTTGATTGATTGTTCTTGATTATTCATGCTTGGACATCAAGTTACTCTGGATCATGTATGTGGTTACGCTTATGGTTAAATTGCTTTAGTTTCACGGAGATTCCTGAAGTTTTGTTGGTTGCTTGGAAATAACTGCTTGGATGACTTTTATTTCATGCGACTATAAAGTGACTATGACTATCACCATAAATATATGTACATAACTAGCTCAGATCATGGTCCTCCTCTATGGCTTTGCTAATGATGAAAAGGATGACCTAGTACATGGTCTACCTGTTAGGTAGGACCATCGGGTTATCATGAGTCAGGGATTGGGCTACCTATGGGTAGTGCCATGCGACTCTTTAGCAAATCATGAGTTAGGGATTGGGCTACCTATGGGTAGTGCCATGCGACTCTCCAACATATCATGAGTTAGTGATTGGGCTACCTATGGTAGTGCCATGCGACTCTTCAACCCTAGGTATTGATCTACCTGTTAGGTAGGATCATGGGGATTAGTTGGGATCTACCATATGAGAGGTAGTATCCATGTCCACTGTAGGGACAAGTGCAGGGGCTAGGGTATGTATGGAGTGTAAAGTTTGCTTGCTAAACCATAATTGCTTGCAATATGTTGTTAAAGTTAATTACATGATTATTGCCCCCCCCACATACTGGCACATTAATTTATGCTGAAACAACAAATTGATACAAGGTGAAGATATGAATTAAAGTACAAGGAGGATTAGTTAGAATAGACTCCAGTTGTGGATAGTAGTTTAGAAATCTAAGATTTTAAAAAGGTATGCAAAGTTTTATTTTATTCCAGCTTTCTAGTATAGTTTTGGTAGAATTTAGTAATTATTATTGATTAATTGTCGAACAATTGATCTGGAAATTTGGGATAACAACTCTGACCTTTTAGTATCCCTTGATTGGGGGTTATTGGGAGGTGGGGTCATTAAAGTACGGGTCTGCCATAGTGACACATAAGGTCAAGTTACTAACAGCCTAGTCCATCCTTAGTACAGGTCATGTCACTAGTAAAAGGAGGTGGGTATGCATACCTTACCATCTGAGGTACAACCGCAGTTGTCCTCCAATCTCGTCACATATATAATCACATCAGATGTATGAGGCATGACCATAGACATCATCCACAACCTACATTGTGGATGACAATGATATATCCTCAACTTGCCACCCCCACATACTCAACATTATGCGATTTGATTTTCCCTTAGGAATACTCGTTTCACCATATGGCAAGTTCTGACCCTCTGATGGATCTATGGCATAGGGCGCCACTTGATTAGTTATGCCAATTGGATGAATTAAGGATGCATCAAACAAGTGGACATACAAACCCTAATTCACTTCTAACAAGTGTATAAATATCATAACTTCAAAAGTTATAAAACGTGTGAAACATAGTTTCTCATATCATCATCACATGGTACTATTCACTTGTCATTCATGAGGCTACACTAGTCATCATACTATCACAAGATATAAATCATTTTCACAATATCATAGGGTATCAACCATTATCAACATAAGAGGATTACACCTCATTCAGGGCTCAACCATGCCCAAAGGTCATTAAGACATCATACTATTCCCTGAAAGATCATCATTATCTTTGCATGCCTTATAACAAGGCTCAAGAACATCATTTACATATAATACACCGGATCAATACAATACTCCTTTAATGAGCTAGGAGATAGTCATAAACAATCATAGAACCGTTATATTAACATTAAGAACATTCCTTTGTTACATCAACATGCAAGGAATCTAGATATGATTAACCCTCATCATATTCAAAATGCACATGCTTAGCATAAGAAAGTATCAACCATGTGGCTATGATAACCATAAATTAACATATTAAGGTTATGATCATATTAAGGAGGTTATTACACCATCATTCCATCATAAAAGAATGTTTAACATGAATACTCATCTTTATCTATTTGAATTAGAGTTAGGTTAAACAAGATAAATTATATTAATATTGCTAATCAACATTCATACCCAAACCCTAACTCACATCATCCCCTTTGGATCATGGATGCATAAGGTGAAGCATAACCATCACATTCCATACTATTCTCAAGTATTACCCACACATAAATCAAGGTGTAACCATCTGTTATAGCATACTAGGGTTTCAACAACAATAAGAGAGCACTCCATGATTGTATTAATCATTCAAGGACTATTCATACCCAATTACCATCATTTAGTGATATTAAAGTTGGGTATAACAAGCTATAGCTCATTAGGGTTACATGTCAACACAATATGGTTATCATCCCTTCTATTCATATGAGTGAATAGGTAAGATTACCTTATTAAGAGTAACCCTTCATTTGTTCCATCATCATTCAACCCATATCCCATACCACAATGTCACCTAGAACCATTGGGTGTTTAAAAGGTAAGACCGTTGGTTGATAGGTGCTTAGCACCATAGGTTGTCAAACCAACCTGATCTAAGTCATATTATACCTTAGGAATAACGTACACATGATCACAAGTTTATCTAGATCTGAAATAAGAATATGGAACATTATAAAAATCAAAATCCAAGTCAAGCATAGCTTTTTAGTGCATGGGTCATCATTTTCAAGCAAGAACATGAGTTAGCAAGCTTATGGTAAGCAATAAATGTGGAGAAAGTTATAAAACCTACATCTAATGAGATGATAAAATCTCATACAGAAGAAAACTCCAGCATGTAGTTCAGAAAATCCAAGTATAAGTTGTGAACTCGTCCATCTAGCACCTTTCTTCATCAAATGAGCAAACCCTAAGCATAAGAAGCAAGAAATGTAGGGTTTTAGAGCTTTAGAGAAATTTTTACCATGGAACAGTAAGGTTCCAACTTGAAGAAAGGTAGGAGGAAGGATAACAAAGAAACAAATGGAGAAAAGAAGGGGATTCTTACTCTTTTAGGTCAAGATCACTAGAAGGAAGCTTTTCAAACCCTAAAAGGAAGTCAATTGCAACCCTAGATTTTTTTCTAAGAAGATCCCCTCTTTCTTCTTCCTTGGATAGGAAATTCACAACAACACAGAGGGATAATGAGGTTCATAGAATGAGGGAAGTTGCAGAGAGAAAATCGCTCATTTTGGTGCTTAGGGATAAGTATATGAAACTTTAAGATAAATAAAAAGAAAAGGTTGAAGTTCTAGTATCTTTCCAAGTGTCCATGGCCTTAAACTATTAAGAACATACAGGAACACACACAAGTAGATACCCCACCATACATAGATACATGCTTATCTCTCGTTTCTTGAATTTCCAAGCAAAACAAATAATTCATTAGTTGATAGCTACTAAAGGTATCTCATCCATGAAGGGGTAAATCCTAAAATACCCTTGAGGAAAACACCTTCAAACCAAGGTTTAAATAGGCGCCCCATGGCTCAAAAAGATCAATAATGATTATATAATATCCAAGGAACATAATGCAAGTGATAAATTGCAAAGAAAACCTCTCAATTGGGTAAATTGTAGAAATGTCTGAAATGTGCATAACATTACATTACTTGCTCAAACACTGCCCAAATTAGACCAAATTTGAAACTTAAGCTTGTCTTATGATTTCAAAGCATATCAAAAGGTTATATTAGGGTTATAAGAATTCAATTATAATAATTAATCTTATTCAACTCATTAAGCAAGTTTACGGGCCTTACAATTATCTTTCGATAAAGTAGTCTAAAGTTTTTTAAGGATATCCTTATTATGTATAAGCCCTCTTAGAGAAGATGAAAAAAACTTAAAGATGAGAGGAGGTATGGTGTTCCCTGGTGTTCATTTGACTAAATCACATGCTACCACATCATCTTATATGGGAAGACGTGGATGATTTAAGTTGTTGAGCATGCATCTCATGTTACTTTGTGAAGATTGTGCACTGGTGATAAGGAAAACACGTGAAATAAATTTATAGTGTGGGTATTTGTATTACATATTTGAAACTAAACCCTTATATCAGATGAAATCAAGTGTGTAATCTCTATATCTATAAGAAATCTAATATAGTATCCAAACTCAAAAGCTGTATTTAATACATTAGAGTTGAACAAACTAACTTTTTGAAAATATCATTTTGGAAATAAAAAGTACATATGTAAGTAATTATTTTATGTAAAATTTATAATCTATATAAAGAGAATGCTATATAAATTACGATAATCTCTAAAATTGTGGGGTAATTATCAGAACTTTGTTGATTTAGTCCTTCTATTATATAAATCGATGAACATTAAATATTTCAAATGATTAAAGGTTCAGATAAACAATGTAGATTTTTGTCTACAACCCTAATACTATATGAAGATTATGTATGACTTTTCACACATGCTTTGGATCTTATAATACAATGAACTCAATTCTGGATAGAGTGATTTAGAAGAACATAAATATAAGTGTTATTAATAGCATCTGAAGTGTATGAAAATAGTTTAGTGAACCTCAGAAAATAGTAAAGAAACTTCCAGATAGGGATTTGGATTTGGTTGAACCTCTATAAGAAATTTAATCATACTATTGTTATGAAAAAATGTGATATTCTATTAATGGTTGATACTTTTGACTACTATTTGACCTATTAGGATGACTTTAGAGACTAATTATGATCTTGAAAAAGGTGCATGGGTATTTTGTCTTGGTATGTACTTTGGTCTAGAAACCTCTTGATATGTTTTGATGTATTTTGATTATTTATACAGCTTAGAATAGTATGAATGTCCCCATAGACTTATGGTTACTTGTACTTTACATTGATATTAAAAGTGTTCAAACTCTTGTTGTGGTCCTTGGGATGCTTATGAGATCCATGGGATCCCTATTTTATGCCCTTTTTTGTTTTGGTCTATGACATGATTTGTGCCCTTTCTATGACATAATAATTGTAATGTGGAGGATATATGTAATATCGGCTGTGGCGGAGATGATTAAGCAATTACACCAGTGCCGGCACTGCTAGAAACGGAAAAGGCCAATAATCAATCATCCTAAGAGGAAGCATGAGAGACAGTATATATTAGTATCAATCACCGACCTATCATTATATGGTTCAATTTAAGCGAAAATCATGGTGGGCAATTGTAGTAGTGCAATCCCACATATGCAATGTATCGCAGTTCTCCATCATCCCTCATAATCAGCAAACATTAATCTGGGCCGTGAATTTCCCAACACATGTCTATGAATTAACATGGCAACGCTGCCAAAAGCAATGTCAAACCAGTCTCCATATACCCAGATCGTCTTCTTCCTATCTACAGTTGGTAGCTAAAATTAAGCTTCAGTAACAGTAAAACCCGGATATGTACCGACAGTGCTACATGGGACACAACCTGGCACAGGGCATTTCTGTAGTCCCTGACGTCGCTCTCCTCATAGCGCATACTCATATCGGAAACATGACGCTCTCCTCATAGCGCATACTCATATCGGAAACATGACGGAGCGCTGTCCGGATCCGGTCGCGAGCAAAGTGGGCCATTTGCGTCACTTCTGGGTCGCCTGCGCGGAGAAATCTCACGGCGTCGCTGTAACGCCCAAGTGACATTGCAAAGTGAGCCGACCTAAGAACCGGTGGCGGCAAATTCGCCAGCCACGTGCCCGTACTGGAAATAATGTCAGATGACATGCTGATGGAAAAAAAGCCAAACTGACCTACTTTTACTAACTTATTTACCAAACTAACCTAGTTTCTAATATATTTCCCAAATAACCTAATTTGAGTCAGAAAAGGGGCAGCCGACGCCACATGGTGGGCCTCTCTTTGGAGACGCCACTCCATTTGGAGTCTTCAATGAGAAGTCGCCACGTGGCGCACCAGTATTTATTTTTTAATTTTTTTTACGATACTATGATACCATGTACTATTTGAATACACTATAATAACATTAATAATTTATATTTAAGTAATTATTTTTCTATGTTAATTTTAATAAAATATCATGTATTATTTGATTACAATTTAAGTAATTATCCTCTAAATAGAAAATAGTACAATAAGATTAATAATGTAATACACACACACACACACACACACACACACACATATATATATATATATATATATATATATATATATATATATATATATATATATATATATATATATATATATATATATATATATATATATATATATATGTATGTATATATATGACATGTAACTGATATGTTAAATATATATTATACATTTATATTTGTGTATTCATATGTAATAATATATTATTATAATTTTTGCATTCATGCTAAATAGATATGCTATTATATTATTCAGGAAAGCATATATTAGATATAAATATATTATGTATAAGGAATATATAACTAATAATTACATGCATGTATCACTGAAGTGATTATTTATTTAGAGACATTTTAAGAAAAAAATCTTGTAGTATACATATTAGATATAATTTTTCAATATATATAATCTTTAATAGATGAAATCGGAAAAGAAATTGACATATACTAAATGATAATATAGCCGTATTTATCTTTAAAATATATTTTATTAATATGTGCAGGCGTATATAATCATTGTTCATATTGTATAATAGAATATACTAATTTTTTTTATTCACATTACATAAAATTTATAGGATGTTTTTTACTTAATTATAAAGGTTATAGATTTGTAATTTTAAAACTAAGAAATTGGAGGAGAGGTTAGTTTGGTAAATAAGTTAGTTAAACTAAGATTAATTTTAAAATAAATTAGTTTTACAAATCTATAGCCTCTATGATTAAGTAAAAACAATATCTTATAAATTTTATGTAATGTGAATCAGAAAAATTTAAATAAAATTATTATATCCTAGTATACAATATGAACAATGATTATATATGCTTGCACATATTAATAAAATATATTTTAAAGATAAATATGCTATATTATCATTTAGCAGATGTAATTTTCTTTTCCTATTTCATCTATTAAAGATTATATATATTGAAAAATTATATCTAATATGTATACTACACGATTTTTTTCTTAACATTTCTCTAAATAAATAATCACTTCAGTGATACATGCATGTAATTATTAGTTATATATTCCTTATACATAATATATTTATATCTAATATATGCTTTCCTGAATAATATAATAGCATATCTATTTAGCATGAATGCAAAAATCGTTATAATATATTATTATATATGAATACACAAATATAAATGTATAGTATATATTTAACATATCAGTTACATGTCATATATATATATATATGTGTGTGTGTATATATATATTACATTATTAATCTTATTGTACTATTTTCTATTTAGAGGATAATTACTTAAATTGTAATCAAATAATATGTGATATATATTAAATTAACATAGACAAATAATTACTTAAATATCAATTATTAATGTTATTATAGTGTATTCAAATAATGCATGGTATCATAGTATTGCTAAAAAATTAAAAATAAATACGGGTGCGCCACGTGGCGACTTCTCATTGAAGACGCCAAATGGAGTGGCGTCTCCAAAGAGAGGCCCGCCATGTGGCGTCGGCTGCCTCTTTTTCTGACTCAAACTAGGTTATTTGGGAAATATATTAGAAACTAGGTTAGTTTGGTAAATAAGTTAGTAAAAGTAGGTCAGTTTGGTTTTTTTTCCCATGTTGATCAAGCAAGCAAGTAGCGTGGCGGGTAGCAGGTGACATAATTTCCCAAGAAAGAGCATGACCCGCAAGGAGAATCCAGCTGCCATCAACATGCAGGCCAACATCTTGGGCCTTAAGCCCAAGAAGCAAAAAGCCGCTATAAGGGATCCTACCGCAATCAGCAAACAGACTACATGTACTCGGGTTGCTACTACGTCAGGAATCACATTCAAGTAGTCTATAGCGGTAATATTGTAATGCACGAAGTTAATGAAGTAAATCAGGTGTCTTGGCCTGATTTCTCTTTGTAGGAAAAAAAAAGTAATTTTAGTATTGGGTAACTGTATTAAATGTTAGAATTAAACACATATTTAATTATTAATTTTAGTATTTGGTGTAATATATGGGATCCATACCTTTACTTGTTGGATTGTTGCTCCAACATCTTTCCATGTGGTTTTGTTCCTGCAAAGTAGGACTGCCTGCAATAGTTAAAAGAAATTAGAATTGTAGTTGTTAATATTGGATCGATGTATCTTCTAAGTGTTTGGTTGTGTGGAAGATACTGATAAATAGCCAGTTAGTGCCTAGCAAAGGAGGCTTGAGAAACTGAATAGGTAACAACAGAAACTTATATACATGGGAGCATGTATGTAGGTTTGCTAGATCTAAGATTGTCAGTGTATTACTATGGCAGATGGGAAAACAAATGAATGAACCCTAGCTAAAAATGATGCACTAGAAAGTAGAATCAAGGATAGCGGGGATTGATGATAGGTTAAATGTTAATGATATAAAGCTATTTATTTCACGTTTCTATTTATAGATATTAGTGTATTATAGCCAGTGGCGGATCTAGAAATCTAGCACAAGGGGCGCTGAATTACTATGAGTAGTGACGATGAGGAAAATAAAAAGAAAAACACACCTAATAAGTGTTTCATTGTCTCCAACATATAAAATAAGCTATTTGTAAAAAAAATCTAACATAAATGAAATGATAAAATTCACTATTCAAAATAATGAATTTGTTTAAATGTCTAAGGTCATAACTAACACATTATTTGACATGTCTTTCAGATTAAACAACTAGATGATCAACAATATAATCATAATTCATGATCACTTGATCAGTGCAATGTGCATACAATTGGCAATGCATAAGAAATATAATAATTATCTTAAATGGGAACATAATCATCTTTTAAGTGGATAACAAGCATTAAAATATAATATGACATCATTTAGTTGATGATGTCATACTGGAATACCCAAAAAAATTATAACAATCAAATCTTATACCTTCTATTTATATATTTTTAAACTTTTATTAATTAATCACTCTCAAATTATGAAAAGATCTATATTATTATATAGAAATAGATCTAAATAATATTTATTGTTACATGGTATTTCACAAACTTTTTAGTTACATAAGATTTATATATTATAAGTTTTAAGATAAATAGCAATTATTACAAATTTACAAGAACTTGAGAAAATAATGACAATATTTCTATCTATAAAAGAAAAGAAGATGATTGAATTGGCATAAGGTAAAAAAAGAGAAGATAAAAATATATAAATTGTGGGGTAAGAGGGAGAAGAAAATGTGAGAAAATCCATCTAGTAAATATAGCTTTAATCAAATGGAGAGAGAAAAATGAGGATGACAAGTAAAATGGAAGTTAATAAAAATATATAATTTTTTTCTTTCATATGTCTCTTCTTCAACTTTTAAATAAAAAATATGCATGGATCTTTCCCCTTCATTCTCTTCACTTTTTATTTTCCAATGCGCTTCTCCATCATATGTTGTTCATACAACCATATTAAATATTTTCCTCATTCTTTCTTTCTGAAGTTTCCTTCAACTGATCATTGTGTCAAGATCTTATAATATACCAAGTACATTATACTTATATCTTTTATAGGTGATAGTTGTGCATGTATGATTATCATTTTTCCAAATGGTTTATAATTATAATTGAGTGAACTTACTCAATTTATAGCTAATAATATTTGTTAATTAATAAGTCAACTATATACATCAAATTTCAGTTATTAGGTCTACATGATGCATGATATATTTTTATAAACTTTATTTTGTATAACTATTTTCATCTTTTAATGGTATATACACCCTAGTCTTATAGAGATTCACATTCAAGTAGGGGAGACAATTTGTATAAGTCTTAGCACAATTAATATGAAACTATTAAGAAAATTTTAGTAGGAGGTAGAAACCAAATATATGATTTCTTAAACTCATAATTGATGACATACATATTAGGACGGTAAATTTAATAATCTGTGAGTATATACGGTACATAATCTATAAATATATTAAATTTCACCATTAAGTAGTTCATACAAAGAAGTATGATAGGATTGACTAAAATTATAAAATTAAAAGTCGCATTTTGTACGGTATAATATTTTTTTTACAAAATACAAATTTATACATGGTATCATATTAATAATAAAAATATTTTTAGGGGGGCTTCAGCCCCGGCAGCCCCCCCTCAGACTACGTCCCTGATTATAGCCATAAGAGATCTATATCTTTGTACATGATAGTTTTATAGATAACATCTCTACTTTAGGTGTATTTCTTTTCTAAATAGGAATGGACAACCATGATGTTTACTTGTCAGCCATCTTAATTAGTGGGGTTAGCCGTAAAATAGACCTAGGCGGCAGAATACACAACTGCATATTTGAGTCATGTGCACTGCCACACTGGCTGCAGCTTGGTCTGAGTATGAAAGGGGAAACACACTATAAGGGTTGCTAAAAGGGCCTCAATGACTCACCTATATCTATCCCCATAGGATAAAGACCCAGTCCCCCAATCTGTAACATTTTCCTTTGTGATAGGAAGCAGTTCACTACTACATGAACTAGGCCACCGGACTGGGGTTGCAACATTGCATTCACTATCAAAAATGTATAGCTACTATTGTCAAAGGATCAATAAGTTGTCATTATAGAACTGAGATTAAGAACTGCAAAAAGAAATAGAAAAGAAAACATGCAAGACCTTCCATCTAAAAAAAGTGGTCGAATAAATTATATTGAGCAAGGTGATTTTATCTCGTCTCCTAGCATCTAGAAGAATCAGAATTTATGAAAATAAAGAATTGTGCAAGGTGTCCAAGCTGGATGTTTCCTAGCAAAATGTACAGAGCTCCAATTGGAGGTTTCCAGGGTTCAGGATCGCTCTTGTAAGGCACGCCAAAAACAATAATGATAAACAAACTCGCTGTAAATCAGCTGTGATCTGCCGAAGCCTAAGAAATGAGGTATTGGAGACCAACCAGAAAGTCGATGACCTAGCACCTCCATCAAACGATGACACATAGGTGGACGGCTAACGAGTCACACTGTGAGCAGCAAAGTGGGGTGAAGGTGGAGGCGGGTACGAGAACGGAGAGATGAACCGATAGCGAGATGACCAGAGAATAACGTCGAACAGAAAGCGCATAATTAGGAGGAAGTAAGGGAAAAAATCAAAATAAACGACTTATAGAAAAATATTGACCAAAATATACGAGTTCGGAACAAAATGTCCGAAATAGACGAGTTTGAAATGAGGAAAGAGAATGGAGACGCCATTTGATTCGGCGTCTCCATTCTCATTGGTCCACATCGTTAAAAATAAAAATAAAAATCGAAACAGTCGGCCTGTGCCCCTGCCATTTGGCGGTCTAAAAATGAAAACGCCAAATGGAATGACGTCTTCATTCCTGGACTGCCACATGGCGCAACGCTTCACAAACTGTTTTGTTTTATTTTTTCTCAAAAACTTTGTTACCATGTATTTAATTAGTTTGTATTGTTTATATTTTAATTAACATATATTGTATTACATTAATTATTTATTTCATCTAAATCAAAATATTATTTAATATAAATAATATAATCAATGTTTGATATTTAATAGTATGTTATATTTTAATATATTTATATATAAATTCATTAATTAATGATATATTTAACGACATATGCATACATTTTTTGTATATGGTTATATTTATGAGTTCAAAATAAGTATTTTTGTAATAAATTTTAAAACTATACGATACAAATATTATCAAATATTGTATGTAAAGATCAGGTTACACAAATAATTACTATATTAATCAAATAATATTTATATCTATATTACACAATATGAATAATATTCAAAATCAAACAATAGTGTGTGTACACACATTTTATATATGTAATATATTCAATTTATTGGATTTGAATTATATATATGACACTAAAAAAGTAAAATGTTAAATAGATATAATTGTATGCATATACCTGCATTATATATATATATATATATATATATATATATATATATATTGAATTTGGATTTGGATTTAGATTTGGAACTTATGTAACAATTTATTATATTTAATTGATATATGTCTAAATATAATAATTGTGTGTATATATCTTTAATATATTATTAATAACTAAATATAGAAATATGAATGTATAATATTTAAAAAATAGTTAAATGTCATATATCTATTATTAATATTAATGTGCATAGTATAATATATTTTTATAATATCCAAAAGAATATTATGTGTATATATATCAAAGATATATGCACACAATAAAAAATATATGAATGATATATTACAATAATGTATTATACTATGTACATTAATATTAATAATGCATATGCCATTTAACTAAAAAAGTATATATTATGTGCTCATATTTCTATATTTATTTGTTAATAAAATATCAAAGATATATGCACACAATTATTGTATTTAGATATATTTATCAATTAAATATAATAATTTTGTACATAAGTTCTAAATCCAAATCCAAGTCCAATAAAAAATATATGAATGATATATTACAGATCGAACATTTTATTTTTTGGTGTCAAATATATAATCCAATCCAATAAATTAAATATTATATATATAAAGTGTGTGTATACAAAACTATGTTTTATATTAGATGTTATTTATATTGTGTTATATACATATAAATATTATTTGATTAATATAGTAATAATTTATATGACATGATCTTTACATACAACATTTGGATAAGATTTTGTATCGTACTAATAAATTATTATTTTCAACTCATAGATATATCTACATACAACAAATGTATGCATGTCTTTAAATACATCGTTAATTAATGAATTTATAAATAAATATATTAAAATGTAGCATACTATTAAACATCAAACATTGATTATATTATTAATATTAAATAATATTTTTTAGATGAAATAAATAGTTAATGTAAAACAATATATTTTAATTAATATATAAACAATACAAATCAATTAAATATATGGTATCAAAGTTTTTGAAAAAAAAAATAAAAGAAAACGGTTTGTGAAGCGGCTGCGCCATGTGGCAGCCCAAGAGTGAAGAAGCCATTTCATTTGGCGTTTTCATTTCTGGACCGCCAAGTGGCAGGGGCGCAGGTTGATTGTTTCGTTTTTATTTTATTTTTAACGATGCGGACCAATCAGAATGGAGACGCCGAATCAAATGGCGTCTCCACTCTCTTTCCTCATTCACACTCGTCTATTTTGGACATTTTGTTCCAAACTCGTATATTTTAGTCAATATTTTTGTATAACTTGTTTATTTTGATTTTTTTTTTCCAGGAAGTAAAGACGAGCAAAGAAGAAACAGCAGTGGATGGGTACAGACGGGAAAGAAATAAGAACAAGGCGTGCGGCGGACGCGAAGCAGAAGCAGCAGGTCTGTCGACCGGAGAAATCAAGCCGCATAAGCCGAGGAAGAACAAGAGAGACGACAAGCAAAGAAATCGTCGGTGATAGGGATTCAGACGTGCAATTAGGAAGAGAGAGGCAACGCGGCAGTTGCCGCCACGATGCGTTAGAGGCGGACGGCTAACGAGCAGTAAACGAATGAGCAGCAAAGTGGCACTCCGGCAAAAATGAGAACAAGGCGCGCGGCAGACGCGAAACAGAAGCAGCAGGTCTATCGCCCGGAGACATCAAGCCGCATAAGCCGAGGAAGAACAAGAGAGACGACGAGCAAAGAAATCGTCGGCGGTAGGGATTCGGACGTGCAATTAGGAAGAGAGAGGCAACACGCCAGTTGCCGCCATGCGTTAGAGGAGGACGGCTAACGAGCAGTAAACGAATGAGCAGCAAGAATTGGTTGCGAGAACGGATGAGCAGTAAACGGATGGCACTCCGGCGAAGGTGGAGGCGGGTTTGAGAATGAAAAACACAAGAACTGATTGCGAGAAGACGAGAGAACAACGCACAGGCGGACGGGTACAACAGATGACCGCGGGGGGGGGGGGGGGGGGGGGGGGCGGGGGGGGGACCATCACCAACCCGAACACCATTGTCGCGAAGACTAAGCCTAAGATCCCGCCCACCACGCAAATGAGGCGCCGGTGGCAGGACTCGGTTGGCACCACGGAAGGGAGGTGCGGCCACCACTGAGTCGTCCTCCGGCAGCTAGGAAAGCGGGCAGAGAGAAGGCTTGGAAGGCAGGGAAGAACAGATAGAGCGATAGGGAGATTGTAAATTGATCATGATGTGAGTCATTGGCAGCTTAAATAGCCGATCGGCGGCGCTCGCTTTCTAATGGTTGAGCTGCCATTTCGTTACGGATTCTTCGATATTCAGTTACGCTTGCTCTGCAAATCAAAAACCAAAATAACTAACAGTGAGTTACGTTGGGAATCGTACAGGGAATCGTGCAAATGGCAGGATTTGGGAGAATGAAGGTCAAGAGTAAAGGGTCTGTGATGCCTCAGCATTGTGTTCTGCATTCGTATATTGCATTTGCAAAGGTTTGGATGTGGAGGAGCTACCGTGACCAATTACATGGTGGCTGGCATTTATATGGTGTTGACAAGGTCAGAAGACATGCATGTAACTAATGGCTTCACAGATTTCATGGTGGAGGTTAGATGAATGTTGTGGTGGGAGACTTCGGGACAAGCTTTGAGGGACTTGATCCTTGGTCAAGAGGTGGAGGAGAAGGCCTTCGTACATTCTCATGTTACTGCCGGCGACGATGTTATTGGGGGGACGCCGAGGCGGCTGATCCGGCCACGATCCAACTCGAACACCATTATCGCGAAGACTAAGCCTAAGATCCCACCCACCACGCTATGGTTGAAGTGAGGCGCTGGTGGCAGGACTCGGTTGGCACCACAGAAGGGAGGTGCGGCCACCACGAGTCGTCCTCCGGCAGCTAGGTTTCCGCTCATGGCGAGGAAAGCGGGCAGAGAGAAGGCTTGGAAGGCAGGGAAGAACAGATAGGTCGTTGCTAGAGAGCGATAGGAAGATTGTAAATTGATCATGACGTGAGTCACTGGCAGCTTAAATAGCCGATCGGCGGCGCTCGCTTTCTAATGGCTGAGCTGCCATTTCGTTACGGATCGTTCGATATTCAGTTACGCTTGCTCTGCAAAGCAAAAACCGAAATAACTAACAGTGAGTTAAGCTGGGAATCGTACAGGGAATTGCGTGAATGGCAGGATTTGGGAGAATGGAAGTCAAGAGTAAAGGGTCTGTGATGCCTCAGCGTTGTGTTCTGCATTCGTATATTGCATCTGCAAAGGTTTGGATGTGGAGGAGCTACCATGACCAATTACATGGTGGCTGGCATTTATATGGTGTTGACAAGGTCAGAAGACGTGCATGTAACTAATGGCTTCACAGACGTCGAGCAGGACAAGTTTCATGGTGGAGGTTAGATGAATGTTGTGGTGGGAGACTTCGGGACAAGCTTTGAGCGACTTGATCCTTGGTCAAGAGGTGGATGAGAAGGCCTTTGTACATTCTCCTGCTACTGCCGGCGACGGTGTTATTGGAGAGGAGAAGCGATTGTAACTTTTAATTTATATGTGTTGCACACTTAAACATAATCAAAAATGTTCTCGAGACTACGGCACTTCAAGCAATTACTTGATTCTGAAATGTTTACCTTGTGTGAAAATCCGGTTCTTGGATGAAAGTTTAATTACTCACGCAAATATTTCAAATATAATATATATATATACATGATTATTATTTTTCACCTATTCTAAACGTGTTGGTCCTTAATTTAAGATTATTTGATTCGTACAAGGTCTTTTGAAATTATTTGAGCATTAGAATTTTAAATTGTACTAAATAATGTCAAAAGTAGTTCAAGGATATAAATTGAAAGACTAGTTTCTGAATATTTCTCATGGAAAGAGAACGAATGCATTATAGACACGAGAAAATCAAATGGAGACTTGCTTGGTTTAAAAGAACATGATAGGTAATAAAAATAAGCAAATGAAACTCGGGAAGAGTGAACACTTTGTAAATGAACTCGGTTTAGGGGAAATTGTGAACTATAGCGCCAAATTGAGTATGTTACATACATGCTCTTAAGGTTTACCCCTAGTATGTATATTGATATGTATTATATCATCTCTACATTTTTTTCATGGTTATAGTTCTATAGAAAAATTGAAAACACTAAAGAATATGGTTTATTATTGTATTTCTTTCCAACCTAGAAGTCCCCATAAGCTACAAAATCAAAATAATCACAATTCTATTGTATAGAGTTAATTTATGACTGTGGAACACTTTGTATAATAATAGAATATCCCTTACAATTTTATATGATGTATTCATGCATAATATTGACAATGAAAAGACTACCTTCCCAAAACAACTTTCACTAGTTGTGTCTCTAGAAATGTAGGAACATAGTGAGTATTTATGTCATTAATTCATTTATTATCTAACATTACTTATTTCTTTGCATTTATCCTTATTCCTTTGGTTACATTATGAAGAGATTATTTAGTATGAGTGTTGAATTACTTAAAAGTTAGAATGGATTTCTTATTGTTCCTGACTGTATTTGAGTTGCATCTCATAAATTTCATTCTATGATGTTAATAAACCTCTTAGTATATAGTCACTTTTCTCATTTTTTATTCTTATACCTAAAGTTACTCATTGATAGTTATTTTACCTTGTATATGTGGTCAGGTTTCCTCATATAAATTCATTAGCATCCAAAGTCAATTCTCTACTAACCTACCTTGGGTTGGAAAAACCAAAAACATCCTAAGATGTGTCCATCATCAGCAACCTTGCCTTCTCTTTAGGTTATTCATACATCCCAAATTGGGAGTTCATTCTTCTTATAGGATTCACATGTATCTTAGACCTCTTATACTTTAATTTTTATGTTCCTTGTATCTTACTATATGTATTAGTTTCTTTAAGATGTTATGGTATCACTATATAAATCAATGGTAAACAAATTAACACCAATCCCTATGTGGGAAAATAGTGTTGAAGGGATTCCATGTGTTTATGAGTAGCCCAAAGCATTCACACACACACATAGACTAAAAAGGCAATATATTTATCTTTGTTGAAAATGAACCATAAGTCTTACATCGAGGCCCTTTATCAACTTTAAACATCAAGCGTACATGAGAGACCTATGTTGAAAGAATGTAAAATATTCCCCTATTTTTAGTCAACCTCTGATGGAGTTCCGGTTTGGTGCAACATGTCTAGCTCCAGCATATAGGGAGGATATAGAGCATGTGCAATGATATTTGTTGTCTTCCGTTGTGAAAATCATAAAAATTCAAACCCAACATGAAAAATTAAATGGTATTCTAACAATAAAAAATTATAATTCAATTATACAAGAGTATTCTCATCCTGGTATGGCTAAAAAAAAGTAACCAAAAATACATCATTGAATATTTCAAATATTCTAATATGAAAACTTTTATTTTAAGGTGACATCTTGAATTATATTTAGGTTCCACATGGTAATGTCCACTGCTAAAAGGGAAATCACATATGCTCAAAGGCATGGTCTCTTCTAATTTAAAGGGGTGCCACAAGTGCTCATAAGCATGGCCTATAAAAAATAACACCATATAGATAATGTAACCATATATTTGGATCATATATGATGGAATCTAGATGGCGAGGTTGTGGTTCGGGTAGTTCGGTTCATTAGGTTTTAAATGTCTGGAAGAATAAACAATAACTTTCCTTTCCTCCATCCGTATATAGACTAACCCTAATCTTGAGGAGTTTGTGAAGATCACAAACCCATCACTTCCCAAGACAAGAGTTAATATGTTGGTATACTTAGCTTAGTCATGAGTTATTGAAAACCAGACTCATAGGCTTCTGGCCAAACAAAACACTCTCCTTTTTCTAGTGAGTTTGGTAATAGATAGAACATTCTTGCAAAAATTAGGGATAAAACAATGGTAAATTAGCAAGTCTCACAAAGTTGTAGAATTTCTAAAAAATATAAGAGATTACCCAAGAATGTGTAAGACTTTGGTGGGTTCAACAGAAATTTTCCCATAAAAAAAGATGTGACCCAAAAACATAAGCTAAAAATAAAGAACACACACTTGGATAACTTGGCATATAAGTTCTAGGTTTAGAGAACGTAAAGAACTTTTTTAAGGATAACCAATGTGACTCAATAAAATTTGAGTATCTAAGGATGTAATAAATGAAAACCACAAAAAATCATCAAGGAAACATTGGAACTCTCCGGTCATTAAGTTCATGAAGATGCTTGGGGAATTAATCAATCTAAAGGGAATGATCTAAAAGTCATATTACATATTTATAGTTTAAATATTGTCTTAGGATGTAATACTAATTAACCTTAAGTTGGGGGTAGCCATAACAAAAGTCAATCTTTGAGAGACAATGGTCAATGTAGGGTTGATTGAATACATCATCATTTTGAAGCATTGGGTACTTATTTTTTAGGGTATCTTGGTTGATCATGTGATCGTCAACATATGCTCTCAAGGAACCATTCTTCTTATTGACAAAGAGAATAGTTGCTCGGCAAGGGGAATATCTAGGATGTCTACAACTGCATTTTGAGTTTTTTTAACTTTATAGGATCCAGCTAGCACAGAGCCCAAGAAATAAGCTTCTTCTCCAGTGTTAACTTTATAGAAATCAATATCACAACTTGAATGTTTCCATTGGAGCTCCTTAGGATGAACACATAGATACTCACAGAGTGCATCAATATTCTTTAGGGTGTTTGTATTAGGATTCACTATAGTTATAGTTCCTAAGCATGCTTTTTACCCTTTGATATCATTGCTTGGTCTTTGATAGAGGATATCACAATATCATGGAATCATTTAGTTTCTTCACAAAGAACAATGGTATGAGAATAGAGCATCTATATGATGATTTTTGTAGGTTGATGATCAATAAAGACATGGTTATGATATTACCAATGCATCTCAAGAATTAGATCAAAATATTAAATGTCTAAAATAATGAAGTTAGACTCTATATGGTGATCATCATAATATATAGGGGACTTTTCAACAATATGATAGGAGGTTTACATTATCCCACTAGGTATAGTCTCATCAAGCATATACCCTAGGTCCATTAGTATTAGGTTAAGCATAGAGCTAGACTCCTAGGAATGGAGGTGTGATTTACCCTGAGTCAAATAGAGCGACTACTGAATGATTATAGACATACATCATACTTATATGCACATATGACTAGTATGATATTCTTGAGAAAAATTAAATATAATTTTTAATGGTGAGTCTAAATCAAATTCAAATGCATCTTCTATTATCTTGTTCAAAATGGCATTTGTCTCCTCAACATTTAGGGCATGAATTCAAGCATGGGGATCATAAGCCATTTGATTCCACTCTAGAAAAGGTCTAGGGCACTTGTTCTTGAATTGTTCATAACTCTTAATAGAATGACTAATTGTTCTTACAAATGTGCATCATCCCTCCAAGAGTAGATCACCAATTGAAGCACTGATTATACCTGGGCCTTGATCATTCCCTTAGTTTAAACCTTGATTGTAACCTTGAGCTAGTCATTTATTTTGTCTGGGAGGGTTCCTTTCATTGTTGTTTTTATTTCTAATATGTTGCCATTATTAGTTTTATCTATCTCAAGTGGGGTTTTTCCATTAGGTTCCCAGATTGAACAATCAACATTGTCTCTTCTCTTTTTTTTCATGTGAACGGGGTCAGTCTAAGGGCCAGCTTTTTTCACTCTCGTCCGACTCCCCTTCCTGATTCACATTGCATTTTCCCAAAATTCTTATGCTATCTCTCTCTTGATATTCGGCTCTCCTCCTCCTTTTTCTTTTATAATATTTCCTTTACAATCTTCAAATGAGATCAAAGTTGTTGATCCCAAATTTTGATAGCTTTGAGATTCTTGTCATCCTAAGAATGCATATCTCTCTCATTCTATATTTTCTTCATTGTTCCATCTCCCTACTACCCTAAGCATTCAGACTCCTATATAAAGGTGTGTGTGCCTTTGACACACTTTGTAATAGCAAATTACATTGCAACATTAGTATGTTTAACTCTCAGACCCAACTCCCCACCTCCACTTGTGTCATAGTGCCTCCATACATTGCCAATGTGTCTCTGACCAAGGAAGAGGTTGGACGATATCCAAAACTCTTCTTGATGTTCCCAAGAAGGCAAATTCCATCCTAATTCTTCCTATAGGTTAGTGTGAGTTTCCCTATTTCTCTCTATATCTTGTTGTGTTTATGTGGTTTTCAAGTCATGGTGGGTTTTCTAATCTATTTTTCCTACCTGAATCTCCATTTTGCTTCCCTTATTTAAATCCACTTGTTTTCTATCAAAGCATTGTGATCTTCTGGAGGGATCATGGACTCCTTGTTCCCGTTCCAATGGCGGAAAGCCTATGAGTTTCTCCGGTCATAGAAGGACTTGTACAATAGGTTGTTGAGTATGCAAAGAATCGTGAACTTGAGTCCAATATTTCTTTGTCAAGGTTTTGCTTGTAGGCCGAATTTTAGAAGCATACTTGTTTGTTCAATGTTCCTCATAAGCGTTGGCTAGAATAAACACTTGTATTGGGTTACATGTTTGACATGAAAGTGATATCATTTTGTCATGGTGTACATGGGTAATAAGATCTTTTCACGCTTCCTTTCTTCTTTTACTATGTGAAGCTTTTGTAGGGTCAAATGATTTGTATCATATGCATCATGCTCAAGTTTTGGTGAAGTGATCTGGGTCATATCTGTTGGTATGTATGCCCTGAGAGCCAATCATGGGATGATTGGTGGGATACATTAAGATTGATTTGATAAACATCAAAGGCAAGCTTCCAATTCTTTCTGGTTCAGTCATATGAGATAGTGATAGAACAGATTGAATGTCTAGAGAATGACAGTACTCAATGACGTATGCCTTCAGGTTCATGACCTGAACGATGAGATCATACGGATGCTAAGAGTTTGTACATTCTTGTTATGTCCCTAGTCGGATGTCATTGTGGAAGGTAGATAGACAGCAATGACACACAAGACTGGATTGTGGTATTGGTTGATGACAGAATCTCATTAGTCATGATATAGAGATATCAAACCAAACACATAGGTACTTGTTAGAGAACAAGGTACCGGACAGACCCACCGTGAGTTTGACACATGGAACCATGACATGGTAGTCACAGTCAGTACTCACAGTGATGGTGGTGAGTGTGATTCTTAGACCTGAAATCACTGCACTCAACACATGTCGTTGGGCACACTTTGACATCATCAAACGCAGTCCTGAAACATGGGTTGTTATAAAGGTGATGATTGGGTGGCTTTGACACATGGGGCTTTTGAGGGGTGAGTGATAGATATGGGATTTGTCCCTCCTGAGGGAGTTTGATATCCAAGGCCACTTGATGAGTAGGATTGAGATAGGCGTGCGCACGCATGTGTGAATCAGTATGTGATATTGATGTCATACATATCTCCTTCAATCTGCTCTGAGATCAAGAAAGTGAATGAACGTTGACAGGATGAATGTTCCATGCCTTGAGTTCATTCGGGATATCAGTGACAAAAGAATTATACATTCACTGTAACACCATTCACGGATTGTAGGATGAAAGTTGTTCTCCAACTTTCTACTTTCACTTGGGTAGCACTGATGTGTGACTAGGCATCGCTCTTTGCTTGTGAATTCATAAGTGTTATGGACTTTCACTGCCAACGTGAAATGGACCTGCAGGGTCACACACATAGGATTTAACCTGGAAGAGGAGTTTTGTCCACAAAGCAATGTTTAGATTGATTACTAAAGGAGTTTAGTAGTTCAATTAAACACTCAATCAGTCGATAGCTCAATATCATATGGTTCAAGGTGTTGGACGCATTGATTTGAGTATCGGATTGATTGAAATCGCAATTGACTGATTTTGCCCAACCTGTGCTCCCAACCGATCGGCTCATGTGATGAACCGGTCGGCTGAGGTGCTGAACCGGTCGGCTGGAGTGTCCAGGCCGATCGGCTCATGCCCAGGTTGAAACGACCGGTTCAAGAGTTGAACCGATCGGCTCAACTGGTGCAACCGACCAGTTGGGAAAGTCATGTCGGCAAGAATTTTCCTTTGGTTTCAAATTGCCCAATTTGATTGGGAATAACATTGGTATACGATACCAATTGAGAACGAAACAAGGAAAGTCTTTTTGAGCCGGATTAGGACCATGAACCGATCGGTTCAGGTCACCAACTGATCGGTTGGAGTGCCCCAAACGATCGGCTCAGGTCCAACCGATCGGCTCAATGGCCGAACCGATCGGTTCAGTTGTGAACCGATCATTTCAAGTTGCGAACCGATTGCTTTTTATGGAAAATTCTCGAACCCTTCTACTCCTGCTTTAGTCCCGTATTGTCGGGCATAGAGAACCCTGTCCCATGACCCGCCTATATATATAGGGGTATTGGGGGCTTCTCAAAGTACAACTCAATGCAAGTCGGTTGCTTTGCGAAGTTGTCGTTCTCTCTGGTTTTGGTAACCGAGAGAGAGCCCGAGCAAGTGCTTCCCGCAAAGGGAGGTGCAGCAAGGGAAGGACAACTGAAGTTGCAACTGGTAGCAGGAGAGTGTGTTAGCGACTAGTACGTCAACGGGAGGGTGCGACTCCTTCCACTTCCTTGTGGGACAAGGAGAGTGGAGTTCCAGGTGGTCCGTGTGGACTACTACAGAGGCGGGAGGACACTGCCGCTCAGGAGGACAACTGTCATCTGACAGTCCGGTAGGAGGCGGAGTCGTCAGTCTCGGTGCGACCAGGAGCTGCACAGACACCGTCCAAGACCGGAGTTGAAGACCGCGCATTGCGCGAGGTATTGTCGCCGAGCAAGCCTCGGGACAAGTTATGATTCCACAAACCATCTTTTCCTATTATATAGACATTGACGCGTTTCCTCGGTATGGGTTGGGGAGAAAATTTTTGTTTCCACTGCCTTCTCTGTCTCCCCTAAAACCCAACAGTGGTATCAGAGCCACGTAAACTGCTCTATATTTTAGGAATATCGATATGATCGATTTTGGTTTGTCGTCTTTATTTATTGCATACGATGCGAATAATATCGGCTTTATGCATGTCCAATCCTAAATCCACAAATCCCTAATTACATATATGATATGTATTATTAATGCACTCGATACGCGTTGCCCTTAAACAAGTTTTGTGGTGGATGTGTGTAGCGTGATTATGGCCTATAAACCCCTATCTGTGTGTGGTTGTTTGTGGTTGCTTGCATCTCGGTCTGCGCACCGATCTTCCCTCTCTTTTTCCTGATGTAACTTGAAATAATTCGAGATTCTTTCCTACCTTTGCTCCCCTCAAATGTAACTCGGGGTTTCCCTTTAAAGCAATGTAATTATTGGATAGATTTTATTTCATGTTATGTCGAAGACCGGCGGACATCAAGACGACAGCTAAAACGATCGGTTCAAGGCGTGAACCGATCGGTTGACGTTCCAGACGGTCGGTTCAAGGAGTGAACCGATCGGTTGATGACCGATTCGAGGAGCGAGATGAGCGGGTGGCAGACATGACGAGATGTACGACGACCAGGCAAACCGATCGGTTGGAGGAGCCAACCGATCGGCTGGTGGCACCCAGACAACCGGCTGGAGAGTACAGATCATTCATGAGATGAGTTGATCAACTCGGAAGGCAAGGCACAGAAGTTCATCTTGTACAGGTTGCATGTGATGTAGACCTAGATGACCGTGATTCCTCTTGGCTCGAGGAATCACATTAGGATGGCCATAATCATCGCTTTTTATCGTTTGTGCATGTTTTCTGTGGGATATAGCATGTATATGATACGTACTATGTATTGTGGTGATTGGATATGTATATGTATATAAAACCAAATCCCTCATTAAAATATTAAGTTTTAGATGCCTTCCAAATGTGACACACGTGAAAAGCTTGTTCGACCAAGTGTGGGCACGCCCTAGCGTGGTGCACCGTCTACCTCGTGGAAGCGTGAAGGATGAATGTGTGGGTCTGCCCTAGCAGGGTGCATATTTATCGTGTTTGCTTTGGGTCGGACTTAACAAGGTGATCTAGATGGGATCTAGTACCTTGAGGCATGGAGATGATCATTGCAAGGAGTTGTATATGACATCTTATCAAGAGTTGCATATGATGCAATTGGCAAAAGTTGCCTACCTGAGAGATCTATGTTGTGGGTGACAGCCCTAGCTGGTCCATGGCTTAGAGGATTTCAGGATCTTGCCCACTAGAAGGTTGTACGCTGCAATCTTCCGAATTGATGGTGAGGGCTATCAATTTGAACTAAAATAGTGGGAGCGATAATTAATTAAAGGCCTAATTTTATCGTCAACTTTTCAAATCAATCAAACAAGTCAAAAGGAGTTTTGGACTTAAAATTGCATATATTTCCTTTTTGTTAATATAAATGGTTAATCAACAAATCACTTTATTTGCGATCGGTCTTTGAGACCAACAAATTAAATGGGAATAATTCCACGACTAGTTAGGATGATGAGAAGTGTTCTCAGTTAAAGAGTGAAAGCTCTAAGTCCTAGTTATACCAAAACCAGATGAACTCGATCCCACCACATCAATGGCTGAAAGTATGCTTATGGAAGCTTACTGAGGATGACATTGATGAGGAGTGCTTGATGTTGTGTTCTCTGAACTATGAGTTGCAGAGACAACATGAGACATATGATGTCTCCAGGATACTGTCCTAGTATGTCATGACAGAAGGAGATCCAGTAAGGGATTCACACACTCAATGTGATTGGGTATGTGGAAAACCTGACTGAGAAGGATTCCCTCTGAGCCAAGGGTTGGCTATTGGTATGATACTGCAAATGTTGCGAGAATCATACAATTCATGATAAGCTACAACATGAACAACTTTGACAAGCGTTGACAAAGTTGTTAGACATGTTGAGGATAGTAGAGGCAAAGATGAAGAAAGACAAACCATAGTATTTGATGTGATCAAAGAAAAGGTAATTCTTAAGGGCAAGGACAAGGGCAATGCAAAGAAGTGTTCTGATGCTAGCCAGAAATCCAAGCCGTCTTCAGCCTCAAGGCACATGGGGAAAGGGTGTATGAGGGATTGCCCTCTATATCTGGAAGAACAAAAGAAGATGAAGGAGGGAATGGAGATCTCCACCTAAGGTATCAAGAAATGAACCGCTTCTTTATCCGAGGTATATGATACCAAGATATGGATCTATCATATATGATATGTAAGATCCGCCAAGAAGTGATGGCCTTTATGAAAGGACCAAGAAAGAAGTACCCATCATTGGAGCAAGTGTTGCTGCCATAGATAGGAGTATCTTTCAGTTTATTTCAGCCTAAAGGGCACGAAATAGAGTTGAGAACTGCTATTTCATATACTGCCAATAGATAGAAACACTTTATTATTGCATATTGTATGACAATGATGGCAATTAATAAAGTTGATGTTTCAATCTCAAAGATATGATCTTTTTGGCAATGCCTTATTTATCTTGTGATACATGGTATGCATAAGATAAAATGATACCTAAAGTTATTGATAATTCAAACAATCAAATTAGCATCAATCATGAGAAATTCATTTCTAGTTTCCATATGATGGATAAATCTAGACTCTTTTGGTTAGAGAACCAGTAAGAGACATGAATCTCTTGTACATGATTAATCAATCTACACTAATTGTAGTGGGAGAATGATTATCCTATTAGGTATAATACATGTGATGTATTTACATACCTATTGGAACAAATGCTAATACTTCTAATGGTGTTTAGAGAAATACCAATATGAATATCTTGAAGTGTTCAAGATTTTCATAGATGAAGTGCAAATTTGGTAAAGTATTAATTCTTGATGAGATCAAAGAATGAAATACTTGGACCAAATGTTTGAGATCCTTATGAGTGATTATGATAGTGTATCATAGTGAACTCATGATTAAGGCATGGTGATGTCTAAATCAAGAAGGAATCATACTCTAAGGAGTTAGAGAATGATTATCAAATAACTGAATTCTTCTTAATAAAAGAATACCCCACACTAATAAAGGACATTAAGAACCACAAGGGTTGTGAGTTCATATATCCTTGACAGATACACCTAAATCATCTATGTGATGAGTTGTTCATATGATGAGTCAACTATCTAGATGAATATGAGGAATCAGATTTTGAGTTATGGTATAGAACCATTACATCCTAAATGACTTCCATGTGAGCCACAAGGTATGACCTTGATGGTAGAACTCATTGGATTGTATCCATAAGTGCAAGTAAGTCTTAAGTGTTAAGACACATGGATAACATTTTAACAAGGATGATGCTTGTTGATTGCAACTTAATGACTAAGACATTTTGCATATGGATACTAAAACCGCATTCCTATGAGGGATAAAACCAAGATGTGTACGTGACACAACCTATAAGGTTTATGAATCCACTAATGCAAATGAAGTCTATAAGTTACAATGGACTAATCAATGTGATTGATTGAGTACAAGCAACTCAAAATTGGATCTTTACTTTGATGATATAGTCAAAGGGTTTGACTGATATGTCAAAGATAAAGAAGGGATCTGTGATTTAGTGGGAGCGTATTCACATTTCACATGTTGATGTGAAATGGAAATGTTCTAGAATGGAAATCCAAAAGTGGACATTATCTTTAAGGAAGATAGAGATGTTTCCTATATGATAGGAATAGAGATCTATAGAGATAGTTCTCGAAAAATCTCTTGACCTGGAAAGAGAGAGCATACATTGACAATCTGTACTGAAGTGTTCAGTATGCACAGATTCAGTGGGAGAAAACTTGTCCATGTTATATGGATATTAGTATCCCAAGGCCAAGTGTCCAATTCTTATGAAGAATGGGAACACTAAGAATAGATATGGATCTATCATGTATGTAATCATCCCATTGTCTTGCATGTATGACATGGCAAGAATAAAATGCATTCATCATCTTGTATGTAGGACATGGCAATATGATGTGCTCATCCTGATAACTCGTATGTAGGACATGATGAGTGGATGTCTGTCTACATCCAGTAAGGGTTACTGGAATACCATGAGAACTTGATAAGTACTTATGAAGTACTAGTTCCATGGAGATAAGGAAGAGTTTGATGTAAAGAGTTACATTGATGCGAACTTCCGAAAGGACAGAAAATTAATCGCAAAATATACATAGGATGTATAAAAGTGAAAGTTGGTTGATAATTGGAAATGTTCCAATAAAACTATTTAAAAGGAAATGTCGAGTATCCGTGTGTTAGAGAACAGCAGTAGATACTATATGGATCTGGAAGTTCATGAGATGAACTTATACATATTCCACTCATTGATGACAAGTCTGGAATCCTTGATCATACAATGTGGCTAAAGGTTAGCAAAGGAATACTAGATCGCATATTACGGCAACTCCATCTCATACGTGTGACGTACAGCGAAGAGATGTGAGACATGCAATTTGTACAGACTTTGGCAAGGTGTTGCCATTACTCACTATGTTGGCACTAGAGCACAGTGACATGTGGGACATGTTTGAAGATCACTGTGAATATGATTCAAGAGTGATTGGCTCGCAGTGCAAGTGGGAGTCTGTTGGTATGTATGCCCTGAGAGCCAATCATGGGATGATTGGTGGGATACATTAAGATTGATTTGATAAACATCAAAGGCAAGCTTCCAATTCTTTCTGGTTCAGTCATATGAGATAGTGATAGAACAGATTGAATGTCTAGAGAATGACAGTACTCAATGACGTATGCCTTCAGGTTCATGACCTGAACGATGAGATCATACGGATGCTAAGAGTTTGTACATTCTTATTATGTCCCTAGTCAGATGTCATTGTGGAAGGTAGATAGACAGCAATGACACACAAGACTGGATTGTGGTGTTGGTTGATGATAGAATCTCATTAGTCATGATATAGAGATATCAAACCAAACACATAGGTACTTGTTAGAGAACAAGGTACCGGACAGACCCACCGTGAGTTTGACACATGGAACCATGACATGGTAGTCACAGTCAGTACTCACAGTGATGGTGGTGAGTGTGATTCTTAGACCTGAAATCACTGCACTCAACACATGTCATTGGGCACACTTTGACATCATCAAACGCAGTCCTGAAACATGGGTTGTTATAAAGGTGATGATTGGGTGGCTTTGACACATGGGGCTTTTGAGGGGTGAGTGATAGATATGGGATTTGTCCCTCCTGAGGGAGTTTGATATCCAAGGCCACTTGATGAGTAGGATTGAGATAGGCGTGCGCACGCATGTGTGAATTAGTATGTGATATTGATGTCATACATATCTCCTTCAATCTGCTCTGAGATCAAGAAAGTGAATGAACGTTGACAGGATGACTGTTCCATGCCTTGAGTTCATTCGGGATATCAGTGACAAAGGAATTATACATTCACTGTAACACCATTCACGGATTGTAGGATGAAAGTTGTTCTCCAACTTTCTACTTTCACTTGGGTAGCACTGATGTGTGACTAGGCATCGCTCTTTGCTTGTGAATTCATAAGTGTTATGGACTTTCACTGCCAACGTGAAATGGACCTGCAGGGTCACACACATAGGATTTAACCTGGAAGAGGAGTTTTGTCCACAAAGCAATGTTTAGATTGATTACTAAAGGAGTTTAGTAGTTCAATTAAACACTCAATCAGTCGATAGCTCAATATCATATGGTTCAAGGTGTTGGACGCATTGATTTGAGTATCGGATTGATTGAAATCGCAATTGACTGATTTTGCCCAACCTGTGCTCCCAACCGATCGGCTCATGTGATGAACCGGTGGCTGAGGTGCTGAACCGGTCGGCTGGAGTGTCCAGGACGATCGGCTCATGCCCAGGTTGAAATGACCGGTTCAAGAGTTGAACCGATCGGCTCAACTGGTGCAACCGACCAGTTGGGAAAGTCATGTCGGCAAGAATTTTCCTTTGGTTTCAAATTGCCCAATTCGATTGGGAATAACATTGGTATACGATACCAATTGAGAACGAAACAAGGAAAGTCTTTTTGAGCCGGATTAGGACCATGAACCAATCGGTTCAGTGCACCAACTGATCGGTTGGAGTGCCCCAAACGATCGGCTCAGGTCCAACCGATCGGCTCAATGGCCGAACCGATCGGTTCAGTTGTGAACCGATCATTTCAAGTTGCGAACCGGTTGCTTTTTGTGGAAAATTCTCGAACCCTTCTACTCCTGCTTTAGTCCCGTATTGTCGGGCACAGAGAACCATGTCCCATGACCCGCCTATATATAGGGGTATTGGGGGCTTCTCAAAGTACAACTCAATGCAAGCCGGTTGCTTTGCGAAGTTGTCGTTCTCTCTGGTTTTGGTAACCGAGAGAGAGCCCGAGCAAGTGCTTCCCGCAAAGGGAGGTGCAGCAAGGGAAGGACAACTGCAGTTGCAACTGGTAGCAGGAGAGTGTGTTGGCGACTAGTACGTCAACAGGAGGGTGCGACTCCTTCCACTTCCTTGTGGGACAAGGAGAGTGGAGTTCCAGGTGGTCCGTGTGGACTACTACAGAGGCGGGAGGACACTGCCGCTCAGGAGGACAACTGTCATCCGACAGTCCGGTAGGAGGAGGAGGAGTCAGTCCCGGTGCGACCAGGAGCTGCACAGACACTGTCCAAGACCGGAGTTGAAGACCGCGCATTGTGCGAGGTATTGTCGCCGAGCAAGCCTCGGGACAAGGTATGATTCCACAAACCATCTTTTCCTATTATATAGACGTTGACGTGTTTCCTCGGTATGGGTTGGGGAGAAAATTTTTGTTTCCGCTGCCTTCTCTGTCTCCCCTAAAAACCTAACAATATCCATCTTTTGCCTTGGGGTTTTATTCACATAATTTAGGAAATGTAATTAAGTGTAAATTTACAACTAATTTTAGTATTGCCAAAAATATGATTTGAAATCATTAGATTATTTCTAGCCAATGATATGGCTTTATCACATTATATCCATATATTAAGTATGATAAGATTAGTTTAACTAGCCAAAATTTGAATCTACAAGTCATAAAATAAAGTTCATATGGAATCAAAAAATTATAATATATATGATACTCCTAATTTTATACCCTAATTCATTAATAATAAAAGGTGATTTAGGGTTTTTTTATTAATGACAGTTGACCGTAATTTGAAGTATATTCTTACTAGGTTTTTGAAACTCTTTGGAATATTAAGTGTTGACTTTGGATACATATAGAATGATTATCACGTATGTTGAATCCCCTTACTTCTATGTTGGGAAATAACCTCTATTTTCTCTCTCTTAACCTATTTGTAATGCAATACGCTACAAACTCTCTCTCTCTCATATGGTGTGAAATCATGTGATTGGTTATATTCATAAAATTGATCCTCTAAATTATCTTTTTATAATTGGAAGTGTGATCTAAACGTCATGTTTTGATCATCTTATCTCAAGTGGTACCCTCATTTGTGAAATTGCAATTATATTGTTCCAGTTGTGAAAAGGAATCCTAATTGGAATATGATGGCCTCTTATGTTTGTATGTTATAACATAATTATGGAAATTACCTATGTCACCAAATTTTGTGATGGGAACTCTTTTTATTAATAAACTTGTGCTTGCCTCTACATTTTTGCATGCTTGTTTATTTAGAATTAGTAGTTATAAAAATGTTTTAGTTTTTGGGTTTTATTCCCCTAGGGGTCTTGTTCCCCTATCAAAGTGTGCTTTTCCACTGACTTATATATACAGGACACGCTATTTATTCAAAGGGTGTGCTTTTCCATCCAATTTTTTTTGGGGAGTTTGGATTGTGTGACATTCTCTACCAGGTTATGGATATGTTCCCTAATCACTACAATTTTTATATTTACCCTAGTTTTGCATTTATCTCACTTGAATGCACATAGTACTTTTTTCTCATTGATGATGAGTTGTATACTCTAAATATTATTTTATTCTTTTGTCGCATACTTTGGAATCAGTATAAGGCAAGTATATCTTTTGAACATATTGAATTTCTTTCATTTCATATCGATTTGGATGTTTTTTACCTTCCTACATGCCTGGACAACACGACTCAAGAGTGACATGTCATGGCCATGTGGGCCCCACCTACTGGAGGGGAATTGGCTCTGATACCATTTGTAAGGACCTGGGCCCACCGCCCAAGGCTCTAGCAGAGTTTCAGGAATGAAGATTGGTCCCACAGACCACCACTAGCCTTAATCGCGCGCCTTGTCCTCACTCACACACAAGCCGGGGTCAACTTCCTGACTGGTCACCCATCCTAGTACTACTCCAAGCTGAGCACGCTTAACTATGGAGTTCTTTAGTAATGGGCTCCCGAAAAAGGAGGTGCACCTTGGGATATGGGTAGTCCAATCATTCCTTTTAAGATCATGTTATCTGAGGCCTCAAATCATGGGGTGTTACAATAGTTGTTATACTTTTTCACTTTTATTGCCTAATTTGTGTCTTTATGCACATACCAGTGGTTGTTGATAGTCCATTGTTTCTTCATTTGTGGTATTCTTTATATCACTTAGGTGATGGAGTTTGGGAATTTGACCAAGGTGACTAGGATAAATATATGTGTATCTAATGTACCTCGAAAGAATAGACTTAAAGTAGCCAAGAATTCCCTCTATTTGGTCATAATGATGACCTTCTTGTAAGGCCCATGTGGGATATCAATCATGCAATATTGTAAATTTTATTTATTAAAGATGTTTTATTTCATAGTCAAATGGTCATGTACTTGTATATCATTTGTTTGGTAAACAAAATTCTCACCTAATCCATCATACATGTTTGTGTGTTTGGATTGGTTGGACTTATTCCTCTCAGTCCCCCTTATGAAGTCGCATTTTTTACATTGCATTGGGTAGAATGGTAGTTATCACACTTGCACTAGGTAGGCAAGATAGAAGGGAGAGAGGGAGAAAGGTACTGAGTGTTGAGACAGGTGGGGCAATTAGAAAGGAAGCTAGGTGGACGTCAGGAGGGGTGGCTAGCATCCAATATAGAAATGTTGTTCATGATCTATTAGGTCTAGGATTTACCTAGATGATCACATGCTTAGTTAGATTGATCATCTCTTAAATCTTATTAATGATGGTAGCTCAATTATGATGTCTTAAACCTAATGCAAATTCTAGTTAGATTCAAATAATTAGGGTTTGAGAAGTATAAACACTAGTTGGAGGAAATTAGGGTTTTGAACCAACACGCCCATATTGGGGAAGACTGTGCGAGTAAGAAAAGTACAATGAAAATGAGAGTTGGAGTCTTGGGTAGAACGGTCATCAAGGGTAACATGGTTGTGTAGGGTTGATGGTGGCTTGAGCATTCTAGGCTACATGGCCATTTTAAAGAAATAGAAGTGTTAGCCATTTTATATACTTCAATCTGATGAAACTAAGCCTCATGAGCCAAATGTTTCTCCTGTCACATGTTGTAAATTTTTGTAAAATTCTGGTCCCTTCACTCCCACTCAGACTGGGAACCCTGACCCTAACCCCCTATAAATAGAGGGGTACTAGGGGCTTCTTAGAAACAACTAAATTGCCTCTGGCAATTGTTTGTCCTTTCTGGTTGTGGTAACCAAGAGAACCTGACCAAGTCCTACCCGATAAATGTAGGGAGGGCAAGGGATAAAAATTGTGGGATAGTATGTTGGTGACTAGTACCCCAATGGGGGGACAACTCCTTTCTGTTTGTTTTAGTAGAATAGAAAAAGTTCTAGGTGGTTCGTGTGGACTTCTCTAGAGGTGTAGAGGTCATTTCCTACTGCTAGGAGGACAACATCAGCTTGCTATCTGTAGTGGAGACCAAAAGTTATTGCAGACGTAGTATGACTACAACTAGAGGATAGTTGTACAACTGCAATGACAAACAGTCGTTGGACTTGGCCCAGGACCAAGTATGACCTTGTTAAACCATCATTCTCATTACATAATTGTTGATGCAATTTTGTTGTCATGCGGAATGTGGATAGAAAATTTGTGTTTCCACTACCTACTCTGATGCCATATTTCTCTATAGTATAAGCATAGTTAACACATCCCACATACATAATGTAGTATAAAAATAGAGGTGCAATGTAGATGCAGCATTAGGGTATATTAAAATTGTATTAGAAGTGTCGCCAAGTGGAATTAGCACAGAAGGCCACATAAGTGCATAATGAGGCACAAAAACAAAAAAGACGAGGTGTTGATGAATGCCATAGTGGTTCCATAAATTTGTCACATGAACCTTGGAGGTTCGATAGGAATGACGGGAACCATCTAGGCAAAACCCAAGTGGATCAGCAGAAGAGTGATGCAACAGATGTAACTCAGAAGACAAAACTAAAAGTGTCTTGGTAAAGATAAAAAATTGTATGATTCCTTGCGAGATACCAAATTTGTAGGATAGGAAGTGATGAGCTTATTAGAGGTTTGATGTGAATAAGAAATCATCTATATCATGAGAATGTAGCGAGAATGATCGACTTAACCATCACTAACACTAGAGAGAACAAGATTTGGAATAAGTCCAACAAATTCTACCCTAACATACATAACGTTGTATGGACGTGAAAAGTTTGTTGTCAATATTATAATTGAGATCCTTCAACATTGCATGAAGTGGTTCCAATTGGAATAAGCACATATAGACAAACCACGTGCATATCGTGGCACAAACACAAACAAGCAATGTGTCATTGGGAAAGATACACCACTAATGCACTGTAAGGACGAAGAAGCACAATCTCATTGGGAAAGGTACACTAATGATGCATTGAAAAGCATGATTATTAGTGGAAATTAAGCAGCACAAAGATATAGAAAAGATAGATGTGTTGAAAAACATGAATTTGCATGGAGATTACAATAGCATGGACTATAATATATATATTGTAACATCCCTGACCTGGGTTATGTGTTAACCCTAGATATTTTTCTTAATGAGGTTAATTATATACTTGCTCTTATTTCTTGAAAATTAATTAAGGTTCAAGAGAAACCTATATTTCAATTTCAATCCTTTTTGAATAATGTTGAAACAATGTTTTGCCTGTTTTGGACTAAAGTGCAAATTATCCAAGTTGAGGGGTTAAATTTTAAATGTTACATGATAAAATGTTCCTTATGTGTTGAAGCATCATGAAAATGAGTATGATGCAGTGGTATGTCTTTTACAAGCCTGAGTACCAAGAAATAGCTGATTAAGCAATGTTTGTGCATTAAAACCTAGTTTTGGTGTAATGTGCAATTTGCCCAAAACCCAGGGTTCAATATGCAAATTACCACTTCAAGAGAGTCCCTAATATTCCTTGGAATCATGTAGAGCAAAGAAAATGAGAGGGGCATCTCATTTGTATCACTTTGAAGGAGAGAGAATCTTGATATTAAAATAATCAAGATTTAAGCATAATTGAAACCCTAATTCAATTTAATGCAAAAATAAATATAATAATTGAAGTACCTTCAACCAAAAACGAAATGGTTAAATTTGCATAAGTGTGTACGTACTTTTTCCTTTCAAAGGCACGAAAATATCTCAAGTGAGTGGAGAGCCCACTCACATTAGTTAACTAAAAAGTAATATCCACTAAATATGGGATATTATTATTATAAGGGTTAAGGTGCTTAATTTGCTTTTCCCTTAATTCAAGGATAATGAAGAGGAATATAAGGCAAAGGGAGGTTCCTTCGTATACAAGGGAGAGAGGAGGGTATGTGGCACTTTTTGGGGAGTTGAAGGATTGCTTTTCAACTTTCTCTCTCCTTGAAATTCATTTATAAAAACTTCATTTTCCACTCAACCAAAGACTCTTTTTCGGATTTTGTTTCACTCTTTCTTTGCAAAACGACCAAGGGATCTAGGAGCAATAGGAGGACGACCCCCAACCTATAGGTAAGATCCATGATCTCCTTTCACTTCAAATTCATGGTGAAAATCACAAATCAATGCTTGATTTCTTCTTTTCTTCAATCAAACTTCAATTCTAGCCAATCCTTTTCACTCAAAAGCTTGAGGACGAGCCTTGTAGAGTTGAGAAAGCTTCTTCCACCATTAAAGACGTGAAGCTTGAATCTTGGATACACTTTGAAGGTGGGTTATATAACTTAAACCCTCGAACATTGTTATTGATTTTATATCTTTATCAATTGTTGATTTCTTCTTTATTTCCGAAATTTTAATTTGGTTGATTGCCGAAATCACCATGGAAATCACAAAAAGTTTTGTGGGTTTTTAGCTTGAAGATGATGATGTCATCTCAAGCACACACCTCAATCAATATCCTAGGCAAACAGTTTCAAAAATTGGGACCAATCGGTTTCAATTGAATTGGTCAAATGGTTTCATCAAAATGGTTGACCATAGTTGACCATTTGGAGGTATAAGCTGATGTAATTGGATGATTGATCCAATGGTTTCTTTTGATTTGATCTCATTTGTTTCAAATATAATTGAATCATCAATTGAAAACCCTAATCTAATCGGGTTGAAGTATCAAAACCCTAATCAATTGGTTGATTGAGAACCTAATTGGTCCATTCGGTTTCAAGGACATTTGGACCAAATGGTCTTGAGACCGTTTGAGTCCAAATGGTCTTGAAACCGTTTGGGATCAAACGGTCTCAAACCATTTGGAGGTCGAATCAGTTTCTAAGTTGAGTCAACCAATCGATTTCAAGAGTGGATAGGTCCATTCGATTTCAAGTATAATTGCTCAAACGATTTTAAGGGCTAAGTTCCCAAACGGTTTCAAACCATTTGGAGGGTTGAAGAGTCAAATCAATTGAAGGAATGGGTTCATGAATGAATAAAGAACTAATGGCTACAATTGAATAATCAAATTGATGGACAGTTCAATGTTGCAACCTTGAATCGATTTGATTGAAGAGAACCCTAACTAATCCTTTCGGTTTTCAAGATGATTTGGACCAAACAGTCTTGAGACCATTTGAGTCCAAACAGTCTTGAAACCGTTTGGAATCAAACGATTTCAAAATCGTTTGATGGTTTAAGGGGTCAAACCGATTGAAGTTTTCAAAGGTTAAAAATCGATTGGAGTTCAATATACCCTAAATCGGTCGGAGATTTAAGGTGAAGATAAATCAAATTGATTTCTTGATTGATGATGATAATTATCAAACATATGTACAAAGGTGGTATTCCTAAGGTACTTAATGATTAACAATATCTGAAGGGTTAACCTTTGGTACTTATGGAAACAATGACTCAATATACAATGCTAACCCTATATGTTTGAATTTGAATAAAGGATTAACTCAATCTGATCAAGATCCGAGTAATAAATGTCCTAGAGAGGATAAGAGAGAATTACATACATGTATAGTGATCTAGTAGTAATTAAGCCCTAACACATTCAAAATGAATGGGATACCTAATTAGGGTATGATCCTTGATAAAGCGATCATAAAACCCTAATTGAGATGATTGATGAACCCAAACCCTAATTTAGGGCAATTCTAAGTGAAACCCTAATCAAGGGGGATGATGTGATCCTAATTTGGGTAATGGGATATGAGAAACCCTAATTTGAAGAGAATAGTACATCCTAACCTTGATTTAGTTAATGGATGTGAGAAATCCTAATTGGGATGAATAGTAAACCCTAATTATGATTAATTGAATGTAAACCCTAATTGGGATGAATAGTAAACCCTAGTTGAGGAGGAATCCTAATTGAGATGAATTTGGGAGATCCTAACCCTAATAAGGGAATAGTGATGCTACCCTTATATTGCATGGTGCTGAATTATATAATTGCTATCATGTATACTAACCATGCAGGTTTCATGAAATGATAAGCATAGTCAGGTATGAGCTATGATATTTCATTTATTGCTTTATGGGCCTTGTGAGCCATAATATACTTTGTTACCTAGTGAGAGGTAACAAGAGATGAAATGGGCCTTGTGAGACATGTGAGATACTTATTATACAAGTATCATGTTTACCTTGGTCAGATGACCTGAAGGTATTAGTTACCTGATAAGTGGTAACAATTGCTCTATGTTGAATTGAGGGTTGGAATACCCATTTTATATAATCATGGTAATGAGTTTGTGAAAGATTGAGAATGCTCCTAATGAGATGAGGGACTGAGATCCCAATATGTTCTTAAAGTTGAACAGAACCTGATGAAAGTATTACACTCTTTTTACAGCATCTATTATAATAATTGTTTTTTGAAAACATGATTGATGCTAAAAGAATATGATAATGCATTTAATTAATCAAGTGATATCATATAATGTAGTTTCCCTGACCACAGATCCATCAGCGTCAGAATTTGCTGAATGGTGAAACGAGTTTAACTCAGTGTGCATATTTTTGAATATGTGGGCATAATTGGGCAATTATATCCTTATGCCCCACAGGAATAGTTGTGGTCTATCTCCTATGTGTGGGATTGGTTTCAGACCATACCCCAATAAGAGTATGGCTACGAGCCATGACTCCATGATATGATACCAGGCATTGTCTACGGGCCATAACCCTGAAGAGAGTATATGTTGCGGGCTATAACTCTATAGTGAAGATGCCATTATACCTGGCAAGCTATTTTGCAGTTTGACACGTGATGTCTCTGCCAGATAATCTTGTACTGACCGAGAAGGATGAGGTCTTGGAGTCTGACTCTTCCATTGACCTTGTGTGGTACCGATGCTTTACGTAATCGTGGTCGGTTAGAGTATGAATGGTATACTTCATCTCTTTAGGGCATTAATTCCGAATGTTTGTAAAACGTAATTAGCCGTGTAGCGTATTTGGTTAAGGTTGAAATACGAGAATCATTGGCTCATGTTACCTTGCTTAGCATGTTCTAGATGAATAAATGTTATGTATGTTCTTCAAATCCTTATTGGATAAGTGACATGCTACTTTATCAAGTTATAACTGATATGTTGTGAATAAGAATATTGCTCTAAATCTGTTTAGACATTGAATTATCTGTTGCTGAAAATATATATAATTCCTCTGTTCAGTTTTATCTTATTAAATTGAAATAATAATGTTTCTGGAAGAGAGTTATATCTCTCACTGGGGCAATTTCAAATTGTCTCACCCCCGTGGGATCCAACTTTTTAGGTAGACGCGGAGGAAGAGGCAGAAACCCTTCAGTAGGGGAAGAGCAGCAGCAGTAGCAGGGACAACAGTGAGTTCTCAGGTGGAGACACTGGTTGTCAAGTCTTGTATATGTGTACATAGAGTCCTATGTGTCGTCTCTGTACTCTCAGGTCCTCGGAGTAGTAGTTAGTTTAATGAAATGATCTGAGATTTTGGCTTGATGCCTCAATATTTTTTTGCTGCCTATGTATAGTTCAAACAGGGCAGTTGATGCTTGTAACCTTGAGAAGGAATGGTACAAGAGATGTAATGGTGAACCAGAATGTAATCTAATTACTTTGGTTCTTTTTTAAAGAGTTTTCCAATTTATGGATCTCTTTGTGAATGATTTTAATTTTTAGTGATTTTCGTTAATCCGCTACGAATTATACGCTTTTGCTTAGTTAATGGTGTTTTCATGAGTTGGATGCCACAAGTTTAGTGGTATCAGAGCTCTAGGTTTGCTGATTCTATAGAGATATAGGACTAAGTTTGTTGAGTCTGTTCTAGTGTCTTCTAGTTTATCTGATATCTTCTGCTCATATTGGAGAAGAAGAACTTGAAAATGTCTGGATCACATGAAGAACATGTTGCTGAGAGCAGCGTTGCTGCACCAGGAAAATGTGCAAGGGATCAAGATAGGGAGGAACCGGCACCTGAACATCCCCAGTTTGACCTAGCCATGATAGAAAATCCAGCCTTCCATACCATGTTCGGCCAGTTTATGGCAACTATGATGCACATGGCGGATAGGATGCCACCACTTGCACCAAGAGCACCAGTTCCTAAGGAGATACATGCAGCTGGTAAGACTTTTGAGAGGCTTTGCCGGGTTGGAGCCGTGGAATATGCTGGTACAGCTGATCCAGCAGATGCTGATTTGTGGCTGACAGAACTAGAGAAGGCCTTCAGAATCCTCAATATTCCTGAAGCAGAGAAGGTTAGGCATGCAGTATACTTGTTAAAAGGGAGTGCTGGCCATTGGTGGACTATAGAGGAGGGCAAGAGGCCAGGTGTAGAAGTCGGATGGGAGGAATTCCGACAAGAATTCGTCATTAGATACTTCCCTAAGACTTACTTAGACGAGAAGATATCTTAGTTTGAGAAGATAAGACAGGGAATGATGAACATTAGCGAGTATGAGGCTAAGTTCATGGAGCTTTTGCGGTTCTGTCCGCACATGGCATCTACGGATGAAGAGAGAATTCGGTGTTTCGAGAAGGGGTTGAACGCTGAATTAACCACTCCTGTGTTTTCTCTGGAGAACAGGGAGAGGTTTGCCACATTTGTGGAGTCCATTAGACGGATAGAGAGGTCTGTGATCGAGAAGCGACAGACCAGTGGTAAGAAGGTGTACTCCCAGTTCCAAGGATAAAGGTCTGAGAGTTTTAAAAAGCCAAGGTTTTCTGCACTGGAAGCACCACAGAGTTTCAATACCCAAACACAATGGACGTCAAGCAGGGGTAGAGGACGTAGTTTTCCTCAAAACAGAGCCCCCATCACAGCATCAACATCGATGACTGGACCTTATAAACTTTATCCTGAGACTAGGAACTGTCACCGGTGTGGACAAATGGGACATCTGGCAAGAGATTGTCCAATCGGGAACACTATGATGACTCAACCTCAGAGGCAGAGTCAACAAGGATATCAAAGGAAGCATTTTTAGTGGTGCTAGAGGATGTGGACAAGCGTCACAAGCTGGTTCATCAACACCCGACAATCGAGCACAAGGTCAGCAACAAGCAACGGCTAGATTCTATGTAATGAATCAACCTGATGCAGTAGTTAACCCGCGGGTTGTGATAGGTCAGATGGAACTATTTTATTCTTATATGTCTACATCCTGCTTCGTATTTGTTTTGATTGATCTGGGTGCTACACATTCCTTTATCACTCGAGAAGTGATTCTTGATTGCAAAATGACAGTTGGTCATAGGGCAGAGAGTTTGATGTTAGAAACTCCTTTGCTTGGATCTGCAGTGTTGTGGGAGGTGTGTTCTCCCTGCACTCTTTCCTTTTCTAAACATCGCATTCAAGTGGATCTTATACCACTTGAGATGTAGGGTTTTGATATAATCCTTGGGATGGACACCCTAGAAAAGTATAAGGTTGGCTTGGATTGTGATTCCAAGCAGGTTGTGTTCATTGATGGTGGTGACACATGGATCTTTCAGGGAGACATAAAGATTCTTCCAACCTATCTCGTATCATCTATGGTAGCTGAGAAGCTGATCAAATAAGGGTGCTTTGCATTCCTGGCACATGTGGTAGATACCACAATGGAGAGCCCTAATCCATCTGAAGTTCTAATAGTTAGGGAGTTTGAGGATGTGTTTCCTGAGGAACTTCCAGGTGTTCCTCTACCTAGAGAGATTGATTTTGAGATTAATCTAATCTCGGGCACACAACCAATAGCACAAACACTGTATAGAATGGCACCCGCTGAAATGGCAGAGCTCAAGAAACAACTGCAGGAGTTGCTTGTAAAGGGTTTAATCTGACCGAGTACTTCACCATGGGGTGCTCCGGTTCTCTTTGTTAAGAAGAAGGATGGATTGATGCGGTTATGCATTGATTACAGATAGTTGAATAAAGTAACTATAAAGAATAAGTATCCTCTGCCAAGGATCGATGACCTGTTTGATCAGTTGTGTGGTGCAATTATGTTCTCTAAGATAGATCTGAGATTGGGATACCATCAGTTGCGTATCAAGGAGAGTGACATACCCAAGTCTACTTTTAGGACAAAGTATGGTCACTATGAGTTCATAGTTATGTCGTTTGGCCTAACTAATGCACCAGCTGCATTCATGGAACTCATGAATAGAATCTTCCGACCTTTTCTTGATCAATTTATGGTAGTTTTCATAGATGACATCTTGATCTACAGTAGAGATGCTCAATAGCATGAGCATCACCTCCGTCAGGCTTTAACTTTGCTAAGAGAGCATAAGTTGTATGCTAAGTTTAGCAAATGTGAGTTCTGGTTACTAGAAGTTTCTTTCTTAGGACACGTAATATCTACCTCGGGTATACGTGTTGATCCTAAGAAGGTAAAATTTTTCCTACAATGGGAACAACCGAAGACACCGACGAAGATTCGTAGTTTTCTTGGACTGGCAGGCTATTACAGGAGGTTCATTAAGAACTGCAGCTCTATAGCTTTACCCCTAACCAAGTTGACCAGGAAGGAGGTTCCTTTTGTCTGGAATGACAAGTGTCAAAACTCCTTCCAGCTGTTGAAAGATAGGTTAACAAGTGCACCTATGTTGGTGTTACCTGAGCAAGGGAAAGGGTACATAGTATTCTGTGATGCATCCAAGAATGGTCTAGGATGTGTGTTGATGCAGGATAATCAAGTGATTTCTTTTGCCTCTCGACAGCTTAAGAAACACGAGGAGAATTATCCGACACATGATCTAGAGCTAGCTGTTGTGGTCCATGCTTTGAAGATCTGGAGACATTATCTCTATGGAGAGACATTCTAGATTTTCACAGACCATAAGAATCTAAAGTATATCTTCTCTCAGCATGAGTTGAATATGAGACAATGCCACTGGATGGAGTTAATCAAGGACTATTATTGTACAATTGATTATCATCCAGGGAAGGCCAATGTAGTGGATGATGCATTAAGTAGGAAATTTATCATCACCAACCTTAGATAAAGCACAGTTGAACTCCTTAGTGTGCTCTAAGAGAGATATTCTTATCTCCTTGAGGCAAAACAATATACAGATTAAGGTATCGTAGTTAGCTGGGTTGTTAGGTGAGATGCCCATAAAACCTACTCTGAGACAACATATTAAAGAAGCACAACAAGCTGATATTGTGGTTCAGCAGATCAGGTCAGAGTATGGTAGTGAGAAACGGGATGGCTTTCATGAGTCAGAGGATCACGTAGTCTGTTACCATGGTAGGATGGTGGTACCCGATGCCAATGACTTGAGGAAGTTAGTTTTGGTGGAAGCTCATTCTTCAATGTATGCAATGCATACAGGGAGCACCAAAATGTAACATAACTTGAAAGATATGTATTGGTGGCCTAGTTTGAAGAAAGATGTAGTTGAGTTTGTTATGCGGTGTCCGGTGTGTCAGCAAGTTAAAGTTGAACATCAGAAGCCCACAGGAATAATGCAACCTTTGCCTATACCGCAGTGGAAATGGGATCATGTGACCATGGACTTTGTGGTTGGTTTGACTAGAACAACCAAAGGTCATGACTCCATATGGGTAATTGTTGATAGGTTGACTAAGACATCACATTTCCTTCCTGTCAAAACAACCTACACTGCTGAGAAGCTTGCACAGTTATATGTAGATGAGATAGTGCAGTTGCACGGGGTTCCAATTACAATTGTTTCTGATAGAGGTCCCCAGTTCACGAGTCATTTTTGGGAACGACTTCATAAAGCTTTGGGTATGAAGTTAAGATTTAGTACAACCTTTCACCCACAGACACATAGACAATCTGAGAGGACCATACAAACCTTGGAGGATTTTCTTAGAGCATGTGTCCTTCAGTTTGTAGGTAGTTGGGATCTACACCTGAGCTTGATAGAATTTGCTTACAATAATAGCTATCAGTACAGTATTGACATGGCACCATATGAAGCATTATATGGTATACGTTGTAGATCTCTGTTATGTTGGTATGAAACATGGGAATATTAGCTTCTGGGTCCTAAGCTAGTACAGCAGACAACTAAGAAGATTAAAGTAATACAACAACAGTTAAAGACTGCACAGGGTAGACAGAAGTCGTACGCCGACAAACGGTGAAGACCTTTAGACTAGTTGGAGACAGAGTATATCTCAGGGTCTCACCTTGGAAATGTGTTCTCAGATTTGGAAAGAAGGGGAAGTTAGCTCCTAGATTTATGGGGCCTTATCCAATCATTGAACGGATTGGAAAGGTAGCCTATAAGCTGGAGTTGCCACCTGAGCTGCATAAGTTGCATCCAGTGTTTCATATCTCTATGATGAGAAAGTGTCATCCTGACACAGAGTTAGTTCCATAACCTGTAGAGGTAGAACTAAATGATAATGTGACATATGTTGAAGGACTTGTGATGATCCGTGACAAAAGAATTACAAAGTTGAAAAAGAAAGACATATGTCTTGTAAAATTTCTCTGGCATCATCGTGGCATTGAAGAAGCTACGTGGGAACTAGAAGAAGAGATGATTAGGAAGTACCCTTCTCTTTTCTCTTAATGTTTTCGTTGATGATTTCGGGGACGAAATCACTGTTAGGGGTGGATAATTTGTAACATCCCTAACCTGGGTTATGTGTTAACCCTCGATATTTTGCTTAATGAGGTTAATTATATGCTTGCTCTTATCTCTTGAAAAGTAATTAAGGTTCAAGAGAAACTTATATTTCAATTTCAGTCCTTTTTGAATAATGTTGAAACAATGTTTTGCCTGTTTTGGACTAAAGTGCAAATTACCCAAGTTGAGGGGTTAAATTGCACATGTTACATAATAAAATATTCCTTATGTGTTGAAGCATCATGAGAATTATTATGATGTAGTGGTATGGCTTTTACAAGCTTGAGTACTAAGAAAGAGCTGATTAAGCAATGTTTGTGCATTAAAACCTAGTTTTGGTGTAATGTGCAATTTGCCCAAAACCCAGGGTTCAATATGCAAATTACCACTTCAAGAGAGTCCCTAATATTCCTTGGCATCATGTAGAGAAATGAAAATGAGAGGGGCGTCTCATTTGTATCACTTTGAAGGAGAGAGAATCTTGATATTAAAATAATCAAGATTTAAGCATAATTGAAACCCTAATTTAATTTAATGCAAAAATAAATATAATAATTGAAGTACCTTCAACCAAAAACGAAATGGTTGAATTTTCATAAGTTTGAACGTCCTTGTGACTTTCAAAGGCACGAAAATATCTCAAGTGAGTGGAGAGCCCACTCACATTAGTTAGCTAAAAAGTAATATCCACTAAATATGGGATATTATTATTATAAGGGTTAAGGTGTTTAATTTGCTTTTCCTTTATTTCAAGGATAATGAAGAGGAATATAAGGCAAAGGGAGGTATCGTCGTATACAAGGGAGAGAGGAGGGTATGTGGCACTTTTGGGGGAGTTGAAGGATTGCTTTTCAACTTTCTCTCTCCTTGAAATTCCTTTATAAAAACTTCATTTTCCACTCAACCAAAGACTCTTTTTCGGATTTTCTTTCACTATTTCTTTGCAAAACAACCATGGGAGATAGGAGCAACAGGAGTATGACCCCCAACCTGTAGGTAAGCTCCATGATCTCCTTTCACCTCGAATTCATGGTGAAAATCACAAATCAATGCTTGATTTCTTTTTTTCTTCAATCAATCTTCAATTCTAGCCAATCCTTTTCACTCAAAAGCTTGAGGAAGAGCCTTGTGGAGTTGATAAAGCTTCATCCACCATTAAAGACGTGAAGCTTGAATCTTGGCTTCCACTTTGAAGGTGGGTTATATAACTTAAACCCTTGAACATTGTTATTGATTTCATATCTTTATTAATTGTTGATTTCTTCTTTATTTCCAAATTTTTAGTTTTATTGATTGATGAAATCACCATGGAAATCACAGAAAGTTTCTTGGGTTTGTATCTTGAATATGATCATGTCATCTCAAGCACACACCTCAATCAATATCTTAGGCAAACGGTTTCAAAAATTGGGACCAATCGATTTCAATTGAATTGGTCAAACACTTTTATCAGACCGTTTGGAATGGTTGACCATAGTTGACCATTTGGAGGTATAAGCTGATGTAATTGGATAATTGATCCAATGGTTTCTTTTTATTTGATCTCATTGGTTTCAAATATAATTGAATCATCAATTGAAAACCCTAATCTAATCGGGTTGAAGTATCAAAACCCTAATCAATTGGTTGATTGAGAACCTAATTGGTCCATTCAGTTTCAAGGACATTTGGACCAAACGGTCTAGAAACCGTTTGGCATCAAACGGTCTCAAACCGTTAGGAGGTCCAATCAGTTTCTAAGTTGAGTCAACCAATCGATTTTAAAAGTGGATCGGTCCATTCAATTTCAAGTATAATGCTCAAATGATTTTAAGGGCTAAGTGCCCAAACGGTTTCAAACCGTTTGGAGGGTTGAAGAGTTAAATCAATTGAAGGATGAATGGGTTCATGAATGAATAAAGAACTAATGGCTACAATTGAATGATCAAATTGATGGACAGTTCAATGTTGAAACCCTGAATCAATTTGATTGAAGAGAACCCTAACTAATCCTTTCGGTTTTCAAGATGATTTGGACCAAACGGTCTTGAGACCGTTTGAGTCCAAACGGTCTTGAAACCATTTGGAATCAAACAGTTTCAAAACCGTTTGATGGTTTAAGGGGTCAAACCGATTGAAGTTTTCAAAGGTCAAAAATCGATTGGAGTTCAATATACCCTAAATCAGTTGGAGATTTAAGGTGAAGATAAATCAAATTGATTTCTTGATTGATGATGATAATTATCAAACATATGTACAAAGGTGGTATTCCTAAGGTACTTAATGAGTAAGAATATCTAAAGGAGTTAACCTTTGGAACTTATGGAAACAATGACTCAATATACAATGCTAACCCTATATGTTTGAATTTGAATATAGGATTGATACTCAATCTGATCAAGATCAGAGTAATAAATGTCCCAGAGAGGATAAGAGAGAGAATTACATACATGTATAATGATCATGTAGTAATTAAGCCCTAACACATTCAAAATGAATGGGATACCTAATTAGGGCATGATCCTTGATAAAGCGATCATAAAACCCTAATTGAGATGATTGATGAACCCAAACCATAATTTAGGGCAATTCTAAGTGAAACCCTAATCTAGGGGGATGATGTGATTCTAATTTGGGTAATGGGATATGAGAAACCCTAATTTGAAGAGAATAGTACATCCTAACCTTGATTTAGTTAATGGATGTGAGAAATCCTAATTGGGATGAATAGTAAACCCTAATTATGGGTAATTGAATGTAAACCCTAATTGGGATGAATAGTAAACCCTAATTGAGGAGGAATCCTAATTGAGATGAATTTGGGAGATCCTAACAATAATAAGGGAATAGTGATGCTACCCTTGTATTACATGGTGTTGAATTATATAATTGTTATCACGTGTACAACCATGCAGGTTTCATGAAATTATAAGCATAGTCGGGTATGAGCTATGATATTTCCTTTATTACTTTACGGGCCTTGTGAGCCATAATATACTTTGTTGCCTAGTGAGAGGTAACAAGAGATGAAATGGGCCTTGTGAGCCATGTGATATACTTATTATACAAGTATCATGTTTACCTTGGTCAGATGACCTGAAGGTATTCGTTACATGATAAGTGGTAACAACTGTTCTATGTTGAATTGAGGGTTGGAATACCCATTTTCTATAATCATGGTAATGAGTTTGTGAAAGATTGAGAATGCTCCTGATGAGATGAGGGATTGAGATCCCAATGTGTTATTAAAGTTGAACAAAACCTGATGAAAGTATTACACTTTTTTTACAGCATATATTATAACAATTGTTGTTTGAAAACATGATTGATGCTAAAAGAAAATGATAATGCACTTAATTAATCAAGTGATATCATATAATGTAGTTGCCCTGACCACAGATCCATCAGCGTCAGAATTTGCTGAATGGTGAAACAAGTTTAACTCGGCGTGCATATTTTTTAATATGTGGGGGTAATTGGGCAATCATATCCTTATGCCCCATAGGAATGGCTGCAGGCTATCTCCTATGTATGGGATTGGTTTCGGACCATACCCCAATAAGAGTATGGCTACGGGCCATGACTCCATGATATGATACCAGGCATTAGCTACGGGCCATAACCCTGAAGAGAGTATATGTTGTAGGCTATAACTCTATAGTGAAGATGCCATTATACCTGGCGAGCTATTTTGCGGTTTGACACGTGATGTCTCTGCCAGATAATATCGTACTGACCGAGAAGGATGAGGTCTTGGAGTCTGTCTCTTCCATTGACTTTGTGTGGTACCGATGTTTTACGTAATCGTGGTCGGTTAGAGTATGAATGGTATACTTCATCTCTTCAGGGCATTAATTCAGAATGTTTGTAAAACGTAATCAGCTGTGTAGCGTATATGTTTAAGGTTGAAATATGAGAATCATTGGCTGATGTTACCTTGCTTAGCATGTTCTAGATGAATAAAGGTTATGTATGTTCTTCAAATCCTTATTGGATAAGTGACATGCTACTTTATCAAGTTATAACTGATATGCTGTGAATAAGAATATTGCTCTAAATCTGTTTAGACATTGAATTATCTACTGCTAAAAAATATATATAGTTCCTCTGTTTAGTTTTATCTTATTAAACTGCAATAATAATGTTTCTGGCGGAGAGTTATATCTCTCGTTGGGGTAATTTCAAATTGTCTCACCCCCGTAGGATCCAACTTTTTAGGTATATGAGGAGGAAGAGGTAGAAACCCTTCAGCAGGGGAAGAGTAGTAGCAGCAAGAACAACAGTGAGTTCTCAGGTGGAGACACTAGTTTCCAAGTCTTGTATATGTATACATAGAGTCCTATGTGTCGTCTATATACTGTCAAGTCCTCGGAGTAGTAGTTAGTTTAATGAAATGATCTGAAATTTTGGCTTGATGCCTCAATGTTTTTATGATGCATATGTATAGTTCAAATAGGGTAGTTGATGCTTGTAACCTTGACAAGGAATGGTACAAGAGATGTACTGGTGAACCAGAATGTAATCTAATTACTTTGGTTCTTTTTGAAAGAGTTTTCCAATGTATGGATCTCTTTGTGAATGATTTTAATTTTTAGTGATTTTCATTAATCCACTGCGAATGATACGCTTCCGCTTAGTTAATAGTGTTTTCGTGAGTTGGATGCCATATATATATATATATATATATATATATATATATATATATATATATATATATATATATATATATATATATATATATATATATATATATATATATATATATATATATATATATATATATATATATATATATATATATATATAATCTCGTAATCTCTGTCCTCTAATCCTCCCCGGTCGCGTGGTCCAATAAAAAAGTGATTGAGTAGTTTGTGTGGGAAAGAATTAATACCTCTGCACATGAAAATTGATGCAGACATGAGGAGAGGTTGAGGCCAGAGTTTTTAATGGAGAGGGAGAAAAATAAATAAAACACAGTGCCCATTTTTTGTGCTTTATAAGCTAGCACGATGTTTTTCTCTTTTTTTCTATGTAATATCTTTTTTTTTGTTTTGTTCACCTTTCCCTTATTTTCAATTCAGAATGTTTCTTTTTTCGCTCCTTATAATTTCATTTCATTCTAAGGCAACAAGTTTTGTTCCAAATAATTTATTTTCCAACTAAAGATTATGATATTTTCCCATTATATTTCCTCATTTTTTAGGATCAGCAACCCCTTTACCCGGTCAAGTAATGTTAAATTTGGGGAGGGGGAAACAAAGAATAATTGATTAAAAAGGCGTATTGGAAAGGATCTTGGTCAACTTTGGGTGTATAAAACAATTATGTAAGGTTGTTACTAGGAGGTTCTTAAAAAAAAGAAACAATAATGGACGATGATTCAAATCGGAAAGGATAAAAGGAGATGTTTATTGGTGATGATGACATGAGACAAGTTAAAAAAGAAACTAGGATCAGGAAAATAATGATGACATGAATCAAACTTGACTCGAAAGGATACATTTCTTGGCATTGCTATTGCAGAACAAAATGAGAAAATGAATCCTTGGATCAAAATAAAGTTTTCATTGGCGTCATGGGCTATGGGAGATGGATTTCACATACACTAAGGCGAAGAGGATGTCAGGAAGTGACAGCTATATAAATAAGACTTAGTGGAGGCAGATAACGGGTAATGATGGTCGTGAAAGAGTGTGCATGTGTTAATAAGATTTTATTTTCAAAAAAATAAGAATAAGAAAGTAGATGACCATAGAGGCCAACATGATGTCTGGTGGGAGTCCAAGCCAAGAAGGGATGGTGTCTGCTTATAGGTGAAGACTCTCTCTTTTTCTCTGTGGATTAGGATCGATGTTGCGTTGGCATGGGAAAAATATGATGAGGGACTGATGGGATATTTTTCTTATTGATAAAGGCAAATTTTCCCCATATATACAAGAAAGGAGGAAACTACAAGGGAAAGCAAACTTCACCCTAGTGGGCCAAGACAGTTAGGCCCATTTACCATAATAAGCTGGATAACAATAATTCCAACAAGTAGAAAACAAACTTGTTCTTAGTCAAGGTCATCATCTTGTCTAAGATCATGTACTTGATCAGCTCAATGTCTTTGTTTATATTGAATGTGTGACACTTATTTTGAATAGAAGATGTGATAAAATGGATGGAATACTTTTAGTTTAATGCAATACAATGAATGACTTACATCTATAGTTCACTGGATAGAATATTGAGTATACTTATTTGTGACACAAGCATAGATTTTGATTTCTACAATCTAAAATTCTAAAATTATGATGGTACTCGAAAACTACTTTTTTGGAATATATTTATTTAGGTTCCATATTGACTCTGACCCAAATCAGGTGAGAGAATGCTAGTAATGGGAATGTGTCAAAGAAAACCGCAAAGATGGTCACCATAGTGGGGGTACAACATGCTTACACATGCTTCAATGAAAAGTTCAGATTTTCGATCATTGACAAAACATTGGAAAGGCTAATGTTTGGGCATCGACAAAGTGAGATAATGCCTGAGAGATATGGATTTCAAGTGAGCTGAACTCCTATGGTCATCATCATATGACACCAACTTGACAAGGGAGATTGCACTTGGGGCTGGTTTGGTTGGATGTAGTGGGGTGTAGTTGTGTCAGTTTGCAATATAAAAATATACATAATACTCACACTTTGTCATCGACTCTGCCCTACCAAATAGCCACTTGGCCGGAATTTTTCAAAGAAGAATGTCATGTTTTATATTATATGTATGGCTAGTAATTTAAGAGTCATTTGACTATTATGAGACGTACATATTGTAATTTCATAGTAATGTATTATATATAAAGGAGAGTTAAAATGTTGTTGTGGTTACCTTAAGTAGACTACCATACTAAGAAATTTGTAGACCCAACTCGGACACAAAAATAAATATACCACACTCGTCTATGCCATCGTCAGCCTAAAGGAAGTAAGTACTCAAGGACCTAGAATCAGCTAGCTATGAGTCCACCTCAGCCGCCGCAAAACTAGAGATGACGGTAACATCGAGCTATGGCTCCCTGTGTTAATATGGATTTCTAATAAAGTAGTGTCCATTGCAATGATCTGGGGATGATGTATGGTTGCACATGACATAACTAAGTGACACTAATTTATTAGAAAATAGTTATTATTCACAAACTGCGTTCATTGTTTCCTAAAAGTAACAGTCAAATCGTCAAAAGACAATGACTTACATAAAAGCTATTTCTCTAGTACGTTAATCCAATTTATGTTTATGGAGATCCTTGGTCAAGCGTTTCTCGTTTTCTCTATTCCCGAGCTCGTGGGAACAGTAGGTCAGTGTGGAGAGTTCTGCCATGATAATTTAATTAGTCTACGTCCACCTTTTTATAAACTTAAAATAATCTATTCAGAGACCCTCAAACCATTTCAAGGTTCGTTTAAAGATGTAATTCACAAGAGAATATATGTGTAGCAAACGGCAGTGCTACTAATTCATGAAATCTACATTCACTTTTTCTTTTTTCATAGTTAAAAAAAAAAATTGCAATTTTTCCCAGGTTGGTTTCTAAATACAATGCATAAATATGCATCGAAAGGTAGGGTTGTAGACTTACAAAGTCTATAATACATATTTAGATCAACCAAAAAGAAAATCAATAGCTTTTCTTGAGTTGAACAGATTGAGTTGTTTGACACTTTGATATTTCCTGAAACACCTTCAAACACTAAATCAACAGTATTCAATATCATATTAGATGGTTGTAGACAGAGCCTTGCTACATCGGTGGAGTGTCGGAACACTTGTCCCTGGATTTGATCTATCGACGGGGCGTTCGACCATGAAAAACGGGTCTCTCGATCATGATGAAGTAAAAGAGGCACCATGCGTAATCGCTATCATTGTTTTTTCATATATTGCTGAATTGGCTGAGTACATTACAAGTCTTACTCCATATACAAGATTGGAAGAAAAAGAAACTAATTTAGTACACTTTTATAAAAATATTTACCAACATATTACATTTTGTAAAATATTTCTCAAAATAGCACATTTTGTATGAAACCCGCCACTTTTAGTGGTGTTTTCTATATGCGAGTTTGAAAAGCGTCACAATAATTGGTGTGTCTACTTTTAAATATAAAATTTTGAAGAAAAAAAATAAAATTTTGAAAAACGCCACATGAAGTGGCGCTTTCAATTTGCACTCAATATTGAGTTGAAAGCACCACTTCATGTGGCCTTTTTCAAAAAAAATCAATTTTTTTATTTAAAAATAGACACGCCAATTATTATGGCACTTTTACAAAAAGCTCCACACAAAGTGGCATTTTCAGACCAAAGTGTGTTACTTTGGTAAATATATCGCAAAATGTACTATGTTGGTAAATATTTTTACAAAAGTGTGCTAAATTGGTTTTTTTTCCTACAAGATTCTAGGTAGCAAAACTACAACTACTACCCGGCCAGTGTAGCGCAGATGGTTCGGTCCGACCTGTCTATCTGGGAGACCCAGATTTAAAACATCCTGTTGCGTATTGTATTTACCATCTCTTAGATCTTAGATCATCTGACTTCTGGCATGTGTTTGAGGGAGGGGGGAGACTAAGTCTCCTTCTAACTCAAAAAATTACAACCACCACGCAATTAGACCCATAGCAAGATGCAGGGCCTCCGATCGGCCGAACAATGGGTATGCAGGTTTCCCTGGTCGTGTGTAAAAAGTCAGGGCGACCTGGATCAACTTGAAAAAAATCAGATTTTACCATGAGCAACAAATTCATCCAGAGAGCCCAGCGGGTGGAGGACCATGCCAGGGAACTCTTTTGTGTCCGTCGGGATAAAGGAGAAATCATCGATGACGTGTAACTCCAGCGACACATACCTTTTTTTTCTTAATCCAAATCCCGCCCTCAATCTTGGGCGCCGAAGACTTCGACGTAATTTGTTTGACTCTGCTGTCTCTTGCCGTGGAACAAACACAGGGTGGGGGTAAAGGTGGGAGCCCTAGACATGTGCGGACGGCTTCCTGTGACATCGGGGAGTCCAAGTATGGTCCAAGATCGTCGAGATGTTGTGGAGGCCCCTAGCCGCGTACTTCTTGCCCTCGGGGAGTCCAGGTATAAGCCGAGATCCTCCATCACGGCCTGTCGTACCTTCCGGACGGTGGATTGTTTTCCTAATTGCGCTAGCTACTACTATTGTTGATTGTGCTATGGAATTACCCTGGAGGAGACACGGAGAGTGTGTGTGGAGAGGGAGAGGGTGAGATTAAAAAATAGCCCTAAATTCCTTTTTGTATTCCATCAAACATCAATGCATCTAAGGTCTTTAATCTGTAACAAGAATAACAATGTCATTTAGGATACCTTCAATAATCATTTCTAAATTTTCAAACCTTGCCAATGAATATACTATCATATGTAATCAGCACCAAGGGTAGCTGACCAAATATTATAGATTATCCAGGTAATATATACATACCCAAAATGTACATGAGCTCCTATCTACTATATCATTACTAGTAAGTTTATGGCCAAATATTATAGATTATCCAGGTAATATATACATACCCAAAATGTACATGAGCTCCTATCTACTATATCATTACTAGTAAGTTTATGGATCAATAAGAGGATTTAGTAAAGGAAGATGCTAAGATAACAGACATGTAATCTAGTATTTGAATACTGACATATGTACATACCATTTTAGAGAAACCAGTTGAATGTTATACCATAGCCATTTTAGATCATTTTAGACTATCATCTACTAGATTGCCTTACCGCTTGTTAGTAACAATTTTTTATAACAGGACGAGTACATGAGACAAACCTACTGAATTCAGGCTTAGTTTTCCGGCACTTATTACTGCCATTATGCATGGTTTACTCATCTAATCTGTTGTTTAGACATTATTATCAGTACTTAGTTATCTAATATCTGAAATGCAGGAGAAAAGATAGCAGACCTTAAGACCGCGGAAGTGAACAACTGATCTTTGGTGGATTTTTTCACCGGATCAAGTCAAAGGAGTTCGCGGGGTTGGATTTTATTCTGACCTTGATTGGAGATGTTGGTTTTTGAGGCTACATCAAACCCCGTCAGACTAATCGCCACTACCACAAGTCTAACTTGCCTTTTAGGAGTTGCAACTTTGAATCCTAACTGGCTGACAGTTGAACTAATCATGCAGCAGCTGCTTCTTCTTCTCGAGTCCGGGAGTCAGTGAAAGAATAGGCTGTCAGGTTTGAAGGTTAAAAAAAAAAGAATTTTTTCACTGCTTTAGACAGAGCCCGCATCCTTTTTCCGGTCATAATACGGATAACTGATGGGTGATAAATCCAGCGCATACCGTTGAAGGTTTGAAAGTTAACTACAGTCATCGCCTACTGTTGGAATAGGTTAGAAAGTCAAACTAGATAACAAATGTTTTAGTTAAAAAAAATCAGCGGCCCGCAATTATTCTGGATAGGAGTCGTTCTTTTAGTTGATTTGATCACGAACATGATGAAGAGAATGTCTCACTCGCGTTGTCAACGGACGATACAGACGAAAGACGAGATGTACTACTAGTGCAACTCAAATGAATAGAGGCTTATTTATAACCTTACACGCACCGAAATTCAATTCTCTTTAAGATGCAATCACTTGATCGTGCTTGTACACGTTGCGGAGAAATCCACTAGGCAAACACTTTTCAAAGGCGAGGTGTGACGAAGCGAAAGCACACATGTGTGTGTTGTGGTCATCATACGGGCATACCATTCTCTAAGACCCTTTAGACACTACTGAGACATGTGATTCTACATATAAGGACTACAAAAATTCTAAGAGTGAGCAATGTGGGATAATAGTTCTTCTATTTACACAAGACAAAACACTACATTTTCCTTAATGTACTAGTTGTATTATATTGAGCTTGACTCGTGTGATATAAATGGTTTTAGCAGCCATAGAGGTTGAGCTAGCAGGCCCACGGTAGTGAGAAAGAAGAAGAGTTTTTTCCAAATAACCCCCTTTGTTTTGCTAAAATCTCAGATCACCCCTTGAGTTTTGGATAATCCTAAAACTCCCCTGAGCTGCTTGCTTCCGCTAGAAACTAACGTGGACGTTAGTTGCTTTTATATCAAGTGCTCGTGACTTTTTTCTGCAGCCTGTTTGTTCTTTTTTTTTCTTTTGACTTTTTTGTTGCATATCCTATGCTGTGCGATGAGGAAGTGCTCTGGGTAATTGGTCCGTGAACTTGATCATCCCGTGTGACCGTGAGAATCGGTGATGGTTTTCGTTTTGATAATTTGGCTCAATTCAGAATTATGTAAATATGTTGAAATTTAAGCGCAAGTCAGGCTTGGATTAGTTTGGTGTAATTTTAATTTTTTTAATTCATTTTTTAGAAATTGAAATTGAATTCAAAGAAAATGAATTCCGGATGATTGGCTGGAAATTTCATTTTTTGGCAAAGTATGACCTTTAAGTATGTAATTGGTTTGTTGTAATATGAGCACATTCTCAAAATGGGAACATAAATCTCTATTGTTTCAAATATCATATTTGACAAAAACCATACGACCGTCAATACGCGTTGACTTATGCCTTACAATTGAAACTCACGGTACCCATTGTTAGTTTGACGATGGAAGGGTCAATTTGTACGCACAAAAGAATCTCTATTTTGATTAGAAATCACCTAACACTGTAAAGTTTGGACATTTGACATCTTTAAATATTTGTTAAGTTGACTTATGTCTTACATTGAAACTCACGGTACGCATTGTTAGTTTGACGACGGACGGTCAATTTGTACGCATTAAGGATCTCTATTTTGATTAGGAATTGCCTAACACTACAAAGTTTGGACATTCTACATCTTTAAATATTTGTTGAGTTGACTTATGCCTTACAATTGAAACTCACGATACCCATTGTTAGTTAGACGAGGGAAGATCAATTTCTGGACATACAGCATCTCTATTTTGATTAGAAATTACCTAACACTCCAAAGTTTGGACATTCGACATCTTTAAATATTTGTTGGATTCTTATTTATTCGTGATAGTAGTTACAATTACGTTTCTTGATTTTAGTGCTTGGACATTCAACATTTTAAAATTTTAGTTATTTATATTGTCAAGAAACTCCTACTATTATGTGTCTTTATATAACTCCCATTTGAGTATGTGCTCATATTACAACAAACCAGTTATTTGGAACTCATATTTTAATAAAAACTGAAATTCCTAACCAATCATCCCGAGTTCAGTTTCTTGAAACTCAATTTTGATTTATGTAAAAATGAGTTCCCAACAAATTAAAACTACATCAAACTAATTGATGCCTAACTTTCACTAGAGTTTAAACATATTTATATTTTTCGAATTGAGTAAATTTATGTTCCAACCCCACCTTCCGGTAACCCCCAATTAAGGGAGACCGAGAAGTAGAAGCCGCACACATAATTTTCGGATCAAAGGTTCAGCTCTTAACCAAGAACAATTATTAAATTTTAACAGACTAAATTGAAAAGTTGTAAGAAAATAAACTTTCGCATACCTTTTTGAAAACTTAGATCTCTAAACTTATATCCACTTATGGATTCTACTCTAACTAATCCTCCTTGTATTTTACTTTATGTATTTCTCAATATGACGAATTACTGTTTGTCATTTTGGCTTGTACCTAAAACGCCGACAAACAAAACATCGGCCAGCCGAAGCTGGTATGTGGGGGAAACAATAATCATGTAAATATGTTAACAATATAATCATTCTGAAAAACCACTAGGGGTGAATAGGGTTTTAAAATAATTTTAACAATTAATTTAACTCAAACAACCACAATTGAAAATGGAAGAAGGAGACAAGTGTTTAGAGTGGTTCCAACCTTAGCAAATACTAAGGTTGTCAGTCCACTACCCGGTTGCTTACCCAACCGGGATTTTGAAAGTATCAATTTTATTACCTTCACAAGGAATTACACAAAATACAATACTTTCTTACACCCCTTGAACAGCCTTCACTTGAAGTAGATGCACAAACCCGAGGTAGCCTTCTTGAAGTAATTCCAAACTCCCCCTTGAAGTAGCTTCCTCTTTAGAAGTAACCTCCCGTTGCACCAGCCTTCTTGAAATAGCTCAAGGTCCCCTTCTTCACCAAGAAGATCTTCCAACCTCTCCAATCCACAGCCTCCAACCTAGGAGTAGCAAGGAGAGTACAAACAATAATAGTGAACAAGAAAGGAAAATGGAAATTACAACTTATCCTTTGAAGCACAAGGCTTGATTTGCCTAGATCAAGCGTGTAGATCTCCTAACCAATGTGTATGGAATTATGATTGTTGTGGATAGGAGATGCTAGCCTATAGGACACGAAATTTGAGCTAAGAGAAGAAGTAGCCAATTGTCAATATGCTCAATTGCTCACAAACAGGTTGCTCAATGTAAATGTATGCTCAAAGATTGCTCAAGTGTACAACAAGTGAGTTTAGGTGTCCTAAGGCATGTCCTATTTATAGGAATGTTCTACAAGTGCTTAAGGACGTTCTAGACACTTTCTAGGGGTTTTTAAGTGCTTAACTAGCCGTTAGGTATAAGTTAGTTGCTTTAACAACGACTAGTTAATTAATTATGCAGTTGCTGTCAGAGTCCATCTCGGTCGAGAAATGGTCGACTGAGATACCTACTCGGTCGAGGTCTTGTCGACCGACAGGCTCTCTGGATCAAATGTTTGCAACGTTCATCTCCAACTGCCAACTACCTTGTCAGTTGTGTCTAACGGCTACTTGGGTCTTTCTCAGTCGAGGAGTTTGTCGACCGAGATTGACCCTGTTTCAATCTTTCAATTAAGGCACTAAGTGTGTGTATGAGTGTGCATATGTGACACTATTGAAGGGGATGACTGATAACCTCCCATTTTGTGACGTTATCTTATTAGTTATCTTTAGTTTTCCATACTCTTTCTTAGATAAACTAAATAGAATCATTAAAATTTCTTACTTTATTTCAGATACATCAATAAACTAACTTTTCTTATCTTTCCATTACAGAAAACACAAAAAAAAATTACAAAGACTCCTCACGGTCTCAAGACCGCGAGAAGCCTCACGGTCCCAAGACCGCGAAACTCCTCACGGTCTCAAGACCGCGAGAAGCCTCACGGTCCCAAGACCGTGAGAAGCCTCACGGTCCCAAGACCGCGAGAAGCCTCACGGTCCCAAGACCGCGAGAAGCCTCTCGGTCTCAAGACCGTTTGGGCTCAACTTGAGCCTATAAATAGGACCTCAAGGGTCACTTCAAAGGGATCGAATTTCAAGATGCCCAAAGGCTGCCTCTCTAGATCCAGAGCACTCTGGTCTTCCGTCCACTGCCCCAAGGCTGTCAGTTTTGAGATCCGTGCTCATCATCAAACTACCTTCTCTCTCTTCTTTCTCTCTCCTCAACAAAGAAGGTGGGAAGAGAAGATCCTTCATCAAGGCAACCACGAAGTGCGAAGATCGTTGCTCTCTTCACCAAGGGTTCAACCTTCCCTCCTCCGTGGAGATGACGTTCTTTCTCTCTCTTCTCGCCTCCTTCTTTGTCATGAGCGAGTAGTTTCATTCACTAGGGTGCGGGGAGTAGCCCCGCTACCCATGTTTTCATTTCATGCGATGTAATTCAATAACTTGTAATAGAGATACTCTTCTTTTCAGTTTGACTTCAATCGCTTAATGAATACTAGTTGCTTGATCATCAACTTGTGTTACATATTGTCTTTTGGTATGAATTGTCTATGTTTGTACCCTTAGATCTGAATATCGATTGAATGTTGGTTATGGATGTATGTAGTCACCATATGTCTGTTTCGGTGTCTAGAAGTGTTTTCATGAGTGGAGTAAACTCACCCCCATCGTTGCACTTTCATACTATGAAATGGAATCAGTTGACGTATGGAAGTGCAACCTTGGTAAGGTCGAGGAACACATTTTATGAAGGAGTAATGCAAAGCATGTGACCATTCATTATGGAATGGCTGGCATTGCAATACTCCACACTTCTCGTAGCTAGTTATCCGAAAGGAAGCTAGGACTACAAGATACTAACTGATTTGTCTCTCTTTGCAGGTTGTTTTATTATGTTGCATGGCTTGATCCATGTGTAGTGGTGTGAAACCCGATAACATCCTAGTGGTTTTTATCATTGTTTACAACCTTAATCTTTACTTTCTTGCTTTACTTTCCTCGCATTTAGCTTTAAAACCAAAATCAAACATTCGATCTAAATATCAACTGTTAAGTAGTTAAGTAAAACTAAAGACGTTTTCCATCTTGCCTTCGTCAAGACCGTTGTCCCGAGGATTCGACCCTTAACTATACTACGATAAGACTTCTGCGTGTCTTAGCACACGTGGGTGGAGTTCTTACCATAGTACTATCAAGGCTAAACCTAAGGATTCATCACCTTAGGATTTTTAGTGGTGTTGCAAAACTCCATCAATGACCTATCTAAATGTGGTGTTTAGCTAGGGAAGATCTATCGCTTGATTTACATGAAGTCTAAGTACTTGTACATTATATATTTGTACAAGTTTACAATTTGATTACATTTCATGACATTTACAATCATTCAAGCATATAGATTCCCTAGTGCTTTGTCATCCACCTTATTCCTGCAACACTCAAGTAGCACGTTAGATCAACAAGAATGAAATGTTTGTCATTATCAAAACAAAGGGATTTATAGATGTCCATTTAGCCAACAATCTCCCCCTTTTTGAAGATGACAAACATTTCCTAAATATAAAATAAGAAAATATAAAACATGTGAGTTTCAACCTGAAGATTACCTTTGTAAATTTCTTCTCTTGTTTATAAAATGTGTGCTTATTATTCCTCATGAATTATGGAACATGAAATCCAATTCTTTAGGGAATATAGCAACTTTCAATGTAAAGCCAAGAGTTTATGAAACTCATTGATTGAGTTTTGCACAATTACTAAGTTTTATATTTATTTCTCCCCCTTTGTCATTTCAAAAAGATATCCGTTAAAAAGAAAACTCCCCCTTAATTAGATGTCCCATCAAATTCAATGAAAAAGATGTCATTAAAAGCCAAAATGATGCAAATAAAAGACATTGTTAAGAAGCACAAATATCAAAGAAAACATCTTCCAAAGGAGTGATAAGCAGTTGCATCCTTATTTTGTTGAATTGGTCTAGTGGAAGCGGTTTTGTAAAAATATCAGCCAATTGATCTTCCGTATCAACATGATGAAGGGAAACATGATTCTTAGAGATATGATCCCTTAAAAAATGATGACGGATTTCAATATGTTTAGCTCGGCTGTGTAAAATAGGATTGTGTGCTAAGTTTATAGCGCTTGTGTTGTCACAAAAGATAGGTGTAGATGAAAGAGTAAAACCATAATCGTTTAACACTTGTTTCATATAAAGCACTTGAGCAAAACAAGATCCGGCTGCCATCTATTCAGCTTCAGTTGTAGAGAGGGCAACCGTGTTTTCTTTTATGCTAAACCAAGATACTAAAGCTCTCCCTAACAAGAAACAGCCACCACTAGTGCTGTTGCGATCAAGTCGACAACCAGCATAATCAGCATCAGTAAAGCTTTAAAATCCAAGGATTGTCCTTTTGGATACCATAAACCAAAACATGTAGTGCCGGCTAAGTATCAAAGAATTCGTTTAACTGCTTGAAAATGAGAGTGCATGGGTTGTGATTGAAATCGAGCACAAAGACCAACGGAAAACATGATGTCCGGTCTAGAAGCAGTTAAGTAAAGCAAACTACCAATCATGGCTCTATATAAGGATCATCAATAGGTTCCCCATTTTCATCCTTATCAATTTTAATAGAAGTGGCCATAGGAGTAGTAGCATGTTTGCACTGATCCATCCCAAAACGTTTTAAGAGTTTTTTAGTATACTTTTCTTGTCTTATAAAAATCTCGGCAGGCGTTTGTTTAATTTGGAAACCAAGAAAGAAAGTTAGTTCACCCATGAGGCTCATTTCAAATTCTTTTTGCATAATGTCACTGAATTGTGTGCACAACGATTCATTAGAAGCTCCAAAAATAATGTCATCAACATATATTTGAACAACTAGAAAATCAGATGTATATGTTTTGAAGAATAAAGTAGAATCTGAATTTCCAATAGAAAAACCATTATCAAAAAGATATGTCTTGAGCCTTTCATACCAGTTCCTAGGTGCTTGTTTTAAACCATAAAGTGCTTTCTTAAGTTTATAAACATAGTCACATTTTTCCGGTATCTCAAAACCAGGTGGTTGGGCAACATATACTTCTTCTTGAATGATTCCGTTTAGAAATGCACTTTTTACATCCATTTGGTAGAGTTTCATGTTTTTATGTGCAGCAATAGCTAGTAACATTCTAATAGCTTCAAGTCTAGCTACTGGTGCATACGTGTCATCAAAGTCTATTCCTTCTTGTTGATTATATCTGTGTGCTACTAACCGAGCTTTATTCCTTATTATTTCTCCTGCCTCATTTAGCTTATTCCTAAAAACCCATTTAGTTCCAATGATGGTTTTATCTTGTGGTTTAGGAACTAAATCCCATACATCATTTTTAGTGAATCGGTTTAATTCTTCTTGCATTGCTATTATCTAATAGTCATCTTTAAGAGCTTCAGATATCTTCTTAGGTTCAATAATAGAAATAAAAGCCATGTTTGCAACATCCTTAAAGGAAGACCGAGTTTTTACTTTATCATTTGGATTTCCAATAATTAATTCTTGAGGATGATCCTTAATAAGTCTAGGTATAGGTTGTGTTTCAACTTGGTTATTGTTTGTAGTATCTTTCTCACTATCATTTGGTATGTTTAAGTTTTCGAATTGATTAGTGAGATCAACTATTTCAAGATTTTCTGATTTGGACTCTTCATGAAAAGAGACATGAATAGATTCCTCAACTTTTCTAGAGATAGTGTTGTAGACTCTAAATGCTTTGCTAGAGGTAGAATATCCCAAAAAGAATGCTTTATGTGATTTAGAATCAAACTTATCTCTATCATCTTTGGTATTTAAGATATAGCATGTGGATCCAAAGGTATGAAAATAGTCAACTCTAGGTTTCTTAGAATGTATTATTTCATATGGAGTTTTCTTCAAATGGGAGTGAACAATTACTCTATTTAACACATAGCATGCGGTGTTTACAGCTTCAGCCCAAAATGTTTTGGGTGTGTTATGTTCGAGCATCATAGTTCTAGCCATTTCTTGTAGTGATCGATTTTTCCTTTCAACTATGCCATTTTGTTGTGGAGTGCGTGGAGCAGAAAAATTGTGAGTGTACCCTTGAGATGTGCAAAATTCTTCAAATACATGATTTTCAAATTCTCCACCATGATCACTTCTAATGGTACATATTTTGTTTTGTAAAAGATTTTCAATCTTGGAACAAAATTTTATAAAAACATGAATAGTATCATCTTTGGTTGCAAGAAAATATACCCATGTATATCTACTATAATCATCAACAATAACAAAACAATATCTTTTGCCACCAATAGATTGTGTCCTCATGGGTCCAAATAAATCCATATGAATTAATTCTAAAGATCTATTGGTGCTAAGTACATGTTTAGGTTTAAAAGAGGTTTTTGTTTGCTTTCCCAAAGTACATGGTTCACAATTTTCAACTTGATCAAAGGATAAAGTAGGCAAACCACGAACAAGATCATATTTCACTAACTTTTTGATAACATGTGAACTAGCATGTCCTAGCTTTTTATGCCATAGTTGTAAAGTATTTTCATTTGCAAGTAAGCATTTTCCTACTACATATTTCATAGAGTTAGGTCTAAGAATATAAAGGTTTCCAACTCTTTTTCCTTCATAAACAACATTTGTAGTGTTTTCTATTAATAATTTGTAGCAGGTTTTGTTAAATAAAACATCATAGCCACTATCACATAATTGACTCACACTTATTAAGTTATGGTGCAAACCATCAACGAGTAGAACATTCTTTATTTCGAGGTTTGTACCAATGTTACCTATTCCAACGATTTTACCTTTACCATTATCTCCAAAGTGACTGTTCCACTCTTCTTTTCTTCAAAAGTTTGAAATGCATCCTTGTTTCCGGTCATGTGTTTGGAGCATCCACTATCGACCACCCAATCCTGCATTAAAATGTAGGTTTTGGTACCCATGTGATGGTCCGGTATGGTTAGAAGCATTTCAGTACATACTGAATAAAAATTCTAATTCAGAACTTCAGTCGGTCGACAACTGTTTGACTGACATCTCTCTCGGTCGACTAATCGTCGATCTAGAAGGTTGTTGTATTGCAAATTAAGAAAAAAATAGAAGTTCTGCCCGGTCGACCAATTTTTGACCGAAATAGTTGTTGTTTTGTTGTTGTAGATTTTGATTTGTTACAGGCATCTGGTCGGTCGACAAAAGTTCGACCGATTATATTTTCAGTCGACAATACTTCGACCGACTAAGTTTCTGATTCAGTACAGCAGTTCAGAAAATTACCATAATGCATGAAACCTTTTATTAAGTTGAGATAAGACAATATAAATTGCAAAATTGAGCATTTGATCATATCTCAACTGAATTGCATTTGACTCTACTAAGTTTGGGGTTTTGGGACCCAAACTAAGTAGGAATCCTTAGTCTTATAAGGGCATGAAAATGAATAAAGTCCAAGACGTAGACAAAAATGACAAGTAATAGAGTCAACTTCATTTCTCTTTCTAGGAATTGTGTTCTTAGGTACAAACATAGTCTGAGTCTTGGATGCTTTAGTTCTTTTGGGTTGATTTTTCTTTGGAGCATATCCCAAACCTCTTCTTCCATTAAAACTGGAGGAAATTTTCAGAATGTTATTAAAAATATCTTTTCCTCTTAAGTCATTTAGGTTTCTTTGTAGCTTTGCAATGTCATCCATCTTCTTGTGTAAATCTTTTCTTGCTTGATCTAAATCAGATAATAGGGAGTCTCTTTCTTTTACAACATTGTCATAGTCTAGATGGTTACATAAAATTGGTTGGGTCTGAAGATCATTTAGTTTAGCTAACAATTCAGTCTTTTCTTGAGAGAGAAGATCAACATTTGTTTCTAGAGTAAGTAACTTTCTAGTGCAGTCATTTAAAGATGTTTTTAAAGACAGATTCTCAAGATCAATGTTGTTCTTTTCATAAGAGAGATCATTTAATCTAACATACAACTCATCATTTGTTTTAGTAACCTTCTTTAGTTTCTTTTTGCAATCAACATACTTATCATGAGTTTCTTGCAGACTAGTAATTAACTCTTCTTTAGGAAGATCAAGAAGGCTTACCTCTTGAGAGTCCTCATTATCTTCTCTTGCCATTAGACATTCCACCTTTTCTTCCCCACTTTCACTCTCACTTGACTCGTCCCGTGCAGCTTTATAAGCTTTTTCTCCCTTCTTTTTGTGTGGGCTTTTCTTTCCTTTCTTTGCTTTAGGGCATTCATTTTTGAGATGTCCTTTCTTTCCACACTCAAAGCACCTAGGGGGAGAAGAAGAAGAACTAGAAATTTTGTTAGATTTAAATCTTTTATATTTCTTACCATTGACGATCAAGGCTTCTTCTCCTTCTTCGTCACTTGACTCCTCACTTTCTGGTGTGATGATCTTTGAAGCTTTTAGAACCACATCCTTCTTATTTCCTTGTTGAAGTTCACGTTCTCTTCTTTCTTCCTCTTCTAGGGTTGCTTCATGAGCTTCTAGATTGCCAATGAGTTGCTCCATTTTCAGTCGAGTGAGGTCATTAGCTTCTTTAATGGCTGTCACCTTGGGCTTGTATTTAGGAGGAAGTGATCGAAGGATTTTTGATACCTGATCTTCTTCAAGAACAGTTTTTCCTAGGGCATTTAAACCATTAACAATAGAAGAGAATTTTGCAAACATTTCACTAATAGATTCGTTTGGATCCATACGGAAGTGTTCAAACTTTTGTTTAAGCGTACTAATCTTAGAATTCTTAACTTGAACCGTACCTTCATAAGTTATGGACAGTCTATGCCAAATGTCATAGGCTGTGTCACAGTTTGATATTCTATTAAATTCTCCTACTGAAATTGAACAATATAAAATGCTTACAGCTTTGGCATTCATTTGAGCCGACTTTACCGTATTTGCATCCCACTCTGCATATTGTGTTTGAGGAAGCTCGTATGGGGTTGACACCATCCTCCATAAATCCCAACTGATGCCTTGGAAGTAGAACTGCATCCTTCTCTTCCAATATGTGTAGTTTGTTCCATCAAACGCTGGAGGTCTAGCAACAAGTCTCCCTTCAAGGTTAAGGTTGTTAAGCACCCCGTCACCCATTCTTCAAGACCTTGTTAGGGTTCCTTGAATCCCACTCTGATACCAATTGAAAAACCACTAGAGGGGGGGTGAACAGGGTTTTAAAATAATTTTAACAATTATTTAACTCAAACAACCACAATTGAAAATGGAAGAAGGAGACAAGTGCTTAGAGTGGTTCCAACCTTAGCAAATACTAAGGTTGTCAGTCCACTACCCGGTTGCTTACCCAACTGGGATTTTGAAAGTATCAATTTTATTACCTTCACAAGGAATTACACAAAATACAATACTTTCTTACACCCCTTGAACAGCCTTCACTTGAAGTAGATGCACCAACCCGAGGTAGCCTTCTTGAAGTAACTCCAAGCTCCCCCTTGAAGTAGCCTTCCTCTTTAGAAGTAACCTCCCGTTGCACCAGCCTTCTTGAAGTAGCTCAAGGTCCCCTTCTTCACCAAGAAGATCTTCCAACCTCTCCAATCCGCAGCCTCCAACCTAGGAGTAGCAAGGAGAGTACAAACAATAATAGTGAACAAGAAAGGAAAATGGAAATTACAACTTATCCTTTGAAGCACAAGGCTTGATTTGCCTAGATCAAGCGTGTAGATCTCCTAACCAATGTGTATGGAATTGTGATTGTTGTGGATAGGAGATGCTAGCCTATAGGACACGAAATTTGAGCTAAGAGAAGAAGTAGCCAATTGTCAATATGCTCAATTGCTCACAAACAGGTTGCTCAATGTAAATGTATGCTCAAAGATTGCTCAAGTGTACAACAAGTGAGTTTAGGTGTCCTAAGGCATGTCCTGTTTATAGGAATGTCCTAAAAGTACTTAAGGACGTTCTAGACACTTTCTAGGGGTTTCTAAATGCTTAACTAGCCGTTAGGTATAAGTTAGTTGCTTTAACAACAGCTAGTTAATTAATTCTACAGTTGCTGTCAGAGTCCATCTCGGTCGAGAAATGGTCGACCGAGATACCTACTCGGTCGAGGTCTTGTCGACCGACAGGCTCTCTGTATCAAATGTTTGCAACGTTCATCTCCAACTTCCAACTACCTTGTCAGTTGTGTCTAACGGCTACTTGGGTCTTTCTCGGTCGAGGAGTTTGTCGACCGAGAGTGTCTCGGTCGAGGAGTTTATCGACCGAGATTGACCCTGTTTCAATCTTTCAATTAAGGCACTAAGTGTGTGTATGATTGTGCATATGTGACACTATTGAAGGGGATGACCTATCTAAATGTGGTGTTTAGCTAGGGAAGATCTATCGCTTGATTTACATGAAGTCTAAGTACTTTTACATTATATATTTGTACAAGTTTACAATTTGATTACATTTCATGACATTTACAATCATTCAAGCATATAGATTCCCTAGTGCTTTGTCATCCACCTTATTCCTGCAACACTCAAGTAGCACGTTAGATAAACAAGAATGAAATTTTTGTCATTATCAAAACAAAGGGATTTACAGATGTCCATTTAGCCAACACATTCAATTAATCATTTAAAAACCAAGATTACATTTTAGATATAACTTTGCGATCCAAGAGTACCCTATCCTCTGTGTTATCCCCATTAAACCCCTCATGATCCACCTATCAAGTGAACCAGTTTTTAGGGTTGAGTCACATGGAACTACTCATAGGTAGATCACTCCTTAACTCAGGATATGCTAAAGAGTCTCATGGCACTACACGTAGGTAGCCCAGTTTCTAACTCACGGTAACCTAGACCTTGCGCTAGGATTACCCCTTTTTTAGCCTTTTCAAAGCAACAGAGGTGGACACGGATCTAGCCAGTTATATATGCACATTTATAGTGATAATCATAGTCACTTTATAGTTGCATGAAATAAATAGACATCCACCAGTTATTTTCAAGCAACCGATAAAACTTCGGGAATCGCTGTGAAACTAGAGTGATTATTCATAAGCATAACCACATACCTGATTTGATGAATCATGCAGATTATTCAACATATACTTCATGTATATACAATCAAGCCAAATCAACAGATCCAAGCAAGTCAAGCATTCATCATTTATAATCTGCATGTATATAAAACTTAATCTGTCACCTTCACATTATTAATCACATTAAACCCTACTCGACCCTAGTCTAGGGTTTAGGTTTCCTTAGCATCAAATTTATCATTAGGGATATGTTTCTAAAACCTAATCCACATGTTTATTGATTTAATGGCTCAAGAACCCTAATTCGCATTAGGTGTAGCCATGATCATCAAATCTATTTCATCATTACATTATGATCACTTACATTAAATTAAGTCTAACAAATTAACAAGTTAGGATCCTTAAACCTTATTATTCATATGCATTGATTAGAAAGTCTAATTATCTTCATTAAGATCCTAATCATGTTAATTTACCATAATATTCCACATCATCAGTTTAAATCTCAAGGAAGCATATCTAACATGATCAACAACGTATTAATAAGAACTAGGGTTCCTATGTATTAATCACCCTACATTCATGGACCAACTATACTTTTAGAATAGGAATCATATTTAGGCATTAGGAGTATTTTATTTGGATTCTACTCGTTCTCCTGATAAATGTTCATATATAACTTGTCTAAATCTGAGTTACCAATTAAGTTCTACCATTATTTCAAGTTAATAATATTCTGACTACTCATGCGTGGACACATCAGCATTGTGCATTACCTACAGGCTGCAAATTCTCTTCATGGGCCTTTTGGGGCTCAGCCCAGCCATAGGGGGTGGGTCCAACGAATATGGGACTTTGTCCCTTTCTCCCTCACGCGTCCTCATGACCGCGTTTCTCCACCGGCTATTCAGGCTGTAGAGCGCCATTGATGGGGTTGCACTACTGCCCTCCTCACAACGCCACGCTTCCCCCTTCGATCTGACGCCGCTCCACAGTTCACCTCCAAGATGCTCCCTCTCTTCCTCGCACTCGCATGAGGGGTGCTCTACGTGTGGTGCGACCACCTCCTGGACGGGCGTGCCTTCACGGACATACACACACCGCCCGGACGACAACTCCCCCAAGCGCCGCCCGCCAGTGCTCCGCCTCCTCCCTCCTTTTCGCGCCAGGTCCCCGGTGACTCGGCAAGGGGCCAAGCACCTCCGGTGGGGGTTCTTCAGTCTTGCCCTTGAGCTGGGCCACGTCGAGGGTGCCCAGGTTGGCGAGGATGAGGTTGGTGATAAGGTTGCAGAAGCGCCTCTGCCTCACCAGCGTCAGCAGTCCACTCCGGATCCACAGATCAGGGTGGCGTCGTATTTCTCGCCGACGGAAACCCAACCGCAGACTCTTGTCGGATGTGGCGACGCCTGTGGATGATCGGAGAAGGTAAACAAAGGGATATGTAAGGTCCGTCTTGGTGGGATTGTAGAGTTTATTTCATACATCTGTGCATATAACCAGAGACTTTCCCTCTCTTGTCGATTGTGTGTGATTCAACCCAGTTCTGAGGGTGTGTTCTCAACGTCCAAGGACAGAAGGGAGGGAGGAACCAGAGAAGGCACCGTTCTCTCAGGGTTAGAGGATGCACATCTAGCAAGGAGGGAATCAGGTAGCTCCTCTCATCTGTGTAACCTTGTGTGTATATATATACACATGTAGAGACTAGGGTTTACGAGTCGATGTGGTTCCATTTTCCATAATTGGCAATGCATATGTAAATCAAGGCAAGGATTAAATGCAATTCCTTCCTCCTTTCCATATTGGTTTTCACCAACTTCTCCGTAAAAGTACTTGGTAGCAACCCATGTCCAAAAAGGTAGGTGTATAAAGGTGAAAGGTGAAACGCCTATTCTAGATTATTCTTTGTCTTGTGCCCAAAGGCCTATTTAGATCCCAAGAAACTCTAATATTTCGAAATTCCTTTTTAAAGATACTTATTATCCTTCTAAATGTATCTTCATTCACTATTTCACATTATCTTGTTTATTTCTTATTAAAATATCTCTTTTTGAGGATTTCTCTTCATCTTTCTTTTTATTTTCCTCATTGGTATTCTTTTTAACATTAGGAATCCTTTGGATACGAAAATCTAGCAAGGAGAACTCAAATATACCTCTTTTCACTTATTTTCCATATTTTATCATTGTTTTAAATTTCTTTCTTAACAAAGAAATATTTAATTGATCTTTTCTTTTCTTATTGCATTCTCTATGTAACTTTAGACTCCTTGGAACCCAAGGAACCCAAGAGGCACGAAATCCTCTTTGGATGTGCCTTCTAGAGATTTCCACATTTTTCTTTTCTTTATTTTCTTATTTACTCAATAATGGAGTTTCTTTTGTCTTTTCTTTATTAGGCCCAATAGCCAATAAAGCCCACAAAACAACCATCAAGGCTATTGTAAACAAAATACATTTATTCAAAACAAATTACATCATTATTTGTTCAAATATCTTTAATATGAGAAATTACATTTCTCACCAAATTAACCCAAAATCGGGGTTGTAACATCCTTCCCCTCTTATAAGAATTTTGTCCTCATAATTCCATCAAGAAAACAAACAATTTAGGATAAGAGTTTTCCATGTCCATCATTGGCCCATATGTGGCTTTACCTTATCCATGGTGCCTCCAAAGAACCTTTATCATAACATATTCTTTTCTCTGAGTTCTTTCACCTTGGCCTCTATAAACCTCATAGGTGACTCAGGTCATTTCAACTTCCCTTGGGGCTCACTAGGTTCATTGCTCGCACATGGTTTGGGTACCTCACATAGTTCTCTAAATTGGACACATGGAACTCATCACATATTACTTTATCCTGAGGGGTAAGATCAAACTTAACCTTATCCACCAAACCATGTCAAAAGAACCCATGCATCGGGGACTCAGCTCTCTTAGCTATAACTTAGAGGGGTCGGATTTTCATGTCACATATTCTCCCACAGTAACCTGCATGTCAGTCTACTTTGCATCCGCTCATGAATCCCGTCGTCTCTAGGCTCCTTTCTGTTGGGTTTTAGGGGAGGCAGAGAAGGAAACAGAAATAAAAAATTTACTCACCCCAAACCCGGAACAAGGAAACGCGTCAACGTCTATATAATAGGAAAGGATGGTTTGTGGAATCATACCTTGTCCCAAGGCTTGCTCGGCGACAATACCTCATGGCTTGCGCAGTCTTCACCACCTGTCTTGGACGGTGTCTGTGCAGCTCCTGGTCGCACCTGGACTGTCGGGATTGATAATTGTCCTCCGAGCGACAGAGGTCTCCCGCCTCTGCAGTCATCCACACGGACTACCTAAAACTCCAATCTCCTTGTCCCATAAAGAATTGGAAGGAGTCGCACCCTTCTGTTGACGTACTAGTCGCCAACACACTCTCCTGCTGCCAGTTGCAACTTCAGTTGTCTTTTCCTTGTTGTGCCTTCCTTTTCGGGTAGCACTTGCTCGGGCTCTCTCGGTTACCAAAACCAGAGAACGACAACTTTGCAGAGTAATTGGTTGCACTGAGTTGTACTTTGAGAAGCCCCTAATACCCCTATATATATAGGAGGGTCATTGGATAGGGTTCTCCATCCCGGGCAATGTGGGACTAAAAGCAGGAGTAGAAGGGTTCGAGATTTTCCACAAAAGAAACCACCTCGCAACCTGAACCGATCGTTTCACAACTGAAACGGTCGGTTGGGGATCTGAACCTGTCGGTTGACACCTCAACCGGTCAGTTGGGACCCATGAGCCAATCGGTTCACTCTTGAACCGGTCGGTTTGTGGTCCTGATCAGTTCCCGATTGACTTTCCCTCTTTTGTTTCTAATTGGTATCATATACCAATCCCTTTCCCAATCAAATTGGGCAAGTGAAACGAAAGGAAAATTCTCACCAATCCTACTTTCCCAACTTGCTCGGTTGCACCAGTTGAATCGATCGTTTCAACACTTGAAGCAATCATTTCACCTTGTGCATGAGCCGATCATTTCAACACTTGAGCCGACCGGTTCACCCAGCTCAGCCGATCGGTTCATCACATGAGCCGATCGGTTGGGAGTGCAGATTGTGCAGAATCAGTAAATTGCGATTTCAATCAATCCGATACTCCAATCAATGTGTCCAACACCTTGAACATTATGATTTTGAGCTAGCAATTGATTGAGTGTTTAATTGAACTACTAAACTCCTTTAGTAATCAATCTAAACATTGTTTGTGGACAAAACTCCTCTTCCAGGTTAAATCCTATGTGTGTGACCATGCAGGTCCATTTCACGTTGGCAGTGAAGGTCCATAACACTTATGACTTCACAAGCAAAGAGTGGTGCCTAGTCACACATCAGTGCTACCCAAGTGAAACAAAAAGTTGGAGAACAACTTTCAATCCTACAATCCGTGAATGGTGTTACAGTGAATGTATAATTCCTTTGTCACTGATATCCCGAATGAACTCGAGGCATGGAACAGTCATCCCGTCAATGTTCATTCACTTTCTTGATCTCAGAGTAGACTGGAAGAGATATATATGACATTAATATCACATATTGATTCACACATGCGTGCACGCCTTTCTCAATCCTACTCTTCAAGTGGTCATGGATATCAAACTCCCTCAGGAGGGACAAATCCCATATCTATCACTCACCCCTCAAAATCCCCATGTGTCAAAGCCACCCAATCATCACCTTTATAACAACCCATGTTTTAGGACTGCGTTTGATGAAGTCAAAGTGTGCCCAACGACATGTGTTGAGTGCAGTGATTTCAGGTCAAAGAATCGCACTCACCACCATCACTGTGAGTACTGACTGTGACTACCATGTCATGGTTCCATGTGTCAAACTCACGGTGGGTCTGTCTGGTACACTTGTTCTCTAACAAGTACCTATGTGTTTGGTTTGATATCTCTATATCATGACTAATGAGATCATGTCATCAACCAACACCACAATCTAGTCTTGTGTGTCATTGCTGTCTATCTACCTTCCACAATGACATCCAACTAGGGACATAACAAGAATGTACAAACTCTTAGCATTTGTATGATCTCATCGTTCAGGTCCTGAACCTGAAGGCATACGTCATTGAGTATTGTCATTCTCTAGACATTCAATCTGTTCTATCCCTATCTCATATGACTGAACCAGAAATAATTGGAAGCTTGCCTTTGATGTTTATCAAATCAATCTTAATGTATCCCACCAATCATCCCATGATTGGCTCTCAGGGCATACATACCAACACTTTCAACCATTGCACGATCAAAGTGACTTCATCTACACGCATTGTGGCCCTTTTCTAACCATCACATGGTCCTTTCACCAACATCACCTTATTGAAGTGGTGACCGACACAACCTCTCTTACAGAGCTTCTTTAAATCATGATACTGGATATGGTGGTCATCATCACATCTTTCATAGGACAAGAACTATCTCTAGATATCACCCTGAACAAGCACACATGCTCTCATCAGACCCCTTTAGTCTGGATCATACTATCCATTAGTTAGAGGTGATAAATTGTACTAACATAGAGTTCTTCATGTTTCTACTTCCATCTCACGGAAGTGAACCTTTAGGTTATACTCAAGAACTTTGAACTCGCATCATGGTGTAGTTTACCATCTCTCTCATGCATAGTTCAACCAGATCTGTCGCTTGACAGAACTCTTTCTTTCTCATGTCATCTCGGTAAGGCGATCTACCATAACCTATATTGCATCTCAACCTTCCTTGGTCTAGGAAAACTTACAACATCCATAGTGATGAACTCCCTTTCTCTTTTGAGGACTCTTTATCCTTTATATCAATGTACTGGGTAACTGGTTTTCGTCCTTATCCCTCGGCTTGCATGGCCATATACCACATGCAACTTTATCGTAGGCATCTAAAGTACTACTGTCACTTATTATCTTTGTAGTACGGTGTATGGTGATCTTAAAATCATGATCTCCTGTATGCCATTATTCCTCAAGATCAATACCTCAAAAACCCTAAACCATTCTAGTCAGGGTTTCATCACCTGCTTTTCCAAAGAAGTGCATCTGATGTTCTACCACCATCCTTTCATTACATCAAGGACTAGAGTGGCTAACCAGACAACCATTAACTGATCTCGTTATAACAGAGTGTTAGCCAAACATATCTTCTTTTCCAAACTTAAGGTTAGTCTAACAACCTCTTCTAACCAAACTAGGCAGATATATATCGACCAGGGCATCCATTACTACTTCACCTTCTTATGTATTAGGTAACATTGAAGACATACATTTTCATGTATTTCACTTATCATCTCAAACTCGAACTCTAATTTTATCTTCATTGAGAACACTTTGAGCTCATCTTTCTTGGTGATCAAACTCAACCTTGTATGACTCGTATCTCATGATAAAAACATCCTCATAAGGTGACTACCTCATTCCTCTTAGTGTTTGCAAACCATCCATGTATCATTCACTTTACTAGGGCATGTTATCTTCTCTGTCCCCATATCTCGTGGCAACATTCCAATCTACATCATCTTTATCCTTGGTGTATGGTATGCGTGTTGTCCTATCTCTCACCCCCATAACAAGAGGAAATAAGCATTTGGTTGCAGTCCAAATACAGAGTTCTTCCTGTTTCGAGAGTAGAGATGGTACATCCCACCTTACCAATACACCTGAAACCCAAGTTGAGACGTGACACCTATGTCTCTACATCACAATTATCTCGATATCAAGGTTACTTCCATGGAAAATTGGTCTCGAACCTACTTGGGTCACCACACAATCCTTGGTCATCTCCTCTAGGTCTATAGGGTGCCGACACTTTTGGGGTCATCCCTCTTCCCTTATGCATTTAGAGAGTGCCCTACTTATCTGCCCTTTGGGTCCCATGAGTTCATGAAGGTGATCAATCTCCTAACCCATGGCCCTCAGACAATGATAGTTGTTACCTCCGGACCCTATGGTCATGTGCAACTAGGGAATTAGGCAACTCCTACTTTCATCGGTCTTATCCCTTCCTGACCCTAGGATAGACTTAGGATTCTTTTATAGTACATGTCCAACATAGAACCTTACCCAAGCCTTCATCATCTCTCTCTCTTTGTGTTCAAGGGTTGACTTTCATCCTTTCATAGGGGTCATGGTGACCTTCCTACCTTGGTCAGGTCCCATACTGTGTACCTCCATGGTAACACACCCACATTCACTTAGATATGGATATCTATGGGTCTACAGATTCATTCTCATACCATGTACTTTTCACGTAGCTTCTGAAGATCCTATGAGACCTCTTTAGGTTAACTTGAACCAACAAAACTGATATACAGTCTACCAAAGGGTCCCTCTCCCAGGATGGAAGGAAAACTTTACCTTAACAACAAGGTCACAAACGTCCTTATGTCTAGGGTTTACATCCATATGGGCATGCTTGACCCTAGCAAGCCATTAAGGCACAAGAGGACCACTTGTTAACCCATGCTAGGTCGCACTGGTTCTCTTTCCCATGTCATCACTTAGCTATGAGGGGTTCATCAAACATACCTTTAATCTTAAGGGGTTTCCCTTTTCCTCTATACATGAGGAGTACCATGCTCGAAACTATAGCAACTCAATTCTCGTTATGAGAATTAGGTATACCACTTCCCCTCTTAGGCCTAGGAACCCTAGGTTCACCTTTTGATGACCAACTACATGCTCAATCTATTAACCATGAATCAGGCATGTATAAGGCATGACACGCACTTCCTATCATCCTTCTATCAAGCAACACTTTAGAGTCGAGTCCTCCTTAAGGACAACCAACAAGGCATAAGACCCCACTAAACCTCTCCAAGGTATACAGAACTTCTTCTTCCTTTCTCAGAAGGTAAACACTTATACCATAGGCACATAGGTGCCAGAAGCCTCATCCTCCCTCTCGGGTTTGTTCCCTCTAAAGACAACCAAGATATCACCATCATCCAGGGATAAAGCATGAGGCCACCACTTTCATCCACTTAGGCTGCATCATTCTCAACTCCCCACTTTTCCTCATATCTAAGAGTCTAGGTTTATAACCTTCTTGCTTGGGGTCATGCTCTTCCTCTCTAGAACTAACCCTACAAACAACCTTACTACGTGATGTTCTCTCTCCATGAAGGATCAAGCTCACAAGCATACCTCTACATGGGTGAAGCCTATATTCAAGCTTATGTTTTCTCAAGGTTATCCATAGCTCTATATGCTTATCTCATAGTCTATTCCCTCATACTCTCCTAGCATGGGTTTAGCCTATTGCTCGCACTACTGATACATTTTGGGTGCCTATTATGCCCATATAAGCTCATGGGGTTTCCATAGGTTCTTCTTTATCCTCATCAAGGAAGGAGCTATCCTTCGCTCTGGCCTACACGACCCTTCCCAGGGTTGAGTCACCAAAGGTACTCGGTCATCCAACCTCTCATGGCTCATATGACATCCAAAGGCATGCCCACACACCTAGTCTATCGTGACATCTACCTCATCGTGTCATCTCTCTCTAACCACCACTTAGGGTTCTCGGAGGATGTGCCAGGTCTTTAATGGAGATCTTTGCCTCCAAGACTAATCTCTTTACTTATATCCTGACAAGGAGGTCTATTCTTAGGTCTCTCCTGAGGGCATGACAACTTATGTCATACGACCTAAGCATGTATATATCCTTTAGTTTGCTTCATCTATTAAGCTTATGTCCATGACATCTTATTTACATACTTTTTCATTAACTTGGTGGAGGATTCCTTAGACCTTATTAACCTAACCCATACCTCAAGAGGGTGAGGAGAAGAGAGAAAACCCTAATCCTTAAGGTCCTTAACAGAATTTGTGATGAGAAGGGATGAATAAGATGAGAAAGTCCTAAAGGTATTTTATTTCAATTTATACCCTAAGACTTTGGCCAGGCAGTCACACGGATCTGGGAGTCCTTGTATTCTGACTAGCGGTGCAGAGGAAAATATTGCCAGCCCCCAGTCGTGATCCTTTTCTAGACACCTCCATCTTTCGGATAATCCTCTAATAACTCCCTTGAGTTCTATAGAGTTTGTAAAATTTAATAATTATTAATGGTTAAGTGAGGAACCTACGCTCTGATACCAAATGTTACAACCCCACCTTCCGGTAACCCCCAATTAAGGGAGACCGAGAAGTAGAAGTCGCACCCATAATTTCCGGATCAAAGGTTTGGCACTTAACCAAGAACAATTATTAAATTTTAACATGCTAAATTGAAAAGTTGTAAGAAAATAAACTTTCGCATACCTTTTTGAAAACTTGGATCTCTAAACTTACATTCACTTATGGATTCTACTGTAACTAATCATCCTTATATTTTACTTCATGTATTTCTCAATATGACGATTTACTGTTTGTCCTTTTGGCTTGTACCTAAAATGCCGACAAACAAAACGTCGGTCAGCCGAAGCTAGTATGTGGGGGAAACAATAATCATGTAAATATGTTAACAATGTAATCATTCAATTAATCATTTAACAATTAAGATTACATTTCAGATATAACTCCGCGATCTAAGAGTACCCTATCCTCTGAGTTGTCCCCATTAAACCCCTCATGATCCACCTATCAAGTGAACCAGTTTCTAGGGTTGAGTCACATGGAACTACTCATAGGTAGACCACTCCTTAACTCAGGATATGCTAAAGACTCTCATGGCACTACACGTAGGTAGCCCAGTTTCTAACTCACGGTAACCTAGACCTTGCTCTAGGATTACCCCTTTTTTAGCCTTTTTCAAAGCAACAGAGGTGGACCCGGATCTAGCCAGTTATATATGCACATTTATAGTGCTAATCATAGTCACTTTATAGTTTCATGAAATAAATAGACATCCATCAGTTATTTTCAAGCAACCGATAAAACTTCCAGAATCACCGTAAAACTAGAGCGATTATTCATAAGCGTAACCACATACCTGATTTGATGAATCATGCAGATTATTCAACATATACTTCATGTTTATACAATCAAGCCAATCAGCAGATCCAAGCAAGTCAAGCATTCATCATTTATAATCTGCATTTATATAAAACCTAAAATATCACCTTCACATTATTAATCACATTAAACCCTACTCGACCCTAGTCTAGGGTTTAGGTTTCCTTAGCATCAAATTTATCATTAGGGATATGATTCTAAACCCTAATCCACATGTTTATTGATTTAATGGCTCAAGAACCCTAATTCGCATTAGGTGTAGCCATGATCATCAAATCTATTTCATCCTTACATTATGATCACTTACATTAAATTAAGTCTAACAAATTAACAAGTTAGGATCCTTAAACCTTATTATTCATATGCATTGATTAGAAAGTCTAATTATCGTCATTAAGATCATAATCATGTTAATTTACCATAATATTCCACATCATCAGTCTAAATCTCAAGGAAGCATATCTAACATGATCAACAACGTATTAATAAGAACTAGGGTTCCTATGTATTAATCACCCTACATTCATGGACCAACTATACTTTTAGAATAGGAATCATATTTAGCAATTAGGAGTATTTTATTTGGATTATACTCATTCTCCTGATAAATTTTCATATATAACTTGTCTAAATTTGAGTTACCAATTAAATTCTACCATTATTTCAAGTTAATAATATTTTGACTACTCATGTGTGGACACATCAGCATTGTGCATTACCTGCAGGCTGCAAATTCTCTTCCTGGGCCTGTTGGGGCTCGGCCCAGTCGCAAGGGGTGGGTCCAACGAATATGGGACTCCGTCCCTTTCTCCCTCACGCATCCTCATGACTGCGTTTCTCCGCCGGCTATTCAGGATGTAGAGCGCCATTGTCGGGGCTGCACTCCTGCCCTCCTCGCGACGCCACACTTCCCCCTTCGATCCGACGCCGCTCCACAGTTCACCTCCAAGATGCTCCCTTTCTTCCTCGCACTCGCATGAGGGGTGCTCTATGTGTGGCGCGACCATCTCCTATATGGGCGTGCCTTCGTGGACATACACATATCGCCCGAATGACAACTCCCCCAAGTGCCGCCCGCCAGTGCTCCGCCTCCTCCCTCCTTTTTGCGGTAGGTCCCCGGTGACTTGGCAAGGGGCCAAGCACCTCCGGTGGGGGTTTGTCAGTCTTGCCCTTGATCTGGGCCGCATCGCGGGTGCCCAGGTCGGCGAGGATGAGGTTGGTGACAAGGTTGCATAAGCGCCTCTGCCTCACCAGCGTCAGCAGTGCACTCCGGATCCACAGATCAGGGTGGCGTCGTATTTCTCACCGACGGAAACCCAACCGCAGACTCTTGTCGGATGTGGCGGCGCTTGTGGATGAGTTGGAGAAGGTAAAAAAAGGGATATGTGAGGTCCGTCTTGGTGGGATTATAGAGGTTATTTCATACGTCTGTGCATCTAATCAGAGACTTGCCCTCTCTTGTCGATTGTGTGTGATTCAACCCCGTTCTGAGGGTGTGTTCTCAACGCCCAGGGACAGAAGGGAGGGGGGAACCAGAGAAGGCACCATGCTCTCAGGACTTTGTTGGAGGATGCACATCTAGCAAGGAGGGAATCAGGTAGCTCCTCTCATCTGTGTAACCCTGTGTATATATATACACATGTAGCAACTAGGGTTTACGAGTCGATGTGGTTCCATTTTCCATAATTGGCAATGCATATGTAAATCAAGGCAAGGATTAAATGCAATTCCTTCCTCCTTTCCATATTGGTTTTCGCCAACTTCTCCGTAAAAGTACTTGGTAGCAACCCATGTCCAAAAAGGTAGGTGTATAAAGGTAAAAGGTGAAACACCTATTCTAGATTATTCTTTGTCTTGTGCCCAAACTCCTATTTAGATCCCAAGGAACTCTAATATTTTAAAATTCCTTTTTAAAGATACTTATTATCCTTCTTTTTTTAGGTAAATGTCATAGCATATATTTAAATCACATAGAAGCAAGCAAACACCTGCTTTACTGAGTTCGTACAAGATGAATGAGAAACAAAATAAATGTTTGGTCTAGGTGGAGATAAAGGCTAAGTTCTGATGATGAGGGGGAGGCACCCCTTTAACAAGCCTCGATAAGCATTCCAAGAAGAAATATCTAAAGTCTAGGAAAAAGATTATCAGCTCCTAGTTAGGTGTTTTCATTGATGTTGATGCACTATACTGACTCTTGTTTCGTCATCTACCATGGCTTTAAGGTCACAGAGAAACTTGGCTTCTGATTCACCTTCATCAGAATCAGCTTGTCCTTCTTCTGTTTGTTTACCTGCATTTTGATAGAATGTAAAGATATGCATCAATTTGTGATATAATATTTTGTCTCATTTTTTGGTTGTTGTTGAACATTTTGTTGTTTCTTTTCCTTCCATAGATTCCAACTGATGGTGATGAATATGTCGCTTCCCTTGTAGTATTTGTATTGTCTATTTGGTGTGATTTATGGTGGGAATGTTGCTTCCTTGATATCTAAAATGTAATTGCGTGTGTAGTGTATGATAATCTTTTGTGAGGTGGTACACTTGAAGGATATGTGATCAACTGAGTCAGAATTTGTTTTGCATAGAGAACATCTGAAAGGACCAATGAAGCCCTTTTTTGTAAGAAACAGCTTGTTATGCAGTAGAAGCCACAGAAATGTTTTATATTTTTGCGGCCATTTCTGTTTCCATATTTTTGTGGTGGGTGGGGCGAAGCCTCTGTAGGTGAGAAAAGAGTAGGCTCCCTTAACCGAGTAAGTGTTTCCCCATTTCCATGTTATATTGTTTGAGGTGTTGTTTTCCAAGGAGAGCTTTAAATTACAGAATTCGTCTTGTCTGAGATGCATGAGGATGCATCTTTTAAGAGAGTTTGTTCTGTTGCTGGTTATAAGGTGGAGAGCTTTATCAATTTTGATTTTAAGTAGATTGTTTGGGATGGTCCAGTTTGGGTGAAGATTTATGATTGAATTGTTTTCAAACCATGGATCGAACCAGAAAGAGATATTCAGGTAGGAGTGAGGAGGGGTGTTGATAATTTGAGTTATTTTTTGGATATTTTTGTTTATGTATTTCCAAAAGGGGGGATGCATATTTTTTTGAGACTATTGCCAGGGAGGGGATTTTTTGTAGTATTTGTGGTTGATGAGTTGTGACCAAATTTTTTATTTGTTTTGGATCAGGCTGTTAATGATTTTTGTAATAAGGTAGAAGGCATGGGTTTCAATATTTAGGATACCCCAACCGCCCTGATCAAGTGGAGCAGATATTGTTTTCCAATTTACTAGATGGCAGTGTTTCCCGGGTTTTTTAGATTTGTGGAAGTTGTTCCAAAGGAAATTTCTCCTAATTTTATCAAGGATAGATTTTGTTTTTGCTGGGAGAGGGATACAGCTAAGGAAGTGTGAGGTGATGGGGGTGATGACACTATTTAGAAGGGTAAGTCTCCCTGAAAGATTGAGGAAGTTATTTGTCCAGTCAGAGTTTTGTGTTTATTTTTTCTATAATAGGGGACCATATTGCATTTGTTATGTTGTGGGGTGTGATTGGTAGGCCAAGGTATTTGATGGGAAAGTCTTCTATCTTACACCTTAAGAGATCTCTGAATCTCTCCAAAGAAGTTTGATTTAGGTGAATCCCAAATATAGATGATTTGTGTATATTTATTTTGAGTCCCGAGATATAAGAAAAAATACCAAGGATTCGGAAGATGTTTAGAAGTGATGAGTCTTCAGAGGAGGAGAATATTATGGTGTCATCGGCAAATTGAATGATGTTCTCTTTGCATTCCCCAGGAGAGTTTATGAGACCACTTTGTTTTCCCAGGTGAATCATACGAGAAAGGATAGTTGTGATGATGATAAATAGGTAAGGAGAGAGTGGGTCTCCTTGTATGAGACCATTTGAATTATGAAAATAACCAAAGGGGACACCATTTATGATTGTTGAAAATTGGTTTGTAGATATGCATGCATGCATCCAATTGACCCATTTGTCAGGAAAACCAAAACCAGTGAGAGTTTTAGTTAAGCAATTCTAGTTGACAAAATCAAAAGCTTTCTCAAAGTCTAGTTTAATGGCCAGAAGGGGGGTTCTATTTTTGAGGCAGAGATATATAGTTTCATTAACCATCAAATAGGCATCTTGGATGCTTCTATTTTTTAGGAAAGCATTTTGATTGAGCAGAATGATATCGTTCATGTGTGGTTTGATTCTGTTTGCTAGAGTTTTTGCTATGATTTTGTATGAAGTGTTGATAAGGCTAATGGGCCTGAACTGGGAGATATGATCAGGTTGACTTGTTTTTTTATTAGAGTGATAAAGTTTTGTTTAAGAACTTGATGATGTTGTGGGGGTTTCTACTTTCGTAGAAAGATCTCAGAAAAGCAAGGAAGTCGATTTTGTAATGGTCCCATTTTTCCTGATAGAATTCTACGTTAAGGCCATCAGGTCCTGTCCGTTTATTTAGTCCTAAGTCTGATATGGCCGAATCCAACTCTCTATGGGAGAGAGGTTTTATAAGATCTTGGGGGTTTTTTATGTTTTCATGACAAATCCTAGTCCAATCCAAGTCATTAAGTCAAGAGGGGTTGTGGTTGTTGTTGAAAATGTTTTTGAAATGGTTTGTGATGTGAGTTGAGATAGATTGTTTGTGAGAGGCGAGTCTGCCATTTATATGTAGATGAGTTATGGAATTTTGTCGATAGTTTTTGTTACAGATTTTATGAAAGAATTTTGTGTTTTTGTCACCTTCCTTTGCCCATGTTATTTTAGCCCTTTGTCTCCATCTGGTGTCAATAAATTTATTGGTGAATTCAAGTTCATCTTTAATAGGAAGAATAAGAGCTGGGTCGGCAGCTGGGTCCTTATCCACAAAAAAGAATTGTTCTTCTAGATTTTTTTGTGTTTCATATAAATTGTTTGGGTTTGTGAGTTTCCATTTTTTGATGTGTGTTTTAATGTTTTTAGTGTTTTTTAGGATGTGTAGTCCTATGTTTTTTGTTTGGGAATCAGCTAGTTTCCAATGTTCAAAACAGGTGTTGGTGAAGTTGTTTATGGAGAGCCAACTATTTTCAAATAATTTGAAAGGTCGCTGACCCCAAGAGATGGAATTTGTGTCAAGAATGAGTGGGAAGTGATCTGATATGGCTCTGTGAGTGATATGGATAGAGGAGAGGGGGTGATTATCTTCCCATTTGGTGGAACATATGAAATGGTCAAGTCTGGCAAAAGATTGATTTCTTGACCAGGTGTAAGAGGCATTTGATGGTTTGATGTAGATCAAAGCGTGGTTTGTGAGTAGCTTGTTAAAAGTTTTATCTGCTGTAGACATAGTTTGAGGGGAAATTGTTGAGTTGATTTTGTCTAAGTTTTGAGTTGTCAAGTTGAAGTCTCCACCAATAACCTAGGGTGACAAGTAATATTTTGTAGTGAGCAAATTTAGTTCAGCTAGGAAGGCTGATTTGTTATGCCTTGGTTCCCCATAAACCCCAGAAAATGACCAGAGATAACCATCAGAAGAGTTTTTAAACGCAATGGTAATAGAGAATTCAAGAGTCGAGATGTTTAGGGCAGTTAAGATCTGGTTGTTGAAACCAACTAAGAGACCCCCTTTGAAGCCCGAAGGAGGTAACTGGACCCAGTCAGTGATTCTATTCCCCCCTATAGTTTTGAGAGCAAAAGGGGTCAGACAAGTTTTTGTTTCTTGGATACTGATCAGGTTGATTCTATTTTTGTAGATGTGTGAGCAGATTCTTTTGCGTCTATGGAGTTTGGCTGCTCCACAGACGTTCCAAGATGAAAGTTTCATAGATTTGGTAAAGGATTTCCAGGAGATAAATGGTTTTAAAGAGAACTCAATCTAGTTTATTTTGATATGATCAAAGTTTATTTTTTCATCATTTAAGACCCTTCTATTTGACCAGCCCATAAAAAGTTATAAATCATCAAGAGTTTTTTGTTCCTTTTCTTCGTCTACGAGATGGATGCCTATATTTTGTGAAACTATTGATGTTTGACCATGAAGCAAGGTCCTCAATACAATCTATATCGCCTTTTGTATCCTTTGTGGGGGATGGGGAAGATATATTATGGACAGAAGATTTATCACTAAGAGAACAAATAGAGGAATTTGACAAAGTACCTGGATTTGTCTTGTTGACGATGATATTAGTTTTTGTCTCTTTTTGGCCTGGCATCATAATCTTCTGGATGTAGCTGCTTTCTTTCCTTTATTTAGGGCTCTCCTGATCAGAACTCTGCAAAGAGTTGTCATCCTTTAGTTGATGGTTGTCTGGTTTTCTTATGGCGATTTGGTTTGGATTTTGAGAGGGGCAACTTTCCTTTGTTGAGGTTGGAGAAGGGAAGATGGAACATGCTGGTATGTAAGTATTTTCATGAAAGGAGGGTTCATATGTTCTGGATCTTTTCCTGTTTGTGTGGAGGTAAGTGTTGTTTGTGGAGGTGGAGTTTTTTCTGACCCAAACATGGTGGCGATCACCAGAAGATCAGGTATTTGAGATAGTCTTTCTGTCTTTGTTTGGGCAAAGCCAAGAAGGTGGATGGTTTGAGAGATCGGAGAAAGTTGTTGTTACGACCTCACCTTTCAGTAACCCCCAATTAAGGGAGACCAAGAGGTTGAAGCCGCACCCATTAATCCCAGATCAAAGGTTTGATATATAACCATAAACAATTATTAAATTCTAACAAACTATACTGAAAATGGTAATAAATTTTTTCTTTGCATACCTTGAAAAGTTGGGAACAAACTAACTTCTAACCTCAGCTGAACTATTCTATCTAATTCCTCCTTGTTCTTTAATTCTTGAATTCACAAGGTGTCAGTTTACTGTTTGTACTTTTCATCGTACCTAAAACGCCGACAAACAAAACGTCGGTCAGCCGAAGCTCGTATGTGGAGGAAACAGATAATGTTCAACTATGTTAACAATATAATCATTCAATTAATCATTTAACAATCAAGACTACATTTTAAGCCATACAACTCAATCCATACATATTCTCGAACTCTGGGTTGTCCCTGCAGTGGACATGATTATCACCTCTCTTTTAGGTAATAGAGTCGCATGGCACTATCCGAAGATACCCCAATATCTAACTCATTATGACTTGATGGTCCTACCTCCATGGTAGCCATGTACTAAGTCAACCATAGACCTGATGGACCTACCCAATAGGTAGACATGTACTAGGTCATCCATAGATCTGATGGACCTACCCAATAGGTAGCCATGTACTAGGTCATCCATAGACCTGATGGACCTACCCAATAGGTAGCCATGTACTAGGCCTTTCTCTAACCTGATGGACCTACCCATAGGCAGCCATGTACTAGGTTAGCTATTATACCACAGAGAGAACCAGGATCTGATTTTATAGGCATATACTTTAAGTGATAGTCATAGTCACTTTATAATTGCAATATGATCATCCAAACAGTTTAGTTGCATTCAATGCGATTAAACATCTGAGAAACCATCGGAAAACTAAGAAGTTATTCATAAGTAACCACATACATGTCTTGGAGATCTCAAGCAACAATTTATCCAAATCCAACTAGATGTCCAATCAAGCAAGCCAATCAATCAATCAAGCAAACATTGATCCTGAAAACATGTATAATGTCTAATTGTCACAAGCATATCCCAAACAACTCCTTATTGACTTGGGACACCTTTCTAAGGTTTCTAAGTCTCATTAGGATGCATTAGGGTTTCTTAGATCAACTTCTCAAACTTTATCCTTTTTAGGTCAACAAACCCTAAAACAATTTTTCCACTCATAAAAACCCTAATTACTCAAATTATCCACATTAAGGATCTTTTATGCTCAAATTGGCTTAGGATCATCACATCTCTATTTTATTTATGAATTAGAACCATTAAAACAATTAAATGTCATATTCATCTAAATTAGGATTTTCAAGTTCATTAGTGCATAAACATGCATGAAACCCTAAATTAAACCAAATATATAAAAAGATCATATTTTTAAATCCTATTTTCTCTTTCATTAACAACAGGTTAATATCAGCTTGAATTATCCATCTACCATCAAATCTAAGGGTTTTTCCTTAATTGAATCATTAAAGATGATAACTTTATGCCCTTTTCAAATTTCATGCATATTTAAGCACATAAACCCTAAATTAGACTAATCACGTGCAAAGTTCTTCCTTTTTGAACTCAATGTTCCTTTTTACATTTAACAGATTAATATCAACTCTAAAGATTCATTAAACCCTATTAAACACATTAATCATATCAAAATAGGGTTTCTTAATCTTTAATTCATTAAAGATAATGATTTACACTACTTTTCGAACTATGATCATATTCAGGCTATAAAACTATTTTTAATGAATTCCTTGCATTCCTCTGATCAAAATTCATATATTACTTGTCCTAATCGGAGTTACGAATCATTAAATATGATTTTAACAAGATTTCACTTACCCGGCCAATCACGATGCGCCACGTCGCTATCCCATGCAAGCGCTAGAATTGGAAAATATAACAATTTGACTATTTTGCCCCTACGTAAGTGGGTCGAGTCATCAGCCTTTGGAGGGCATATCGGTCCAATGCCCAGAGGACATCTTCAACCTCTGGATCGCGAGATGCAGCCGCCCTAGCTGCGCTTGGCGGGGTTCCTCCCTCTCCTCTGGGTCGAATGACAGCCACCAAAACCCTCCCATCTCTCCTCCGCCCTCTGCCGCCCTCGGGGCTCCTTCTAGCTGTCGCCAAAGTGCCTTCTCCCAAGCGGGAGAAGCACACAGTTGCTGCTACAACTGCAGCAAACCGGTCGTGGCTACGTAAAGCCTTGGTCGAAGGAGCAGAAACCGATCGGTCAGGGGTGATCGTGAGGTCTTCCTGCCTCCACCAAGACAACTCCACCGCCCCCTGGTTGCCCATGGTCGAGTTACACACTTGGTTAGGGTTTGATGAAGAAGAAGACGGAGAGGAGAGAGAGACGCAAGGAAACTGCTTGGGCTCGTCCAAAGGGTCTACCCTTTTATAGAGGAGGGTATTCATGCCCCAGCATGCTTGCCCATGAAGAAAACAAAGTTTTTCCTAAAAGGAAAAGGATTCCTTTATCAATAAGCTAGTTCTCTCTCTTCCTCTTCATATTCTTTTTTCTTTTGATATTCCTTATCCTTGATATATTAGAATTCAAATTTCTTCTTACTTATTCTCTCTTTCCTTGCTTTTTAATCTATTGACACGAAATTCTATTTCCTTCAATCAAATTTACTTTCTTTTTAACAATACATCATAATTCATTAATAATGCAACAAATTATCCTCTTATTTTACAATTTTGGTATTTTCTCTTTCTTTCCTCTTTATTGGGACTCCTTGGATCCCAAGAAACTCTATTATTTCTAAATTACTTTTTAAGGATACTTATTATCCTTCTAGATACATCTAAACGCATTATCTCACATTATCTTGTTTATTTCTCATTAAATTATTTCTTTTTGAGGATTTCTCTTTATTTCCCTTTTATTTTCCTCATGGGTATTCCTTTTATCATTAGAAATCCTTGGAACACGAAATTCCACAAAGGATCTCCTAATTACACCTTCTCCCACTTATTTCTAACATTTTAACATTATTTTCAATCTTTGTCTTATTAAAGAAATACTTAATTAAACTTTTCTATTCTTATTGCCTTCTTTTTGCAACTTTGGACTCCTTGGAACCCAAGGAACCCAAAAGGCACAAAATCCATCCTTAGATTACATCTCTTTGCCTTCTAGAGGTTTCTACATCTTTCTATTCTTCAAATATTCAATTATCCATTTACTATTTGAATTTCCTTGTTATTGGGCCCAATAGCCAATAAAGCCCACAACACAAACATCAAGGCTATTGTAAACGAAATCCATTTATTTGAAGCAAATTATATCATTATTTGTTCAAATATCTTTAATATGAGAAATTACATTTCTCACCAATTGAACCCAAAAAATTGGGGTTATAACATCCTTCCCCTCTTATAGGAATTTTGTCCTCAAAATTCAGGCAAGCAAACAAACAATTTAGGATAAGACTTTTCCATGTCCATCATTGGCCCCTATGTGGCTTTGCCATACTCATGGAGTTTCCAAAGAACCTTTATCATCACATATTCTTTTCTCTGAGTTCTTTCATCCTGGCGTCTATAAACTACACAGGTGACTCAAGCCATTTCAGCCTCCCTTGGGGCTCACTAGGTTCATTGCTCAACACATGGTCGGGGTACCTCACATAGTGCTCTAAATTGGACACATGGAAAACATCTCCCATTACTCTATCCTGAGGGGTAGGGTCAAACCTAACCTTCTCCACCCATCCATCTCTAATGGACCCATGTATTGGGGACTCAACTCTCTTAGTTATAACTTAGAGGGGTCGGATTTTCATGTCATATTTTCTCCCACAGTAACTTGTATGTCAGTCTACTTTGCATCTGCTCACGACTCTCATCGTATCTAGGCTCCTTTCAGCCCTTGCACAATCAAAGTGACTTCATCTACACACACTGGGGTCCCTTTTTCTAACCATCATGTGGTACTTTTCTAACCATCATGTGGTCCTTTCACCAATATCACCTTACTGAAGTGGTGACTGACACAACCTCCCTTACAGAGCTTCATATAAAACCCGATACTGGCTATGGTGGTCATTGTCACATCTTTCATAGGACAAGAACTGTCTCTAGATGTCACCCTGAACGAGCACACATGCCCTCATCAGACCCTTTAGTCTGGATCATACTAACCATAGTTAGGGGTGATAAACTATACTAACATTGAGTTCTTCATGTACCTACTTCCACTTTATGGAAGTGAACCTTTAGGTCAACCTCAAGAACCTTTGAACTCGCTTCCTGGTGTAGTTAAACCATCTCTCTCATGGGTAGTTCAACTAGATATGTCCCTTAACAGAACTCTTTCTTTCTCATGTCATCTAGGTAAGGCGACCTACCATAACCCATATTGCATACCGACCTTTCTTGGTCAAGGGGAGACTTATCACAACATCCATAGTGGTGAACTCCCATTCCCTCTCAGGGACTCTTTTGTCCTCTATATCGATACACTGGGTTACTGGGGTTCGTCCTTTACCTCCTGGCTTGCATGGTCATAAACCACATGCAACTTCATCTTAAGCATCTAAAGTGCTATTGCCATTTTCCATGGTGTATCATGATTTCCTGTATGTCATGATTCTTCCAAGATCGATTCCTCCGAAACCCTAAACCACTTTAGTTGGGGTTTCATCACCTTCTCTTCCAAAGAAGTACATCTGAGGTTTTACCACCATCCTTTCATTGCATCCAGGACTAGACTGGATAACCAAACAACCATAACTTTTCAATGTATCTTGTACATCTGAGTGTTATCCAAACACCTCTCCTTTTCGAACTTAAGGTTAACCAATCAACCCTTTCTAGCTTCTTGTCAAACAAGTCAGATGTATCTCAACCAGAGCATCCATTACCACTTCACATCCTTAGGTATTAGGTAACAGTACACTTCCATGTATTTCACTTATCATGTCACCTCAAACTATATGTTTATCTTCATAAGAACACTCTCTGATTCAATCATCATGGTGATCAAACTCAACCTGGTATAACTTGTAAGTTCCACATAGCTCGTGATAAAAACATCCTCGTAAGGGGACTACCTCATTCCTCTTAGTGTTTACCAACCATCCATGTATCATTCACTTTACCAGGGTAGATATCTTCTCTATCCCCATTTCTCGTGGCAACGTTCCAACCTACATCATCTCTTATCCTTGGTGTATGACATGCATAATGTACTATCTCTCACCCCCATAACAAGAGGAAATAAGCATTTGGCTGCAGTCCAAATATAGAGTTCTTCCTGTTCCAAGAGTAGAGATGGTGCATCCCACCTTTCCAGTACACCTTTAAATCTAAGTTTCAACGTGCCACAAATGTCTCTTCATCACAAATATCATGATATCAAACTAGTCTTGAACCTACTGAGGTTTATATCCTTGGTCATCTCCTCTAGGTCTATAGGGTACCGACTCTTTTGGGGTCATCCCTCTTCCCTCATGCATCAAGAGAGTGCCCTACTCATCTGCCCTTTGGGTCCCATGAGTTCATGAAGGTGATCAATCTCCTAACCCATGGCCCTCAAACAATGATAGCTATTACCTCCCGACCCTATGGTCATGTGCAACTGGGGAATTAGGCAACTCCTACTTTCATCGGTCTTATCCCTGACCCTAGGATAGACTTAGGATTCTGCATTACAGAACATGTTCACTTAGAACCTTACCCAAGTCTTCGTCATCTCTCTTTCTGCATTCATGGGCTGACTCTCATCCATTCATAGGCATCATGGCAACCTGCCTACCTTGGTCAAGCCCCATACCGGTTACCTCCATGGTAACACATTCATATGCAATAGAGATGGATATCTATGGGTTTGTAGATTCAATCTCATGCTATGTACCTTTTACTTAGCTTCTCAAGATCCTATGAGACCTCTTTAGGTTACCTTGAACCAACAAAACTGATATACACCCTTCCAAAGGGGTCCCTTTCCCAGGATGGGAGGAAAACTATCTCTAAGTTCACAAAAGCTCTTAGGTCTAGGGTTTACATCCACACAAGCCTACTTAACCCTAGCAAGCCATTAAGGCACAAGAAGAACAATTATCGAACCATGTTAGGTCATACTTGTCCTCTTTCCTCAACGTTGGATCAAGATCATACCTTTCTTTATCATCAACCTAGTTGTGAGGGGTTCATTAAACATACCTTAAACTTAAAGGGCTCCCCTTTTCCTCTATACATTAGGATTACCATGCTCGCTTCTATAGGAACTCAACTTCTCATCATGAGCATTAGGTATACCACTTCCCCTCTTAGGCCTAGGAACCCTAGGTTCACTTTTAGGTGTCAAACTGCATGCTCTATCTCTTAACTACGAACCAAGCATGCAAAAGGCATGACATGCACTTCTCATCATCCTTCAACTCAAGCAACACTTAGGATTGGGTCCTCCTTAAGGACAACCATCAAGGTACAAGGCCTCAGAACCTGTTCACTAAACCTCTCTAGGTCTAAGGAACTCTTCTTCCCACCTCAGAAGGTAAACACCTATACTGTAGGCACATAGGCACCAGATGCTTCATCTTCACTGTCTAGGGTTTGGTCCCTCTAAAGGCAACCAAGATATCATCAACTTATGAGGCAACCTCAGTCATCCATTATTTTAGGCTTCCAACCTTCTTGCTGGGTTTCCTGCTCTCTCTAGAGCTAACCCTACATCCAACCTCACCATTAGAGGTCCTCTCTTCATGAAGGATCAACCTCAAAAGCATGCTCTACATGGGTGAAGCCTAGGTTCGAACTTATGGTTGCTCAAGATCATCCATAACCCTTTATGCTCCATCATAATTCCTTATCCCGGGTTTCATCCTACTGCCAGCATTATGACGTGCCCTAGGTGCTAGTTATGCCCTACTTGTACAAGCCCATAGGGTTTCTATGGTCCTTCACTAACATCATCATCTAAGGAGCTATCCTTTACCCTAACATGCACGAACCTTCTCAGGGTTGGGTTGCCAAAGGTGCTAGGTCACCCATGGATCGGATGGCATCCCAAAGGCATGTCCTTTCAAACACCTGGTCCAACTCATCTTTCTCTAACCTTCACTTAGGGGTAGGGTTAGCATCATCCTCAGAGGATGTGCCAGGTCTCTACTTGCAATGGAGATCTTTATCTCCAAGACTAACTTATCCTCCTGATAAGAAGGTCTCTTCTGAGGACATGACAACTTATGTCATACGACCTAAGCATGTATCTATTCTTTAATTTGCGCTTAATATATTAAGCTTATGTCCATGACATCTTATTTACATGCCTTTCATTAATTTAGTGGAGGATTCCTTAAACTTTATTAACCTTACCCATACCTCAAGAGGGTGAGGAGAAGAAAGAAAACCCTAATCCTTTAGGTCCTTATCAGAATTTTGTGATGAGAAGGGATGAATAAGATGAGAAGTCCTAAAGGTATTTTATTTCGATTCATACCCTAAAACTTTGGCCAGGCGGTCACACGGGTCTGGGAGTCCTCGTATTCCGACTAGCAGTGCGGAGGAAAATCTTGTCAGCCCCCGGTCGTGATCCCTTTCTAGACACCGACGCCTTTCGGATACTCCTCTAATAACTCTCTTGGGTTTTATGGAGTTTGTAAAATTTAATAATTATTAACGGTTAACTGAGGAACCTAAGCTCTGATACCAAATGTTACGACCTCACCTTTCAGTAACCCCCAATTAAGGGAGACCAAGAGGTTGAAGCCGCACCCATTAATCCCGGATCAAAGGTTCGACATATAACCATAAACAATTATTAAATTCTAACAAACTATACTGAAAATGGTAATAAAATTTTTCTTTGCATACCTTGAAAAGTTGGGAACAAACTAACTTCTAACCTCAGCTGAACTATTCTATCTAATTCCTCCGTGTTCTTTAATTCTTGAATTCACAAGGTGTCACTTTACTTTTTGTACTTTTCATTGTACCTAAAACGCCGACAAACAAAATTTCGGTCAGCCAAAGCTGGTATGTGGAGGAAACAGATAATGTTCAACTATGTTAATAATATAATCATTCAATTAATCATTTAACAATCAAGATTACATTTTAAGCCATACAACTCAATCCATACATATTCTCGAACTCTAGGTTGTCCCTGCAGTGGACATGAATATCACCTCTCTTTTAGGTAATAGAGTCGCATGGCACTATCCGAAGATAGCCCAATATCTAACTCATTATGACTTGATGGTCCTACCTCCATGGTAGCCATGTACTAGGTCAACCATAGACCTGATGGACCTACCCAATAGGTAGCCATGTACTAGGTCATCCATAGACCTGATGGACCTACCCAATAGGTAGCCATGTACTAGGTCATCCATAGACCTGATGGACCTACCCAATAGGTAGCCATGTACTAGGTCATCCATAGACCTGATGGACCTACCCAATAGGTAGCCATGTACTAGGCCTTTCTCTAACCTGATGGACCTACCCATAGGCAGCCATGTACTAGGTTAGCTATTATGCCACAGAGAGAACCAGGATCTGAGTTTATAGGCATATACTTTAAGTGATAGTCATAGTCACTTTATAATTGCAATATGATCATCCAAACAGTTTAGTTGCATTCAATGTGATTAAACATTCGAGAAACCATCAGAAAACTAAGCGGTTATTCATAAGTAACCACATACCTGTCTTGGAGATCTCAAGCAACAATTTATCCAAATCCAACTAGATGTCCAATCAAGCAAGCCAATCAATCAATCAAGCAAACATTGATCCTGAAAACATGTATAATGTCTAATTGTCACAAGCATGTCCCAAACAACTCCTTATTGACTTGGGACACCTTTCTAAGGTTTCTAAGTCTCATTAGGATGCATTAGGGTTTCTTAGATCAATTTCTCAAACTTTATCCTTTTTAGGTCAACAAACCCTAAAACAACTTTTCCACTCATAAAAACCCTAATTACTCAAATTATCCACATTAAGGATCTTTTATGCTCAAATTGGCTTAGGATCATCACATCTCTATTTTTGGCGGGGTTACAGCCCTCCAACAGGCGCTGCGCGAGGATGGAAGGCAGACGATGGTGATCAATCACTCCTAGGTTGTCTGGGGCGCGTCCTGCATCCATCAGGCTTACTTAATGGTTCCTAGTTGCCCCACGGCCGCAGACTCCTTTATCTTTAGGGTTTGTTTACAAAGAAGGAGGAGAAGAAGATAGGAATTCGTGGAACTTCCTATAACTCGCCTCTGGGCTCTACCCCTTATATAGGGGAGGGTTATCCACGCCCTGGACTACTTGCCCACGAAGCAACCAAGTCCATTCCCAACTTGGTTTCCTATTCTTTCAATGAGAAGAGACCTTCTCTCTCATCTTTACCTCCTTGATATTCCTTATGCTTTGGTTATTAATAAATTCTAGAATTATCACTTTTAATATCCTTTCCCTTGGATTTTAGTCTATTGGCCTTGAAATTACGTTTTCCTTAACAGAAAATACTTCCTTTTTATTAATATCACCAAAACCATTAATAATGTATCACATTATCTTTTTATTTTGCAAATTTGATATTTTCTCTTTCCTCTTTCTTCATTAAATAGATTTATAGCCTGAATCTGATCATAGTTCGAAATATAGTGTAAATTACCATCTTTAATGAATTAAAGATTAAGAAATCCTATTTTGATATGATTAATGTGTTTAATAGGGTTTAATGGATCTTTAGAGTTGATATTAATCTGTTAAATGTAAAAAGGAACATTGAGTTCAAAAAGGAAGAACTTTGCACATGATTAGTCTAATTTAGAGTTTATATGCTTGAAATTGGAAAAGTACATAAAGTTATCATCTTTAATGATTTAATTAAGGAAAAACCCTTAGATTTGATGATAGATGGATAATTCATGCTGATATTAACCTGTTGTTAATAAAATTGAAAATAGGATTTAAAAAGATGATCTTTTTATATAGTTGGTTTAATTTAGGGTTCTATGTACATGAATATGCCTTAATGGGATTAGAAACCCTAATTTATGTTGATATGAATTCTAATGGTTTTAATTGTACAAATCGAAGAATGAAATATAGATATGATGATTCGAAGAGAAATTGAGTAACAAAGATCTTTAATGTGAATTATTTGGATAATTAGTGTTTCCTAGTGTATAAAAGTGGAAATAGTGATAAATAAGGTTCATATATGTGAGTTGAACTATAATGAAATATGATTTGTCAATTTGAAAGAAACCGAAGATGATAATTAGCCTTAATGTTTTGGATATGGCCTAAAAGGATAAATATAATAGTTTTAGTATAAAAGAAACATATTAGACTTAATTGACATTCAATTGTGCCTATGATGCTGAAATTAAGGTTTGTGAACTAAAAGAGCATTAAAAGTGATAAATGCATAATGAAGGCTAAAACCCTAATAAAACCCTAAAGTTGGCCTAGAAATCATAAGGTGGAATCCAAGTTGATCTTGAGGATGTTTGAATAAAACAATGACACTTGAATGTTATGCATTATTTTTAGGATATTGTTGATTGCTTGTTAATTGTGTTGGATGTTAATGCATGGACATCAAGTTACTATGGATCAGGTATGTGGTTACGATTATGAATAACCGCTTTAGTTTTCCGATGGATTCTCAGATGTTTAATTGCATTGAATGCAACTAAACTATTGGATGTTTATTTATTTCATGCAACTATAAAGTGACTATGGTTATTACTATAAATGTGCAAATGTAACTGGCTAGATCCGGTCCACCTCTGTTACTTTGAAAATGCTAAAAAAGGGGTAAGCCTAGAGTAAGGTCTAGGTTACCGTGAGTTAGAGACTCTTTAGCAAATCCCGAGTTAAGGAGTGGTCTACTTACGAGTAGTGCCATGTGACTCAACCCTAGAAACGGGTTCACTTATAGGTGGATCATGAGGGGCTTAATGGGGACAACACAGAGGATAGGGTACTCTTGGATCGCGGAGTTATATCTAAAACGTAATATTGGTTGTTAAATATGTAATTGAATGATTACATTGTTATCATAGTTGAATGTTTATTGTTTCCCCCACATACCAGCTACTGCTGACCGACGTTTTGTTTGTCGGTGTTTTAGGTACAATGAAAAGAACAAACAATAAAGTGGCACATGTGATACTAAACGAGAATTAAAGTGCAAAAGAGGATTAGATAGATTAGTATCGGTGTGGATAGAAGAATAGAGATCCAAGTTTTCAAAATGTATGCAAAATTTTATTTTCTTACCGCTTTCAGTATAGTATGTTAAAATTTGATAATTATTCTTGGTTAATTGTCGAACCTTTGATCTGAAAGTCATGGGCGCGGCTTCGACCTCTCGGTCTCCCTTAATTGGGGGTTATCGGGAGGTGGGGTCGTAACATCTTTAATGAATTAGACTAATCACGTACAAAGTTCTCCCTTTTTTAATATAATGTACTCTTACACATTTAACAGGTTAACATCAACTCCAAAGATTCATTAAACCCTATTAATCACTCTAATCATATCAAAGTAGGGTTTCTTTAATCATCATTATGCTAAAGTTGATAAATTACACCACTTTTCAAATTTCAAGAGGAATTGGTTTATAAACATATTTTATTTAGATTCCTCTCGATTTTCTGAGCAAAATTCATATATTACTTGTTTTCATCCGAGTTACGAATCAGGAGATACTAATGCTAGGATGATCAGATTAAAGTGATCTATACATGAAAGTTGATCAGAAAAACGTGAATAATCCAATAAAAATATAATTGGAACCTGATATTGCTTGCAATTTAAAAAGTACACAGAGTTATCACCTTGGGTGTATTAAATTATGGTGAAACCCTAGAAGGCACAGAGTTATCCAAATAAAAAAAGTTATTACCATTTTCAGTATAGTCTGTTAGAATTTAATAATTGTTTATGGTTATATGTCGAACCTTTGATCTGGGATTAATGGGTGCGGCTTCAACCTCTTGGTTGTGAATAATTGATTTCGTGAATAAATGAATAATTGATCTTCAAATAATGATATAATTTGTTGTGAATAAATGAATTTCGTTTAAAATAGCCTTGTTGTTTGATTTGTGGGCTTTATTGGATATTGGGCCCAATAACAAGGAAATAACAAAGAAAATTCAATTAGTGAATGAATAATTGAATAATTGATAAAAGAAATATGTGGAAACCTCTAGAAGGCAAATCCAAATAGGATTTTGTGCCTCTTGGGTTCCTTGGGTTCCAAGGAGTACAAAGTTGCATAAAGAAAGCAATAAGAAAAGAAAAGATTAATTAAGTATTTCTTTATTAAGAAAGAAATTGGAAATAATGCTAAACTGTGGAAAACAAGTGAAAAGAGATATAATTGAGTTATCCCTTGTGGAATTTCGTATCCCAAGGATTAATAATGATAAAAGGAATACCAATGAGGAAAATAAAAGAGAAATAAAGAGAAATTCTCAAAAAAAGATATTTTAATAAGAAATAAACATGATAATGCAAAATAATGCATTTAGATGCATCTAGAAGGATAATGAGTATCCTTAATGAGGAATTTCGAAATCTTTGAGTTTCTTGGGATCCAAGGAGTCCCAATAAGGAGAAAAGAAAGAGAAAATATCAAATTGCAAAATAAAAGGATAATAGGAATACCTAATCAAGGAAATATGTGATTTTATTGAGAAAGAAGGTATTTCCTACTTAGGGAAAATATAAATTCTAGAACAATGAATTAAAAGGTATGAACAAAGAGAATAAGAGGGATAGTTTTCGAAATCCTAATAGCAGAAGAAAAGGGAATATTAAAGAAATAAGAGAGAAAGAGAGAAACTAGCCTTTTAATATAGGAATTGCGTTCCTAATGGGAAAGAGGCGTTGCTAATCCCTAAATGAGCAGTGCAGGGTGTGGATACTCTCCCCTATATATGGGGTGGAGCTCTTGGCCGGTTTTGGAAAGATCTTACACAATCCTCTCTCCCCTCTTCTTGCTTCTTGCACATAAAACCCTAAAGAGGGAGTAGTTCTACCTATAGAGAAACAACGAATGTTTTCGTAGTTTTGTTGGAAGAGAGACGCACCCACGACCTCAGAGATGGAGCGGCCATCATCCCCGTGCTCCTGCACTCCCGCCCGACGCCGCAACATGGCTGCAGCACGGCTGCATTTGCAGCTCTGCTAGGCGCGACCTTGGCTGATCGGTCACGTTCCAGAGGCTCCCTTGCCTGCGAGAAGGGAGGGCGGAGGTAGAGGATGGAGTTCTGGTGACTTCTGAACACGGAGGTGATGGGGGGCGGCCTGCGACGCGTGGCCATGGCCGCTAGGGCTACAGCAGGCCGTCGGCCCAAGGAAGAGAGGAACATAGCGGCTTTGGACGAAACTACCCCTCTGCGGGCTGTAGAAGACTTTACTTATGCAAGGGTATGTCCGACTTTTCGTTATAAATGAAGATGGGGCGCGCAAGGTAACGTGCATGGGTTGGTTGCCTACGTGGCACCTCCCTATTGGTCCCTTTATGATTTATTTGCTAAAATCATATCTCCTGATTCGTAACTCGGATGAAAACAAGTAATATATGAATTTTGCTCAGAAAATTGAGAGGAATCTAAATAAAATATGTTTATAAGCCAATTCCTCTTGAAATTTGAAAAGTGGTGTAATTTATCAACTTTAGCATAATGATGATTAAAGAAATCCTACTTTGATATGATTAGAGTGATTAATAGGGTTTAATGAATCTTTGGAGTTGATGTTAACCTATTAAATGTGTAAGTGTATATTATATTCAAAAAGGGATAACTTTGCACGTGATTAGTCTAATTTAGAGTTTTTGTGCTTAAATATGCATGAAATTTGAAAAGGGCATAAAGTTAATATCTTTAATGACTCAATTAAGGAAAAACCCTTAGATTTGATGATAGATGGATAATTCAAGCTGATATTAACATGTTGTTAATGAAAGAGAAAATAGGATTTAAAAATATGATCTTTTTATATAATTGGCTTAATTTAGGGTTTTGTGCACAAATATGCATTAATGAGTTTGAAAACCCTAATTTTGATGAATATGGCAAAAATATATGTGTCCAGGTTGACATTTCGAAGGCTTATGATTCTGTGAATTGGAAGTATATGTTTTCTGTGATGAGAAGAATGGGTTTCTCCTGCAAGTGGATTAGATGGATTGAGGTCATCTTCAGTACTACCTCCTATCAAATTCTTGTTAATGGTGAGGTAACCAGGAATATTTTTCCTATGAATGGTGTTAGACAAGGCGATCCTATTGCGCCCTATCTCTTCACCATTGCTATGCAGGGTCTGTCTGAGATGATAAAGAATGAGCCTAACTATGCCCCTATCCAGGTGTCTAAGAATATGAGATGTTCCCATCTTATTTTTGTTGATGATCTCATGATGTTTTCCAAAGCTGGTAATGACAAGGCTGAGAATATGAGGTCCTTGTTGGATGATTTTGCTTCCTTGTCTGGCTTATGTATCAATAAAAACAAGAGTATGATTCTTATGAACCCTACCAAAGATGCGGAGGATATCTCTAATATCTTGGGTATAAAGATTGGCAAGTTAGAGGATGCTAAATATCTTGGCCTTCCTATCTTTCCTGGTAAACTCAATAAGAATTATTGTGGTAGACTTATTGATAGAATCAATAGAAGAATGGAAGGGTGGAAATCAAAGACTTTGTCCTTGGCTGGTAGGGTAGAGCTGGTTAAATCTACTTTATCTACTTTACATCTTTATTGGATCCTTTCCTTCCCTCTACCTAGCTCTATTTTGGATGACATTGATAGAATCTGTCGCAACTTCATTTGGGGGGACTCTGAGTTGAAATCTAACCTTCACCTTATAAAATGGGAGAATATCACTTTACCTAAAGCTGAAGGTGGTCTTGGTTTAAGGAAGAGCAAAGAGGTGGCAGAAGCTTGCATCATTTTAAATGCTTGGGATGTGGCACGGAAGAAGGATTCGTTGTGGGTTAAATGGGTGAATGAGAAGTACTTAAGGAAGGAAACTTTTTGGAGTGTGAATGTATCTACTAATTTTTCGTGGATGTTCAATAATCTCAATCGTATCAAGGATGTTTTGCTGAAATTCTTTGAGATAAGGATTGGCAATGGGGATAGTGTTGATATTTGGAAAGATCCTTGGCTTAATGGGAGATTCCTTTATGACTTTGTTGAACTTAATTATTCTGTTCGTGTTGGGTTACCTAATGGTGCTAAATTAAACACTATTATCAAAAATGGTTGTTGGAATATCAAGGATACGAGGTGCTCTAAGACTTTGTTGGATATTCTGGAAAATGTGCATATTTATAAGGAACAAGATGACAGCTATTATTTCAAAGGACAGAAAGAGGTAAGGCTGAAAGTTATTTGGGACCATATTAGATCTAAAGGTGAGAAGAAAGACATTTTCTTGTGGCTTTGGAAGACTAAAGCTAGTATGAATTCTAAGTTCCACATGTGGAAGGCTATCCATAATAAGCTTCCTACTACTGATTATTCCAGAAGAAGGGGGATTTCTGTTGTTTCGATCTGTTATCTCTGTATGAATGACTATGAGGACACATTTCACATTTGCTTTGGTTGTAGTTTCATGAAGGAATTATGGAATAAAGCCCTAGATAAAGATTTAATCAGTCTTAACCCTATGAATTGGGAGAGTATCATCAATTTGAAGAGTACTAATGCTGGTGTTGCTATTCCTAGTATTCTCTATCATTCTTGGCTTGAACGAAATAGAAGGGTCCATGATAACATAAGCAAGGATGTGATTACGCTTTGGAGGATTATTGAACATGACATTACTCTTATTATTCAATGATTTTTCCTGGTCTCCTGTAGATGATGGTTATTTCTTCTTTCTCTCGGGTTATGAGAAGTAGATGGCTCTGTCCTTTGTTTCTTGAGATGTTGTCCTCTGTTCTATCTGTTGCTCCAGCAGGTCCATGTGTTTGGTTTTCCTCTGTTTTGTGGTGAGGCCTGTTGGGTGCCTGTATGGTCGTTATCTTGCTGCTGATGGGTGTGAAGTTCTGGTTTCTGCTGGCTGGGCCATTCTTTCTTTTCTGTTTATGTCTGTTTGTGGATGGAGGTCTGTGCTTCGGGAGTGTATTATGTTGGTTGTTTTTCTTCTGTTCCTCAGTTGATGACTGGAAAGGTTGGCGGTTTGGTATGCTTTTTGTTTGCTGCGATCTCGATCTTTTCCTGCTGGTGCTATCTTTCTTCCCTCTCATTGCCTTTTGCAATGATGGTCGAGCTCTCTTATGATGGTCTTTGGTGCTTTGCTTCTTGGGTTTCTTTAAGCTGATATTTTGAAGGATGTGTTGATCTGCTAATCTGCTTTATGGCTGGTTCTGGATGCATTTTGGTCTTCTTGTCTTTGATTGAAGTCCTGCTGAGATCTCCTTGTCTTCTGTTCCCCTCTATCTTGGAAGTTTGGAGTCTGAAGATCTTTTGTTATTTAGAGGATGGGGTCTCTGGTCCTAGTTTTCTTTCTATGTCTGCGGATAAAGAAGATTGGTTCTGTGTCTCTTGGGAATGATCTCTATGTCCTGTAGTTTTAGCCTGTTCTTGTTGATGACTGGATGGTTCTGGATGCTTTGGATGTTTGTTGGCTATTTGCTGAAGCTTGATGGTTGAAGCGAGGGTCGAGTCACCATCCTGTGTGGATTTCGACGCTCCCCTCACTTCCTTTTATGGTGTTTGTTGAAGTTTGAGTTGTGATGATATATCTTCTGTTTTTGATCTCCTTGGTTTTTCTGGTTTGGCTGTCTGGCTGGCAGTTTGGGGGTGCTGTTCGTTTGCTATGTTCGTTTCATCTTCCTTCTGGTGATGTCTTGCTCCCCTCTCATTGCTTTATGCAAAGATGGTTGAGTCTTTATGCTGATCCGTGTTGCTCTGCCCATTGGAAGTTCTTATGATGATCTGTTGAAGGTCCTTTATCTGGAGGAGTTGGAGTGTTTCTGTTGCTCAGTTTTTTTTTCTTCCTCCTTCCTCTCCTTCTTAGTATACACTGTATAGTTTTTCTTCCTATTTTGTTTTTTTCTTTCTCCATTTTCAGTTGAAGATGGAATGCATTGTACAGAAACCAAAAAGAAAAATACAAAAAAAAGCAACACGAGTTTTCGACCGACCAAAAAAAATTGTGTAAATCCATGAATAAAATAGAGATGTGATGATCCTAAGCCAATTTGAGCATAAAAGATCCTTAATGTGGATAATTTGAGTAATTAGGGTTTTTATGAGTGGAAAAGTTGTTTTAGGGTTTGTTGACCTAAAAAGGATAAAGTTTGAGAAATTGATCTAAGAAACCCTAACGCATCCTAATGATACTTATAAACCTTAGAAAGGTGTCCCAAGTCAATAAGGAGTTGTTTGGGATATGCTTGTGACAATTAGACATTATACATGTTTTCAGGATCAATGCTTGCTTGATTGATTGATTGGCTTGCTTGATTGGACATCTAGTTGGATTTGGATAAATTGTTGCTTGAGATCTCCAAGACAGGTATGTGGTTACTTATGAATAACTGTTTAGTTTTCCGATGGTTTCTCGGACGTTTAATCACATTGAATGCAACTAAACTGTTTGGATGTTCATATTGCAAATATAAAGTGACTATGACTATCACTTAATGTATATGCCTATAAACTCAGATCTTGGTTCTCTCTGTGGAATAATAGCTAACTTAGTACATGGCTGCCTATGGGTAGGTCCATCAGGTTAGAGAAAGGCCTAGTACATGGCTACCTATTGGGTAGGACCATCAGGTCTACGGAGGACCTAGTACATGCTGCCTATTGGGTAGGTCCATCAGGTCTATGGTTGACTTAGTACATGTCTACCATGGAGGTAGGACCATAAAGTCATAATGAGTTAGATATTGGGCTATCTTCGGATAGTGCCATGCGACTCTATTACCTAAAAGAGGGGTGATATTCATGTCCACTATAGGGACAACCCAGAGTTAGAGAATATGTATGGATTGAGTTGTATGGCTTAAAATGTAATCTTGATTGTTAAATGATTAATTGAATGATTATATTGTTACCATAGTTGAACATTATCTGTTTCCTCCACATACCAGCTTCGGCTGACCGACGTTTTGTTTGTCGGAGTTTTAGGTACAATGAAAAGTACAAACAGTAAAGCGACACCTTGTGAATTCAAGAATTAAAGAACAAGGAGGAATTAGATAGAATAGTTCAGCTGAGGTTAAAAGTTAGTTTGTTCCTAACTTTTCAAGGTATGCAAAGAAAAAAAATTATTACCATTTTCAGTATAGTCTGTTAGAATTTAATAATTGTTTATGGTTATATGTCGAACCTTTGATCCGGGATTAATGGGTGCGGCTTCAACCTCTTGGTCTCCCTTAATTGGGGGTTATCGGGAGGTGGGGTCTTAACATTTGTCCTGTTGACGATGATATTAGTTTTTGTCTCTTTTTGGCCTGGCGTCATAATCTTATGGATGTAGCTGCTTTCTTTCCTTTATTTAGGGCTCTCCTGATCAGAACTCTGCAAAGAGTTGTCATCCTTTAGTTGATGATTGTCTGGTTTTCTTATGGCGATTTGGTTTGGATTTTGAGAGGGGAAACTTTCCTTTGTTGAGGTTGGAGAAGGGAAGATGGAACCTGTTGGTATGTAAGTATTTTCATGAAAGGAGGGTTCAGATGTTCTGGATCTTTTCCTGTTTGTGTGGAGGTAAGTGTTGTCTGTGAAGGTGGAGTTTTTTCTGACCCAAACATGGTGGCGATCACCAGAAGATCAGGTATTTGAGATAGTCTTTCTGTCTTTGTTTGGGCAAAGCCAAGAAGGTGGATGGTTTGAGAGATCGGAGAAAGTTGCCTTGTTATCTGAGGGATGTTCAGCAGACAGTTTGATATTGTATATTGATTCATCGATTCTAATATTGATGGTTGGCGGTAAAGATATGGCTGCTTTGACGGCGAAGAGACAAAAAGATTTAATGTATTGGGTGGGATGCTAGGTTTCTGGGCTGATATATTGAAGAGTAGCCCTGATGGAATGGGTTATACCCCAGAAAATCTCAACTTACCAGAGGTGGGGAGGGAGATTTGTGATAGCAACCCAATTAGAGCCACCAGCAGGAGCTGGGAAAGCACCTAAGTCAACTGACCATTTAGATAATCTGGCTGTAATGAATCTAGATCCACAAGGAATCGTGAGTATTTGGTTGAAGAGATGGTTGATTTTTGTTCCTTCAGGGACAATGTAGATGAGCTGGGTAGGCAAAAAGATTTTTGGTTTTAAGATTGTCTGTCCAGGGATGATTAGGGCTAAGGCACGGGTGATTTCTAGGACATTTATAGGGTTGTTGTCTATATTGTTTTCGGTGGAGATGAGGATGCTTCTCAAGGTGAGGACCTTGAGAAGACGCATAGAGTTAGCAGGTAGGTCAAGGGAAATCGCATACTCCAGGTGGTCCGGTGTTTTCATGTTTGCTATTGCAGGTGGGGTGTTTGTGTTATGTGTTGGGGTTGAAGTTGAAAGGTGAGGGTTTGGGTAGCGGGGTTTTGGTGTTGAAGTTGTATGGTTTTTTGGTTTGTGGTAGGATTTTGATATAGGCAAAGCCCTGGGGTTTATGTTCTGGTCTCGAGAAGAGGTAGTGTCTGCATGTTCGGTCGGGATGTTTTTGAGGCATGCAAAGGCATTTTTTGTGAGGGGCGGAGATGGAGGGGGTTGTTTTATGCACCTGTGGTCTGTGATGTTCTTTTTTGGAACTTTAAAGTTTTTGTAAAAAGATGATCTTATTCCAGAGAAAGAACGTGTGGAGAAGAACGCTGAGTCTATATGGGTTCTGATCTAATTTGGGAGAGGACGAGCTTTACGGAACCTTTTTGTGTGGCCTTTTTGTTGACATCTAAAGTAGGTAAGGCGGGAAAGGCACCTAGAAGTCGAGTGGTTCTTTGTGAAGCAAAGAGAACAGTGAAAAGCCCGAAAAGGTTTTTTGGGGGGACCGTTTTCCAGATTTAGGCGGTGGAGTTTTTCTCTAGGAGTTTGTTAATGAGGTGAGATGATTTGTCTTGTCCTATTAAGGGAAATGAACAGTTTAGGAGATCCAAGTCATTAGGGATGATATCGGCCGCAAGGAGGTATCAGGGTTTTAGGGTTTTGTGAAATGAAGAGAAATTGAAAGGGTTTTTCTTCTTATCCTTGGAGGAAGGAAAAAGATGGTACCTTTCTGCTATGGAACTTGTTTGTTGTAGCGTTTTGGGTGTGCCAGCGTCGTCTTCCTCATCTGAGCCTGAGGAGACTGAGATGGGCCATGATCTTGATCCCACTGGGGGTTGGTGCTCGTCCCGAATGAAGAGCTGGTCAACAGAGTTGGATGATGATGAGCTCTCTTGGTTGTGTCTTTTGTAAAGGTATGATAACTCAGGAGGCGTATCGTTGATGGAATCATGCACCCAAGCAAGGAAAGTATGATTTTCGATCAGTTTGATGAAGATCGACCATTCTGGTTTGAGCTTGAGTTCAGTGATCATCTCGCTCCAGCCCTCAGAGATGAGAAGGGTTGAGGCTTTGTTGCCCCAGAGTTGTTCGGCAGGGGAGGACCATGAAATCGTCACCTGGAAGGAACGGTGGCCAATATTGATCATGCATGTTCCCGGTGTGATATCAAACTTGTGGTAGATCCTCGGCAGGGGGATGCTTGTGGAATAGGAGGGGTTTGAGAGTGGAAATTCCAGGAAGGTGAAACGAGAGTTCATATCTGTGGGTAGGACTATAGTCCTTGATTTTCTGTCAAGCGTCGAGGGTTTTTTCTTCTTCATGGCAAGGCGGAAAGCTTTTGGCTTGCCGCTTTTGGACAAGCAAGACTTATTAAAGCATGAAGCCAGGGTGAGAACGCCTCCTGTTCTCATGGTGTTTTCTGAGCAGGAGTAGAAGTTTAATAGGTATTCTCTGAGAAGATGAATGTCAGGACTGATGAGATTGTCGAGTTTTGCTTCGAAAATGAGCACAGTAGCCGGCAAAATAGCGTGTAGCTTGGTGAGCTTTTTGATAGGATGTTTTGAAATTGCAGCGGACCCTGAAAATGACTGGAAGGGAGCGAAAACCCCAGTCTTTAGTGTTGTGTATACCAGGAGTTAAGATTTTAACGCCTGCATGTTGCTTTAATCCATTGGTAGAGCTAGAGATGTGTCCCGATAGTGATCTAAAACCCCAGAATTTATTGCACGGGATTGGAAAGGGTGGAGGAGTTATGGGGATGTTACATGTATTTAAACACCGCCGTAGCAGGATAGTCGTCGTAGAGGCACCGACTTCACTGAAGAAGAAGGAACACTTGACGGGAAAACGCAACAAAGGACAGGCCGAGGAGTTGTTGTAGTGTATTTGGGGCTAGCATACAGTTGTATCCCTTTTTGCTTATTTGATAGCGCAGATGCAGGCATAAGATGTAGCACCCTCGATGGGGTGGAAATAGTCGATCTCGGAGAGGGAAAAGCCGCCACCGCCTAGGAGCATAGCTAAGTTGAGCGGCGGAGAGTAGGCTGAAGCACACCAGATGAAAGCTAAATGCCGATCTGGATATGACTAAAGGGATGTTTTTAGAGAGAAGATTGAGCTTTCTCTCACTTACATGCCGTTAGAAGTAGACTTATTATCCTTCTAAATGTATCTTCATTCACTATTTCACATTATCTTGTTTATTTCTTATTAAAATATCTCTTTTTGAGGATTTCTCTTCATCTTTCTTTTTATTTTCCTCACTGGTATTCTTTTTAACATTAGGAATCCTTTGGATACGAAAATCTACCAAGGAGAACTCAAATATACCTCTTTTCACTTATTTTCCATATTTTATCATTATTTTAAATTTTCTTTCTTAACAAAGAAATATTTAATTGATCTTTTCTTTTCTTATTGCATTCTCTATGCAACTTTAGACTTCTTGGAACCCAAGGAACCCAAGAGACACGAAATCCTCTTTGGATGTGTCTCTAGAGGTTTTCACATTTTTCTTTTCTTTATTTTCTTATTTACTCAATAATGGAGTTTCTTTTGTCTTTTTCTTTATTGGGCCCAATAGCCAATAAAGCCCACAAAACAACCATCAAGGCTATTGTAAATGAAATCCATTTATTCAAAACAAATTACATCATAAGTTGTTCAAATATCTTTAATATGACAAAATTACATTTCTCACCAAATGAACCCAAAATCGGAGTTGTAACAATTTATCAAAATGAAAACCGGCACTAGTTTCTCACGGTCACACATGAAATCAAGTTCATAGATCAATTACCCAGAGCACTTCTTCATTGCGTAACCGTGAAAAATGTAACAAAAAGTTTAAAAAAAAAACTGCAGAAAAATGTCACGAGCACTTGATATTAAAATAGCTAACGACCATGTTAGTTTTCTAACCGAAGCAAGCAGCTCGGGGGTGGGGGTTTAGGATTATCCAAAACTCAAGAGGTTATCTAGGATTTCAGGAAAACATAGGGTATTATTTGGAAAAAAAATTCAAAAAAGAACGTAGAAAACGTAACGTACGTAGCTCTCAGAGGGATAAGAAGGATTGCACGTGATGTTTCCTTATTCCTGGGTGTTCTGGAAGTGGAGGGTCTAAGGAGGTTTTACGAAAAACTGAACAAGTACGCGTGAGTTTATTTGTCGCGGAGCTAGAACTTAGCATGCAGCATGGAATAGGTAGATGTGGACTATGGCCATGTTTGGTTCCAAGGATGTCACGGAGGATAGCATGCTAATCCTTTATGACATCCCTCTCTTATGTTTGGTTTCGATTAAAGTTTGTTAGGATTAATATCCGGAGTGGATCCACATTCTGCACATATAGCATTAATTAAATCCGCTTGAGAGGCGCCTTTTGCTAATCCCGTCGGTGGCATCGTCACCCGATCTCCAACAACACAGCCAAATCGCTTTTCACCCAGCATCGTCGTTGTTGCCACTCTGTGGTTTGTACTGCTCTCACACAATCAGAAGGTCAGTGTTCCTTCTCACAACTTTTCTTCTCTGTTGTAGCCGCTGTGTACGATGATGCATGATAAGAAAATCTACAACGGCGCAGCAGTGTTCCAGGTCGATGTTGCCTTCTCACATGGCACATTCGTTCAGATCACTAGACCTCTCTGAAATGTCACTCTATTCTACCCCAGCACATTACTGACCTCCTGTTAAACTGTGACCTGGACACCAATACGAATATACGATCCATGTATTTGCACATCTCCAACGATTCCTGAACCAGTTTTTGACAGATTTTTTCTGGTTGTTGGCCACCGCCACGCGCTCATGATGGATGAGCTTTCTGGAAATCCAATCGAGCAAGGAATATATCAAGAATGGATCAATAGTCATAGGTTGTTGCTTTGGTTTCGTAGATAGGAAGATTCAATTTTCTTCCTTTTTTTCTCTAGAATCTTCATTAATGGCCTCATATTGGCCTTAATAAACCAAGCTTCGTTCATGTCGTGACTAGGGACACAGTGTAGTCGATTTATCAAAAATCAAAATCCATTTAGACGCTATCGAAACGTGAGATGAGAAAATTTGTATCCTTCACCATTCATTTCCAATTAAATCTGATCCTTCCGTCTATCTTTTCCATTTCCTGTAGGTTTGTAGAGTAGGTGGTTAATTTAGAAGCGTTGCTGAAAGTTTTTCTCAAGATCATGCTTTAGGGGTCATAGGTGATCGGTAAAGGATGTATCAAGAAGGACTAGACTATGATGCACTCTTGTGCATGGTGTTAGCAGGTTTTGTTGCATGTGTACTGAAGATGAGGTGTGAAAGGCCCTTTATATAAGATCGGCTAAGGGGTCTTAGATGCGTGTATTGTGACAAAGTCGGAAGAATGCGTGGAATGGCTTGATCGTCGTTTTCTGGACTTGTTGGACTTGGAGGCAGTCGTCGTCGTTTTCGGGACAAAGTTTGTGCATTTTATATATGGAAAAAATACCTAAATGGCACATTTGCCAATTTTAATTACCTAAATGGCATGTTCTTGAACTTATTGCCCAAAATGGCACATTTTGGAGCAATACGTCCCCTGCTGGGACGCATTGCTCTCCCGCGAGGCAATGTGTCCCGGTGGGGGACGCATTGGTCCCACAGGAGGGCAATGCGTCCCGAGCCGTGACGCATTGCTCTGTTGTGGGACCAATGCGTCCCCCGCCGGGACGCATTGCCACGCGGCAGAGCAATGAGTCCCGGAAAGGGACGCATTGACCCCACAGGACTGCAATGCGTCACGGCTCGGGACGCATTGTCCTTGTGTGGGACCAATGCGTCTCCAGATGGGACGCATTGCTCAATGAGTCTCCATGCAGGACGCATTGGAGCAATGCGTCCCCATGCAGGACGCATTGGTTTTTTTAATCATTTTTTGCAATCACTGATATGTTATTGATATGTAAATTAACAATATTGATTATATTTATACATTTATAATTCGTTCACTTGTATTTGGATGTCTATAATATACTCAATTATTATAAATTTGTCAATTTCAATAGGTCGTAACATGCATATGGAATATATAAGTATATTGCAACCAACATTGGTTGGTTCCTAATTGATTATATAATACGAACTTAATCCAAATAATTGAGATAGCAATTAAAAACAAGGTTAAAACATGAACCAACATGACGAGAAAATAATACACAACAGAACAATATGATAGATCCACAACAACATGATCCAAAATGAACCAATGTCATATCATAATATGATAGATCCACATACAATAGATGTCCTCACAAAGGCATACATACAAAACTGTACAATATATAAAAACTAAGTATGTCGTCCTCGCCCACGACGTCCTCGCCCACGTCCCTCTACATCAGGATCCTCTGTACCGATGTCATCTGGAGACTGCTGAACTGGGGACAACTGTGTAGGAGGCTGCTGGCGAGCATCAGGGAAGAAATGAAAAGGTGGAGGTGGGGTGAGGGGTCTAGGAAAACCAGGATAGGATGCATCGGGTGGGGTGCATCCTGAGAAATCAAACGGAGTAGGTGAATATGTGACATAAGATGGTGGTCGGCTCTCGGAAATAATTGCTGGTGGGAATGGAGTGTATGGAGCAGAAGAAGAACTTGCTCCATGGTATGATGGTGGTTGAGGTGGGGTGATGAATGAGGAATATGAAGCAGCTCCTGAAAAATATGGCCCTGTCGGTCCCCATGACATGAACTGAGAAGTGGGAGTGGGAGTGGGCTCAACAGTAGGAGTAGGAGTAGGAGTAGGAGTAGGAGTGGGCTCAGGGGCTGTGGTATGAGTGGGTATGGAATCCCACGGCCGAGCATAGTCGGGAAGACTATCAAAGTAACTCCCCTGGATGGTATAGATGTTGTCTCTGATCTGTGCAGGGGCGTGCTCTACTGCCGCTCGGATCGCCACATGTGTTTGTACCTGTAAAATAAAGTATGTACACATAATAAAGACCAATTACATATATTACAAATAACAAAGATAAATAATAACAATTTGTAAAAGAAAATAATAATGATACTCACAAATTCCTGCTGACGATAACTTTGCGGGTAGTATATGCTTGGAGGCATATCTGGAGGGGGCACAATGTATTGTGGATGATACCATGCATAGTGAACCTGAGGACTGTAGACTGTATCAGCTGGTGGAGCGGGAACTAAGCTCTCACGTATGTTGTTCCACATCTGTACCTCCTACCTATAATGAAGCATCCAATCCTCAGCCGCATGACCCCTCCCATCTATCCGGCTAAGCTGCGGCAGCTCAAGAGTAGGTTGTACTTGAACAAAGCCGAACTGTCCAAGTACTCTGTCGGGAAAGTGCCACTCCACTATTGTGTAGCACAACAGAGGCACTCGTGCCAACCAAATATCACTACCATCTCTACAAATGGCAGGCAATCTCTCGAGAACCTCAGCAGTGTAAGGAGTCAACTCTATCTGTTATTCATATAAACAACGTGTATCATATAAAAAGGAGTAAATTGTAAATAAATAAAACATACCAAACAACAGAGGTAAGTAAGTTATACCTGTGAGGGCAAAATCTGGTCAAATGCTGAATCGTAAAATTGAATTGTTCCCATGATAGTTTGACTCCTTTGGACAAAGGTAGGCCACCTATTAAATTGAGAAACTAAATTTAGATAAACACTACATAATATTTAGACAAATAAAAAAGTTAATTGTGTTGATCTTTAACCTGTAGCCCAAGGGAACATCTTCTGGCCAATCATTCCAGCGCATTCTAATTGTACCTGGGCGTCCAATTCCCAACCTCTCCCAACACCACAGCTGTAATAGGCACACACAACCTGATAGATGGGCTGTTCTCCTAGACCGGGTGGTTGCCTTATACAACTCCCTATATAAGAAAGCTAGAGTTGCAGCACCCCAAGATAGAGTGCCACAACGTGCAAAATCGGACACAAGAGGGAGATACCTAACATGAACTCTATCCCCTGTACTATCTGGGATAAGGTAACTACCTAAGAAATATAAGAGATATGCCCTAGTATACCTTGTCCTCATTTCTACTTGTTGTTGTTCATCACCCGCGGTCAGATCCATATCCTTGAAGGTCTCACGCAACCAAATCAAGGAGATATGCCCCTTAGACATCCCATCTGGTGCATCTCCTAAGAAATTCTCACAAAGGTGAGTCCATGAAGAAAATTGCCCCTCATTTACACCTAAAGGATATGAAGCTATAACCGGTGGGCCATCAATCCTCAGGCCTAAAAGAACTGCAACATCCTGAAGAGTGACACTCATCTCAAAAGGGGGAAGCCTAAAAGTATTGCTAGAGTTGTCCCACCTGTTAACTAATGCAGTTATTAAAGTAGGGTCAAGGTGGATACATGGTAGCCTATGAACAAGCCCAAAACCAGCTATGGAAATATTGTCTAAAACATCATGGTCAATAATAGGCCATTGTGCCAACATAATGTGGTGCTGGGAGAGTCGGTAGGTTTCTTGTCTAGGAGCCATATCTATGAAAAGTGAAAATATTTCATTAAATGAAAAGTGCAAAAATTACATTACATGAAAAGTGCAAATAGTGTACAACAGAGCGATAGTATGTGGCAACAATTAACGCTTGTATTGGCAAACCTCTAACACCTTTTAAGACTCCATTACAACCTTCAACATGATTGGTAGTCAATGACCCATACCTGCAACCTCTGTCATATGCGAGAGCCCAATGTACTGGATTTTGGCCCAATAAATATGACTTCGCTGCTGGTTCTATGGTTTCTATAACAGTCATATGACGATCAAATTCATGTGTATCAGTTGTGGATCCCACCTTCCACATAAGGTCCCTCAACTCCTTGGACTTGAACTGCTTATGGAAGTTCTCCCGAAGATGTCGAAGACAATAACGATGTTGAGCCCAATGAAATTTTGATTGAAGGGCTGGAAAAATCCCACTCATTCGATCAGAAATAATACACAAGTCTGTACGTCGTGGAATGATTGGAATACAAGTTTGTAGAGAACCAAAGAACCACTCCCAGGAGTCCTTATTTTCTTTCTCGACAACAGCAAAAGCAAGTGGAAATAGACCATTATCAGCATCTATGCCACATGCAAGGAGAAGTATGCCAGTATATTTTCCTGTTAAAAATGTGCCATCAACAGTAAGAACAGGCCTACAATAGGCCCAACCCCTCACAGCTGGACCAAATGCCCAAAACACCCGCTTGAATCTACGAGTGCCTTCAGTTTGAAGGATATAATCATCAATAAGGTGGGCATATATAGTTCTTGGAATATATTGTGTCAGAGAAATTAGGAACGGCAACAAACTATGATATGATGATTCCCAGTCTCCAAATATTTTACAAACAGCCTTCCTCCTCGCTAGATATGCCTTCTTGTAAGATATATTGAGCATTAGTTCAGCATTCACCTTGTCACGAATTTCTCGTGTCGACATATCCAGTCGTGATACTAGGATTGGCATTATCATTCGAGAAATATAAGATGATGTGACTTGGTGATGATCATGATTCATAACAGTTAATTCACAATTGTGGCCTTCTTTACAACGTTTTATCTTCCACATGCCACCTGCTTTTTTGGACTGGCAAGCGGTCAATCTCCAAGGACATCGTTCATCATGGATACAAGCAAGTTTAAGATGACGATTATTTGAGCGTAATGTACGGTACTGGACATTCTTTTGTACCGACCATTTTTGGAGTGTCTCAACCAGTACAACTTTAGATGCAAATAAAGCACCCTCATATATAACAGCACTGGAAGGATTGTAATCGAGACGAAATTCATGACAAAAATCTTCCACCCAGTCATCATCTTGAAAAGCTTCATAGTTGGAATCAATGTGTTCATGTTTGGGCCATTGGTTGTCAAATATGGATGGAATATGACTCAATGCTACAATAGAGTCAGGGAATGGATGTGTGTGCTCAGCATCGGTTTCAGTCAATGACTCATCCTCAGGTGGTTCACTGTTATTACCACCTTCAATGTCACTATTGTTATCACCTTCATGATCACTATCATTATCACCTTCATGATCACAATCATTATCTCCCTCCTCAACCTCAACACTAATATTCTCAGTAGTTAGATTTTGAGAAAATTGAGGTGGTTCACTCCACTAAGCTGTTAAATTGCTAAGACTGAATTGAGGTGTAAGACTGAATTGAGGTGGTTGACTCCATTCAGTAGTTAAATGACTTTGAGATAATTGAGGTGGTTGACTCCGAGAGAATTGAGATTGAAATTGATTCAATAGACTCATTAAATAAGGTTGTTGGTGGATAGATATTTTTTCAAGAAACACATCAATATAGGCATCAGCTGAAAGTGATAACAAGGTTCTGTATGCATCATCATCATCAACTTGTATGAGCATATGATTTTCTCCAGGGAAAAGATAGGATATTTTGATAGAGAAGTGGTTGGGATTGATGTCAAGTGTTGTATAGATATATGATTTTAGTTCAGATAGGGTATTAATAAGTGAAATGTTTATGGGTCTAACAGATCGACTAGAATAAGACCCATCAGAGAGAAATTGTCCATCATATCGCATCTTCACAATTCGTGAATTTGAACTAGATGCCATGTTCCTATATTTTAGAATATTATATTAACATCAGAAAGAAATTCATATTTTATGACATTATATCAACATAAATTAATATTTTAGAGCAGTGACATCAATTTGGAATTAAATTTATTGGACTACTTTTTCTATAACATTAACAGTGAACAACAATTAAGAACAACAATTTTGCTATTTTTTTCAGTAAAATTAACTAACATTTCATAACAACAATTTTGCTAATTTTTTAGTAACACTAACATTTCAAAATAACAATTTTGTAATTTCGAACAATACATTTTCAGGTATTAAGTAGCCTTCAATTGTCATTTTCTACATCATTATTTCAGTAATGTACAATTAAAGAGTAACAATACATTTATTTCAGTTGTAATATTTCGTACTAAAGTTAAGTTCATATTTTGAAAATTAAAATTTTGGTAGAACAAATACCTGAAATGGAGAGTTATCTGTTGACAATCGAAGAATAGAAGAAGAGAAAGAAGAAGCTCCAAGTAGTCTCCGAGCAGTAGCAGATATCAGCTCCAAGATCGCCCGAAATAAGCTAGAAAGCACCCAAAGCAATAGAAATCCGAGAAGAAGCTCCAGAGCAATGGGAGTATAGAGCTAGATGAAGGAAATGAAGAATGGTGTGAGTTTGGGGGCTGTTTTTGGCCAATATATATAGGGGAGCAATGCGTCCCGGTTGGGGACGCATTGCGCCCACGTGGACCGCCGCGCGGCGGCCCAACGGTAACATAGCCGTTGGCCTGGGAGCAATGCGTCCCCGTCCCGGACGCATTGCCCGCGTGGCAAATTCTAGCCGTTGGGCGCGTCCCGGGGCGCGACGTATTGGTCTCACAAAGGGCAATGCGTCCCGGTTCGGGACGCATTGCACTCTCGTGGGGCCAATGCGTCCCCCGCCGGGACGCATTGCTCTGTCGCGTGGCAATGCGTTCCGGCGGGGGACGCATTGGTCCCACAACAGAGCAATGCGTCACGGCTCGGGACGCATTGCCCTCCTGTGGGACCAATGTGTCTCCCACCGGGACGCATTGGCTCGCGGGAGAGCAATGCGTCCCGGCAGGGGACGCATTGCTCCAGAAATGTGCCATTTTGGGCAATAAGTTCAAGAACGTGCCATTTAGGTAATTAAAATTGGCAAATGTGCCATTTAGGTATTTTTTCCTTTATATATTGTGCGGTCTCTCCTTGCTTATTAATCTATTAAATCTAACGTACTATTAAGTAATCGTCTCCGCCCTCTCGGTTGCATGTACAACTTGGACACTTTAAACTTGGTTCGCATCACACGGAATGTGCTATTTAAGTACTTATTTTGTCCTCTCAGTTGCGTTATGATACGCCTGTTTGGGATAGTATCTAATTTGAATTTAGACTTATCTTTTTCTGGTTAAATCTTGGATGAACGTTTCTGGATGAAATTCTGTAATTTCATAATCCGGGTCGACTCAGTCTTATTTTGAGCAGGATTATAAATCATAATCTAGATTCAATTCTATTTTTAATTTTATATTAAATACTAAAAATGAGATTAATCCACTTTGGGTGTCAATTAAGTTGCTAAACATTATGGGAGTTACAATGAGACTAAAATCAGACTACTCCAATCCTATTATTCTATCCTAATCTTGAACAACTTCTAATTAGTCTAGTGGGATTAATTCAGATCACCACTGGTGTAACGGGACTATAATTATCTCAACCATGTGTTGTCCTTCCGTGCTAACACTCTTAGTAGGGGGTTGTTATAGTCGCTCTAACAGTGTTGGCTGGAACGCATCGGTAGCAAGTGATGATGGGTGCCAGGGGCAGATTTTGAGGGACGTCGTTGTGCACTGTTGGACGACGCATGCCCACGCATAAAGTCACAGATGGAACTCCTCATTTCAAGGATGATATACTAATAATGTTGAAGAGAAGGGTGGTCGCATATGTGGCTTCCAATTGGCTTCCTCTACTAATGGGCCATTCTTAGTAAAAATGCCCTTCTATCTTTCTCCCTCCCCTTTCCTCTCCCTCTATATCTCTCAATATAGAGTACATGCCTTGGGGACGAATCAAGGGAAAATGTAATGCTAAAGCTAACAGACAAGTGATTAATTGATTAACAGTACGACAAAAGAAGAAAGAAAATGAAGGAAAGAAGAAAAGAGCAAAAACAAACGATTGAATGAACGAATATGCAATGTGAATTTGTTCCCGCCTACAATGCAAGACACGAAAGGATAAAAGGCGAAAAATTTTAGTCATAGGGGAAGAATGCCAAAATCGGAGGTGGTGGAGATTTGTCCCCCGAGAGGGAGCACTGCCTGCGTTTATTCCCAGATCAAAGAAAAATGAGGTGATTATATGAGTCGATGTGTTCTTTCTTCGAAAAGAAGAAGAAGAGCACTTGGACAAACTGGACTACAACAGACATGCAAAGAAGAGATGAAGAAACCGGCAGTGTTTCAACACTCCTAGGCGGAAGCACAGTCGAGTGTCGACGGCCCACGGGATGGAAGCAAAATGGGAAGCCTATGATTTGTACGTTTGTTCCTTCCGTAGATGAAGAAGAAGAGGAAGAGTCTACTGTTGGACACAGTGGTCAGTGGCGATTAAAGGGGAGGTGAGTAGAAATAATCAAGTAACACACAACAGAATAGAGATAGATTCGTCTAGATACATGGAGTTCTAAGACCATGGAAAGGAATATAATGATTAAAGAAACTAGCCATCTGCCCGTCATTAGCTCTAACGCAAGTTGCTCCGCCTACTTTTGGTGGCCATCGCAGACGAGGACCAAACCTACCACGATCACAGCGAATGACACTCTTGAATACTGACTCAACCACAAATCCAGGTGTCAGGGGAAAGTTGGCGTTCCACCTTCGACAGTGGCAACGACGGGACCGGCCGGTGCATTGTTGCAAGGCAGAGGAAGATAAGTAAGCTCATGTGTTGGAGAAGAGTGTGTCGCAACAGGAGAATGGGATCGGGAATTGGATCAAATTGTGCATCTTTGGGCCATTATATATTGACTAGAAAGCCTACAAAAGTGGAGCGCAAGCTAGCAAGCGCAAAATGGATTTGTAAGAATTTGCAAGAAGTGGGAGAGTCAACTAACTAACACTACTACAGAACTGGCCTTTAGTGTCGGTTATTTAAGGCTTTTAGTGTCGGTTTTAATGCGACACCTATGTGGGCGTCGCTAAAAGACTAATGGTTAGGCCTCGGTTCTCAAACCGACGCCACAACCCTTCGTGTGCCACTAAAAACGTGCCAGCAGGGGGTATAGGCGTCGGTTATTAGCTTTGAAACCGACGCCATAAACCTTCGCGCCACAGAAAGGGTGTCATCTGGGGCATTATCAGCATCAGTTTACTAGTGAACATCGACGTCATATCACCCACTGCCACGGTCGTGCTGGCCAGCATGGCCGTGTTGTCTGGCCAGCTGCCACGGCCGTGGTGTCTGGCCTCATTAGGGAAATCGACGTCGGTTACTAGTAGGGCAACCGACGTCAGTTACTAGTAGGGCAACCGACGTCAGAACCATCAGTGTCGGATTATTATTGATAATGGACGCCACATCACATGCATTAGGCGTCGGTTATAATTATTTATCCGACGTTGTAATCATTTGTCGTCGGTTTTAAACAAATAACTTACGCCTATTTCATGTTTTTTTTCTTTTCAGTCTGCAGGCTTGTTGTGGCTGGTCGCAGGATGAGAAACCTGCAGTTCAGTTATGAACTGCAGGTTTTACGACATCCATTGATATCAGCCAACAATAGGCCACAAACCTGCAAAATTCACAACATTAATTTTCACACATTTAGCAACCTGTAGTTCCATTCGATTTTCACATGTAGAAACATTCATGTAGAAATTTGGACTTCCATTTATTTTCACATTCCACACATGTAGAAACATTCATATAGCAGCCATCAGTTTCATTCTTTTTCACATTCACACATGTATAAACATTCAGACACATGTAGAAATATTCAGACATGTAGAAACATTCACACATATTATAATTCAGAAATTCATTTACAAAATATTATTCTTAGTCATTATTCGCTATCAACATCCCAATTATATGTTAAAACCCCCACTACTTGTATAGTTGTTGCCCATTCTTCTCTTACATCATTTAATTCTTGCATCGTATAAGGAGCATGTACATCTAGTAAGGCATTTCTTGTAGTGTGGTCAGTTTTAAATACCTATAAAGAGAATGATGTATATATATATAATTAATAAAATATAAATAAGATTGATATATTTCATATTATCTAATGAGATTATATATAATACCTCAGGAATGGTATCGATGTCCACTGTGGCATATTTGATAATCATGTGCATAAATCGCATCACATAGTATGCACATGCCCATCCGTTGTCTTGTGTAACACACTATAAATTGAAACATACAAAATATTAAAAAATACAACTAATTAAGCATTGTTCACATAAATAATATATACATTGCAGTCGGGAACTTACTTCCACATTTTTCCAAATTATTGGTTGGTTCTTTTTCCTGGGGACCTTTCTTCCAGCCTTTTTGAACTCATCTAAACCCCTACATGTTAATGTAACACAATACATTGCATAATTAAATAATAATGTAATAACATATGTTAACGGATATGAAAATGAAATATTTCTCATCGGAATAATGCTATTTTTATTTTATGTCCATGTTTTGAATTCACTTTTGTCCCCTTAGGATCTAGATAATAGACAGTGAACGTTTCGGGGACAATAACTAGTAACTCCCAATGCATACCACTAGAGGTAAAAAAGTTAAAAGTTAATAACTCAAAATCCACAATAAAAATGTAATTTTCTTAAGTCCAAATTATAAGAAAAGTAAACTTACTCCACATTGAATGGAGTTATTATCACAGTCTTCTTATTTTGACTAAAATTTGTAAAAGTATCACAGAAGTATTGTTGAACTGACGAAGGGTCTTTAGCTACTAGACTAATCAAAGATGGAATCAAAAATCCTACATGTTCGAATGAAAAATCTGCACATATCTTATCTAAGTAGCTGCAAAACATGTATTACGTATGCATTAATAAATAAGAAACCAGATCACCAGATCCTACACAAGGTATATGGATGTATAAAGAAGTTCTTACCTTATCCATATCTCTATCACAGATGTATTCAGCCAATCATATCGAAACAACTCCAAAATATCTTATATAAATAGTTTGCTTTTGTATGATTGACCTGCAGAATATGCATCTATAGAAACAGTTATAGGGCAATTTATATCATGTTCGCCTAACCATATTGCCATACCCCTACAGTTAGGACCTAACGGGATAGGTAGGTCCTGTGGAACCCAACTTGGTAATGTAGGAGGTGGAGGTGGAGGCCTAGATGCTCTGGGTGTCTTCTTTTTAACCTGTATATATATATAATTTTAGATCAATTGACATCATATACACACACTAACAATTTAACGTAATGTAAATTTACCATACAGTTTCAGTATAGAGGACATCTGCTTTTGGCCACAATATCACTTCGCCTTCTGCCTCAGCAAGCGTTTCACAATATGGGTGGGCATATGGCAATGGAAGATCCATCCAATTGGGGAATATACGTACCAGGATCACACGAACCCAACCAGCTGGTAATGGAGACCCATGAAACATTTCCCCTGGTAGGAATGGGTAAGTCGACGCCTCTGCAACGACAAATTCTTTACTTTTTAAACGGAATGGCTTCAACCCCTACAAATTTTTGTGTAAAGAATGTTATATACATATATACATATCATCTTGAAAATATATCATCTTGAAAAGACTAGTTACTATGTCATAAAAATACTTACAGTGGATGTTTTAGGTGGTGGGTCTATAGGATTACTCCCAACCTCTATAGTAGGATTAGAGAGGGACGCCATAGGTACTGTCTGCTGAGTGGCAGTCACAGATGCATGCCACTTGCTCATTGCTTCTTCGAGTTTCCTATCAACTATCTTATCTACATATACATGGATAAAAGAAACGTTAGCTTCTGATTATTGAATTCTCTTTTACAGTAACATTATAAAGAAAGAATAGGTTACCTCTTCTTGTAAAAGTCCCTCTTTTGGGACATGTTTGCGCTGGGATGGCCCAAAGAACGCTTTGATGCCCACACCAGCGTCTGCAGCCCTAACACATCCAGGATGCTCTGGGTTACCTAGAGCAACTGTCAATTCACCCCTTGTACCCTCAGGGATGAACTTTCCTTGTTTCCTCAGCTCGTGCAGCTCCCGCTAGTCGCTAAAACAAAAATTTGTAATTAAGTAAACACCACAAATAATCAATATTCGAATGATTTCTCTAAGAGTTGTATTTTATCATTTTTGCAGCCGCCTCAGCAGTTGCGGGCTTCCTTATTTCTCCCTTCTTATTTTGCCTCCCAGCTATCTAGACATCATGGTGAGGCAGAGGTATGGTACCTCTAGTAGAGGACTCCTGAGTAGCAGCAGACTGGGCAGTAGACTTAGCCTGTAGTCTTTGGTGAATGCCAGCACACCCCTTTGGACCCATTGTGTGGTCATGCACATTCAGTGCAGGCCTTGTTTTTTACGCCTCACTGAGGGCCTAGTTAGTATGCACATTAATGGTTTTGTTAGTAACACTAAATGTTAATCTTGAATAAGTGAATACAATGTATATTAATTAAATTGGGAGTGACGCCTAATACCTTGAATTCATCAGTTTGTTTAGAAGCAACAAACGCATCACATTCTTCTTGGTCCAGGAAGTTCCACTGTTCAGTGGTTGTCTTCTTCTTCTTGTCACCTTCTTTTATGTATTCTCGGGTGAGATTTGTCCTATAGTTCCTTAGGACTCTCCCACAGCGTTGCATCACGCATTTACGATGTAGCTTTTCATCCAATTCAAATATACTCTGCAAAATAGAATTGCTATTAACTAGTATCCAAAAAATTAGTAATCTACAAAATAGAATTATAAATTAATAATAACTCACGCATAAATCCTTCCATATTATGTCTTTCTTCCCCTTAGGAACTTTATGCCAAAAATATATCTTGCAACTGTAATGGCTACGAGTAACATACCCAAGATATGATACAAACGAATTGTGATTCACTCCAATTGCATTTCCTGCATTATCAAAATCCACAACAAGTTTGGGTCCATTTCCCCTTTGCGCTATTAACTTCTTCATCATAGTGATGTCCCTTCTCTTGTCAACTTTTTGGTGTTTCTCATCAAGTGCCTCAAGTTCTTCAGAGGGTACATGTGCATCATCAACCTAAAATTTGACAAAATAAACACACTTACAGGATATAACTATAAATGGACATGTAGATATAAATATATGATATATTTTTAAAACTTACATTGTGAGGCGGTGCATTGATGTCCTCACCCTCACGGTAATCATCAGCACGGTCATCAGGAGAATGCTCATCCATCTGAAAGTTCACATTCACATTGTAAAGTTCACATTGTAAAGTAATTCACATTGTAAAGCTCACATTGTAAAGTTCACATTCACATTGTAAAGTAATTCACATTGTAAATTTCACATTGTAAAGTAATTCACATTGTAAAATTCACATTGTAAAGTTCACATTCACATTGTAAAGTAATTCACATTATAAAGTTCACATTCAGAAAAATAAAACATATAAAAAATATAAACATGCCTCTAATTAATATTGTGGTTTTTTTTCAATTAACAATCCTTCATTGTGATCTCCGCACACATACAAGTCATCATTAGCTTCAATATTTGTTGGTGTTGGCAACCCAACTGAGAATGGACTGGAGTCATCATACTTATCATAGTACTCTTCTTCATCTATAGGATCTTCAATGAACTATCTTTTACCATGAAGAACAACCGACCATTTATCATTTGCAGGATCATCGATAAAAAATACTTGTTTCGCATGTGATGCCAATATGAATGGTTCACCCTTCTCACCAATCTTTTCAAAGTGCACTAAAGTGAAACCCAATTCATCCACTATAACTCCTTTGGTGTTATCAACCCAATTACATTTGAAGAGCGGAATTCTGAAATCTATGTAGTCAAACTCCCATATGTCTTCAATGACACCGTAATATGACATTTTAGCTTCACGTGGACTCTTATCCTTTACACTTGTAAAAAACATAGGCGACACTTGAAGGGTGACCTCACTGTTTTGGACGACACTCTTATCATCTTGGTGCTTTGTGTAATTTGTGAATCCATTAATGGCATACCCTTCATAAGACATAACATTCAATTTTGGTTTAAAGGTGAGGAATTTGATAGTTTCAGTAATATCATCTGGTGTTTGAGATAGTTGATGTAAGACTTTATCTTCAAACCACTTAATAAATATCTTGTTATGCTCTCTAGAAAGCCACATTTTATTGGCTCGAGGATATTGTCTCTTGATGAAATTGGTATGTTCCTCGATATAAACACTCACTTCATCCATATTGTGTAAAATATACAAGTGACCTTGTTCCAACTGCTCACGGCTGATTACTTTCACCCATGATCCCAAAATTCCTTTGCCAAATTGCTCCTCAATATTCTTGTCATTACCACTGAGAAAGTCATTGCAAAAATCCATAACCTCTCTCACCGCATAACCCTCAATAATACTCCCTTCAGGCCGATAACGGTTTCGAACATCACTTTTAAAAACGCTCATGTATCGTTCAAAGGGATACATCCAATGCAAGAAAACTGGTCCCAACATTTTCACTTCCCTAGTCAAGTGGACAACAAGATGTACCATGATATCAAAGAACGACAGAGGAAAATACATCTCAAGCTGACATAGGGTAACAACCACTTCTCTTTGCAAATTATTGAGAGTATCAGGGTCAATAACTTTATTGCACATACTGTTGAAAAATAAACAAAGTCTGGTGATTGCAAACCTTACATGCTTTGGCAATATAGATCGAATTGCCACATGCAATATTTGTTGCATTAGAGTGTGACAATCATGAGATTTAAGACCTATAAACTTCAGATCTTTCATTGATACCAATCTACGGATGTTAGATGAGTAACCCTGTGGCACCTTAACATTTACTAAATATTCACAAAAAGCTTTCTTCTCCTTTCTAGACAATGTGTAACAAGCGGGAGGTAAGTATGTTCTTTGATTTCCCATTTCACGTAATTCTATTAATTCTGACCTTATTCCCATTTCACGTAGGTCCAGTCTGGATTTTAGCCCATCTTTAGTCTTACCTGGTATATTCAACAAAGTACCAATGACACTGTCACATACATTTTTCTCAACGTTCATGACATCGATATAATGTCTGACTGCCAAAGAACTCCAATAAGGAAGATCCCAAAATATTGACTTCTTCTTGAATAAATATTTGTCACTCTGTGTGTCCATAGTACATTGTGATCTCTTACCAAATTCATTGACAAAGTTTTTTACACTTTCATAAACAACCTCCCTTGGTATAGGTTTAGGTGCACTCTGTTCCTCATTCAATCCATTGAATACTTTGTGCTTCCTACGATATGGATGGAATTTTGTAAGAAACCTTCGATGAATGAGATATACAGTCTTACCGTCATGTTTTAGTCTTGTTGAATTAGTGTTCTCTTCACATATAGGACATGCTTTAGCTCCTTTGACACTATATCTAGACAAATTCACATATGTTGGAAAGTCATTAATAGTGCAAAACAACATAGCATGCAAACAAAATGTCTCTCTTCGTGAAGCATCATAGGTCATCACACCTTCACCCCAGAGTTTCTTTAAGTCATCAATCAGAGGTTTAAGATAAACATCGATATCATTTCCAGGTTGTTTAGGGCCCGATATCAACAACAACAGCATTACATACTTATTTTTCATACACAGTCAGGGAGGAAGATTGTATATAACAAGCATGACTGGATAAGTGCTATGTTGGCTGCTCAATGTCCCGTACGGATTCATCCCATCTGTACAAAGCCCAAGTCTTAGATTCCTGACTTCTTCACCAAATTCAGGGTACAATAGATCAATCTTTTTCCACTGTGGGGAATCAGACGCATGTCGTAGGATCCCATCATTATTTTTCTTAACATCTGCATGCCACCTCAAATTCTTCGCATCTATCGGATTGGCAAACAAGCGTTGAAACCGTGATATTATAGGTAGATAACACATCACCTTGGCAGGAGAACCAGTTTTAGACTCCCCCGAAGTCGTCAATTTATATCGTGATGCACCACATTTTGGACAATCTTTCAAATCCACATAGTTCTTTTGAAATAATACACAATCATTCGGGCATGCGTGTATCTTCTTGGCATCCATTCCCATTGGGCACAATAATTTCTTTACCTGGTATGTTGAGATTGGCAGCTCGTTTCCTTCAGGAAGCATTTCTTTCAACAAAGACAACAGTGACGTGAAGCTTTTGTCGCTCCATCTATTGTTAGCTTTCAGCTTATACAATCTCAACACAGCGCTAAGCTTCGTAAACTTAGTACAACCTGTGTATAATGATATCTCAGCACCATGCACAATGTTTCTAAAAATGGGAGGTGGATTAGTGTGCTCTACCCCACAACTATCCAGCACCGCATCAACGATGTCTAGTGGAACTGGTCCATTCACATCTACATCATCGGAGGCAATTTCTTCTTCCACACAAGCATTGCTATCGACATCTACTGGTTTCGGGTTTGAAATCTCTCCATGCCAGTGCTATTCTGTATAGCCTTGTATAATCCCATTCCACATGACATGACTTTTGATTTCGTCACCAGTACTGAATTTTAAGTTGTTTCCGCAATGCCTACATGGATAGTAGAACCTATCTCCGGGTTGTTTCCTATGTTCCTTGGCAAATCTAATAAATTGGTCAAGACCAAAAATAAACTCTGGGGTGCAACGATTGCAAATGGACATCCATGATCTATCCATTCTATGGTCAAAGAGAAAACAAGTATATATTACAACAAGATTAGGGTCTAGGATTAGAGTTTTTGCATGGTTAAAACTTTAGGCCAACAAATACATGTGTTTTCATTCTTATATGTAATAAATGTGTACCACCTATCCCATTCTTGAACACCTAATCTCACTAGTAAGTGTATAATGTGTATTGGGTTTTCAAGAAAATTTCGGCAGCATTTCCCCACTGTTCTCTAAGTACACTTAGAGAACAAACGGGGAAATGCTGCCGAAATTTTCTTGAAAACCAAATACACATTATACACTTACATCCTAAGTGAGATTAGGTGTTCAAGAATAGTCCCAAACCGGGGACTATCCAAGATTTACTCCTAATGAGTAAATCTTGGATGGGTTTCTAGGCCAACAAATACATGTGATGTCATTCTTATATATAATAAATGTGTACCACCTATCCCATTCTTGAACACCTAATCTCACTAGTAAGTGTATAATGTGTATTGGGTTTTCAAGAAAATTTCAGCAGCATTTCCTCGTTGTTCTCTAAGTACATATGTACTTAGAGAACAAACGGGGAAATGCTACCGGAATTTTCTTGAAAACTAAATACACATTATACACTTACATCCTAAGTGAGATTAGGTGTTCAAGAACATTCCCAAACTGGAGACTATCCAAGATTTACTCCTAATGAGTAAATCTTGGACGGGTTTCTAGGCCAACAAATACATGTGTTGTCATTCTATAACATTGATTTCAACATTTCGAGTGTCCATGCATGTTCATCATCAAGATAAATATTACACATAAATTAGTATGACCTAGGGATGGAGAGATTCATAATTGATTTCAAAATTTCAAACTAGCTCATGCATTATCATCAATCTACATCATACAATAGGGATTCATGTAGATGTTAGGGTGACACATCACTACAAAATCAGAGATTTAACATTAGGGTTTTAATATCTTACATAGATTGATCACAAGATTTCAGCAATATAGTTAATTCAAGATTATGGTGAAATGTGTATCAGGGTTTTAATATCTTAATTCAACATGCATCAAAATTTACAGAATTAGGTCAAGCATTAGTATTCAATTGCAAATGTATCTTCTTCTTCTTCCTGCTCCCTCCTTAACAAATGGATAAAAGCAAGGCCACGACCGTGTGGGCTGGCCACGGCCGTGGCCATCCCACACGGTCGTGGCCTTGCTTTAATCCATTTGGTAAGGAGAGGGAGAAGGAGGAAGAGGAAGAGGGGCCTAAAGGGAGAAGGAAGAAAAGAGGGGCATGAAGGAAGAATAAGAGGGCTACCTAGAAGTGTGGAGAAGAGCGGCGGCGGTGGTGTGAGAGCAACGGTGGTGAGTAGAGAAGGAGGTGGCAAGCATAGCTGCCGCCGGCGGCGGCGGCGGGCGATTTTAGGCGAGCAGCAGGTTGAATTCTTGCAATGAAATAGAAGAAAGGGGAAGACTCGGGTGATCGCGGGTCTATTAAGTTTGTAAAAGGCGTCAGTTATCTCCAAAACTCACACCTACAATCTTAAGTGTCGGTTGATAGTAACAAACTGACGTCCAATTGGACATTCCTTTACCCTAATTTTTTTGGCGGGGACGGCGCGCGCACCCTTATCACGTCGGTTATGCTAAGACAACCGACACCCATATTGGAACTTTTGGTGCAAATTTATCTTCATTCAGTGTCGGTTATTAGGTAAAACACGATGTTGTATCTGATACTTTGGCGCAATTTTTTTTGCTCGAAAAAATTGGATTTCGCGGGCTACTTTAGGCATCGGTTTCTTTTCTTCAACCGACACTGAATGAAAAGTGATACCCGTGTCTGGCTGGTCTTCAAATATAGACGTCGAATGTCCTTATTAACCAACGTTTAATGTGAATATTGTCGGTTTTACTAAAAAACGGAGGCCTCTAAAAGTGACGTTGAACGTTGTTTCTGTAGTAGTGTAACATAACTTCTAGTAGTTTCTTCCGACAAGTACTGAGGTTGAGCGGAGGTTAGTAGTGGTTAGGAAGTAAAATTTGGAGAGCACGTAGGTATCATAGGTACAAGGAGGATTGGATTGCACGTGTTGTTTCCTTGTCGACTATATGTTGCATAGTATGTGGTTAATTTACGGGCACTGCTCAAGGCTTTTCATGGTCATAGGGGATCTGTAAAGGATGTATTAAGGAGGCCTATACTATGATGCACTCTTGTCTATGGTGTTAGTAGGTTTGTTGCATTTGTGATGAGGATGAGGTGTAGAGGCCATTTATATAAGATCGGCTCATGGGTCTTAGATGTGTGTATTGTGACAAAGTCAGAAGCATGCATGTTATGGCTTGACTGTTGTTTCCTAGAGTTGTTGGACTTGGAGGTAGTTGATGTGGTGGGAGACTTCCAGACAAGGTTTTTGCATTTGATATGTTGTGCAGTCTCTCCTTGCTTATTAATCTATTAAATCTGAACATACTATTATGTACTCGTCTCCATTATATCAGTTGCATGTAATTGGACATTTTAAACCTGGTTTGCATCACAGAATGTACTATTTAAGTACTTGTTTTTTCCTCTCAGTTGCGTCTTGATACACATGTTTGGGAAAATATCTAATCTAGATTTAGACTTGTCTTTTTCTAGTTGAATATTGTATTAACATTTCCGATTAAAATTCCATAATTTCATAATCTAAACTGACTCAATCTTGTTTCAAGTAGGATTATTAATCTTAATATGGATCCAATTATGTTTTATATTTTATATAAAACACTAAAAATAAGATCAATCCACTTTGGGTGTCAATGAAGTTCCTAAATAGTATGGGAGTTATAATGAAACTAAAACAAGACTACTCCAATCCTATTATTATGTCCTAATCTTGAACAACTTCTAACTAGTCTAGTAAGATTAATTTGCATCACTGCTAGTGTAACAAGGACTATGATTAGCTCATCCATATGTTGTCCTTTCGCGTTGACATTCTTAGGAGGGTCTGATACAGTCGCTCCAACAGTGTTGGTTGGAGGGCGTCAGCAGCAAGTGATATTGGGCGTTAGGGATGGATTTAGAGGAACACGGTTATGCATCGTTGGATGACACACTCCCATGCATAGAGTCGTAGATGGCACTCCTCCTTTCAAGTATGATTTACCAGTAAGGTTGAAGAGAAGGGTGGTTGAGGATGTAGATTCCGATTTGCTTCCTCTACTAATGAGCAATTCCTAGTCACCCCCTCTTTATCTCTCAATATAGAGTACATGCCTTGGGGAACGAATCAGGGGGGAATGCAATGTGAAAGAAAACAAGCAAGTATGTAATTAATGAACAATACGACGAAAGAAGAAAAAAACAAAGAAAAAGAAGAAACAAGCTAGAACGAGTGACCGAATGAACATATATGCAATGTGAATTTGCTCCAATCTATGATGTGACACCTAAGGCAAAAAGGGGAAAAACTTTAGTCATGGATGAAGAATGTCGAAGTCAGTGGCGGTGGGAGTAGAGGTTCATCTTCAAGGAGGGAGCACTGCCTATAGTTATCTCCAAATTGATGCAAAATAGGGTGATCACATGAGTCGATGTGTTCTTTTGTCAGAATGAAGAAGAATAAGAAGAATAGGAAGAAGAAGATAATGTAGACAAACCAGACTACATGAGACATGCAAGGAAGAGGCTGAGAAGATGATAGCACCTCAACACTCGTAGGCAGATGCACAGTCGGGCATCGATTAAGTTGTTAAATAGTATATATTAAATACTAAAAATGAGATTAGTACTCTTTGGATGTCAATTAAGTTGTTAAATAGTATGGGAGTTAGAATGAGACTAAAATCAGACTACTCCAATCCTACTATTATGTCCTAATCTTGAATAACTACTAATTAGTCTAGTCAGATTAATTCACATTACAATTGGCATAACGAGGACTATGATTAGCTCATCTATATGATGTCCTTCTACTAATTGAATAGACATATAAAAGGATAAAAGATGGAGTGGATATTGTCAGATATAATCAAATTTTCAAATTTGACCCCAAATTTGACGTATACCATATGCCAACATCTAAATCCGATCTGAACATATAGCATCCTATTGATCCTTCTAAAATTGAGAATGAGGAACTTATGGGTAAGAGATTGACTCAACTGGAAAAAGCTGAGGAACTCTACCATTGGCAGAGGAGTAGACTTAAATGGATCAAAGACGGTGATTGGAACACAAAAATTTACCACAACGCTACAAAGAAGAATCATATGAAAGATTGTATACATGGTCTCATCAAGGCAGATGGCTCGATCACCAGGGGTCCGGATGAGGTGTCCATTGAAGCGGTGAACTACTTTAAGAATATTTATAACAAAGATCACCATACCAGCAGTTGCAGCCTGCCTTCTCCCAGGGTGAAGGAAGATATGAATAGAAGCTTGTGTGGGCCTATCTCCGATAAAGAAATCAAAGATGGTGTGTTTAGTATTGGTGCTTCTAAGGCCCCAGGGTCGGACGGGTTTAATGGCAAATTCTTTCAGACGGCCTGGGACATTATTAAACATGATGTTTTTCGGGTTGTTCGTTGGTTTATGGTTGGAGGTACCATGGTGAAAAAAGTCAATCACTCTTTCATTAGACTGATCCCCAAGAAGAATCTTCCTGCTTCGATGGCTGACTACTGGCCTATAGCCTGCTGCTCTACTTTCTACAAGATTTTTTCTAAAGTTTTAGCAAACCGCTTGAAGAAGGTGCTCCCAATCATTATCTAGCCTAATCAACTTGCCTTCATGCAAGGTAGATCGATTGTTGATGGTGTGTTGCTAGCAAATGAATTTCTCAGGTCCTTCAACCAAACCAACTCTACCAAGAAGGCATGCTTCCAAATTTATATCAATAAAGCCTATGACCATGTGGAATGGCTAGCATTATGGAATATTATGAACGCTATGGGTTTCTCGATGAGATGGATAAATCTCATCAAGCAATGTGTCGAATCGACATATTTTTCTGTGCTCGTGAATGGGGTGACCTATGGCTTCTTTAATGCCTCTAATGGCCTTAGGCAGGATGATCCGTTATCGCCCCTGCTGTTTACCATTCTTATGGAAGGCTTATCACACATCATTAACAAGGATGAGGAGGAAGGGAGGCTCAAAGTCTTCAAGATTAAAAGCATGCCAGTTATATCTCATCTGATATTCGCTGACGATGTGATGATTTTTTCCGTTGGTCACTACAAGTACATGCGTAAATCCAGAACAGGATGGAAATCTTTGGCAAGTTGAATGGTTTGTTCATAAGCGACATTAAGTCCAAAGTTTTCTTCTCCCGCTCCTGTGACAGTAGAAGGGGAAGACTCAAAATAGTGGTGAGTTTAACCCATGGCCGGTTCCCGACGAAATCCCTTGGAATCCCTGTGTCCGGTGGAAGGGGTAGAGGCAAGGATTTCGGGCAACTAGTGGATGGCCTTCGTGAGACCATTAGTAGATGGGCTAGGTTATCCATCTCCATGGCAGGCCATTTAGTCTTGTGCAAATATGTGTTGTTGGCGAAGTTCCATTTCTGGTGCAATCAAACGGAGTTGCCACTGTTTATTATGGACAAAGCCAGGAGTCTCATTAGTGGCTTTCTTTGGGGCAATAAGGCCCATGGTATCTCCTGGGATACCATTGCCAAGGATCTGAAACATGGGGGTTTGGGTTTGAAGGACACTAATGCCATCGCTGAATGCATGACTCTTAGAAGAGTTGATAGGTTTCTGATGGACAAGGATGCCATTTGGCCCTGCTGGATGCGTCGTAGATACAACAACCTGGACTCCTCGGTGGCTGACCATGGTGGCTCACTGGTGTGGCGCAGGATGAAGATTGGCTGGCTGACGGTTAGAAATGATTACGACCTCGATGGGAATGGTTTGTACGTTAGGATTGTGGATAAACCTTGGATTTGCCTCTCCCTTGGGCCTGATGTTCCTTGGGCAAGACTTATATGGAACAATCTTCATACTCCTAAGTGGATTTGTTGCATCTATAGAGCTATCTTGGGTCGGCTCCCTACTGCTGACAGACTCATCAGCTGGGGCTTGGATGTGAGCCCCATGTGTTTGCTCTGTAAGTCAGATATGGAATCCCACGACCATTTTTCTTCTCATGTTCCTACTCCAAATACATATGGACTCGATGGTCCCTCAGATGCAGATGGGGAGGTGTGCCGCCAGTAAAGATGTATGAGGATCTATCCTAGTTTTTGTCTAAGATTGACAGGAGCAAGAACATGATGGGTTTTAGCAGTTTGGGAGTAGTCGCCATCACCTATTTCATTTGGCAAGAAAGAAACAGGAGGCTCCATGGTGGTGATGAAGTGGACAAATTCAAATGTTTTGATGATATTGTGGAAAGTTTGTGTGTGGCTTGTAAGGCCAAACCTTCGATCTATAAAGGTTTGGACCATACTCTCAGTTTACAGTCAGGTTTTTTGTAGTTAACCCACCCTCTGTACAGTATAGGCTAACCTATACACCTTTTGATTAGTAATGTTTTGCCCAATCCAAAAAAATATGAATAAATACATGATCCATACCAGAAATAATATATTAATGCTAATAAACATCTTATATATAAATATTTCTTACATTCAATATATATATATATGATAGAATATTTATTTATTGATATTTCATATATGAGTAATATACTTTCATCACATACATATTTCTTGAATTTGATTTTTTTATCTACAATCATATTGAGATATTTCACAAGTTTAGTGCTTCTTTCTTGTTTATCTTGGATGGAATCTATGGTTTCAAGTATAAATTGTTGTTCACTAGTTAAGACATGAATTTCATCTGATGATGTTTCATTGCTATAGTAATTACATTGGAATCCTTCTTCATTCTCTGATCCTGAGCATTCATTTAGATTTAATTTACTAGCAAAACTATCAAGTTCTTCTGGTGTAATACTTTTTTATTCTAGCTACAATTCGTTAACTTTTTTCTTGAAATCTTGTTTGAAATATTTGTTTGCATAGTGTCCTTTTTCATTACAATTGTAATAGGTTATGTTTTTTTTATTATCTGCTTTTCATATTTGTTTTCTTTTTATATAATTCTTCTTTGATTTGTTACTATCTTCACTAAACATTTTGTAGATTTTGTGTCATTTATTTTCTTTTGGTAAATCCATGTCACATCCAAATTGATAACAAAATTCTCCTAGTTCCTTTTTATCTATTGTTTGCTGTCTTTTTAATTGATTTTTTAATTTATAGTCATTACAAAGAGATATTTCTATTTGGTTTATTCTTTGTATTATTTCCCATAGGATATGTGTAATAGAGGGACAACGTTATTATATGCTTGCCTAATATGTTCTCTTACATTTTCAGCAAATAAAATAGGTAATCTAGATAAAAAAAAATTCTTTCCAAACAACAGAACGACAATCTGTGAATTGGAAAACTTTAGAAAGAAAAACATCTTTATGCCAACAAAAATCACTCAGACTCTTACATCTTAAGTTCATTATTTGTTCCCTAAGTTTTTCTAATATAGTGTCATTATGGACTATAAAATGTTGAATTATGTTTACTATTAGAGTATATACTGTGTCTGATTGGGGTTGATCATTTTATAACTTAATTTGAGAATCATGTTCATTTCTTTTTGTAGCTTGACCTATTTTGTGTCTCTATATTTCACTAAGATAATTAATCCACCATCCTCTTAACTGACCCATAAATGATGAAGTTATCATTTGGGAAATCGTGGTTTTAGGGCTACAATGAGCTCGACAAGCATTGGCATATATCAACATTTGATGGAAAATTTGTAATATTTGGTATTCTAAAAAATCCATCTATGTTCAATTCTATAAGAGATTGGCCATAAAATTGACACAAAGTAAGATCAGGAGTTTCTTCAAATTGTAGGTCAACCAGTGTTGTTCTAGAGTAATAATTTTTTTTTTGAAAATCGAGCAGTTTTACCAAAGCTGACTGTATTTAGTTGTAGATTCTCAGGTATCTCTTCTTTATTTGAATATGATGAGTCTCCATATATTGTATTAACAATTGGTTTTTGAAGATTTAATTGGTCTAACCGACTTGTGATTTCATGCGTTAATTCATCGAGTTGTTTATCAAACTTAAGGGGTGACTTTTTTCCTAATATAATATTCCCAGTTATAGTTTGAGGAACAGTTAGTGGCAATTTTTTTGTTTCTAGTTTCTTTTGATATATTGGTACTTTGCCAATATCAGTAAGCATTATCTCTATCCTTTCAGTTTGTTTGCTAAAGATTTGAAGATTTATATATGTATAGTTATTTTGTTCAATCATATGAGCTATATGGTGTGTTTTAGCCAATTCTTGACTATATACCATTAGTTTTAGTGGACTGGCCTTGATGTCATTTTCTCTAAATTCTATAGCTTGAAAAGGTGGATGAATTGATTCAACTTCTTCATCTTTTGAAGCATGTTTCCATGTTAAGGATAGTTTTTCTATTACCATAGTACGATCCTCACTTGAGAAAGTAGGTAACATTTCTTGAAGTTTATCAAGATAATTAGATTCATACCAATCAAAGAAATATATATTCTCATTTAACTGCTTCATTTGATAATACCATAGATCTCTTATTTCTGACCTTTCATATTTATCAAAATGTGTAAAAAACTATTTTACTTTTGGTTTAATATAATCAGATAAAAGTCTTTCTTTAATAATTCTTTATTAGTTTCAAAGTCGTTATAGTTGTCTTCAAGGAGACATGCAACTTTGAAATCATATTCAGAGGGTTCATATTTGCTATGTTCATATACTAGGTAGGATATTCATGTAGGCCTTCTATTCACAGTGCTAGATCGCTCAAGTTTATTGTGATCTATATGTAAATATGAAGAAGAACCAACTTCTAAGGTGTTTTCCCTAGATTGAGATGAAGTAGAATTTCTTCTTTTTAAAGGATAGAAACTTATTTCTACATCACCATTAATGTGCTCAATAATGATTTGTATTTTGGTATTTTCTCTAGGTATAGGTGCATTTTCTTGCGGCATGGTCCAATTTTCTAGGAGCTTAACTTCCTCCCATCGCAGGGCCTTAGGAATAATGGCTTTGTTTTTTATATTGGTTAGAAAAAGAGTTGTAAGCCCCTTTTCTAGGCAGATCAAGGATTGAGGAGATACTGTGTTCATGGCCTTGAAGCAAACTCTATAACATAGTACAATATTTTCAAATTTTGGATCCATATCAAATCTTGATGTTTGCACATTTAAGGTTGACCTTCAAAAGGCCTAGATCGAAAAGGGAAACTGAGAAACTCTGCTCCATAAATCATATTGACACTCTGCTGAAACTCCAAACACCACTCTACACCAACTTTCTACCGACCAACCACCAAAATCCTAGCTTCCTCTCTCTCTCTCTCTCTCTCTCTCTCTCTCTCTCTCTCTATATATATATATATATATATATATATATATATATATATATATATATATATGTGTGTGTGTGTGTGTGTGTGTGTGAAGAGAGAGAGAGAGAGAGTCACTTAGTCCATAGATCACTTGAGTGTACCAGGAACACGACACACACAAGTCACTTTCCAACTTAGAATAACTATTTTGGAAATCAAAGCTATTGATTTTCATAAATATCATATATATACACACACATATATATATATAAATTAATCTCTTAAAACTTATAGGTCATGCATCTAATGAAAAGAAAAATTATTAACTTGAAATTAGTTATGTATTTTGGTTTTATTTTGTAGAGGAGTAACTTAAGTGATCCAAATGTGCTCAAATTTTTTATGTAGCTTATTTTTGTTATAACAGTGAAGATCAACTGTTTAGGTTTTGCAAAGACATAGTTTTGAAAGATACACGTCAGTTGAGTATAGAATGTGATCTATACATTCGAGTGAATATTCTTTCCTCTCTCTCTCTCTTTACACACACGTGCACACACACATATATGTGTGTGTGCTATTATATATATATATATATATATATATATATATATATATATATATATATATATATATATATATATATATATATGTGTGTGTGTGTGTGTATATTTATGTATATTTATTTGTGTCATGAACCATTTATTATCCAAATTCTAACTCCAAATGGATATAAAGTCTATATATATATATATATATATATATATATATGTGTGTGTGTGTGTGTGTGTGTGTGTGTGTGTGTGTGTGTGTGTGTGTCACAAAATTGTTTATTACTCACATTTTAACTCCAAATGACTATAAAGTCAATAATGATAGGACCTAGGCATCTTTTCCTAGCATAGTATTAAGTAAGTGCGAATGTGGAAGTGTAAATTTTCGTATATATGAACAGACAACAAGATAAAAACACCAATCATAATCTCAATGTTCAGCAAGATATATTAAACAATATTATTTATTAAAAGCTTTTAATTACATTCAAGAGTATTGTTTTACAAGTATGCTCATGTATACTAGGGATCTTACAACAATTACACCTGACATAGCTCACCAAGCTCATCAACTTTAGGCCATCTCAGAACCTATAAAATATGTGAAATCGTGTGTGTCAACACATGAGATATTGAGTACAGGGCTAAAAGATACATATACATAAACTTTGCATAATTTTGAAGGAGTTGTTGAAGTATACAAATAAGAACAAACTAGTTAAGTATTTAGCAAAGTGAGAACCCGTATTTTAGGGGGGCATTTGGGTGTTGTAATTGGGGGCAGTGTAGTTCAATCAGGTATTTCAACTATTGCATTTGTGAATACACTGTCTGGCTAGCTACATGTGATTACTTGACTTCAGTGGTTGGAATGTGGCATTTACCCCCACTTGCATTTCATGGACTTCCCAAAATATGCCAATATCGACATCCTTTTGAATTGCAGAGGTGAGGGTTCTCCCGATATCTCTCTTGTTTCCTCCCCAGTCGTATCCTTCCCTACGTTTTCCGCTGCTACTCCCTTCGCCGCTAACTGCAGCTAGTGCCCCCTGGTCATTCAGGCTCCTCCTTTCTATCCATCTCCTCCTTCGCCGTGATTGACCCTAATTTCTTCTCCTTCCCCATCTTCTCTTTTTCTGGCCATCTCCTCCTTCCTGAATGAAGCTCCATCTTACTCTTGCTCATGATTGAAGGCTCGTAATAGCAACAACTGTGATTGATGATCTAGGGTTCCCCAGTCTCGCCTTGAGCGGTAAGGTTTTTTCCCTCATATCTTCTCCTTCCTTACTCTTCTTCATCCTCATACACGCCTACAACTCGCTCCATTTTTGCTCTCTTGAAGCACCACTTGCTCACTAGTGGTACATCTCGGGACTCGTAGATGACTATGGTGGTAGTTGGGAAGGGGTTGGGTGGGTGTAAATGACCTGGTCAGGTTCGATTTGAACCTTGGCATGTTGGAAGTAGAGGATTCGCACATGCACTCTGTACATACGCCCCCCACTCCACCCTCAAGTGGAATGTGGAGGGGTTCTCTCTCAAACCACCCTCAGAATGAATCAGCACTGATAATCTAAATATTGGAAGATACAGAGTCCAGAGACAAATTTAGGCATTGGCCACTGGCATCTTTGATGCAGTAGGTGAGAGATTTTATCTGGGTCCCCTTGGCCTTCAAAAGTAATTGCAGAATAGTTAAGCTAGGAATTAATAGGTGCTAGCCAGCCTCTTCATCCTATCATGTCCTGCTCTACTCTATTTCTGTGGGCTACCAGTACATCAGTGTTCAGATTGACAGATTCCCACAAACAGCATAAGTCAACAAAAATTGGGTTAATTTCCATCTATTTCTTGCAGTTGGCCTCTTTATTCCTTGAAATCAGTAAGGAATCTTTGCATTTAATGAGCAATGGATTTCTAGAGGTCTCTCATCAAGACTTTTCTTGTTGTTCGTCTGTATTTTCTAGAGTCTGGAGTTGTTCAAGGGTTTAACAAGCTTTGTACATGATTGTTTTCATGAGGTCATCTCTCACATTCCCTTCCCATGGGTTTCCTGGATCTTTCATATATCAGATACATTTGATTATTTCATCTCTCTCGTTTTGTCTAAATCTCTTTTATAGTCATCTTTGGTTGTTCAATGCATAGTTTTCAGTAGATTATTTTGCAATATTTTTTTTCATTTTGGCATATGGGTGGATGGGAAGAACATTGGTCTTCTTGTTGAGCAAAAAGTTCACATCTTGAATGAGCTACTTCTACCATTCTACACTTTAGGCAGAGCCACTATCATATTTCTGTATAACTGAGACATAATAAAAACGTTCTCTCTTTTTGTTTTAGCTTGCTACCGAATACCCAACTCCCTTCTTACTTTTATTCTCATTTACAATAATCAATTTGGCAGTTATATTAACCAAAATGATTTGGATTGTCGACTTATGTGTAAATTTCTCTTTTTAATGGCAATGAGGATAAACACTAGATAGACTCTAGGAAATCATCTATCAAGTTATACCCCACTCCCCTCCACGGGTGAGTGGGTTGGATGAAGCTATTATATATTTTTGGTTCATTGAAATTTTTTGCACCAAGTTTTCACTGACCGTAAATTGGTAATCCTTGCAGCCTCTTTGGACTCTACGAGTTAGGAATTTGGTTTACTTGTTCATTTTCTTGTTCTAGGTATGATTTACTTGTACCTTTGAATATATGGTATGTTTACTACTTTATCTTGTTTATTGTTGGTTTGTTCTAAGTTGATTGTATGGGTAAACTGTTATGTTTTATCTTATTTACTGTTGGTCTGTCCTAAATGGATGAATATAGGACTTGTTTATTGCTGGTTACTATGGACTTATACATTCAAACAGGGGAGTATGTTTTATATAGGACAATAAATTTAAGGGAATAGATACGTCATGTTATATGTATGTGGATTTGTACAATTTAGGACTATACATTATGTTATTTGTGTTGTATGATCAGGTTTATGGTTCCTTCATTGTGTAAAATTACTAGTTTTGACTTTGCTCTATCTTCTCTATTGTCATTTTGATAATATTTTTTGATGAATATGTTAGTGTTTGATATGCATTCACAAGGAATGAGTGATCTATTAGAATGTCTTTGTAGAAAAAGAATGATGTATGAGGAAGAAGAGAAAGAGAATGAAGAGGAGAGAAATAAAGTCATTGTTGGTGTTATTAGTATGACTGTGACTAGTGTGAAAGCATGGTACCATGACACTTTTATGGTGAGGGATCCTCCTACTTATTGGGATGATGTAAGGAAGTTCTACTTGAATAGATAATACAATGGTACATATGATGATTGTTATGAACAATTGTGAGTGAGTAAAAGTGGATTCCATAGGCTATGTGAAGTATTGACAGGGATTGGGGGTTTGGTTCCCACAAAGCATTTTGTAGTTGAAGAAGTTGTTGCAATGTTCTTGAACATCCTAGCTCACAGTCTCAAGTACCAAGATGTAAGGTTTCATTACCATAGGTCCCAAGAGATGATAAGTAGATAGTTTCAAGCAGTCCTTTGTGTTGTTATGAGAGTGAGCAAAGAATATATTAAACTACATGAGTGCACTCTCAATGGGATTGATGTCATGAGATGGAAGTGGTTTGAGGTATATATATTTATTAATGTATTACTTAAATATAAATACACTCATACTTTTTTTATGAGTGGTAACTTTTCTTTTATTTAATTATAATTGTCTTGGTGCACTTGATGGAACTCACATTCCTCTAAGAGTTCCAGTCGAGAAGCAACCTTCCTATCGCAATAGGAAAGGAATCATAACCACCAACATGTTGGGGGTTTGTGATCCCAACATGATGTTCATACATGCACTTTTGGGTTGGGAGGATTCTACAGCTGATTCTAGAGTTTTGAGAAATGCATTGTCTAGAAAGGACAATCTTCGCATTCCAACTGGTAAATATTTTTACCTAAAGTTCTTGTATAAATATAATATAAAATAATTACATTACTTATAATTTGTGATGATTTTGGTGTAGGAAAGTATTATCTTGTGGATGTGGGATACACGAATGGTCCAGGGTTCCTTGTACCATATCGAGGAGCAAGGTATCACCTAAATGAGTGGGTGGGGAATATGCCACAAAATTATAAGGAGCTATTTAATCTCCGCCGCTCTAGTTCCAGAAATGTAATCGAGAGAGCCTTTGGACTGTTAAAGAGTAGATGGAGTGTTTTAAGGACAATCTTCTTTTTCGGCCTCTAGACACAAGCGAGGATAATAAATAGTTGTTGTATGCTACACAACTATATCCTACTTGAGAAACAAGATGATCTTGTATTAGAAGCCCAACATAGAATAATTCTTGATGAAGTGGATAGGGGGATCATGGGACAAACACTTGTTGATGAGCTAATTACACATGTAGAGGTGATTGGTCAGTGGATAGGATTTTAAGATGATTTAGCACAAGGCATGCTTGAAGACTATCTACAAAGAGGGGTTGTTTGATGTTATATCTTTTTATATGTACTAGAACTTATTTGTAGTTCATTTTTTATCTATTCATATGTGTTAAAACTTATTCGTAGTTCATATTTTATCTATTCACATGTATTAGAACTTATGTGTAGTTCAGATTTTATCTATTCATATGTAACAAAACTCATTTGTACTAGAACTCATATATTTCATGGTGTAATCTTTTCAAATGTACTAGATTGCATGTGTAATTTATGTGTTATCTTTTGTTTTATTGTGTATATTGTATAGAGTTTTGGAATGGCTTTTGAAAAAGGGAAGGAAAAGGCTACATCAAAAAATGACTACTTATGTTGAAACTTAGCTAAAGAAAGGGCTTTAGCTAACATCCTAAGAGATCAATGAAGTCTAGGTCGTAAGGGATATAATGGGTGGAAAATAGTTGCCCTAAATACAGTTGCACTGTCAATCAATAACACATTTCACACTGAACTCACAGTCACTAATGTCAGGAACTGTGTGAGAACATGGAACAAGATCTATGCAGACGTCAGTGATATTCTCTCACAGAGCGGATTTAATTGGGACCGCACAAAAAAAAGGTCAGTGTGGATAATGAGGATGCTTGAAATGAGTACATCAAGGTATATTTTGTCTTTAGATTTTCAACCTTTCACAATCTAATTTCAAACTATATTGCATCTAATAACATAACATTATTTTATAGTCACATGAGGATTCCAAGAGATACCACTGGAAGGTCATTCCAAACTGGGATGACATTATGGACCTGTGTGCAAATGATAGAGCCACTAAGGAAGGTGCAAAAATGGTTGTTGAAGTGAATGACATGATGAACTTGGAGTCGGTGGATGAGATGAATATGGCAAGCATGGATGAGGATACAATATCCACCAGCTCAACTAAAAAAGAAAGAAGCCGTCAACTGAACATACACCCTTAAGGAAGAAGGGAGGTGGTACTTCAATTGCTACTGTTGTTGACAAGATGGCTTCCAGTTTTGTTGACTACATGAAGGTCTTATCATGTCCAAAGGGTGTTGACACAAAGGTTGTGTATGAGGAGGTGTTTTCCATTTACGGACTTGATGATTCCCAGAAGATTAAGGCATGCATGTGGTTCATGGATTATGAAAAGCAATTTTCTCTATTGAAGTCTCTACTAATGGAGAGAAATAAAGAGATGATTCTCATGTTAATCTAGATATGATTTGTGTTGATCTTTTATTATTTGTGTTACTTCTGTAGATGCTTTTATTATTTATGTTACTGCTGATCGGGTGGTGGTTGGGATACTGATGATCAGGTAGTGGTTGGGTTACTGTTGGTGGTTGGGTTGTTGCTGGTGGATGGGTTACTACTGGTGGTTGGGTTGTTGCTGGTGGTTGGGTTACTGCTGGTGGTTGGGTTACTGATGATTGGGTGAGGGGTTGTTAGGTGCTACTGATGTTGATGTTGGAAGCAGTTGGTGTTGGGTTACTGATGGTCGGGTGAGGGGCTATTAGGTGCTACTGGTGGTTGGGTTAATGATGTGGTTGTTGGGTGATTGGGAGTAAGTAGTAGCATGTTGTTGATGTTGGAAGCAACTGCTTCTTTGGAGGTAGGGGTGCTTGTTTGAAGGTAGGGGTTCTTGTTTGAAGGTGGGGATGTTGGTGTGGAGGTAGGGGTGTTTCGTAGGGGTACTTCTTTGGAGGTGGGGGAGCTGTTGGGTGTTGGTTGGTGGTAATGGATGGTGTTGTTGGTTGTTGGTGGTGGATGGTGGTGTTGTCGGATGCTTGTTTGTTGATGTTACCTCTATCTGTTTTGATTTATATGTATGTTGTTTCTCTTGCTTTGAGCCTTTGGTGTCTATCTTTAAATAAATATTGAAGGTAAATCTTGTAATGTGGTGTTTTATAAAGCCAAATAACTTGTACAATTATAAAATTGTTATAATTCAGAGGTTCTTGTTTATGATGTCATTGTCTATTCTGTTTCAGCTTTGGGGCGTCGTATTATTGGTCTCGTACCCAAAATGATTTCCGAATTTCACTTGACAAACAATTTGTTCTTTTTTGCATATGCTTAGTGGAACTCAAGTTGGTAATCTCATGGGCAGCTGTTGTTGGGGAATTGTGGATAATTTTGTGTGTGTTGTTTATTAAAAATGACTTGGTTGTTGTTGAGACAAATGTGAGAACGTACATTTTCATTTGTGTCATTTCACAACAGATGATTATTAATCGCAGTGGGTCACACAATCAAGCATTAGTAGTGTGATCTTTTTGGCAGTGGTAGTATTCCCTTTATCTCACTTTGTATGTGATTCAAACATGTATTATGCTGGAATTTTTTATTTGTTCTCAATGTGGTCACAAATATTGAAACGTGTAATGGCTATATGTTGGAATTTTTGTTAAAATTGATTGCACATCAGTAGGTGATGAATATGGATGACTTTTATGCCATGTATCCATATAAATTAGTATGTAAATGATATGTTTGTATGGCTTTGTTAAATCCACATCAATAGGAAATATGAATGTGGATGTCTTGTGCTATGTATCTATATAAAAAAGTATGCAAATGATGTGTATGTATTTCTTTTTATATGTGTACCATGTATATGCACGACCTTGGCACCAGGCATATATAATTTGTATGCCATTCAGTTGGTTAAATATGTTATCATGAAAAAAATGAAAATGATGCATTTCAAATACATATTTACCAAACAACATAATTAGGAATGGCAGTATTGATAATTGTTGCAATTCTGAATCAATATTCATCCAAACAATGTAATTAAGAATCATGGGATTTGTTAAGTAGGTAATCAGAATCCTGAATTTGTTAGTGACTTCAGTAATTACAAATGGGCCATCCAAATGGCCCCTTACATCATTTTACTCCAATTATACCAACAACATCATATATCATAAGGTCTTTTCCTACTTCCCATCGAAAGAGTCTATATGGGTGCTCAAGATTAGCTAACCCTTTTATCGACATGGTCGGTCCTATCTTGACAACTCAAATAGGAAGCCCATCCACGTGTCCTTACCGTGAGACTACATATAGGTGCACAAGGTTTATATAATGGAGTTTCTATATTATGTTTGCAAGTTATAAAACAACAATACAAGACAAACATCGAGTACAATATTATAGTACTATGTGGTAATATTTGAGCAAGTAAACAAGCATACATATGTATCACATTTCAAGAATAAAAAAACTATATTTGTATAATTATTTAAAGCATGTATCTGATTTTTGAGATTTCATAACCTATCCTTGACCATCCAGATCCCAAACAACACCTAATTAGGCACAAGATTATATACATGTATTATATTCTCATCATTACCCCTGGTTAGATTCATTTTAGGGTTTTGGCCAAGTTATGTTCAAGTTTGGTTAATTACATGATTGATGATCTTATATTGATTTAGAGTCTGTCAGAAAGGTGTGGTTCAAGTTCCATTCATTTGGTATGATTATATCAATATTTAGGTCACTTTCTTGCATTTCAAGGTTTAAGAACTTATAATAGGGCAAGAAGGGCCATAGTCCATCAGGTCAAGAGCCCAAGCATAAAAGATGGATTAGAACAGCAAATTAGGGACGTAGGAATCACATTCAAATATAGATAGATGTCCCCTACGGGCTAGGCATAACATTTCCAACATTGGTATTAACATTTCATCATACATGCAAGTATCAACATAGTTCATATGCCATTAAGGGTCAACATAAGACTTAGGTGGGCATCAACAACAAGGTTATCAAGAATAAGAGAATCAAAACTGATTTCATATGTTAGGTCATGTGATTAAGACCTATATTGATATTTGGGCACAAGAAATACAATCAAGTCATATAGGCCATAATAGATCCAAAACGGGCACATACATCATTATACCATAAATGGGGTTGGCCTTAGCCAGTTAGGTCATAACAGATCATGATGCTACTGATATCAAAGATACATTAGGGTTGGATGCATCAAATGGATCAAGTATCCCATTTGTTTAATATTTAACATACATCATTAATAAGTTCTCAAATTTAAGCATCTCAAGACATATATACACACGTAATGAAAAGGGGGTTAGGAGTTGATATTAGAGTCATGGGGAGACATAAAGTTTTTGTTTCAAAGTTAGGATGAGTTTAGATGTCATAAAGAGACAAGATTACCACTTAAGTCAAAATCATAAGTTAAGGTCCAAACACAAGCTATAGCCATGCAATGAGTCGTGTACAGATCAAGATAGGTGCTTATGAGTTCAAAAATGTTTGAATAAATTCTACATTACTAATTTGATGCTTAGGACTAATTTGATGCTTAGGAGGGATAATAAAAAAAGTGGGTTATCAAAACATCCTAATTTGACATTAAGTACACTAAGATATCATAGATAACAAGTGAGAGGGCTTATAAGGAAAGAAATGGAAATTATGAGTAAAATCATGCCCTGGAATCACTAGATGGATTGGGATCGAATTTTTTTATCGAAAACCATATATCATGTGGCATTTTTGGCCAAAAGGTTCATTTTACACTCATATTTGATGTTCAACACTAAAAAAGATAACAAGAAGGACCTTGTTTACCATGGGACGAGTGGGATAAGGCATCATGGGCTCAGTTCATGCCCTCCCTAGCAGATCCGCCACCTAGCCCAACCCAATAAGTCACGCATTCCGCCTGCTTCCAACGCTCCCGCGATCTCTGTTCGGAAAGAGCCGCAACAGGGGACGGTGGTCCCCCCTTGCTGACGACGCCTCTAGCAGCTAATCCACGCGGAGGAGAGCAGCGTCGGAGGTGAACGGTCCACTGTGGCTCGTTGGCTGCCCAATACTGTGATGAAGCGCGATTCCAGCCGGGGGATCCCACACTCCCAAGCCACCAAAACCACCAGTCGTCTCCTGCAATGGAAACTCGACGTCGGCTGAGGGCGAGCAGTCCTTGTAACTGGCCCTTTGGAGGACGAAGAGGTTGGAGAGGGAAGGGACGGCGCACCGGCAGCGGTGCTACTCCAGGCTGCAACCTCCAAGGAGGTCCATGGCAGAAATGCCACCTAGGAATGGGAGACGGGAGCTACAGCTCCAAGACACAGACCAGAGGAGAGGGAAGAAACAAGTGGGAACAAATACGAAAAATAAGTGAGGCCACGAGCCCTTAGATGGGTAAACTCTTAGGGTTTTGAGCCGTGTGGGAAGTTCCATTGTATCTTAGGGTCATAGTTCCCCTTTTCCTGATCTGGATGTAGATGGTAGAGCAAGAAGAAAGCTCCATCATTCTTTCCCCAAGGGGGAAGAGAAGGAAGCAGAGCCCAGGCGTGTGTCTCTGTTGGGCCTTGCCCATCAGTGGGCCTTAGGAGGTCCGCCCACAGCTTGTTAAACTTAGGTTACAATAAGGAAAGTTCAAATATTCACCACATAAGCCACTAAAAAGTCCAATTTAGGTGATATTTGCTTCGTTGAGCCTATATTTTAGAACCCTAAAACATAAAATTTAGTAAGGAGCAAGAGGATCACATGAAAGCGATTCAAATTCAGTTGTAAGGTAGGTGTACAAAGAATCATGTACTTATCCAAATCATAATTTAATGTATCATATTGTAAATTCAATCGTGGAGGTGAGAGCTGAAGTATTATCAAGAAACCAACCATGTAAAAGACATTGAATAGACCAAGGTGGGTCACTAAAGTGAGAGGTGTGCAAAGGTAGAGAAAGAGAAAGTTGAGTTATCACAGTGTGTGTGTGTAGTCAACCCCCTCATCAATGATCAGAAAGTGGATGACAAAGGATTATATCTAATCGTATTCTTCAAATATACATGGTTAATTCCCTCATCAAAATATGAGCAAATGTGTATTCTTCTATTACCTAAATCATTAAAGTCAAGACACAATCAAATCAAATGTATTAAAACACTTTTAATAATGAAGTAAATAGTTTTATGGCAATATAGTATACTCAGAAGGACTTATAAAAGTATTATACAATATTTGATATAAAACACATGTTATGTGATGTATCTTAAGTCGTATTTGTGATATACACTTTTCCCATGTAGGTTTCACATCCACCTCATTTGGAAAGAGGTACATCTTTTATTTGTATGCTTTGCATATCCTCATTTCGAGGGAGAATTACTTGTTGTCATAAGCTCTACATCATACTCACTTTGAGGGATAGTCACTTGTTATCATAAGCTCCACATCATCCTCACTCTGGGAGGAGGGTCACTTGTTATCGTAAGCTCTATATCAACCTCACTCATAGGGAAGGTCACTATTTACTTGTAAGCTCCACATCAAACTCACTCAAAGGGAGGGTCACTTTTGTATTAGTATGTATTTTACAAGTCATTTCCATTTGGATATTTTGGAATATATATATATATATATATATATATATATATATATATATATATATATTTGGTTCACTTTTGAAGATATACATAAAAGAAAAGAAAAACAAAATATTGTTCAATTGAATTTTTGTGTTTCACAAATTCGTAGCGAAGTATAATTTCAAAGAAGAACATACAATCTATCTTAAGTATCATTACTCTGGTCAAGGAGTAAATATAACCGTACTTTTTTTGTTCTGGATGTAGATCTTGTAATATCAAACCGTGATTAAGACAAAATCCTGACATGAAAATAGGTATAAACACATGAAAATTGTTGTATGATTCTAACATAGATCTCAATTGTAAAGGCTAGGGTGATCAGATCCACATGTGTCCTAAGTTATTATTATCTCTCATTTTTCATATTATCAATATTATCAATATTTTGATATCTCTATTTCTCTAAATAATTATCATTATCAATGATTGATCATAATCTATGTCACATTAGAGGCAAAAACCCTAAGTCCAACATCATCAACATGTTTCATATCAATTTTATTATCGCCGTTATCAAAGATGGCTAAGGTATGATCGAGAGTTAAGATTTTCATCAAAATTAATGATACAATCGTATCTAGGATTTTGGAGTCAGAATCTTGACATTTGAATATGTTATTAATACAAATTCAATATATTTAGGATACTAATATGAGATGTTGCCTTTGAAGCTAATTTTATTTGATTCTTATCATTATCAAAATTGACTATATATGAATTATTTGGACCATCCTAACATTTATAGAGAATATTATAAGGCATATCTCATCCTTGTCATTCTAGATCGTCAGGTCTGATGATGGTCTACGGCTTGAGACCACGCCACGTGACCAGAAGAGGGGCACAGGGTCTGGGGTTGTACTTGGACCTTCTTTCCTTGGTTCAGTCCTTGCTCGGTCTTGGCTAGGCTGGGTCAGATATTTCTTTACCTTGGCTTGGCGCAGTCCATAGCTGTGTGTCCCATTAGTAGACCTGTCAAACGGGTGGGTAGGTTGGGTTTGGGTTGGGTCGTTGCGGGTTTGGGTCTCGCGGGTGCGGGTCAAGAAGACCCAGTTCTAAACGGGTGGAAGAAAGATAAATCCAAACCCGACCCAGTGGGTTGCGGGTTGCCCATGGGTGCCCATATAAAATTAAAAAAAATTACCATGCTAATGTTTGTTTACATAAGATATGGCACAAAACAATCACATTGACATGTAAACCTTTTTCATTTGTCCAAAAAAAATTTATAAGAAGAGCATCAAACAACAATACACCCATGGGCAGAGATGCTACATGCTAGTAAAGAAAAACCTCCGACTGGCTGAATTAATTACCAGTATTGTATAGATGCTAGAACAACAAATATAATACAAATTTTAGAAGCTTAACTCAAAAGCATACATCTTTTAAATAGCGAGGACCACCTATACCAAACAACTAAACATTAATTGAACAACGTATATTATGAAGGAGGCATCTAAATGAGATGGGGTATAAATCGGAGAACTGAAAAAAGACTAAAACTTTGGCATGTTCCAAACAACAACTCCACATTCTTTTATTATGCAGTATGAAGATGACAACCAATAACTCGACGCCCTTTTTAATTTTCAATATGAATATGATACAACCAACAACTCCACACCCTTTTAATTTGTAGTATGATGATGACACAACCTTATGTATGCCTCCCATTCTCACAAAATAATACAAAAGAATAAATTTTACAAACTATTTAATGAGTAAAAAATATTATAAACCAATCTATGTGTTTTGTTAGCTTGGTTTTGGTTTAAAATTTGAGATAAGAGTACAAGACATATTTAATATTACCTATTACTAGACTTCAAAAAAATTTATATATATTACCTATTACTACCAAGTGGTAGTGGCTTGGACGCAAACGCACGCAAGCGGCAAGTTTCATATATGCAATGTGGTATATTTTTTACTGATAATTAAATCTTATATAATTATTTTTATTAATAAAATCAGTGTAATAAAGCGGGTCACCCGCGGGTGCCCGCGGATTGCCCATGAAACCCGCTAGTTAAACGAGTGGGTATGGGCCTGGGTGTTTTCCAGCGGGTGGTAAATTTTAGGACCCAAACCCAACTTAAACGGGTCGACCCATGGGCACCCGCGGATTTTGACCCAGTTTGACAGGTCTACCCATTAGGTGGCCTCTCCCACCCCAGGTTGCCTGATTTTTGTTTGTGCGGCTCTAGCGCACGACACCTTTGCATGAGTGTTGTCGCGGGGAGACAACTTTGGCATGGCCTGCCAATAATATGGCATGGAGAACTAGTCTCCTCAGTCCTCACGCAATTAGACCTCCATCTCGATGGGGGTGTTGAGGGTGCTGGCACTTGCTCCAACCCTTGAGCTCCTATTGCATCAGCAGTGGAGATGCAAGGGAAAACTACAGACTTATCCGTTTTTTTTATTTCAGAGCCAAGAGACTCTCCTGATTAAACTAGACTAACTCCTCTTGTCATAAACACATTTCGTTGGCAAAAAGGGTGGAGCAATCCAGAAGGAAGGTTGCGGTCGCTCTCTGTCTGTTCCCATAATTGACATGAAGTAAATGATGAGTATGTAGCCACAGGATCAAGGGTCTCTCTACCCCGTCGTAGATAAGTTATTTCACATGATCATTGAATCGTTTAAACTGATAAAGATACAAATAAGGACGCATTTGCTGGGCAGAAAGTGAACTGAAAAAACATAATCGGCTGTAGGTCATTGTTTCAACTCTGTTCATATAATATGACGTAAAATAAGATCAAAACAAAACTTAACCCATTTGAGTTACACTTCCTAAATTTCGATCAACTTGACTAACAATGGATGTGTTATATTAAGTGCACTCCACAAAATTGAGAGGCTAAAACTTATTCTAATAGTTTGGGAATAAACGACAGTCTCCACGATAATTACAACACCACGCTAGATCGCAACAAATTAACAGCAGAAAATGGATAACGATTCCAACATTGTTTGTAGCAGAACATATTAAAAGTCACCAGTGGTTCTCATATGTATTTTGAATGTTAGTTTTTTTGTTTAATTTCAAAAGCTTTGTGCACTTACTTCCTGAACGTAGAGAATTTGCTTCAAAATAAACGTCTACATTACTGGTTACCAAGTGAAACAGAGGTCAACCCAGCACCATTTTCAGTGTCGAAAATGCTCAGGAAAAAGTGAACAAGTCTGTTACAATTTAACCTCCAAGAGGAACTCCAATTAATGGGTTCACCTTTTGGGGATACACCATGAGAGGGGAAAAGAATGGAATTACACTCAAAGATACAACACCACCCCTTCTCCGAAAAGAACACCACACCATGCGTTCTCAGACAAAAAGCAAGACCCTCACGTAGCACTCAAATTATCAACGGGAATTTTACAGTTTATTTTCTGGAGTTGGCAAGCGATTTGCCGCTCGGCCTGGGACTAGACAAATGTTCAAGTGATTTGCCGATGGGTTTGGGACTCGACAAAATGTCTTTACCCCCAATTTTGCCACTAAGCTTGCCTTCTTTTGTTGGCTTTGAACTGTTGTTGATGGCTATATTCCCTACTCCCACAGCCATTGCTTCCCTTTCATCCCTCTCCTTATTTTTCTTGTCGGCATCAGAGTGTTGTGGCTGACTCTGGTCACTGCCTATTTGCAACGATGGCTCTAAAAGAGCTGGCCCAGCATCCAACCAAGGATGAATAAGCAATTGTGCAGCTGTAGGGCGTTTCTCTGGAATGAAATCTAGAATAGGAACCAGAAAATCTGACATTGCTGCAGCATCTCGTTCTGTGAATTCATATTTCTCCATTAGAACCTTATTCAGCGGCCAGAATCTCAACCGCTTGATGTGTTTTAGGTCACCATATCTGTTAAAAAACTCACGGGAATAGCGACCACCCAATGCAATCTGGGGTAAAATACATAATGAAACACACAAGTAATTAACAAGCTTGAAAAGATATATTGTATTAGACGAATTCAACTGCAAAAACCAAATATATTACTCTGCGAGGCATCATTCCAAGCAGCTCCATCATCAATGCTAGATGATCCTATAAGTTCGACCAAGATATCAGTTAGTGAAAGAGTTCCAAGTGATTGTGAAGACAGGTTTTATATGGAAAAACATAAACAATCTATATATGGAGTCTGGACAAGCCAGCAACACATTCAAAGATATTGCATTGAAAATTATAACGAACAGAGAATCATACAAGAACAACTAATGATGTTCTTTTGAACAAAATTTTCCCTATCTCACGCATGTAGAAATCAGTACTTAATTGTCATAAATCCAAATTATGGGACCTTTTAACATCATTGTTGAGAACAACACAATCATGGTCTTAGGCCACCCTCCTAGATCAGGAAAACCAAAAAATAAAGAGCCAGCCCTCATTCTGATATGGACCACTGTCCATCGCGTGAACCTCACAGAACCCAACCGGTAGGCATGACAAATTAATCCTAACACCCACCACCTGCACTGTATCCATCCACCCCGTAATTTAGATAGATCCCATTTCTTAGGATGGAAATTTCGTTTGGATGATCAGCTGACACATAGACTGGTTCTGTGATGGTTATAATCCAAGCCATTAGCAAATGAGGGGAAAACACCCAACGAAAATCATCCAGTTTACGGCAGCATCATAGGGGTGCTACAGTAAAATCAGATAAGAGTGGCTTGGATCGGATTGGCAATGGTTCCTTCATTTTTCCATCCCTGCCGACCGGTGAGTTGGGATCACATTTGAAAAGGAATGTGCTCAATCAACAAGATAACAATGCTCATAGACTCCTAGTAGACAGACGGCTCTTAGATCCCTGGTAGACAGGCCATCTAGGAATACGCAGCATGCCCTAGTTTCAGTGTGCACCTGACAAGCAACAAACCATCAGCATAAGGTATGAGTTACCCCAAGATCTGGGTTAAGTTCATGTTTGAAAACCATTAATATAATTATCAGGTATTGTATTCCAGTTAGAGAGCACCAATGGACCTCCCAACATTAAATAAATAGTACACACATGATAAAACAAAATGGAAAAACCCCTCCTTTTGGTAAGCATCCCTTTGCACCATAATCACGGATTAGTTGAGTTAAAAAAAAAATTGGGATTCAGCAATTATGCGGGAATTCGGATAAAAATCGGTCAACGTACGATAAAATACAGTCAACTACCCGAGAAAAAGTCGGGAAAAAATTGGAGGATATATACATGTATTGCATAGAGATATATGTATATATGTGTTATGCACATATAAATATACATATATATTGCATAGATATATCAATAACTAATTAACTATTACTTACATATACATACATATATTATATATACACACATATATGCATGTACATATACATATATATATGCACTCGAAGTCTCAAACTAAATTAGTTTTAATCAGTATAATACGGGAAAAGAACGTATAGAACACGGAAAAAACATTAGACGTGATTAGTGTTGATCAACGATGGTAATAAACAGACGAAATGTAAACAAGAAGAAAATACCAGACTGTTGAGGCGTGCAGAAATGCACTCTCCTTAAGAGTATTTCCGCCTTACTCAACGACGAGCGTCGGTGCAGCAGTAATCCACGGCGGGTACCCTCCCAGGATACAACAACAACAGGAGTGAAGCGTGCACTCGCAAATCCCTGCTCACGCGAAAGGTCTTTGATCGTTCTTCCAGCAATCACCGGAGTTGGCGGCAGCGGCAAAACAACGAACGGAAAGACAGCGTCTGGTATTTTTTATTGTGCGTTCAAAAAACAAAAGAAGGTGTTTGGTTTTATAGAAACTCGGAGATAGACCAACAGATGCAAGCGGTTGCCAACCGAAGAGACATCGGCCAGCGGTTGCCACGCAACTGCACCGCCAAGAGATGCGACACATGTGGATAAACCCGAGTGTAGCATACGGCAAAACTTTGTCGGGGCTGCGCTCGCACAAGGGGCTCCGGGAGGCCGGATTTGCACCCCCCCCCTGCGCGCGGGATGCGACGTGTGCAGACGCGCCCGATTAAACGATTTCCGGACCGGACCGGCCCAAACCCACTTGGGCTGCCCCACCATGTGTGTGCGAAGCCCACATCCTTTTATTCCTCAAATATTACATGGACTAGTAGCCATATATGAATAGGAGGGAAGTCTCCAAAGCAAGCAATGTGGGACTAAAAGGTTTTGCTTTGAAATTCAGCAGCAGCCACAACAATCCCCCACTATTTCAAAACAAAAGCAAGATAAAAATCGAGTTGACCACTGGAAGAACTTAAACAAATAGCATGCATAAGCTTTGGTAGAACTGGGTTCTTTGAACTAAAACATAGAGTAGATGTACGTAATCTGTAGAAGATTGGTGGAACTATGTTCTTGAACCAATTCCTCTTTTACCTGATTAGAGGTACATTACTCACATGACACTCATAAAATCAAATACCTTTCTTACGGATTGGCGCCTTTAGGCCATGCGCCTACTGGGAAAATTCATGAATGCTCTAGAGATCTGCCCAAATATCAACTTCAGTTCCATAGTGGAGACTTCCCTCCTGTTGATATTTGGGCAGATCTCTAGAGCATTCATGAATTTTCCCAATAGGCGCATGGCCTAAAGGCGCCAATCCGTAAGAAAGGTATTTGATTTTATGAGTGTCATGTGAGTAATGTACCTCTAATCAGATAAAAGAGGAATTGGTTCAAGAACATAGTTCCATCAATCTTCTACAGATTGCGTACATCTACTCTATGCTTTAGTTCAAAGAACCCAGTTCTACCAAAGCTTATGCATGCTATTTGTTTAAGTTCTTCCAGTGGTCAACTCGATTTTTATTTTGGTTTTGTTTTGAAATAGTGGGGATTGTTGTGGTTGTTGTTGTATTTCAAAGCAAAAGCTTTTAGTCCCACATTGCTTGCTTTGGAGACTTCCCTCCTATTCATATATGGCTGCTAGACCATGTAATATTTGAGGAATAAAATAGGATGTGGGCTTCGCACGCGCATGGTGGGGCAGCCCAAGTGGGTTTGGGTCGGTCCGGTCCGAAAACCGTTTAATCGGGCGCGTCGACGCACGTCGCATCCTGTGCGCAGGGGGGTGCAAATCCGACCTCTCGGAGCCCCTTGTGCGGGCGCAGCCCCGGCAAAGTTTTTCCGTATGCTACACTCGGGTTTATCCACATGTGTCGCATCTCTTGGCGGTGCAATTGTGTGGCAACCGCTGGCCGATGTCTTTTCGGTTGGCAACCGCTTGCATCTGTTGGTCCATCTCTGAGTTTCTATAAAATCAAACACTTTCCTTTGTTTTGTTTTTCGAACGCACAATAAAAAACACCAGACGTTGTCTTTCCGTTCGTTGTTTTGCCGCTGCCGCCAACTCCGGTGATCGCTGGAAGAACGATCAAAGACCTTTCGCCTGAGGAGGAATTTGCGAGTGCACGCTTCGCTCCTGTTGTTGTTGTATCTTGGGAGGGTACCCGTCGTGGATTACTGATGCACCGACGCTCGTCGTTGAGTAAGGCGGAAATACTCTTAAGGACAGTGCATTTCTGCATGTCTCAACAGTCTGGTATTTTCTTCTTGTTTACATTTTGTATGTTTATTACCATCGTAGATCAAAAATTAGTTCATGAATAATACGGGAATAAAACGCAATACTCGGAAATTGGAATTTATTCCAAAGTTTCATACGCCTAGGGAAAAAAATTGTGTTTCAAACGCGACTTTTTCAAAAAGTTGGAGTATATTGTGACTATGCTTTGCACTTTGCACTCAACAGTAAACTCTGTGGAATCCTCAACATATGATAATGTGGATGGCAATATTTAGACAGAACCATCGCTGCGATGAGACCACAAGATGACTATAGCCTAATGAAGGCAAGCTCCTTTCACACAATTTATTTCTCATATTTCCCTCCTTTCCAGCCTATTCTGGTATGGAAGTCTAGAAACACCCATCTTCTTGCCCCAAAGCATTTAGAAAAACGCATCAACTACAAAGAAACACATTAGACCTAGCTAGACCTATTCAGACCAACTCCAACCTATATTGACCCAAATTAAACCTGAACTAGCCTAATTTTGCCATCAAATGACCTTGCATAACTGAAATTGACCTAGGTCATTTCCCTATCATCCTTCTGACATCGTAGGTATACACACCATTTGGAAGCCACCATGATGTTCATCAAAGCACTGATGCCTAAAGATGTTTTAGGAAGAAGGAAAAGAGGTAGCGGCTAATTCCGTCACCGAGCTCTGTAGGTACTGCTTTGCACGCTCCACCATTAATGAATCATAAATAATAGCAGAGAAATTATGCAGATAGAGGCAGTCGTTCCGGTGGGCATTGTCCATTGTATTGGTGTCTTTGACATTTCGTGGTCCCCAGAATACTTCTGTGCAGTATTCCCTCTATTGCCATGGTCGCAGCTGCGACGTCCACAGCACTTGTGGCGAGGGTGAGGACGCCCGGGAGGCAGTAGAAGGATTTACTGCAGGTTGAGGCTAGTGACATGGCCAGAATTAGGGTCCATATTCCAAAATTTAATGATTGATATGGAGAGAAGTTATGTTGCGTTCGTTGAAGAGAGGCATCGTCGTGTTTGTTGGGGGAGAGGCAAAGCCGCACTTGTTGGCGAGAGTGAGGGGAGAGAGAGAGAAGCTTCGATGTGTTCTGTAGAGGGAGAGCAAGAGAGAGGAGCTTGATCATGTTCGTTGGGGGGGAGAGAGAGAGAGAGAGACTTTGTGTGCTCCAGAGAGAGAGAGAGAAGCTTCACTACGTTCACAAGGGAAATCAGGAGACTACGAGCTCAGTGAATCGCAATGGGTATGATGGATCCCGTCTAATATACGCCCCATACCCATCAATCCCCATTTTTGGCTCAGTGACGAATAATGGGTCAAAATGGGTTTGGGTGTGGTGGGTTAATTTGACATCCCTAGTACTACTGTGCAGGCACAGAGAGAGAAGAAGGCCTAACTTAAATTTGTAAACTTCATGTATCCACTTGCATTTGGCATCATTTATAAATCGTTCAATCTTATCCAAGTATGGAATTGAGAAGCAGGATTAGATCTGATTTAAATACCATTGAAGTATCATGTGTAGTTTATTATGAGATATCTTAAAGAGTTGAACGGTGAACGGTATATGCAATTGAGCAATGTATACATTGATTTACGGTATACATAGTTTTAAAAAGCGGTATGCGTTGTACGTGCGGAGAGGTCACCTTATAGAGTATATGCGGTATGCGGGAGTATATGCAGAAGTATATGCGGTTTTGATTTTTTTTATAATAATTAACTTGTATATATAAAGTAATTACAAAATTGCATATTTAATTTCTACATTACATATTTTGACCCTAAAATTCGAGATAGATTCAAATATGAAGTTTCAATGAAAAGTAAAGCAACATTTAGAATGCATTCTAGAATTATTTAAACATAAACTCCAATGAAGCACGCACAAAATGGCTTAACACGAGTAAATAACAATCAATATGAACCAAATCATACAAAAACTGGCTGCATGTCCTTGAGGTAAAAACAAACAAACATTAAGCATGTGTCCCGTGTACAAAACATACAACAAATAGTACATCAAGAGAATGTTATTAATAAATATATAATCTAATTTGGGCCGAGATAACGAATGTCTATCAAAAAATCACCGACTAATCAGGCCTTATAATCGGCTAAGTATATACGGACCGCTTATGCGGCCTTTTTTTGAAACACTGGCGGTATATACAATTAAGCAATGTATAAATTGACTTGATTATACATGAATATTATGAAAGACTCTATACATTATTCAGATTTGAATGATTTGTGAATTGTGATACATTATCTCTCTAAATGTAATGCTTCACATACATAAGATTGAATAAGGACAATTTGATTTTTCAGCAATGAAAATAAATCATATTGAGCCTACAAAACTCCCTACCCCGAGGTAAGCTCTCTCTCTCTCTCTCTCTCTCTCTCTCTCTCTCTCTCTCTCTCTCTCTCTGTGTGTGTGTGTGTGTGTGTGTGTGTGTGTGTGTGTGTTTAAAAGAGGGGGGAGGAGAGAGAGATGTTTTTGTCACTAGTCTGAAGCAAAATTGTCTATTAACTAAATCAATAGATATTATGTTATCACGTGCCAACTGGTCTGGTTAAGTGGCCCAGCACCTTTTTTTTGTTTATAACTACATCAAAACTTGTGAGACCAAGATTCCATATATAACCTACAGAGTATAGATAACAAGGCAATACAGAGAGATAGCAAGTTAGGCAGTTGCATGAGAGAAGACATTGTAACCTGGACGACCTGCGCTACAACCAACAACAGACTTTACCAGCTGACCTAGCTTTTAAGTGCATCACATTGCAACTTCTGTTTGTTGTGACCATAATCATGCGTCATGTTCTAGTTTATGTAAAATAGTTAAAGAAGAAAGCATTTATCTGTTAGAATTCTATATATTTGCATAACTAATTGCAAACTGCACCGTGTGTGTCAGCAAGGAAGCACATACATGTTTCTAGACACGATTATTTTTTAAATATAGAACATGGACACGACACGAGATGAGGAAAAAATATACATGTACCGGAATGACTTATACAATCCATAATTATGCAGACATATGTGAATATGAATATGAATATGAATACGTGTGTTTGATTGTATCCTAGAAACAATATGAAATAGACAACGAAACCTGTTGCATTCCTTTTCCAATAAGACCTAGTTTGGCCACCGAATTTCCAAATCCTAGTAGTCTAGCACATGGTATTGATATTTTGTACGTGTAGGAGGCCCACTAGACACGGCTAGCAGACTTCGCGGTTAATCTGTGGGGAAGAACTATGAGACCATACAAGAAATCTGGCAGAAGGGTGGTATTCTGAATACTGTCCGTTTTGGAGTGACTTGAAAAGGCTGTCGTTGCTGTTGAGCTAATTACTGGACAGTAGTTACGAGTTCCACAATCTACATAATGGCCTATCAATTACTATATTAACTATCAGGATTTTGGAAATCAGCGGCCAAATTAGGCCCAACTAGACAGCAGATTCTCAGAATAAATAAATGAGTTCATACCTCAATTAATCAATTTATTAAACCAAAATGTGATTCATGAGATCTAATACATCTTAGATTTTACATTCTGACTATGTATAAGAGATATTGATTGTAAATTTTGATTAGATCGCATTTTTGTGTTACATTTTCGCAATGCAAGAATACTTATATAATGGCTGTATATTCAGAATTTACACTGTAAAATTAGTTGCAGCAGCTGCTGCTGTGACACTGTTGCGTCCAGTAAGTGTCCAGGTGTATCCGGACAGCAAATATAGACCAAAATGGATAGGACAAGTCCTGTCCATGCCCAAAACGTTTTGGGGCGTATCCGGGAAGTGTCAGTGTCCAAAACATTCTGACACAGACATAGGGGCTGTATGAGGCTGTATGAGGTGTCTGTGCTTTCTACATACTGTCCTGTCCATGCCCAAAACGTTTTGGGGCGTATCCGGGAAGTGTCAGTGTCCAAAACATTCTGACACAGACATAGGGGCTGTATGAGGCTGTATGAGGTGTCCGTGCTTTCTACATACTGTCCAGAATGGTTTTATGAATTTCAGAATGCTTTACAATAACAGAGGGGATTGGCCCACTGCTGCCCCCAGGACCGTCTAAACCCCGGAATGTGCGGCGGGAGATAAATTCACAGGTTGAACCTGGGTCACTTCATTGACGGCCTTTGGGCCATCTCAGCCCAGTTAATTGCACTGTAATCAAGAAGATAAAAATACAGAAAGAAGGAAAACTCCTCAGATCCAGCTTAAGGGCATGTATTGTTAGGCGTAGGTGGATGACAAACAGTGAATTTGCAATGGATTTTTACACAACAATATCAGTGTGCAGCCCAACTACACCCTACTAAACTAGCCATAAGTACCATTGATATCTCCCAACTTTAGCCTAACCTTACATTTGACTATTTAGGACTCCAATAGCATGCCTATGTTGTACTAATGCTGCAATGCATACTTGAAAATGAGCATCAATACCAATGCATGCACTTACACCAGTACTGAGGCTACATAAAACACAGTTTAACCTGCAAAAGCATACTTTCGGGTTTAAGCAGAAATAGTATATTGAAAGCATGCTAAGCTTCTCAATGTGGATTCCAGAAAAGGAGAATATTCTCAAGCCCACTTACTAAAAACAAGATCACTTTATGGTGTACCTATATACTTTTTATTAATTCCTTCAAGTTTCAAGTCATATATGTTGAGGAAGGCACCTAAACCAATGCCTTGTTAAACCAGAGCAAAAAGATTGGGTCTCTGAGTGGCGCCAGCCAGCTACGGCAAAGAAATCCTGGGTCAATGGTATGGCAAAGAGAAGACAAATTTGCATCTTGTTTCTATTCGTTTTGTCTGCCTTTTTTTGGCGATAGATGCTGGCAGGGAAGATAGACATCCAGCAGTGCAATTGACTTTCAAGCACCGCATCGTACTAGGGTTCGATTGTCGAGTTCAATATACTCCAAATCCTTTCCCGATAGTATCTTGCCCCAATCGCCTTAAATAGCTCGAATGGTCATCAAACGGTATTGAAAAACGTGTCTTTGTCTCTTGGAAATGGGAGTGGAGTTCACCTATCTATGTGTTCCGATATCGACAGCTGTTAGCACTTTTCAACATGAATGAGAGAATCCAGACACCTGGTCAACTTTTTTGTAAGAAATTTTATTTTTTATGTCAATATAAATTCATATTTGAAATGTGCCTAGGTGCCCAGCCAAATCAGGTGGTTCAACCCGTCAAATGAAATTAGTGACGGTGAAATGACGAAACTAATTTAGAAATTTTATAAGCACAATACGAAGACATAAAAACATTATATTATGAATTAAGATCGGCTGTTGGGGGTTGAAAGGGTTTGCATGGCTAAAGTGCACCACTAAACAGGACACGTCTTATAAAATGCAAACTTAGGAAGATAAACTTACAATTTCTGCAGTTCAAACTTGAGCATTGTGGCATTCATACACATGCTTCTTGATTCTTTTGACATATTGATCACAATTCCCAAATCATTTGGTTCCGATACAAGTGATTAGCAAACTCCCTGCTTTCTTTACTGGATTTCAATCAATCATGAGGTTTTATTGGCAAATCATCTAGTAGTTAGTTATTATTCTGAATTTTGTATATGTTATTAGATGGGTAACAAATTAGGTACGAATAGGAAAACAACCAGGGGAGGTGAGCAGAGACACTGTGATGTTACCTAGGGGCGGGCAGGTATTGTACACTGGTCAAGTAGGTTACAGTCTGATAGTTTTGAGATATATTCAATGGTGGTGGTGTTCCACAAATCTCGGTAAGTTTTCACAAAATGTGGCATGTGTTTTCTCTATGTTTCATGCAATGTGAGCCAAACTGGCATTTTGCAGCAAAAACCGTGGACAAGGTAAGAAACTGGCATTTCAGGTTATCTTTATGGCAAATATTTTTGACAAATCAATGTATGTGTTTCACTAAATGTGGTATTTGTTTTGGGTATTTTCATAAAATATAAGCCCAAAGTGGCATATTTTAGTGAAACTCCCCTTTACTGCAAATTTTTCAGTACATCTAAAATATGTAGTGAAGCCCCGGGATGCATACTAATTTCTAGTTAGTGGTTAATGTTGGTATGAATTATGAAACATAGTGCTGCATGTCATTCAACAATGACCACCAATTCATCAATGCATCCTGCATCATTGTCCATGGGAGGATCAGACAGCGACCAGTCCCCAAACCTTTCCCATAATAATAACAAAATTGGGGGAGAAAATAGGCTTCCTTGACACCCACAGACAAAAGAACATGTGCCTAACTTGTGTTAACCACCACCTCCCACGTCCTATTCCAACATGAATCCTTCTTACAACATAGGCATCAGAAAAAAGATTGAATTTTAACCCCACATGAAGGAGGCGCTCATCATTGTTTTAGATATGAACACATATTTGCTTCCCATGTAGTCTTAGTTATCAACGTGCCCACATAGGCGCTAGGCAAGGCGCCTCAAACTAGGTGCCTAGGAAATTAAGTGCATCAAGTGGTTGCATTATATATGTGTGACCTGATCTATAATTCCATAACAACTATTACAACCAAGGAGAAAACACAAACGAGAAGTGGACTACAGAAGAAAACATGGTGCAATTAGCTCTAATTGATCAACCGGACATGACTCCCCAAGCTACCCTTCTTGTAATAAAAGAGAAGGTCAACATTAAGTCCACGTCACACAACAGACCAACGCAGACAAGTTTAGTGTAGTAGGGGAACTAATCGGTTCGTAGAGAGGTGGATGTAGAGTCGGTAAAAGTCCATAGTGTACAACACGCATCTTATTGCAATCAATAACGCATTTCAGAGGCAAACTGGTAGATTTTCTGAGAGAAGACAGCACATGGAAATCTATTCGTCTTTGCAACGGAGTTGCAACAACGAAGAGTCATAAAGCGCAAATAGTGGCAGATGGAGGTGTGGACTTATTGAAGAACTCAAACATCACTAATACAAAAAGGGATTCTAATTCCACGGAGTCTCAATGGATGCAGCAACAACTATGACTGTCAAATTATATCCAAACATGCTAGGTTTTGGAAAGCGCGAAGCGTGTGGATCGCCCACCTTGAAGCGGGAAGCGGAAAGTGGGTTTTGAAGCGGGCCGAAGCGGGAGCTTTTTGAAAAAGCGGTCCAACAATATTTTAAATAAATTTGCAAAAAAAATATGATTCCCGTACTAACAAAAAGAAAAATTACTCAAAAATCAAGTATTTTGAATAATATTTCACTGCATCAAATGACTTTCATAGATCAAAATGGGTCCCAATAACAGAAGTAAATGTTGGCAAGCTAAAAATAAAAAAACGACAGTCCTATATAAATGATTGACACATAGTACGTAGTACATAGTATATTAAAAAGAAGAAGAAAAATCCGATGATAAGTTTTTAATGCATGCCTATTCAGTCTCTAACTCCTCTAGCAACAGAGAGATAAAGCAAAGTCAGTGGTCAGCATGTATCGGTTAGAACTCTACTAACATATTTCCTATTAAGTAAGTGTAACTCCCAACGATCATCAAAGAGTAAAGTAAAATATGAAGCATATCTAGAGGATGTCCTGTCCAAAAAACTGTAGTCTTGCATTCAGCTGTACCCATGCGTTGCTTAAGAACCTCCAAGTTAGTGGATCTGATCCTCCATCAATATATCAGATTCCACGTAAAATGCTATTATTGTTAATTGCCTAAGTTGTTAACTAAATTATTGCATTGCACTATCGCAGGAACAAAGAAGTAGACATGATACACTGATGAACTACTACTGCATGATAATATTACTGAATCAGTATTGATAAAGCAGTGTAGTACTGATGTTTAACAAAATAGAAAAAGCAACGCGTTGGATTACTGTACTGGTATACATTTTCCCCCTACAGTTCTAGTTACAGTAGTTACTTTCAACATTTGAAGGGTGAAGAACCTTGAACAGGGAAAAGCCTTCAAAAATTCAAACGTTCAAACATTGAGAAGAGCTAGCGGAATTACTGTTGTCACAGCCATGAAGAAGAATGAGAATAGAGGAAGCGAGATTGCTGCTGCTATTTGAAGCTTGTAGTTGTAATCATCCATAGGGATTACGTTGAAAGGTTTGGACAAGGACTGAATAGAGGAAGCGGATTACTGCTGTCACAACCATGAAGAGGTAGAACTGGCGTGCATAGAGAAGCTCGAGGGTAGAAAAGGAGAAGAACTAGCAGAAGACAAAGCAAGGAAGAATAGATTAGAGAACATACCTGCTGTTACTGTTGTGTGTAGAGAAGAAGCGCCTAGAAGCCTCTCCCTTGACTCTGCCACTTGCCGTCGAGAAGGCTTCCGTTGTTGCACCTTGTCTTGTGCCTTCCCCCTTGACTCCTGAACAACCGCCGCGAATCCTTCTGTCGCTGCACCTTGATGCCCTCAGTTCTCTGTCGTCATCTTGCACGAGTGATGTGGAGGGGATGAGAAGAAAGTGTGAGGTCGAGAGGATGAGGAGATACACAGGAGTCATGCTCTTATAAGAGCACAGGGGACGACAATGGCTTAGGACTCGAGGAGCCCTAGCCTCGTCGGGATTCCTCGTCGGGATTTAATGTGATAGTTGCAGGCGCAGCATTGCAATTGGGAATAGGAAAAGGAGTCGGGGGTATGGGGGTCTATGATCGGGGGTTTGGGAGGGGAGATCAGTGTGACGCGTCCGCTCCAGCCGCTAACTCGGGTCCCGCTAAAGCGGCCCACGGCCCGCAAAAGCGGCACAAAACACTCGCATCAAGTAAAAACGCCTTTTCTCCGCTCAGGTATATTTTAGTGCGGTACTGTGGGCTGGCCGCTAAAGCGGGCGTTGAAGCGGACGCTCCAGACTCGATTCCGTCCAACCCAGAAAAACCGGTTCCCGTTTGGGATTTTGTCAATTTGAGTATGTTTTGGATTTGGACATTGATGTCTGCTTTGAAATAGGATCAGATTTGGGTGGTGATTTTTTGAATCGGGGTCAAATCCAAGTTGACCAATTCAGACAATACAAGTTCTAATCATGATATAAATTATTATATATCTTGAAAATTAACAAAATTAAAACCTGGCTCAGTTCGAGGACAAGCATAACAAAACCGGATCTGATTCTAGCCTTTTGGGTATGTACCACTTTGTACTAAAAATATGGTTCCAAGTTGAGCTATTTTACAGCTACCTGGTTGTCGTCCCAAAACCGGCTTTTTTGACACCTATAGCAACAGCCATATATGCACTCATGTAAGAGGTCCCAGGTTCAAATCATATTGGAGGGGTAAGAGAGTACATATACAACCTTACTGTGCTAGCCCATGATTTATCCACTCCACCTATGGGGAGCCTTTGTAAACTTTGGAGCATGGGGTTGAGCATTTTTTTCATTTGGGCTCACATAGAAAGTTAAGTATTGATGTTCTATACCTTTCTGGTTAACATAGGCCATATGAGGAGGTATGCTATCTAGTGAAATTTTGCGCATAGTACTTAACCTACATTGTTGGACCGATATACAAAGCACGACCTTTCCTATACCATAGACTAGATATAGCAAATCAAGCAATAAGGGAGAAAAAAGACGACTATTGCACCAACGTTTTAGCAAAAGTGATGTCAAAAACAAACCAACAGAATGTGGCAGCAGCACGACTAGAGACAACAATGTTGTAGGTTTGGATGGGAGCAACGTACATAGCAGCATGCAGGGAGCATGGGAGAAGGACGTCTATTGTATTTCCAATGGTACTTTGGTGGAAAGCAACCAGATGCAAACTGCAAGATATCATATTGGGGGACAGTACAAAAGAGGGGCGTCGACACCTTTTAGAAATTAAAGTTATACAAGATGAATTTATGAATAAATGTTTGTATTATGTTGGAGGCCCAGGGAATCTGTATATATAAGGGTATATTTCATATTAATACATACGATTTCCCTCTCATCACATAAATATCATGACGTTTTGAAAATATCAAACCAATACACCCAATTTTTTTTTTATTGTCAAAATGTCAAATCTACCACAAGAACAAACAGTATGCCAATGGTAACTAAAAGCCAAGTCATCCTACCTGGAAAAGAGTTCTGGATACAAGAAAACGGCGATCACAAGTTAGAGTTTATGGACTCATCGCAAACCTCGAGGCATTCATTCCTAGGAGGGACCTCGTTCATCATCGCAGTCCTTGTTGGCGGTAGGATGTTGTGTGCATGCTCGAGAACTAGAATTCAGGGTCTCTATTGTGATACCATGGGAGAAGATATGTACACTGATAGGAAGAAGGGGATGCAGTGGGAGGTGTTCGAAGTGATCTGACTAGGAGTATGGCAACTGTACATCATATTGGGGAGCAGCAATCTATGTCTGTCTCCTTGGACGCCAGGCAGGGGCCAGGGGTGCTCCATGGATTACAAGTTTCAATAATTAGGGATCACCTTTTATATTACGATACCAAATTCTTGCATACGTTGTGTCAAGAATCCGTGATTTGAACATCCCTCGCATCCAAGGCAAACAAATAGCCCACATGCATCCATCCATACTATAATTTTCTAACATTGGTCACTAAAACACATGCATATGTGTAGTATGTAATTCGAGGACGACTGTGAATTGATGTCATTGTACGGAAGCCAGGGCATTCTGTTCAGCCCATCAGGTTGCTTGCTTGCTTCCGGGATCCATGGAGATTCGTGTTCAGGCTCCTTAGACAATAGATTCTTTCAATGTTTTGTTGTAAAACCCTTGGCAATGATACCCTACAAAAAACATTCCTGGGCAATCACATCCAATCGTCAATGCCATGATTCCTCGTATGAATCCCTCTGTGGCTCCTTGGCATCTCTGCAGCCTTTAGTGGTCATGAAGATAGTCCAAGTCAAGGCAGTGTCCTCTTTGTCAAAGTAGTTGTGTTCATGCTTGAAAGATTTAATAATGGAATACAACAATGTATTAATTTGAAATTGTTTGAAAGTGATGGTATATTTGTGAAGACACACAAACATTATGTATTTATACGAAATTTACCGTACATAAAATTACACACAACCATGGCAACAATTATGTTACAACCAAAAGCTACAATTATGTTACAATCAAGTCTAGAGAACATCAAAAACATATGGACTTCTAGCACGCTGAACATAGACATCATAAGATTAAAAAAAACACTAAGGGAGAGTCAACAATTAAAGCAAGGAATGTCTGAGGAAACATCCCAGTCAACAGCAATCAATCAAATATAATCAAGATTTCTTTGGTAGACAAACAGATAATTGTCATCTTTGAAAACAAGCATTACATCTTACACGATAAGACTCATGAGGTACCAACACTTGGTATTTTTTATTTATAAAAATAAATAATAATGTTTCAAAAATTCTCTTCATAGCTTCACAAAATTACATGTTTTTTACTCTCGCCCATAATGTGCACATATAAGATTAAAATTTCCTTTGCAAGCTACCATTATGGGGTTTCAATCGATTTTTGGATACCATTATATAGTGAAATCAACAAGACATTCCTTGCTGGTCTTAAGGTAGTTGAGTCAGTAAATTAGTGCAAGCTGATATCATACTACATGGTGCCTGGTCACTCACTTTAATTTTTCATTCGTATAAGATATAATTTATCCTTGTGAACTAATTACTCGTAAAATGAGAAAAAATGTATATATGTATTATGTTCATACTTTTTGTTGTCAAATCAATGAAATATGAGTGTGAAGCATCCAACTATAAATAGAAGAAAAAGGCAACGGTTTGGTGATGTTTGAAGTATTTGAGGGGTTTTCTTACATTGGTGGAGTGCTGCATATGTTATAGTATAACCTACTCGAAACAAGCTCATTTAGCCAACATTGCTCGATAAAGAGCGCTTAAGCCTAGTCACTTGATGCATAGACGACCAAGTACCACCTGGAACTTAGGTGGAAGACTTTGACAAACTGCCATGTAGTACTTTTTGGTAATGAAACATGTGTTGCTGCAAAGAGAGAGCATTATTGATCATTCTCAAGATGTAAATATTTGAGTACTGCTTAGAACACTTGGTTATACAAGTTTTCCGAGTCTCGAGTCAACTGTACAAACTTTGTGAAATTTCTTCCAATATGTATATTTGGAAAATATCGGGCCTCCATTTTTGAATCTACAAACCATCATATGAACTGACTAGTATAATTATTTCCAAAACTAAGCATTTATTTAAGACCAAATAGCAATGGTAAGTCGCTGACACACCAGGTTCTAACACCCTGTCACTGGAATAGTATTTAATTTAAGATAGATTTTAGAGCCTAGGTAATGTACTAGAACAAGCATGTGAACTAATGTTCAATGTCAATTGCTGCATGGAGGTCGTTGAAATTGAAAGCAGGATGCATCTAAAATGAAACTGAATTCATCACAAAAGATCTATAAATGTGAATGGCTGTGCCATGAACTCATACATAATTTGCAGCATTTGAAGTAATACTAACACCATTATATCTATGTGAGCTTTTATATTTGAGAATACAGTTGCGTCATGAAATTATACATACTTGCAGATTCATTAAGTGTGAGAATTTATTTATTTTCTGCAAGGTTCTTCGGACAAATCCCAAATCACATTTGAGGGTCGTAGCATTACATTACTTAAACTGTCTGTTCATCATACTAGGGAACTCTAGGACTTGAAGAATAAAATCAGTCACCTTGATAGTCCCAAGCAACCAAGGTCAGAGGTTTGATGACCCAAACAACATGAAATCTAGGACTCTACCTCACTGATAAAAAGCTAGCTAAACTCTATGAAGACACCAAATAGGAATAAGGAGATTACAGTAAATTTGGTAAATAAACTGGGGTGATCTTATCACCAACTTTTTTGTTAACTATAGGAGGTTCCTTAGTCAGACTCAGGCAGACAATATAGCTATAACATTCGTCAAACAGACTACTGATATTATTCAAATGTATATTACAAAGAAGAAGACATGGTGAGTTACCTCATCTCTATCAAAATTGTCTCCACTGTGTGGATCAAATAGCACATCGCCAGTAGCCAGCTCGAAACAGATACATGCAAAGGACCAGAGATCAGCTGACGTGGAATACTTTGACCCTAGAAGCACCTCAGGGCACCTGTACTGTCTTGTTTGTATATCGGCTGTGAACTGCTTGTACGTCCAGCAAGCATTCCCAAAATCTACAAGCTTGCACCTTAAATCAGACTCCATTAGCAGCTTCCATCTTGCGGCTTTATTCCCCCTCCTCTCGGCTCTTCTACTAGCATTTCCCTTCTCCCCGTTGCCATTTCCCTTCTCCCCGTTGCCACTGTCGTTGTCCTTCTCGGTAATGTTATCTGTATCATCCTCCTCGCGCAGCCCATCATCATCTCCGTTTGCTTCGGCAGTGGATGCTGTTGCTGCAGCTGCTCGCTTGGCCTTTTTCTTCATCTTCTTTTTCTGGTTCTTTGTCAAATCCCCGTTAGCACCAGAACTAGTGGCGGATTTAGGATGCGGGTCGTTGCTCTTAGGAGCTGAAACCACGGGAGCTACACCAGAGCGACGGGGGTCCTTGGACGGATCTATGGTTGAGCAAAGCAGTATGTTCTCCGGCTTCAGGTCGGTGTGGATAATGGAGAGCTGGCGGTGGAGGTAGTCTAGCCCTACTAGAACGTGGCGGCAGATCTCCTTGACCATGGGGACAGGAATCCCCCGGTAATCCGAGTACTTGATCAGGGTGAGGAGGTTGTCCCCGAGGTACTCGAACACCATGCATACGTGGTTCCCGTTGGGGCCCGAGTGCTTGAAGTGGTCGAGCAGCTTCACCACGCACTTGCCGTCCTCCGGGTCCCCATCCGCGATCTGTTTCAAGATAGTGATCTCGTCCATGGCGGCCTCCGTGTAGTGCTGCGCGCTCTTCTGCACCTTCAGCGCCACGAACCGCTGCAAAGAACCACAAAGATGAGAGCGGGATCCCAGCTCAGAGCAGCAGATACAGTAGGGGAGCAATGGTATTGGGACTTACGGAGTGGACTGTGTCCCAGGCCAGCCAGACCGTGGAGAAGTGGCCCCAGCCGAGCTTCGATTGGACGACATATGCGCCATCCTTGAACGAGTCGCCAACGCGGACGGCGTGGTATCCGCCGCGACGGTATTCCTCGGTTCCCTCATCCTCGGAGGTGTACTCCGCGCCGCTGCTCTCCCCGCCGCGCGGGTCCTCATCCTCCGCCTCCATTGCGGCCTGATAAGCTCCCCGATCGGAGCTTATGGCTTCCGAGTTGGCCAGGCCCCTGCGATGCTGGAGTCTGGTGCTAGATTAGAGGAGGGGCAGCTAGGGTTTTTCCGGAGGAGCGCCGCAATTTGCCTCTCTTCAAGCTCTCTCCCCTCCGGCGGCGGCGGAGAAGGGAAGCAATCAAACCCCTTTTGCTCAGCTAGGCGAAAGGGGGTGGAATGAAAATGGACCGCGGGTTGGGTTGTGTTGTCGCTCCGGACGTAGTTAGGTAAAGGGGTACCATACAGAAATGAGTGTCTGTCTAACGGATTTGCACCGAGCAGTTTGCGGTAATTACAACGGAGCCACGTCGTGGGCCCGCCGGGACACACGAAAACGTAGAAAAGGCTCCCCGTTGCCTTTTTTTTTTCCTTTTCTTTTGGCTAATTCTAGAAAAATTCTACTCATGCCTGGCCAGCCACCAGTTAGCATACCTGTTTTGGGAACTCTCAAATGCTGCGCCTACTACTTGCAAAAGATGGCAGCAACAATTAAAGCAATAAAAGATGAGGGAAGTAGAAGAGAGAAAAAATGCTTTTGTCCATAACTTTCAATTCAGAGCGAATTTTTCGATAAAATAAATTGCATTAGAATCCTTGTAAAAAATACTTTCCAACAAGACTAGTGTTAATATATTTTGAAATAATGATATTACGCGAGAAATATAGTATCATATATTAGGATATCATACACATGTTCTGGGTACAGACGTACTGTACTTTTGAATGTTATGACAATTCGTAGGTACTGTACTTATTCTTCTAGACCAGTTATACAATTATGCTTGATTTATAATTTGTTAGGTACCGTCAGTAACTCATTTGAAATTAACAAGTGGGTACAATACTTATTGTTACATTTTATAGGTAATTTTTTATCTGATATGCATTGTACTTTTGAGATCATTAACAAGTAGGTACTCAACTTATGTCTGCATTATATACAAGAAATTATCCAGATGACTAATGTTGTTATGCAATTCTGACTTTTGAGATCATTAACAAGTAGGTACTTAACTTATGTCTGCATTCTGTAAAAGAAATTGTCCAGATGTCTAATGTTGCTATGCGATTCTGAAGGTACTGTACTTATACTTCTACATTAGTTATACGATTATGTTTGGTTTTGTAATTTGGTAGGTATTGTACGTATGCTTGAGTATTAACAAGTGGCTGCAGTTCTTATGGATCCATAAGTACAGTACTCACGAGTATTCTTGATCCTCCTTCATTCAAAAGTACAGTACTCACGAGTACTGTACGTCTGTACCCAGAACATGTGTATGATATCCTAATATATGGTACTATGTTTATCGCGTAATAGTATTATTTCAAAATATGTCAACACTAGTCTCATTGGAAAGTATTTTCTACAAGAATTATAATGCAATTTATTTCGTCAAAAAATACGTTCCGGATTGAAAATTATGGACAAAAACCTTTTCTCTCTCTTCTACTTCCTTCATCCTTTATTGCTTTAATTGCTGCTAACTGTTATTGCATGTAGTGGGGCGCAGCAGTTGAGAGTTCCCGAGAACTGGGTATGGCAGCGGGTGGCTGGTCAGTTGTGTGTAGCGTAGCTCTAATTCTAGCCGTAATTGGTTGCCCACTCGGCCATCCACGCGGCTGGGGCTCCTACAAAGTTCAATGTGGACCAGCTTTATTTATTTTTAAATAGGAGGGGAGTAGAAACAAAGTAAAAACTTGTATTGATCATAACTTTCAAGCCACAATGAATTTTTCAATGAAACAAAAAGTACTAGATTTGTAATAAAAAATATTTTTCAATAAAACTGATGGAGCTGGGACTTACACTAAAAGATCACTCTTCCAATGGGAGTCCCAAAGATGCACCAAAAACCCTAGGGAGTTGATGTTCTCTCTAGGTTTACCTAGAACTGGTGCTTAGATAACAACTCCAACCCCATAAGAGTATGGAAGCCTTATCATAGTACAGATTTAGGATCGAACCCAAAAGACAACGGTCTTGTTGCAAGCAACAAGATGAAAAACGTATAGAACTTCACTTAGCTACTCACTAGTTGGCACTTATATCGAAAAGTTGGATTTTGATGGTTTTAAACTAAGACATGAAAAGTAAAGAAAGCAAGCAAATCTAAGAGTTAAACTATGATAAAGATCACTAGGATGTGATCGGTTTTTCACCGCCACTACACATCGATCAACACATGTAAAGCAAAACTTAACCTGCAAAGAGAGTTCGGTCAGTTAGTATCCTTGTAGACCTAGTCTCCTTTCGGATAACCTAGCTACGAGAAGTGCGGGAGTGTTGCAACGCCAGCCATTCCCGATCAAATGGTCGCATTACTTTACATCATTCCCCTCGCAAAGTGTGTTCCTCGACTTACCAAGGTTGCACTTCCATACGTCAACTGATTCCATTTCATAGTATGAAAGTGCAACGGATGATAGTGAGTTTACTCCACTTCTTGAGATACACTTCTAGATACTGAAACAGATACATGGTGGATACATGTATCAAGAACCAACATGCAAACGAGTTTCAAATCTAATAGTACAAACGTAGACAATTCATACTAAAAGATAAAAGATAACACAAGTTGGAGATCAAGCAACAAGTATTCATTAATCGTTTGATGTTGAACCGACAAAGATAAGAACTCTACATTACAACCTAAGGATTACATTTTACATGATATGAAAGTATGGGTAGCGGGGCTACTTCCCGCACCCTAGTGAAGAAGACTACCCCCTCATGACTAAGACCAAGAAGGAGGTGAGAAGAGAGAGAGAGAGCATCATCCCCACAAGGACGGAAGAAGGTCAACCCCTTGCAGAGAGAGAGCAACGATCCACCAGCCTTCGTAGGTTGCATGATGAAGAGGTCTCCCCTTTCCACCTTCTTGACGAAGAAGGAGAAAGCAGCTTCAGGATGGAGTATGGACCTCAGACCGACAGCCCCAGGGCGGAGGATGGAAGTGGCAAGAGCTCTGGAACGATTGGGGCAGCCTTTGGACGTCTGAGATCTCCCTTTGGAGGACCCTTGGGGTCTTATTTATAGGCTTTGAGTGAAGTCCAAACGGTTTGGGGACCGTTTGGACCTCAAGACCATTTGGACTGTGAGACCGTTTGGCTTCAAACGGTCTTGAGACCGTATGAACTCCATGCGGTCTCGGGACCGGTTGGCTTCATGCGGTCTTGAGACCGTTTGAACTCCATGTGGTCTCGGGACCGGTTGGCTTCATGCGGTCTTGAGACCGTTTGAACTCCATGCGGTCTCGGGACCGGTTGCGGTCTCGGGACCGGTTGGCTTCATGCGGTCTTGAGACCGTTTGAACTCCATGCGGTCTTGAGACCGGTTGGCTTCATGCGGTCTCGGGACCGTTTGAACTCCATGCGGTCTCGGGACCGGTTGGCTTCATGCGGTCTCGGGACCATTTGAACTCCATGCGGTCTCGGGACCGGTTGGCTTCATGCGGTCTTGAGACCGTTTGAACTCCATGCGGTCTCGGGACCGGTTGGCTTCATGCGGTCTCGGGACCGGTTGGCTTCATGCGGTCTTGGGACCGTTTGAATCCACTCGGTCTTGAGGCTGGGTTATTCTTTTATGATTTTTTTGTGCTTTTTCTGCATATATAAAAGGAAAAAGTTAGTCTGATGGTGTATTTACAAAAAGGGGTAAAATTAGGATAATGTATAGTTTAAACGTAAAAAAAGAGTATGGAAAACTAAAGAAAAAGACTAAGATAATCAACTAAAATAGGAGGTTATCACCCCCCCTAACTTAGAGTCTAGCTTGTCCTCAAGTTAGATAGAGCTGAGACATGTAATGGCGAGGCGATTTTATTTAGGATTTCCATACTCTTGCTTCAATTCTTGACCTGAGTTCCCCTGGGGTCATATCAAGTCTTATTGCATGCCTTGATTCTTTCGGATTCCGAGAGTTGCTTGGATCTCAGGTTCTTTCCGTATCTCAAAGTTTGCATTGGGACCACCTTATTTTGTGCATGTTGTTGACTCTAATCAGCTTTATACCTCTCTGAAAAACCTACTGGAAGCTAGAGAGGGTATGAGGGTTGGCTAAAGGCTTTGAAGTGTAGCTCCCCCTTCAAGTGGGGGAGGGGCTGTCTATGCTTTTTAGAATCTCACTACCGGGCACGACACATCTGCCTTTATGAGGGAAGCTGAATGTACCGGCCGGGCGAGTCCTTTATGAGCCTTTCATATACTTGGAAACTTTAGGGTTTCACTACCGGGCACGACACATCTACCTTTGTGAGGGCAGCGGAATGTGCCGGCCGGGTGAGACCTTCGTCAGTTCTTCGTATAGATCCTTATGCGTGGCACAACTCTCATAATTTTATTCGTCTCTCTGGCTTTTATTCAATAACTCACAGGCTTGGGTTTTGGGATTTTTGAGAATTTATTTTGGGCGGCCAAGCCTCTTTTATTTTGAAGAGAGGAAAGCTGTTCTTAAAGTTTTTCAACGTGCACTTATTTGGTTTGTGGTCCACTTGCAGAACTTTTTGATTTGGGAGTTGCCTGATTTCCCTCTCATCCTCGAGATCTTGGCTTATTTCTGCCTTGATTTTGACCTGTGGAGAGTCAGATGAAGAATTGAAGCAAAAATATGAAATCACTAGTGGGTGGAAATTGATAAATCACCATTCGATGTCTAAGTGCTATTTACTTAGGGGGACTAACATGATTCTAGAGTTAGTTGAGGTGACTATTTTTGAAAAAGAAGTTAAGTAAAAAGAATTGTAAAAAGAATTGTTTAAGAAAAAAATTTAAGAATAAAGAATTATATGGAAAGTGTTAGATAGAAAGAGGAATGTAGAAATTGATACCTCACCCTTGTCTAATGTACCCCCCCTAACTTATCACGCACTCTGTCCCTAGAGTGGCAAAGTGATAGGTTGAGAAGTCATTAGGACAAGGGTCGCGGGTTAAGGTAAATCTTCATTTGCCCCCGGAGAACGAAGTAGATTGGATGCAAACTGTCCTCGTAAAGCGTGGTAGTCCACGTCAGTCATTTCCTCTACTGGTCTTTGAAGAACAATGATGGTGTACATCCAGTAGAGGACGTGGAAGCCGCAATCGTTCGATTGTCGTATTTGCTGGGGGCATTTGTGGCAGAAGGCGGGGTGATGGAAATGTTCTTTGTCGTACGCCTTTGTATGCTGACTCAGAAAATCGATTAATTTCTCGGCGCACTCCTGTTCCGCTACTTCTGTTGGCGTCTTTGGCGTCACGATGTAGTGTCGCTGTCGAGCGTTGAACTGGCTATCGGAACTGTTGTATATTGTGGTTGTTCCGTCTGGGAGGTTTGTTGCCAGGAGAATCCAATGCTCATGATACAGGATGGGTAACATGATGAACTTCGGCGTTGTGTGTTGGAGATATGAGATCAGTGCGTCGGTTGTGCCAAAGTTCTTGAGCTTTGGAGATCATCTTTCATATATGGGGACGCCATGTATGTGTTTGGGTTGGTTTGGCCAAATAGAAACTGGTAGGCGGCCATGAGGCTGACAGAAAGGGATCCCTTATCCTGTAGAGTCTCTCGCAGTGAATCTGCCATTACGAGTATGTCTCGAGACATGTATACCAGGCCATCTTTGTCTGTGGAGAGTCGCGCCATAATGGTACGCAATTCGAGGTCGTTAAGACCCTTGCAAGCATCGCGATCAAAATCAGGAAATGTTGGGTTGATGGTGTAAGCAGGATCGCTCTTGCTTTTATCTTGCTATGGCGACTTGGTCTGCTCTGACTCCTTCAAAACTTGTCGGAAAGGTCGTCGTTGTCGTCGCTGGACAGCTGAGAAAAGGTAACGAGGAACATCATCTGGTGACATAGTTGGGTCGTTGAAGAATCGTCTATCACAGATGAGTTCCATGGTGTAACGTCCACGTAAGGAATGAAAGTCTTCAGCTACTAGGTCGTTGAATGGGATTTCCTGGTTCAACGCATGAATGTGACGGATGGTGCAGAAAGCGCTATCCCCAGATCCCTCGGTGGCTTGGACTGGAGGGTTTATGATTTTGAACCATGGTTGGCTCCAGTCCTGTCGAAGAGATGGGCGTGCAGCCCAGATTAATTTAAGCAGCCGGAAGGGTATACACCTGGCTTCTCCTGCTGCTTCTCCTACGAAATTTATTGTGTCGGCTGGTAGCTCGGTGCTACAGAAGTTGTATACTTTGGCATCCCGAGCCTCGGTATCCACGATCATAAAAAGCCAGTGGTCCGAGACTTGGAAGGGCAGTGTAAGATAACGTGCCCTTCGTTCCAAACCGACCCACAGCCGCTCAACCGATTTTTCACGTATGTCTTTGTATAAAAGGCCAAAAGATAGAGCGGGCGAAGCGTTAAAAACCGGTTGTTTCCGCTTGTAACTTCTATATGTTTCTATACAATTGGCGAGGAGGACACGGAAGATCGCCATTGGCACCGTGGACCGAGGTCGAAGGATGCTACGGAAGTCTTCGCGTGTCAATTTACGCCTGGTTTTGGTATTATGATAGATTATGTCTTCCCCCTCCTTTGCATCGTCCACTATAGTGTTCAGTATAAAAATGTCCTGAGCATCTAAAGTGGAGATGGCCGCCATATCCAAGTCATGCATTTTGTGCGGCAACGAAGGTGGCGGGGGAAGTTCTTGTGGTGGGGGAGAAGCAGGTTTTTCGAAGGCCTCTTCATGGCCTTGTAGATTGTTGTTTGAATCAGAGGCGGAGTCCAGATCCTCGTCTGTGTCCAGACTGACACGGTCTGCCTCGTCCTGGTAAGAAGAAGAAGGTGCTGAGAAGGGAGCAGAAGTTTTTGGCGGGCTGATGCTGGGTTCTAATATACATTGTTGGAATGCAGCGTAGGCCGCGTCTTTTGCAGCTTCCCCGATGGACCCCATGGCTGAATAGTCAAAGAATTGATCCCCATATGACATGTTGACATTGGCGTTGTGTGGGGACTTGGGGTGATGGTCACTGTCCTGGTGACCTTTGTCGGACCCTTTTTGGGAGGGCCCTGCTGCATGCCCGGGGTCTTCTCCGTCATCATGCTTGTCGTCTGAAGATGTATCTTTGTTGGAGTCAGCAGATGAGTCGGAGTCGTCGTCTTCTTCATCATCGTCATCTTTGTCATCCGCAGCTTCGTCTGTTTGCTTTTTGTTGGCAGACTTTTTACACCGCCGATGAGTGGCTTGTAGCTCGTCGAAAGCCACTTGTAGATGCTCGTGTTTTTCGAGCAGTGCATCGTGGGCTTCTTTGAGGTCTGTGAATCTACCCTCGACGGAGAGGAGACGTGCTGTCAGTTCTGTGACTTGGGCACGTAGCTGTTGGGTTTCATCGTTATTTGCCTCCTCTTGGTGATGATGTAGCTGCGTAAGTGTTCCATCAATGGTAGCCAAGCGCGTGCTCAGTGCCTCTTGATGTTGCTCAAGCTTGCGGAGATTCTCTGGCAGAGGTTGAGTCTGTTTGGAGATCTCATCGACTTTTTGTGCTGTAGCTTCTTGCTGACGCGTTGCTCCAAGGACCAGGTCCGACAGGTTGTTGGTGTGGCTGTTGATGTGCTCAACTTGCTTAGCCACTTCGTCCTGTCGTTGCTGGATGCCTTGGAGGAAGGTAGGCAAGGTCCAGTGTTGTTCGTCGATCTTGGTTACCTGTCGTGATAAATCATGTACATAAGAAAAAAATAGAATTTAATATGTTAGAAGGATCGGTGAGGAGGTTTCGGACAGCGTCAAATTGACGGCCGAATTCCTCACCGATGTTAGTAAAAGGGACCCAAGGAGCGGAAGGGTGAGATGACTGGGGTCTGTGTGGGACGGTGTTAGTGTCTTGCGGAAGAGACATTGATGATGCCATGAGCTGCGTAGTGACTGTGGATGTAGTCACCAGCGGTGTCGGGGTGGTGGCGGATGTGAAAAGTGGTGGTATTTGAGGCGAAAGTGGTGGTAGCGACAATGATGGGGTGGAAACTGCGGGAGTAAATGGAAGGGTGGTGAAGTCGGGCATAGGGATGGAGAAAGGGAAGTCCGACGTAAAAAAGGGTGAAGAAGTGGATGTGAATGGTTGTGTGGATGTGGGGAGGAAGGGAGTGTAGATGTTGGAATGGTGGAAGGCGGAGTGGTGGTGGCAGTGGTTAGCTGCTCGTGGAGACTCTGGATAAAAGAGTCGATGGAGGATGTTGTTAAGACTTCTTCGTGGAACTGGTCGGCCTCCGGATTTGGCCGAGATGTTGGTGTCCCCGACAGCTGTTGGGCCCGCAGCTGCCTCCTGGAAGGTCGTTTGATAGGCATCTTAGTTGGTCGAGCTGTCGGGGCAGTGATGCTCATCTCCGTTTGTCCCGCTGTTGCTTTCCTTTCAAGTATTTTGACCGAAGCTAGCAGTTGAGTAAGCTCCCCGGCAACGGCGCCATTTTTTGATGGAGCTGGGACTTACACTAAAAGATCACTCTTCCAATGGGAGTCCCAAAGATGCACCAAAACCCTAGGGAGTTGATGTTCTCTCTAGGTTTACCTAGAACTGGTGCTTAGATAACAACTCCAACCCCATAAGAGTATGGAAGCCTTATCATAGTACAGATTTAGGATCGAACCCAAAAGACAACGGTCTTGTTGCAAGAAACAAGATGAAAAACGTATAGAACTTCACTTAGCTACTCACTAGTTGGCACTTATATCGAAAAGTTGGATTTTGATGGTTTTAAACTAAGACATGAAAAGTAAAGAAAGCAAGCAAATCTAAGAGTTAAACTATGATAAAGATCACTAGGATGTGATCGGTTTTTCACCGCCACTACACATCGATCAACACATGTAAAGCAAAACTTAACCTCCAAAGAGAGTTCGGTCAGTTAGTATCCTTGTAGACCTAGTCTCCTTTCGGATAGCCTAGCTACGAGAAGTGCGGGAGTGTTGCAACGCCAGCCATTCCCGATCAAATGGTCACATTACTTTACATCATTCCCCTCGCAAAGTATGTTCCTCGACTTACTAAGGTTGCACTTCCATACGTCAACTGATTCCATTTCATAGTATGAAAGTGCAACGGATGATAGTGAGTTTACTCCACTTCTTGAGATACACTTCTAGATACCGAAACAGATACATGGTGGATACATGTATCAAGAACCAACATGCAAACGAGTTTCAAATCTAATAGTACAAACGTAGACAATTCATACTAAAAGATAAAAGATAACACAAGTTGGAGATCAAGCAACAAGTATTCATTAATCGTTTGATTTTGAACCGATAAAGATAAGAACTCTACATTACAACCTAAGGATTACATTTTACATGATATGAAAGTATGGGTAGCGGGGCTACTCCCCGCACCCTAGTGAAGAAGACTACTCCCTCATGACTAAGACCAAGAAGGAGGCGAGAAGAGAGAGAGAGCATCATCCCCACAAGGACGGAAGAAGGTCAACCCCTTGGAGAGAGAGAGCAACGATCCACCAGCCTTCGTAGGTTGCACGATGAAGAGGTCTCCCCTTCCCACCTTCTTGACGAAGAAGGAGAAAACAGCTTCCGGATGGAGTATGGACCTCAGACCGACAGCCCCAGGGCGGAGGATGGAAGTGGCAAGAGCACTGGAACGATTGGGGCAGCCTTTGGACGTCTGAGATCTCCCTTTGGAGGACCCTAGGGGTCTTATTTATAGGCTTTGAGTGAAGTCCAAACGGTTTGGGGACCGTTTGGACCTCAAGACCGTTTGGGGCCTCAAGACCGTTTGGACTGTGAGACCGTTTGGACTGTGAGACCTTTTGGCTTCAAACGGTCTTGAGACCGTATGAACTCCATGCGGTCTCGGGACCGGTTGACTTCATGCGGTCTTGAGACCATTTGAACTCCATGCGGTCTTGGGACCGGTTGGCTTCATGCGGTCTTGAGACCGTTTGAACTCCATGCGGTCTCGGGACCGGTTGGCTTCATGCGGTCTTGAGACCGTTTAAACTCCATGCGGTCTTGAGACCGGTTGGCTTCATGCGGTCTCGGGACCGTTTGAACTCCATGCGGTCTCGGGACCGGTTGGCTTCATGCGGTCTTGGGACTGTTTGAACTCCATGCGGTCTCGGGACCGGTTGGCTTCATGCGGTCTTGAGACCGTTTGAACTCCATGCGGTCTCGGGACCGGTTGGCTTCATGCGGTCTCGGGACCGGTTGGCTTCAAGCGGACTTGGGACCGTTTGAATCCACTCGGTCTTGAGGCTGGGTTATTCTTTTATGATTTTTTTGTGCTTTTTCTGCATATATAAATGGAAAAAGTTAGTCTGATGGTGTATTTACAAAAAGGGGTAAAATTAGGATAATGTATAGTTTAAACGTAAAAAAAGAGTATGGAAAACTAAAGAAAAAGACTAAGATAATCAACTAAAATAGGAGGTTATCAAAAACCAATGTTGACATATTTTAAAATAATAATAATATGAGAAAATGCAATACATGTGTTTTGGGCATAATAGTCCATATTCTGAGCACATGTCCGTAGTGTATATTTTATCTCGTACAACCAACAACATTAAAAGTAAAAAAAATAAAAGAGAGAGAAAATGACTCTGTTCACAACTTTAGTCTAGTTTTATTTATTAAAGAAATAAATGATGAGAGAAGTAAAAGAGAGTGAAAATATTTTTGTCCATAACTTTCACTCTGGAGCATATTTTTAATTAAATAAATTGCATTAGAATCTTTGTTAAAAATACTTTCCAACAAGACTATAGTTGGCATACTTTGAAAGAATGATAATATGAGAGAATTATAGTATCTGTATTTCAGGATATCATACGCATGCTTTGGGTATAGACGTACAATACTTGTGAGTATAGTATATCACATTCGTGTTTCTCCCAAATCATATATAATATTTACTTGTTCATCTATGGATTCAATTGAACTAACATTTGCAATGAGTTTAAAATTGTACTTTTGAATGAATAAGATCAAGGATTAGTTGTTTTTAAACATAGGTGAAAGTATTGTAGTTTAGTAAAATGTGTATGTTTTTAATGAAATGTGAATTAGTTTATATAGGTACGGTATGTGGTTATTGACAATTTTTTATACATGATATGTCTCGTACCGTACCAATAAGATCATCAAATCATGTATTGTTGTTATGTCTCGTACGGTACCTCTAGTAGTGTATGTCTAGTACAATACTTTGTATTACAAAATGTGGTTGTTAGTACAGTACTTCTTGTACCAACAAGATCATCAAATCATGTATTGTTCTTGTGTCTCGTATGTGCCTATAGTACTATACGTCTGATACTTTTTGTACCAACAAGATCATCAAATTATTATTGTATGTCTCATACAATACTTCTTGTACTATACTTTGTATTACAAAATGTAGTTGTTAGTACTGTTCTTCTTGTACCAACAAGATCAATAGTACTTTACGTCTAGTACTATACTTTGTATTACAAAATGTAGTTGTTAGTATTGTACTTATTGTACCAACAAGATCATCAAATCATGTATTGTTGTTGTGTCTCGTACAGTACCTCTAGTATTGTATGTCTAATACTATACTTTATATTACAAAATGTGACAGTTAGTACTGTACTTCTAGTAACAACAAGATCATCAAATTATGTATTGTTGTTATGTCTCGTACGGTACCTTGAGTATCCTTGTATATGATTATTGTCAAACATAACTTTTGAATGTATGCAGAAATTAATATAAATGATAACATGTACGGTACTTATAGATTTATGACATAATATGGAATATGAAGAAAAAATAAAGAGGCAATAGTATTGTACCTGAATGTTTAATCTGAGTACAGTATCCAAAAATGTACTGTACTTTTGTATACTTCTCTCCTCTCTTAATATACTTTAATATTATTTTTTCCAAAATATGTCAACATTGATAAAAAAATCTGATGTTTTTTATTTTGAAAAAAAATTCATTTAGAATTGAAAGTTATGAGCAAAACGGATTTCTCTCTCTTCTTTTTATTCTCTTTTTAACTTTCCAGTAACTTTTTGTCAAAGTTCCAGTCGAGACCATGATTCATGAGTCGTAAAATTCACGTACCGCCTGACCCACAGCTCAGTTATGACCGTGGTCCGTCAGGGGACAGCCACGTCTAGGCCACACTAACGTATATGAAATTGTCTTGTTCTTTTTTCCATTAAATTAAATTAGTTAAAACATAGTGTCATGCACGAAAAATAATAATGTGAGTCCATCATAATTGAATGTATCTATTTTGGTTTTTTTTATATATAATGTAATTTAGAATATATTGAAATATTGGCAGATGTGTTTGTATGTGTAATATTACATATTAAGTTAGGTTGATAAGTCGTATAAATATCCCTATGTTGAAGCTAAATAACAGTTTACTTTTGTTAAATTTGTTACACTTATTATTTTTAGAAAAAACGAGTAAATATGTAGGTCGCATGGATGTACGATCCTATTACTTTTATTTGCTAGATATTATATACATGTGACCCCTTATTATGTGCACTTCAGTACAACTCGTCCTCTTTTATTAATAGATGACATTTATTTATAGGAATGCAGAAATTTTCATGATCTCATGGTTAAGCCAGAAGTTAAATAACAAATTTAATAAGCAATGAACTAATGATAAGTGAACGGTTTATGTAAGATATGAAGAACATACATAAGTGAATGTTTTTAGGAAAATAACTTGTACTTTGTTTATGCAAAGTGAAGAACATCAAGAAGAAACATGTGACAACCTTAATGCACTAGGAGGGAGATAAGGATCAAATCAAAGTAAAAAATAATGATGCTTCCATAAGGATATTAGAGTGCAGAGAAGACCAAAGCCAATGAAAATCTTATTGATAAAACTACTAAAGAAGAATTATAGTGAGATAGTAGGTGGATGGGTTACAAGTTGAGCCACAAATCCATTCTAAACATCAAAATCAATCTTTGTAAACACTACATCCATAGACTCGGCGGTTAATGATGGTATTATGCAGAACATTTTGAACCATCTTGAGGAGTTCCACAATCTTTGGTGCTAAGAAGCCAATACTTTAGACAAAAGTTTCACAACCCACTACATCTACAATCAAAATTACCTGGAGGAAGTATAAGTATATATGATTTATTATTCATTGTGTGTTTTAGCCTGTGTGCTTTAGCCTATGTGCTTTGGCATTGTCTTGTCTTTAGCTATTATTTTATCACGGATTGCCCAATTCTGTTTCTCACTTACTCTCTTGTCCTGTAAAAGAGAGTGCATTGTATTTGTTTAGATATATCAGATAAAGGTTTTCTTATTCTATATCATATCAAACGTGTTTGATCCCCCTTAATCCTAAACCGCCCCAACTCCCCCACTCACGCCCCTCTCTCCATCCCGCCCATCGACCTCCACCGCCTTCACCAACATCAACCTCCAACACCTTCACCACCCATCGACCTCCATCACCTTCATCATCCATCAACCTCCACTCATTGACCTCCACCACCTTCAACACCCATTGATCTCCACCACCTTCACCGCCCATCGACCAATCCCCCATCGACCTCCACCCCATATACCTCCACCACCCATTGATCTCCACCAACCCGTCAACCTTCACCACCCATCGGCCTACAATACTCAATCGATCTACACCACCTCATCAACTTCCACCATTACATCTCCACCACATCATCTACTTCCACCTTCCCATGGCCTTCATCAACCCAACGACCTCTAACATCCCATTGACCTCCATCAATCCATCAACCTCCACCACCCCATCTACCTCCGCTAACCCATCGCCCTCTCATCCTCTCCACCTCCCATCGACCTCCCAACAACCTCACCCAATTGTTATATCTTCCTCTTGATCTCGTCTAGATAAATAAAAAAATAGCAAGTCAAAGACATAAAAGAACCACTTTTTTTGTCTGCCTATGACACCAAAGAGTGGAGTAAATCTCACATCATAGCGACGTAGGTCTTTCTTTTTGCTCTCTATTGCCCCTATGCAGATTTCTCAGATTTGTTAAACTATTATTACTCTCAATTGCCCCTATGTGAGTTTCTCAGATCTATTTATCCCGACCTGCTACTACTCTTTACTGCCCATATGTGGGGGTTTTAGATCTCCTGATTTTGCTACTTCTACTTCTTCTTCTCTATGTGTGTCATCACTCTGGCTTCTATAGAAACTATAGATCCTCCTTGGTCTTTGTGTGTTAAAACCATGAAACTTGATAGATTGAACTATCATCTTTGGTCGATGTCTTTCAAACTATGTATCAAAGTACAAGGGCTCTATTCCCATATATGTTGATCCTAAAATCCCTCATGATGCTACATCTGATATATATAAAAAAGCCTACGCATAATGGTCTAAAGAAGATTCTGGAGTTACGACATGGATGGTGAATAGTGTTGAATCAAAGATCAGTCAATCTCTCCTTCACCTTCAGAATGCCAAATACATGTAAGATCAACTATCCCATGTGTACTCTCACCAATATAATTCAAATAAGGTCTTAGAGATTTTTAAGAATTTAGGAAAAAAGGAGTATGAAACTGATGGATCTATTGAAGACTACTATAAGAAATGCTCAACACTCTAGGATGAATACAAACTATATCATCCTCTTTCTTCCAACATCAAAGAGTTCAGTGGCAACACATCAAACTTCAGTCGATTCAGTTCCTGACTGGACACCCTCAATCTTTCTCTGGTGTTATTGACCATATCTTATCTAATGATCCCTTACCCACATTGAGGGATGTTCTCAAGTGCGTTTAACGTCTTCCTTCCATTCCATGTCTTCCCTACCCACTACATCTTCTGATCACTTGGTCCTTGAGGTCCGCTCTCATGACTTTGATCGTAGACGTAGATGTGGATGTGGACATGATCACGGTCAATGTGCTCGTGCTTTTGACAATGCTAGATGTGGTCCTCCTCCTAATCGTGGGTGAGGACAACCTCAACCTTCTACTACCAAACACTTTTGCAATTTTCTATGGGCACACAAACCACAATGAAGATCATTGTTGGAAAAATATTATGGTGAACTTATTTGGGAAAACCATGTCTCCTCCGATATATGTGAAGATTCGACTACTACTGCCTCAAGTTCAACTTAGCCCATGATTGAGTGGATTCACTTAGAGTTTGAAAAAATTCTCTAGGATTGTCTATCCTCATAAACACCTACTCTAGATGGAGGTTCCTCTACTTTACTTGCATCCCTACTACTTATGGTAAAAATAAATGGGCCATCAACTCAAAGCATTAGTTCATATTTCTAGTTGTTTGGATTTTTTTATAGCCTTAATTAAATTGACTTGAGTCCCTCATGTAACAATAGCTGACAATACACAGTGTGCGGCATATGGAATTGGAACTATATCTCTATCTAAAAATCTGCCATTAATATTTAACTTATATGTTCCAAGTTTTCCACTAAATTTGTTATATGTCAATAAAACTCTAAAGAACCTTCATTGCTCGATCACTTTTCATCATGAGGGTCGTGTGTTTCAGGATCCCTGAGCAAGGACGAGATTGGTTCAAGCCATGAAGGACCTGGCAGACTATACTACCTGGATGTGCTGCAATCTGATGCTACTCTGCTATCTTCTTCTATGACAAGTCTGTAATGGCCTTACCATCTGGGACATCCTTCTGCTATAAAATTGTGATGCATGTTTTCTAATATTAATGATAAACATTTTTGTGTGGATCTTGCCAATTTGGAAAACATACTCGGGATGTTTTTCTCAAGAAGAATGAAATTGATTCTAAAAATCATTTTGGTATTATTCATGTCGGTGTATGAGGACCTTGTTCTGTTACTAGTTTGTCTGGATTTTGCTATTTTGTGAAATTTATTGATGATTATTCTATGGCAACCTGGTTGTTTCTCTCAAAGGATCATAGGTATCACCACATGTTTACTAAGATCCAAGCCCAATTCCATACAGTTGTTAGAATCTTACAAACTGATAATCTTTTAGAATTTATGCAATAATCGACAGACTTTTTTTGCTCTTCCCGGGGTACCATTTATCAAACTTCATATCATACACACCACAAAAAATGGTGTTCCAAAGATTAATCCTATGCATACTACACTTTTCCACTACATACAACACTTTCTTGGAAACATGGTCTTGTGTATAAATGCTTAACTAATAAAATCTTGCTTTGAACTATTTATCGTCTTTGTGGTTTTATATTCTCATCTTACATGTTAACCCAACCCACTCGATCATGATGATGATGTTGAGAGCATTAGTTCAATGTCTTTTTGTAGGTCTCCAAGGTTAGCTTCTAATTGCATTCCACTACTACTTCAACTGTCTACATTTCTTATGTTTTCTACATCTATCTACACTTCAATCCTCTAATATCACATAAATTAGATTATAGAGGCCCAATTTCTATTGTTCGCCATTTTCACTAACACACTTGCTATAGTTTATGATCAGTTATTATTAATTTCTAAGTCTACTAGATTAATTATATTTGAGAGAGGCAAATAGGAACACCTTTTATATACTAGGCATGATATGACCATTTGATAGGATCCAATTTAAACTCATTCATTTTAGTGAATAGGAGTTGGTTTATTTTCATTATTTACTAGAGTGGGTTTGTAGGAGGAGGCATGATACAACCATTTGATAGGATCCAATTCAAATCCATTCATTTTAGTGAATATGAATTGGTTTCTTTCTACTATTCACTAGAGTGGGTTTGTAGGAGCTCTGTTTAGAGAAGATGTGCGGCTTAGTGCTTAGCAGTTATTCTTCCACCCATGCATGGGAATGGCATATATAGAATGGTCTGACATAGTTTTCTTTAGATGAATAGAGAGTGATAGAGGCCCTTCATTCTATTCACCATGTTTATCTAGCATGCATGAGGCTATCTATGTTTTGGTGCATCATATCATTTAAGAGTGGTTGAATTCATGTTTCATGTCATTAGTTATATTTATATATATTAACGGATCTACGAACTAATGTCTATGGGATGGACAAGAAAAATTAAATACTTAGTTATAACAATCAAATTAGAGATCTAATGCAAAGCAACAAACATATCAACTGCCACACCACTTTTTGTTTGACCTCTATTGCTTTGTAACTTGTATTTATAGTATCAATATGTTGTCAGCATATTGAGAGAAAAAATGTATAATATCATATCCAAGAAACAAATCTAAGGCTTACAACACAAGCCTGCAACAACAAGCCACTGAATCACCTAAGTACTTTTCAATAGTTTGCACTGTATAATTTATAATTTTAACTTAATATATAAACATGTATATATTTGTATCCATATAAGCTTATATTTTTTTGGGCATCCCCTTTGTTCCACCCATGTGTTTATATGTCTAGGCTTCTAAATGTTATATCATGAATGAAATCAATATCTAGGACATACTAATTCAATGTTTTACCTTAATTACAGAACCTTTTCCTAATAACTCATTGATGTATGTGTAGTGATATTATAAACAATAGGGGTGTCAGTCGAATGTTGTAGTTATTATTAACAAAGCATTATATCTCCCTTATCAGATTGGCAAAGTGGGGATGTTTATTATAGTTCTCCTTAATCATCTTAACAACAAGAAGGCTATCTGATTCGATAATAGATTCATGTATGGAGCACACTTTAGCCATCTTAGCTGCTAGCTCGATTGCCCTGATTTCAGCTTCCAGTGGGCTTGCTGATGTAACAGATTGTCCCATACCACCCAACCACTCACCATTATGGTTTCTGATGACAGCCGCAATAGCTCCCTTCCCTCTCTTCTAAGACAAATCCGTGTTGATTTTAGTGAGTCCAGGGGGGGGGGTTCCACTGCCTCGCATTGTCTTGGTCGGCTGAACCTGTGTGGTGTGTCCACGCAGTATTCGACATGGTTGCTTCCTTTCTGATGTACTGGGCTTGATGTTGAGCGTTGGTAGCCTTGCCTTCAAATGTCTAGAGGTTCCTTTGCTTCCAGTGACTCCAACAAGCTATAAGGAAAATGGATCCATACTCATCCGATCCTTTTGCTGATCCATTGATCTAGGTTATTCGTAGTCCAGAAATTAACGAGTTTATTGTTCAGCTGGAGGTTTTCCCACACCCCTTTCACCAACCTGCAGTCCCAGATTGCATGCATAATGGTTTCCTCGCCTTCGTTGCACCTATTACAGGTCAAGTCCACTGCCATATTTTGGCAAGTTATGTTCCAATTAGTAAGGAGAGCCCCATTCACCATTAACCACATGAACATTTTGACTCTCAGTGCTACCATGGCTTTCCAAATCAGTCTCCACTGCCCCAGTCTTTTGAGTTCATTGTTCGTCCTCAAGGCATTATAGGTTGTTTTGGCTGTATAGCTGCCACCCAAGTTGATCCTCCAAACTCGAACATCTTCTGCTTCCATGTCCGTGGGCGGTGTTAATTTGTATATTTCCTGAGCTATATTGACCGGGAGCCAATGTTCAAGGAACTCACGGTCCCAATTACCATCAAAATTCACTAAACTGCTCACTTTCAGATCGTACAAGCTTTCTGGAATCGGGTTTAGAGTATAATCCTTCAGAACAACCCCACTTGGAAGCCACTTATCGTAACAGACATAAGTTTGGTCTCCACTCACCGGGCTGATGTAAGTGTTATCCTCCATAAATTTTTTAGTTTGTAGGACTGCCCTAGCCAGCCGAGACATATTGGAGTGGGATACCGGTGTGTTGTTCAACATTTTGCTAGCCATAGTTGCGCTCCAAGTCGTTTGTCGTCTACTGTAAATGTCCCAACTGAGTTTTATCAGTAACGACATGTTCCATTCCCTCATAGACCTAAGACCGAGGCCTACGTGAATCTTCCTACTGGTGATTCTATCCCATGCCACCAAGTGGACACCTATTTTGCTTCTTCTACCATTCCATATAAACTTCCTGATCGCGCTGTCAATCCTGTTGCAGAGTTGAAGTGAGAGTTTCGCAGTCTGCATAATGTAGGTGGGTATGCATGCATGCAGAGTGCTTTTAGCTAGGCAAACTCTTCCCGCCATTGAAAGGCTTCTAGCTGCCCAAGAATTTATTTTGCTCGTGACCTTATCCAACACTTTGTTATATGTTTGCTTAGTAACTCTGGAGTGAATGATGGGGACCCCAAATATTTGCTGAGGTAGTTAGTCTTCTAGAGGCCACTGATTATGCATATCGATTATTTGTCCCTGTTGGACATGCTTTTGGAGAAGAAGACCTTTGTCTTCTCTATAGAGATCGCTTAGCCTGAAGCCTCTTCAAATTCCTTAAAGCAGGTCATGATAGTGCGGATGTTTGAAACGTTTGCTTTAGCGAAAAGGATAATGTCGTCTGCAAAGCAAACGTGATCTATCCTTGGTCTGTTTCTGTTCAATTGTATTGGATTCCATTTCTTCGCTTGCACCAGGTCCTCGATCATTTAGGTCAACCGTTCAATGCAAAGAACAAATATGTATGGACTCAAAGGATCCCCTTGCCATAACCCTCGCACTGGTGTGAACTTAGCAGAAGTTGTTCCATTCCACACAATAGATGAGTTGCCTGTTGAAATAGAATTCATGATGTAGGTCTGCAGGTTGTTGGGTATGCCATTCTTCTTCAAAGTGTCGTCAATGAAATTCCATGCCATTTTATCATAAGCTTTTGTGAGGTCTACTTTTATAGCCATCATCCTGTCTGATGTTCTCCTGGACATTTTGTGGATGATTTCCTGAACAATGGTGATGTTGTCTGTGATTTTCCATCCAGGCACAAAAGCACTCTGAGCAATGCTTATCCAGTGTGGTAGCCATTGCTTCAGCCGTTCAACTACAACCTTTGAACATAGTTTTAGTACTGTGTTGTTAAGAGAAATGGGGCGGAAATGACTTCTTTGCTCTGGCTTCGACCCCTTGGGTATGAGGATGATTGTGGCATCACACAGTCGTTCATCAAGCTTGGGCGAGGATAATGCTTCTTGGATTGTTCTTGTGACTGAATCTTTCATTATCGACCAGTTGGAGCGAATGAAGTGGGTAGTGGACCCATATGGACCAGCTGCTTTATAGGGGACCATTGTCTTGAGATTATTCTCAACTTCCTGTTGGTGGACGGGTCGTTTAAGCTGCTGCCTGTGTTCCTCTGGGATGGGAGAGAACCTCGCTGGGATGGAATTGATGGCCTCCTTATTGGTGTTACTGGGTGTAGTGAGCAACTCGATGAAGTATCCTGTAACCAAAGCAAACACTTTGGTAGTGTCAGTCTCCCATTCCTCACTTGGGCGCTTGATAGTTAGGACGCTATTAACTCGCCTTCTTTGGTTGACATAAGCATGGTCGAAATGGGTGTTAGTATCCCCCTCCTTTAACCAACTAATGTGGCTTTTTTGTTTCCAATCTTCTTCTTCCTTTCTTAAAAGAGTAGTGAGTTCATCTTGCATATCGATACACATCCGGTCTGAGATAACATCATATCTTATTGCCAAATTACGTTGTAGAGTTTCAATATTACGGAGCAGGCGAACCTTGTGGGCTTTTCTTTGTTTGTGTCTCTCATCATCCCAAGTAATGAGGTGAGGTTTAGCTTGATCGAGTGCTTGTTGGAAATTGCTTTTTCTGCACCAATGCTGCTCCAGGCAAGGAGAGAAAGAAGTTTCCATGTTCCATGAGGCTTTCGTGATGAATCTTCTTATCGGGTTAGTTCATTTTTCCAACGTGATAAGAATGGGGTAGTGGTCTGATTCGAGCTTGGTTAAATGTGTTACAGATACGTCAGGAAATCTGATCAAGAATTCAGTGTTGGCCAGACCTCTATCAAGTCGGCCTTGCTTTAATCCATGGCGGAAGGTAAATCTCTGGCCGAAAAAGCCAAGGTCGGACAGGCCCGCCTCGAGCATAGTATCCGTGAAAAGTTGGGCTTCCCGGTGATTATAAGTGCTATATCCTATCTTTTCTTCCAGTGATGTGGTTGTGTTAAAATCTCCAGCTAACATCCATGGAGTATTGAACTTTTTGCCCAGTACACGAATGTGCTTCCAGATAAAGCTGCAGATTTGTATGTGGGGGCTGGAGTATACAAAAGTAGCATAGAATGTATAATTGATCTTGCACATGACCAATTGACGATGTGTGTTAATGATTTCCACACCGCAAGAGGATGAATTCCAACAAACCCATATCCCACCTGAGAAACCTCTTGCCTCAGATCTGTGTGAGTTGGAAAAGCCCAACCGCTTGATGGTTTCAGTAGCTCTGTCAGCGCTTATTCTCGGCTCATAAATGGCAGTGATGGTAGGTTTATGAATAGCGATAAATTCCTTAAGGACTCGGCAAGTGTCTGCATTACCTATACCACGTACGTTCCAGCAAAGAATCCTTGACATAGATGCTAGGAAGGAGGAAAGTGGGTTGTGGATATTAAGATTGGGGGGTAGTGGAGTTATCTTTATTGGAAACCGCATTCAACGCTTCTAATATGGCTTCTGTAGTATGGGTCCCTCTCAAACGAGGGCTCCTCCTTTTCCCTTCTGCTATTTATTTGGCCTTTCCTGCACGCTTCATTCGTGTCCCACTCCCTTTGAACACTCTGCCGCTGGTTGAGTTTCTGGGGGTGAGGAAGTTGGTGTTGCTTTTTTCGAGCCCATCTTCGTTAATTCTGCCTGTGGCACTGGGAATGGAATCAAGTGGCTGCTCTAGATCAACAATGAACTCTACAACTTCATCAGTAGCTGGATTTACCATGGTATGATCTTCCTTGTTTGTGCTGTGATTAATTTCCCCTGTAGCGTTCTTGAGAGCGTTGGTTGTGTTAGAAATGTCTCTAAGGACTTCCTTCTTTTGATCGACCATTTCTACCGTGCTCACTGCCTTCTTTTTCTTCCAAACCTTCGTCTTCTTTTGTGTGTCAGAGTGGCTCACTATCTGTTGGTTTTGTTTTTCTACAGCTTCAGCGTTGTCTTCATTGTTCAACTCATCTTGTAGGTGCTCGAATCGGTTCCTATTGTTGTCGGGCTGATCTGGTGGTTTATCATTTCTTTGATCTTTACCTTGCCAATTGTGCCTGCTCTTCTGTGTTTGCCACAGTGTCTCGTTGTCCATGACATGGTGTATGTCCTGAGGTATAGCCTGCTCCACATTATCCTTTTCCTTCCCTGGGTTGACAGTATTAGGGTGGCATTGTTTCGATGTATGTCCTTCTTCTCCACACTTAGCGCATGAATAGGGGAAGCGTTCATATTCAATCTCATAGTCAATGCCATTGATCATGATCCAGGGTACTAAGTCTTAAGTTGTGTCGACTTCTATTGCAAGTCTCGCGAACTTGCTTCTCGTGCATTGCATTGTATGCTCATCCACTTTAATAAGTCTGCCCAGTGCCTTCCCAATGCATTCGAACATGGTGTTGACATACAGATGAAGAGGGAGATTGAGGATCCGTACCCAACACACAATATTCTTTGGGAGTTCAAGCGAGGGGACGAAGGAAGGGTGCCAATCCCATACAATGAGATTGCATCCAAAAATTTTCCAAGGCCCCCCAGTCATAGCCATTTCATAATCCCTCCTGCAAGAGAGTTGTATAACGAAATGGTTCAGATCTAGTTCGTATATGTTGTGTCTGCCTACAAGACTCCACATAGCTCTCAGCCTGTCCTTCAGAGTCATATAGCCGAGTTGTGTGCCCATGGCTTTAACTATGACAACATATTGCCAAGGTTCTATGAGGAATGCTTCATCCATGGGATCTACATAAATCTCAGGTATCTCTCCATCTGTACTCAGGCTTACAGCCCATGGATTCAATTTATCCTTGAAAAGTTTATGGAGGAATAAGCCTATAGAAGTATTGTCAGAGATTCGACTTTGGGCTCTTCTGTCCCCAATATTCCAGACATTCTGAGTTGTATGTGCTTCTGTCTCTCAGATGTTCTGTTTATGGCCTTGTACAGGCGAGAACCCCTCTTGATTGATACTATTTCTGCCGCCGTTAGGGGAGCTCTCGTGGTGATAGGTTAAATTCTCGGCTTACAGCCCCGAGGTCCTGTTAACATCCTCAGATGAGCCTCTCATCCCAGCGTACTGGAACTCAATGCCTACCTGCGGGATGCACATCTTTTTCGATCCTATATGGTCATTGTCTCCGTCTCTTCCTGGAGAAATCCCCTGCTTGAAACTTGGGCTCCTAGACCTCCTCCTATGCTCCTCCTCTCGATGAAGGCCTCATGTCTCTCCTAATCTGTCCCCGTGATTGCCTCGCGCCCCGTCATAGCCTCTCCCATCCGTCTCCGCCTGATCACCCGCCGCCGCCATGCTCCCCCCGTCTGCTTCCATCCCCCCGCTTCCACGAAGCATTATATCTAGAATACCATTCTTATCATATCAAAAATTAATTGATGTTTTAATATCAAGAATATAGCCCAACATAATTTTATAGACTATTTATTTATTTATATTGATAAATTAGCGCACGGACATACACACTACATGTTTTTTAGAGATGTGCTAGGGTAATTAGCTCATCTTATCTTGGTTTTTAAAATGACTTGTCTCTAGTGTAAGTTATGAAATATTTCAACAAAGTTATTTTTTTCATATGAACTTCTAATATCAGTTTCAACTCAATCTTGATGTGGCCTTAGATGACTCTTTCAGCGTTGATGGTCAAGGAGGTTGTAATGCCCCTCTCAAATCGTAAAAGGATAATAATGAAACAAAGTAATATATGATTCAAATTAGCAAAATACTACTAATTATGTATCAATCCAAACACTGTAAGAAAATGACTTTATAAATTTGATAGGGGAACACAACCTATAAGGAGAAAATAGAATGACTTGGAGTTTGATATTTCCTCAAAGGATTAATAGTCAAGATTTGTTATCAAGTATGAGATTTCATATTGTTTTTTGTATGAGTACAATACTTGGGATCCTAGAGTAAAATTGGAGAGCTTTGCTCATTTCCAAAATAGAGAAGTTTAAATAGGAATATTAAACACTATATATATATATATATATATATATATATATATATATATATATATATATTAAAGCTTAAACATCATGAGAAGCACCTCATTAAGAGTAATGGTGATACTATGATGAAGTGATTTTTCCTTAATTTTACTCCCTTTCCCCCCTTGAATCTACCTAATGATGCTCTCTTCTATCTCACTTACTCATCTCCACCAATTATCTTATATGACTCTTTCATTAAATATTTGTGTTTATATCAAGATATATGAGAAAAAATAAATTAAGTGCTAATATTAACTAAACCTATTAGTATTTATGGTTATTCCATGAGATAACTTTATTCCAAGTAACTCATATTTTTTATGAGGAGAAAACATCATATAAAATCTATGGTAAAAATATTGCATTTTTTATCTTCAAAGTTTTATTTATTCATGTTACTCTCCTCTTCCATGGTCCTTTAGTCTCCTCCTACATGGTCCTTTGACTTGGTCTCCTCTCCCATGGTCCTTTGGTCTCCTCTTCCATGGTCCTTTGATCTCCTCTTCCATGTCCTTTGACTTGGTATCCTTTCCCACATCCATTGATCTTCTTCTTTATGTCCTCTCCCACATCCTTTCAAAATTTATCTCCACTCCTCTCTAATCATGGTTAATAAAGTTGGTCCTTGTTGCATACTCATCATCTATATCCTTTCACCATCAGCAACAATCACAACTATTTTTGACACCATCAAGTTCCTCTATAGTTGTTGTCAAGTTGACCAACACATGTGCCCATGTCACATGTTCTTGCAAGAGTCTCCACACATGTCGTGGCAATCCCTTTGATCCAAGTACTTTTACTAATCATTTGTTATCCATCCTTGTCGACTCGCTTTTTGGACTTCTGTAACGTGTTGGTATACATTGATGTTTGGGAATGCTTAGTCACTGCTTTCATTCTTACAAATGTGTGTGTGGATTATGTCTTACCACCCAACCTTGGTCCAAGGCTTGCCCCCACCACACTTCTAATGACTTTGATGCTATTACCATTTTACTCCTCCATATTGGTCAAGATCTAGTCTACATGATTGTTGGGCCTACCCCATCAAGCTCTTTCCAGATCCTATTCCTTGTACCTTCATGACCCGTCAGCATATTGAACCACCACCACCTCCTACAAACCATCTCTAGCTTGACACAAATCTTCTTGATTCTATCTTTCATGTGGTGTTCCTATCGTAAAGAGCACCCACTTCTTTGTTGTTTGTTGTTTGTTGTTTGTTGACACAACAAGTGACTTCTTATCCTTGCTCCATTGTTGCTTGGGTTCATCTCTTTTTGCTCCCATTTTGTGTTTTCTACCACTTTTCTCCCGAGTCTATCCAAGAATGTTCAACATGTAAGCACGTCTCGTTCCACCAACTATACGACCCTTAGTGCCCTAGAAACATGGAACTACAAGATCTGATGGTATCCAACAACTCCTTGCTCAGATCTTGTCCTACCATTGTCTTTTTGTACACGCACAATCTATCAAATCTATAGTTTCCCATGCAAAGACAAAGATCATGTGTGGACAATTTACAACTACAATTTGTGTTCTCTTCTCTAGCGGCAATGCCCCTTCTAACCTTAATACTAATTTGGATCTTCAAGCAAAACACCCCTAAAGCCCCCCTATTATGGTGCAACTTGTTTCAGATATTTCTTGCTCTCCCTTTGTTGCTTCTCATGCTATGGTTGAAGAGGAAATATTATCCTTCCAGAAAGGAAATCTTGTGCACATGACAGTCTCTGTACACAACACCTTCTTGACTCTATGTGTGGGACAACAATGGCCGTTAAAGATGACTTTGTGAGTGTAGTGTCAACTGCGGTCAATGTCTGGCTTGCTAGTTACTGTCTTGCCTCCCTAGCTCCCTGTGTTTCTAGTTCCCCTTTGACCTCTCTTCTCAAGCTAGATAATGCATTTGGCCTATCACAGTTGGAAAGGTTTGGTGTCAACTTGTTTCCAAGATTGCAATGAATGGTGTCTTGCCTGATGCTGTCAATTATCTTAAGGATTATCAATTTGGTATTGGTATTCTTGGGGTGTTGAAGCCTTTCTACATGATGTCATTCGCCTTGTTTGTGAACAATATCATTTACCACTCTTATGATGGCCCTTTTTGACTTTAGTAATGCTTTTAATATGGATGATATCAATCATATTTAAGGAGGATCGTCTTTGCCCCACTATTACATGTTGGGTTGAATTCTATTATAGCTCCCTAACTCCTCTCTACATGGATCAGAGTGAGCCTCTTCTCTCCATGACTGGGGTCCAACAATGTGATCGGTTGGGGGCACTTCTTCTTTTTCCATTGGCTCTCCATCCTCTTATTTTGTAACCAAAGGATGAATGCCATATTGACCTTCTTTATTTCTATCTTGATGATGGCACCCTCATTGATGACATTTTCGAACTCTCCAAGGTGATATCTATTATCTAAGAACAAGGCCAGCCTTTGATATTCATATCAATATTAAGAAGATGGAAATCTATTGACTGTTGTATGATCCAAGACTAGCCTCAGAGTTTGGTATGTTCCCCACTAACATATCTCGTCCTACATGTGGAGTGATGACTTTATGAGGCCCTATTTTCATATATCCAAGTTTTCCCTTGGAGCTTCTTAAGGAATGTGTGGATAAAACTCTTGTCATGATGGATCACTTGACAATACTTCAAGACCCATAATGTGAGCTTCTTCTTATCCAATCATGTGTTTGGATTCCCAAGTTGTAGTTTGATCTTCAAATGACAACCTCAGCATATTTAAATTCTGCATTGGATGATTTTTTTATCATGGGCTTTGTCAATGCCTATAACATATTGATGTTAGCAATGGCCCCGACTTCAATGATCTAGGGTGATGCTTTGGCATGCTTTCTATGCACTTAGGAGGGTTTGGCATCAAATCTTCTCATGATGTCAACAAGTTTGCTTATGTTTCCTCTCATATGCACACCTATGAACTCCAAGACCACATCATGTAAGAGGTTGGATCTATGCCTATAGGAGTCTTATTTTTTACTGCACATGATGCCATCCATAAGATTTTCTTATCCTTTTTCAAGTCCTAGTTATTATGTATGTGTTCTACCACTCCAAAGCCCAATCTATTTTGGTAGACATTTACTGCAAAACTGTTATCCAACAATTCATTGCAAGTGGCCCCTCTCGTCAACAACTAGCTATCCTCACTTCTCTCCAAGCCATCCATCCACAAAACTTCCTACTTGTCACTTCCATTATGGGCTTGGTTTTCCATGTAGCCTATTGAGTATCAAGCCATCCTTCATTATCAACTTATGATTCTCTTGTACCCAGGTGATGAATGTTGCCCACTTTGTAACACCTTATACCTTGACACCTTCTGTGATTATGTTGTTCATTACCGCATAAAACTTAGGTATACGTTTTGACATGACTTAGTTTGTGATACTCTTTTTAACCTTGCCTCTTGAGCTGGTATAAATGTCCTAAAAGAGTCTCCTATGGCCTTTATTGGCACACGACCTGATTGTATCCACTCTCAATGTTCTACTGACATCTTGTTATTTGATTGGACATATGAGAAACCACCTATGTTGACCTCACTAGAGTCTCCCCTCTATCAACTGTTCTTTTAAGTAACCTTAAAGTAGGCCATACAGTTGGTGATGTCGCTGCACAAAAGGTATAAAAGCACAACACAACTTGTATGACAAATCATCATCAATTTTTGCCTTCTGCCTTTAATACCTTTGGAGTACATGTTGATGATGTGTCCTCTCTTATGTGACGCCTTCAACATGTCACCAATAGGAACCTTATTCTACCGTCTTCTTCTTCTTATAATTTTAAATGTAGATCTATAGGATTCACCATCCAGAAAGGACATGCAACTCAATTTGTTGCACATGCTTCTACGAAGGCATTTTTGTAATTTTATGGTTTTTGAAGTTTTGTATTTTTTTACATAAGCCATTAGGTATTGTTACATATAATTTTATTACATTATTTGTTGATCATTGTTCTCTATTTGTTATTGAAGTTAAATAGAAGAAAATTCCATTTTCATTTCCTTTTCCTTTTCTTCCCCTGTAGTAGCCCTTGCCCTTAAGCCTGATGATCATGGATCACCAAATGGAGCACCACAGAGTGGGGTCTAATCCCATGGGTTTCCTAGCATCATCTACCTCTTGTTGTTATGAACCATATAAAGAGGGAATGTGGCCATAATCAAAGCAACTTCACTCTCTCTCATCCCATTTCTTCTCTCCATATCTTCCTCTATCAACCAACCAATCTTGTTCATACCTTATTTGACTTCTTTTGATCCCTTTGACAAGATATACTAACTCCTAACTTATTTATATTTTGATACATGAATTTAGAAATAAGGCAATCATTATCACCTCCATTACATCCCCTCCTTTTATCTTTGCCAAGGTATGCCTTGCACCTTTTCACCCTGATTGCCACCTTTCAATCCCAAAAATTCTCTATTTCTCTCCTTTTCCTCTATGTGATCTATCACAAGCCCCAATCATGCATTTCATCCCTAAGCCTCCCCGATGAAAATTTCATCAATGTTGAGTCTGTGAACTTGAACCGAGCTTAGTCTATTAGCTCCTGTCACATCCCTAACACTCTTGATTTAGTCAAGTTCTTCTCTAATGAACCCTCTACCACTGTGTAGAGCAACTAAACCAAGCCCTCTCATTGGAGGAGATGACTGACAACCATAAAATCATGGATAAGAATCCACCCATTTTCTTTTTGTGATAGTTCTTTTTCATGTCCAATATTCTAAAAAATGGTCCTAACTTGGAAAATTATAATAAATAATTCCTTTTATGAAAACTTACATGTAAGCATATATTTTTTATAAGAAAAATACAAGGGATCCATTAAGATGGTTCCATAGATCAGTTCTAAATCTACTAGCCCTTATTTCCTATATTATCTAAATGAAATGTATTTGACTGGGTTTAAATAGTGACCTTTTATGAAATACTTTCTTCCCCTAATTATTATTATTTAATACCAGGGTTAGATCAATCTTGTTACCTAAAATGATCAAATCATATAGTGATGACATTTTGGGCAATTACATGATAACAATGATATGAATGAGTACTAGGGTTATCACTTACAGTTGACTAGACCACAAACTCCTATTTGACCACTGGGTCCAATGTTGAATTGTGATATAAATCTGATTCCAATCAAGTATGGATGTCTCAAGTTCCAAATCTAGTGTCTGGTTTACAACTGTAAGTATCTGCATTGACACCACATTGAGCATACAAAAGGCAATATAGCTCCTATTTACTAGACTAGAGGTTTTGAAGATAATGTTTTGCTTTTTGATCCTCATTGTGGTTCTTTGGCTAAGTATTTGTTTGAACCAGTTGTTTCTTCTTATTTTTTTGGTGCAAATATTTTTATTTTCTATACATATGTTGGTGAACCATTTACGTAAATAAGGACCCACTTCCATTATAATATTAATTGCCCTTCTTAATTCAGAACATGCCATGCCTTTAAGCACATATGATTTCCCTTCTTATCTAGAAGAGACCATACCTTCAATCACCATATTACATATATGTAATTGAAAGTGAACATGACTTTTGTGACACCTAAATATAATGGAATAAGTCACTTGAACAAGAGTTAATGTATAATATTTTTAAAAATACTATATGATCCTTTTTGTTATCATTACATGCCACTCTAAACAAACAATGCATTCTTGTATAAAAGATTATATTGTTACACCTCTGACATACATAATTCCTTTGCAAGGATTGGGTTTGATTTTCACTACTTTGGTAATGATACAATAACGATGGCTACAACCAATATTTATCTTTCTTATCTATGAGAATTGGACATGCTACACCAAATTAGAACTCCTTGAGAGATTGATGGAACACAAGGCGACTGATGTAGCTTCTCTCAGTGAATTTATCTCACATACTTTCTTTTCTTTAAGTTTCCTACATGAGACAACTAATCCAATGGTTTATATTTTCAATAAAAATTGAATTATTTCCTTATTAGTACATATGTTTGTGTGAGTGATTGGGCCATTCAGAGATGGGAAAAAAGAATCCTTTAACACTGTTTGGGAGTATTAGGATTGATATTAGTGTGTTAGCCTATGAGGTATGACATCATATTTGAACACACAACCTCTATGTACTGCCTAGGAACAATTTCCAACCTTACATGATCCTAAGAACCATATATCCACAATGGTGAAACTGAGGTGGCTAGGATTGTTGCATATACAATGTTTCTAAAATTATCACCTACAATGTACCTAGATGTGGTGTATGAGGTTCCCTTGTGCGCTTACTTGGCCTTAGTGGTTCTAGATATGGAGAAAAGGTTCTCCTTTAAATTCTAGATAGTCTTCTATCATATCATCTCTTCTCTCAGGACTACTCTAAGACACATATTTAGAGGAAAGTAGGATAGTTTCTCATCTCTATTTCTACAAGATGAGTTTATTCTACTGTCTTAATTAGCCTAAGTATTGAATACAGATATATATATATATAGAAACCTATTAGTAAACATGTACTATAATGATTCAATTACTATGATATGATATCTCAATTATACTTTAGGATGAGAAACTTATAATATCCAAACTCTTGCATACAACCAAAAAACCCCAAGAAAACATGGTGAAGGTGTTTCCAGTGTCAATAACTAGGACAAGGGCAAGGAAAAATGGATAGGGTGGAACTTGAGGAAGAGGTCAAGAATGGTATCTAAAACTCCATTAATTTAGGAAATTTGGAAGAGTAGAGTCATGTCCTCATGTAAGACACTCGCAATATGGTTGTGCATACAACATGTTTAGTACCTAGAGGAGTCCATATCAATTTCCCTGATCCTTAACCTACAAACACTATTGATTTTCTCATAATGAAACATGGAGCATCTCTGGTGAGGAAGTGAAAGATGTCCTGACAGAGAGGATGCTTAACTGATATCTATGGAGAGTACATGTAGGGTCATTGGGTTCCTAAAGATGAAAGTTTATCTATTACATATACAAATTTAAGGCTTCACATAAATTATGGTGGTGAAACTACATCCACCTACAACATCGTTCCACTACATTGAGAATCCTCTAAACCCATTTTCACCAACTATTTTGTACTAGGTTTAGAGAAAAAGGAAAAAAGAAAATTGGTTTTATACCCTGAGATAAGGAAACTCATCTGTTACTTAGTATGACTGGAACTTTTGAACCCCCAAACACCATGCTATAAAAAATAGATGAGGAGGATATAGTGGATTGTTTTGTATACATGCTACGTATCACCCCAAAGGCCTTTGTCTCCTCATCCAAACTCTCACCTTTTAAGATGCACATGACAATACCTTATTGATGGAGAGAACCATGGGAATGGAATTACAACATACTAAGATCCACTTTCTTAACTCTAGAAAAACTAAGTATTAGATCATATGTTAGCCTAAATAGAGATTTATAAATCACCAAACACAATTACATCTATATACTAATACACTTGTTTGTAAATGCATATAAAACAAGTAACTCAAATATAAACCCCATCTATGGATGCATATGACCCTACCCATGCCCTAGATCAATAAATCCCAAATGTGATAAGTTGTATATATTAGACCAAACCCTGGACTTTGTATATGTTGATGAGATGCATTAGATGAATAATACTTATGTTGAATTGAACCCTAGGTTGTATTTGATGGGGCGTAACACATACATACTTGGTATCATAGTGAGACATTAGTGACATTATCCGTAAGAATCACACAAGACATATTAATACGCTGAAACAATGTCTAATAACCTAAATATGGCTTAATGTGTAACTTGGGATCATGAAAATGTAATACAAGTCATATTGTTTATTAACTTTATCCTAATTTCTTGAATGTGATAATAAGTAATTGGATATAAATAAATGTATGAAAATGGTTTGTTTGAGTTTGATGTGCTAATATATATATATGTATATGTATATATATACAAGGGTAATAGTAAAAAATTGACGATTAATAAAGTATTGTATGTAAGTGAAGTTGGAACTTCATAGGGCCAATTAAGTAAAATATCAAAGTATGAGAAAGATAATATAATATAAGCCTTTTGATAATAGTATGATGTTTTTTTTGATTTACGAGAGAACCACCCCGCACGAGCGCCACTTTTGTGACCCCCGCAGGCGGTGAAAACTCTCGGGGACCCTGCCGCCCATACCGGGTATCCCAATTCAGTCGCATCGTTGGCCGGCCGACGCGTGGGCTAATTCACTTCTGGGGCATAGCCAGGGGTCGAACCCGTGACCTAAATGTTAATAGGAATCTAAGTCCTAAATGTTTTTTTGGGGAACATCGCTTCATCTCCTTAACTAGTATTCTTCAGCTAGCTCCTTATCTTCATTCAGAATTTCCTTTAAGATCTTTGGGAATTTGTGTGAATCAAAGCTATCTCTAGGGATCCTAAGAAACCATGTGGCAAGTTTATCAGCAAGATGATCACCTTCTCTTGGCACATTGATGGTGGTTATAAAGTTAAACCATTGTTTGATATTGTTGATACAACATATGAGAGGTAAATACTAAGGAGGATGCTAGTGTTTGTTATGGAGATAGTCAACAGATATTTGTGAATAAGAAACAACCTCACAATCCTTGAGATTCTTCTATTTTTCCCAGAGAATACTCCTTAAAATAGCTAGTATTTTGCCTTCAAGAGCATAGTTTCCTTTGTGCTGGCATGAAACTCCAATAATCTAGTGACCATTTTCTCCTCTACTAAAATAAATTCATGCTTTGCATAACCTTAGTGTTGCATAAGGTGGTATACACATGAAGTTGAATTTTATTATGTGAAGGTGGAATCTAACTAGGATGTTGAGAAGAAATCACACTATATGGTAAAGATTTTGCACTCCATTGACATTTCTCTCTGTGATTCTAATGTCTAGAATCAAATCTAATGTGGCTATGGAGGAGCTGTTGAATGTAGTATTGTTCCTTACTTTCCATATTTTCCAACATGCTATCATGAATGTAGTATTCCGATTATATGGATTTGAACTATTTTGGAGGATACTTTTGATCCAATCTTGAATATGTATATTATTGAAGAAGGATTAATTCTGATCTGGGTTTAGATGTCTAAACACACATTTAATCCTGAGCCAATCGCTTATGACGTGTAGGGTTTTTTCTAGCGTTGAATTGCAGACTTCACATATTTCATCATTTGTCATATGATGAGTGTCCCTCAGAGAAATAGTAAGGATTCTATTATGATTTATCTTCCATATGAATGTACAGACACAAAGGGGTAAGTAGTGGTTTCGTATGATGTCTTAGTTCTCTGGAGTAATTTCCATTTTGGGTGTATTTAGCTTGTTGTACATATGCTTAAGCAAGAAGCAGCCCAGAGGGTGGTTCTTCTGGTAGATATCATCATCACACATGCTATATTGGGAGGTGGGCATTGAAGTAATATAATCAACAAACTCATCCTCAAAGAAAGCTTTCAAAAAATTGACATCCCACTTTTTTTTCGCTATTGTTGGATTAGATGATGGGCTCTAAAGGGGGTGAATAGAGATAAATTCACTTAAACAAAATTCATCATACCTTAGAGATATTTCTAAGATATTATGGCAAATATGAACTTTGAGTACAAGTAAACATACATAGCAAGGGAGAGAGAGAATGAACAAGCACAAGAACACAAGCTATGTATAGTGGTTCCAAACTCTAGGATTTTTTAAGCATGTATCACTTCTTATATTTCATTATAAGAGTTAGAAAATATGTCCTTCCTTTTCTAAGAAAAGGATACCTAGCCTTCCCATTGAGGATGAGGGAGCCAATAACCTTACAAAGGACCTACCTATCCATGACCAAAAGTCTTCTACCTCACCAAGGACTTACCTACTTTTGCATTGAGTCTTCTGACTTCACCAAGGACCCTACCCAATCTTACAATTGGTCTTCTGCCTTTAGGTTTATCCACTCTTGACTTGAATATTTCACCTTTGGCTTCACCTTCACCAAGGAGAAGCTTTCACCAAGGGACTCCTTCCTTTCTTCTTCACCTCTCTTATCCAAGAGAGAGCCTTCATATTCATGATAGAAAGAGAGATTTGGAGGTGGATTAAGTGAGAGCCTTTAAAGATATACATGTAGCAATATCTCTCTTATAAATCTCCTACTCACTCTAATGGATGTAGTAAGTGATTAAGCTTAAGAGTGGAGGAGGCTCTTGGAGCCACTCAACTATAATATAGGGACCTTCACAGTGCTTGACTAACCATGGAATGCAGCCAAGGGGTCTTATTTATAGTTGAGGTTGTCTACTAGACAGTACAAACACTTAGGAATGAATTCTAGTCATTTGGGGTGTTGTAATAAATATATTTTTGAGTTTTTCAACACTCTAACGATTAGAGACACTTTTTTTGCACATTATGTATAGTGTGGTCGGTTGAGTTTACTTTTAGAAAACTCGGCCGATGGCACTATGTGAAAAATTAAATTTGAGTTGTCAGTCGAGTTTATCCTAGATGAAACTCGATCGAAGGTTTAAGTTTAGTTTGCCTATATAGGGCGTCAGTCGAGTTTGACTTGAGGAAAACTCGGCCTACCCTGGCAGTTCCCAAAATCCATTTAGGGTGTCGGTCGAGTTTATACTAGATGAAACTTGGCCAACAAAAGTTCATGTGATGAATTTTGTAAAGTGCCATAAAAGTACTTAAATATTCAATTTAAGTGTTCTTGATTTTTTTTTCTAAACTTAATTATAAGTCATACAATCATTGCAAGTATTTACAACATGATTCTAATAGATTTCAACCCTTTTCTAAAAAAATGCACTTGCATTGATTTTGACTTTTTTTTCTCCAAGTTAGGATGCACAAGTTTAGGAATTTGGAGTGTGTCTATACCAAATCTGAAATAACTCAAGTAGAAGCATTAGACACAAAAAAGTAGAATGGCTTAGTCATCATCAAAATAAGAGTTTAGTCAAATTGGACCTTGATTCAACATACTCCCCCTTTTTGAAGATGACAAACCATTCAATAAATGTATTGAAAGCATTTAAGTAAAATCATACCTTTGGAGAAACTTAGGGGTTTCAATAGAATTGAGCTCATATGCTCCCTCTCAATTTATGCTAATGGAGTTTACATACTACCCCTCAATTGATGTTATTTCTCATGCATGGTTAGATTTCATAACATTTATAGAAATTATGTCTTTCACTCATATATGTCTTCTACATATATGTGTTCTCACCTTTACATAAGGAATGTCTTCTCCCCCTTTGCCATTTCAAAAAGTGAGGGGGTTAAAGAGATAAAAACACACCGTGTTAGTAAAAGGAGATACAAAAAGTTAGAAAGAAGAGTAGAAGAGCAAAAAATAGGGGTTTGTCCAAGAAATGTGTATAAAGTAGATCAAGGCATGCATTTGAAAAACCATAGATGTAATTGTAGCTAATAATCAAGGTAATTCTATGCAAGTAAGCAACTCAAGATAGGTGATATGCAAGTCAAGGAACAAGCTTGAGTCAACATGAAAACAAGATACAAGCATAGCATATAGTTGAATACCAATTGATGAACAAGACTAGAACCACATGTATATGTACTACTACTAGATGATATAACAATTTAGGACTACTAATAGAATCTATATCATAACAAAATATGCACGGGTTAAAGAATAAGCTATGATTAAATGTAGAGGAATATCCAAACAAAGAGATGCAATTTCAAAAGCATGAAAGGATATTACTCATTAGCAAATATGCATCATTACCAAAGATGGTTACTACTAAGATATTCAAGGTTTCATCAAAAGATATACAACTAGATAGAGATAGTAAGTTAGAGCACAAAATAATCAATTTAAGACACAACCAAGAGATCCAAAGAGATCACCAACAACGCAAGCATAACAACTCAAGATAAGTGATTGCAAGATATAGTTGTACCAATTTAGAGAAATTAGAGAGATAGAGTTGTCTGCAAGATAGGCAATTTAAAGCATGGAAATATGCATATAATAAAAATACCAAAAGGAATGCCATAGAATAAGGATATTGGTTGATAAAGTCTAGTTGAGAGGGAAATTCATCCAAAAAGCCATATGTATATTATGTACACAGTGTTGTCGGTCAAGTTTCTGGGTTGAACTTCTCGATCGACAACACCTATTGGCAACACCCATTGGCGCTTGTTAGTCGAGTTTCTTTCAGGACAAACTTGGTCGATAATAGTTGTTGTCAAGAAAGCACATATATTTTAGAAAAATATATCTAGAAGCATGATAAAAATAAATAACATATCCAAACATGTATAAGTACGTTAATAATGCACCTATGAAAGCACCAAAAATAGTTTTTGAGAAAGAAAGTGATAAGAATCACAATATACCAATTTTGACGCAAAAACTATATGTATAATGCATTCCAACTTGGCAAACACAAGCTACGATTGGATATGAGCAAAGATACCATTACCTCTATTCTTACCATTGCTTTTCCACTTGTTTCCACCCCATACACATCTCACCTTTCTTCTTTTATGTGGATTGAGAAGTAAATTTGCAAATCAATATCTCAAATCAATCCATTAGAAAGTGACCTACAAGAAGGAAGATAAAATGGTCCCCTCATCAGGTTTTTGGGTCTGAAGGGGTTAGCTTAGCAACCCAAGTCCTAATGCTCTTGGGCGCTTTCCTAAAAGGACAACATGTGGAATAATGACCAATTTCATTGCAATGGTTACACAATCTCATAGCCTTAGAACTAGAGGATTCTTCATTGAAAATTGAAGGTCCTTTGTCTTTGTTGTTCCTTTGGTTACCAAGTCTAATACCATATCTACCCATTTGTTCAGTAGTATGGTCTAGGATTTGATTATGATTCTTTTTGTCATCTAATAATCTTTGCATGGAGGATATCAAACTATGAGTATCTTTCATAAGAGAAGTAATACAGGAAGACAATTGATTCATATCATCGCTAGCATGCAAAAGATTGATTTCTAAGCAAAGAGATTTGGTCATATAGTAATCCTTTTCAATATTAATAGCAACTACACTATTCTCTCTACTAGTAGAACTAGAACAAGGTTCAAGGACATTGATTTTATCAAACAAGGAAGACTTTTCTTTTTCAAGAAAAGTGATCCTAGAAAGATAAGCACTATTTTTAGATTCTATTCCTTGCAAAACAAAATCTTTGCCCTCATTTTCAGCCTTAAGAACATCAATATCAAGCATGAGAGAATTCACAATATTACTATGCTCTTCATTACAACTAAGCACAAGAGGTTGAGCTTATATAAATCTAATCTTATCAAACAAGCTAGCATTTTCAAGTTTAAGAACATTTACTTGACTAAGATAGGCATTGTTGTCAATGTCAACACTATTGAATTTCAATTCAAGTTCTAGAAAAGAATTTTTCAGATCATTAACATCATCTTGCAAGCAAATGTTAGCATGTTCAAGATCATCCTATTCTGCATGCAAGTTATCAACAATCTTAGGATTTTTTTTTCTTTTTATTATTAGTAGACCTAAGAGATGCATGAGTATCATGAATAATGGAATTAAAGATTATTTATCTAAAGAGTTTAGGTTTACCTCATCTGAACTTTCCATGAGAGAAAATGGCATTCTCCTTCATCACTAGAGCTTGATCTAGATCCTCCACTAGAATCTTCACTTGAGCTTGAGTTGGAGGAGTTACTAGAGCTTTTATGCCATTTCTCTTTCATATTGTGCTTCCCTTCTCTTCTCTTGTGAAGATGGGTCTTTTTGCCTTGTAGACAATCTTCCTTGAAGTGACCCTTCTTTCCACATTCAAAGCACCGAGTGGAGGAGGAAGGATTGCCTTTGTGTAGTCTACCTTTGGAGTACATCTCATCTTATTCAACTTGAGAGGATGGAGAGGATTAAACAACAACAACTTGATTTAAGCCTGCTTCATTCTCTTAATCTCTTTCTCTTATTCTTTTTATTATTTCACTTGATTTTCATGTTTAACTTCATGGGCTTGTAGATTTCATATGATCTCTTCAAAAGGAATATCACCTAGAGACTTTATTTCTTCAATGAAGGTCAGCTTGGATTTCCACCTCTTGGGGAGAGTTCTAAGGATCTTTGAATTTATCTCTCCTCAATCCGTAGTATGTCTTGGGACAACAAGACCATTCACAATGGTGTTGAGCCTTGAGTACATCTCGGCCACCCTCTCCCCCTTTATCATCTTGAAGTTTTTTAAGAAGCCCTTTGAACATGTAGAGTTTGCTTTCCTTCACTTTCTTTGTCCCCTCATAAGTGAGACATAGATTTATGCATATCTCATAAGATGTTTCACATGAAGAAATCTGGTTGATTTTAGTAAGGGAAAGGGAGGAATAGAGAATGTTGATGGCTCTTGCATTCAAGGTTGTTTTCTTTAAAGTATCCTCATCCTATTCTTCTATCTTTGTCTTTGTTAGCTTGTATGGAAGATACACCATTATACATAGATCAAGACTTGATCCTTGGATGTAGAGTTGTAACCTTCTCTTCTAATAGAGGAAGTTTCTCCCATAAAAGATTGAAATGTTGATGAGGTATATCCCACCTTAATAATCACCCATCTTCTCCTACTTGTCAGAATATGCTTGGAGAAGACCCGTTCCAATACCATTTGTTGGATTAGATGATGGGCTCTATAGAGGGCGGTGAATAGAGCTAAAAGCACTTAAACAAAATTCATTAGACCTTCAAGATATTTCTAAGATAATATGGCAAATATGAACTTTGAGTGCAACTAAACATACATAGCAAGGGAGATATATTGAACAAGCACAAGAACAAAAGCCATGTATAGTGGTTCCAAACTCCAAACTAGGAGAGTGTACATCCACTACCTAGAGAGGTCAACCTCTAGGATTTTTCAACCATGTCTCACTCCTTTTATTCCATCATAAGAGTTATAACATATGACCTTCCTTTTCCGTGACAAGGATACCCAACCTTCCCTTTGAGGATAAGGGAGCGAATGACCTTACAAAGGACTTACCTATCTATGACCAAGAGTGTAATGACCCCACCTCCCAGGAACCCCCAATTAAGGGAGACCAAGAGGTCAGAGCCATTATCCCAATTTTCAAATCAAAGGTTTGACAAATAATCAATAATAATTATCAAATTCTACCAGACTATACTAAAAAGTTGTATTAAAATAAAACTTTACATACCTTTTTAAAAAACTTGGATATCTAATTCTATCCACATCTGGAGTCTATTCTAACTAATCCTCCTTTGTACTTTAATTCTTATATAATTCCACATATACGTCTTTACTGTTTGTCCTTTTCACTTGTACCTAAAACGCCGACAAACAAAACGTCAGTCAACATAAATGAATATGCCGCTATGTGGGGGAAACAATAATCATGCAATTAACTGTAACAACATATTGCAGTCAATTTTGATTTAACAAACAACTTTACATTTTCAGCATAACTGCTCAATCCATACGTACCCTAGCTTCTGCGCTATCCCTGTAGTGGACCTAGATGCTACCTTCCTTATGGTAGATCCCCATTAAACCTCTCATGATCCTACCTAACAAGTGAATCAATTTCTAGGGTTGAGTCACATGGCACTACCCATAGGTATCCCACTCCTTAACTCATGGTGTGCTAAAGAGTCTCATGGTACTACACGTGGGTAGCCTAATTTCTAACTCTTGATAACATGATGTCGTACTTAACAAGTAGTCCCTGTACTACGTTACCCTTTTTCATCATTAGAAAAGCCACAGAGGAGGACCAGGATCTAAGCCAGTCATGTGTACATATTTATGGTGATAATCATAGTCACTTTATAATTGCATGAAATAAAAGTCATCCAAGCAGTTATTTTCAAGCAACCGATAAAACATCCGGGAATCACCGTGAAACTAAAGCAATTAATCATAAGTGTAACCACATACCTGTCAGGATGATTTGAGACAAAAAAATCCAATCAATCAAGAAATCTAAATAGGCAAGCAAGCACACAAAGAGATCCTGAAATATGCATACAATTTCCTATTATTGATCATGCCATCAAGATCTATTAAACCTAGCTCGCTTCCTAGGGTTTCTAGTCCACTTTTAGGGTTTACTTTGCAATTAGGGTTTCACTTCATTTATACTATTTTAAAACCTAATTTTATGCAATTACTCACAAACCCTAATTATCTCATCTATTCTTCATGAAAGATATTAAGGCTACCTTTTAACAACATATAACCCTAATTTCAGATTAAAGACACAATTAAAAGTCCATTAAGTCTAGTATGCCTCTTTTACATTAAAACTACCATCTTTATCCTTTTAATTCATGACAATATCATTAGGCCCAATTATTATTGGTTCCTTGCAAATTAACAATTCATAGTTCATTATGGTCTAATTCACATATGAACTTTATTTATCATTAATTCCACCCCTATCCATTAGAAAACCCTAATTTCCATATTAAGTGTATTTATCCACAATTAGGAACTTTTATACTGGAAATAGCTTAGAACCCTCATATCTCAATTTTATTCATGAATTTGAACAATTAAAGCCATTAAGGGTCATAATTACCAAAGTTAGGGTTTCAAGGCCCATTAAAGCATATTCATGTACATGGAACCCTAAATTAATCAAATTATGCATAAAGATCATCCCTTTTAGATATAATGTGTCCTTTTATACACAATAGGTTAAAATCAACTTTAAACATCCATATAACACCTCCCAATTAGTTAATCATCATGGATTAAGGTTTCTTACTCAATAGTGCATTAAAGTTGATAACTTCAACTACTTTTTGATTTTTAAGAGGAATTAGGCTTCCATTATATTTTTATTGCATTTCTCGTTTTCTCCTGATCAATTTTCATATATTAAGTTCCTTCATCTGACCTTCCTACTAAATACTAAATTTTTTGTAAGAAAAAGCATTTTCTAGATTTTCTAGTCAGAGAGGTTGTTTACCTTTTCTTTTTGGAAAAATGAGGGATGTCAGATCAATGTCATGGTCACCGGTTGACCCGATCTCGTGGATGAGGCTGCTCGCATCCACTTTCTCTGATCTGGAGGTGTGCATGATCCTGGGTCGTGGATATCCTTTGCGAGCGCATCATGGACCCTGATCGAACGACCCCCTTCTTTTCTTCTTCCTTTTCTTCTACCCACCAAAGTTGCGACGGTGCTGCGATGGAGGCTCACCAGTCAAAGGGTGATCAAGGGAGAGAGGGGAAATTTGGGGCTAGGAAAGTGCCGCTCGAGATCGTGAGACTTGGCCGAGACCAAAGGTGGTCATATTTTATAGATTTGGGCATCTGGATTAGGGTTTTCAACCCTCACCGCCAATGGAAACATCTGCCAATTTGGACGTTCTTTCTATAGTCTTCGAAACCACCTAAAATCTAGGGTGGGCTTGCTTGAAATCTTCTCCCGGAGCCAACTATGCCCTTTTCATCTTTGCCCGTGGTCGGATTTGTGAGGAAATTGGGATCAAAGATCCCACCCCTCTGCTTCCTTTCCAAAACTAGACGACGCTCATACGCCGTTGGATCATGGATCCAATGGTTGCTGTTGTGCGCGTCAACTCCTATTCTTTTTAGAAAAGGAAAAATCATATGCGACATTTAATATGATTAAATGATTATCCTTTCACTTTAATAAAACTTGCAAAATTCATATCTTCCGCATAGTTTATCCAATTGATCCCAAATTTTGAGAGAATCTTAATAATAACTTAATCTTGCATCCTGCCAAACTTTGGTTCATTATTTAAATAAAACGTTCCCTTTTTTTTAAGTGCAAGTTATTACTATAATATGCATATTTCTCATATTTTCTCTTTCTTATTTCTTTTTATTTTATTGATTTTGATTTCTTTTTCCATCAGAAACCATTGTGAACACGAAATCTTTTCCAAGATGGCTCCATTATCCAAAAATCCCCATATTTCTTGTATTGTTATGAATATCTCATATTTCCTTTAATAAAGCAATATTTAATTAATCTTTTCTCTCTCTTGTTGCATTATCTTGCAACTTGGACTCCTTGGAACCCAAGGAACCCAAAAGGCATGATACCCACTTTTGGGGAATATTCATTTGCCTTCTAGAGGTTTCTACACCTCTCCATTTTCTTATTTACTCAATTAATAGAGTTTCTTTTATCTTTTCCTTGTTATTGGGCCCAATAGCCAATAAAGCACACAAAACAACCAACAAGGCGATTGCAAACGAAATCCATTTATTCAAAACAAATTATATCATTATTTGTTCAAATATCTTTAATAGGATAAATTACATTTCTCACCAAAAGAACCCAAAAATTGGTGTAATATCCTTCCCCTCTTATAGGAATTTTGCCCTCAAATTTCCATCAAGCAAACAAACAATTCAGAATAAGACTTTTCCATGTCCATCATTGGCCCCTATGTGGCTTTACCTTATCCATGGTGCTTCCAAAGAGCCTTTATCATCACATTTTCTCTGAGTTCTTTCACCTAGGCATCTATAAATCTCATAGGTGACTTAGGTCATTTCAGCCTCCCTTGGGGCTCACTAGGTTCATTGCTCAACACATGGCCCGGGTACCTCACATAGTGCTCAAAATTGGACACATGGAACTCATCACACATTACTTTATCCTGAGGGGTAAGGTCAAACTTAACCTTATCCACCAATCCATCTCAAATGAACCCATGTATCGGGGACTCAACTTTCTCAGCTATAGCTCAGAAGGGTCAGATTTCCATATCACATATCCTCCCACAGTGAACTGCATGTCAGTCTACTTTGCATCCGCTCATGATTCATGTCATCCCTGGGCTCTCTTTTCTAGCCATTGCATGATCAAAGCGACCTCATATACACCCACTGTGGTCTTTTCTAATCTTTACGAGATCCCTTCACCAACATCATCTTAATGAAGTGGTGACCGACACAACCTCTCTTACTGAGCTTCTTTACATCCCAATACTGGCTGTGGTGGTTATCATCACATCTTTTAGAGACAAAAACTATCTCCATGTATTACCCTAAACAAGCACACATGCTCTCATCAGACCCTCTAGTCTGGATTATACTAACCATTAGTTAGGGGTGATAACCTGTACTAACATCGAGTTATTCATGTACCTACTTCCACCTTATGGAAGTGAATCTTTAGGTCATTCTCAAGAACTTTTGAACTCGCATCATGGTGTAATTGAACCATCTCTCTCTTACAAGTAGTTCCACCGGATTTGTCCCTTGACAGTACTCTTTCTTTCTTTTGTTGTCTAGGTAATTAAGGCGATCCACCATAACCCATATTGCAATCCTCACCTTCCTTGGTCTACGGGAGACTTACCACAACATCTGCAGTGATGAATTCCCATTCCCTCTCGGGGATTCCTTAACTTCTATATCATTACACTGGGTTACTGGTCTTCGTCCTTCACATTCTGTAATGCATGGCGGCAAGCCACGTGCAACTTCTTCTTAGGCATCCAAAGTACTACTATCACTTATTATCTTGGTAGTACCATGATATATGGTGATCATGATTTCCTGTATGTCATGATTCCTCAGAAACCCTAAATCACTCTAGGCGGGGTTTCATCACCTTCTTTTCCATAGAAGCACATCTGAGGTTCTACAACCATCCTTTTATTGCATTAAGGCCTAGGATGGCTAACCAAACAACTACTAACTTGTTCAACGAACTTCGTTAGAGTTAGCCAAACATATCTCACAAAATTAGGGTTGACCTAAGAACCTCTTCTAGCCTCCAGCTAAACTAGGCAGCTGCACCTCAACCACTTCACGTCCTTAGGTGATAGGTAATATTGAAGACATACACCTCCATGTATCGTTCACTCCACCGGGTTATTTTATCATCTCTATCCTCATACCTCATAGCAACGTTCCAACTCACATCATCTTTATCCTTGGTGTATGGCATGCGTACTGTCCTATCTCTCACTCCTATAACAAGAGGAAATAAGCATTTGGCTGTAGTCCAAATACAAAGTTCTTCCTATTCTAAGAGTAGAGATGGTACATCCCACCTTGCCAGTACACCTTCAAATCTAAGTTGAAACATGCAACATATGTCTCTACATCACGATTATCTCAATATCCAAGTTACTTTCATGGAGAACTGGTCTCAAACCTACTTGGGTCACCACACAATCCTTGGTCATCTCCTCTAGGTCTGTAGGATGCCGACACTTTTGGGGTCATCCCTCTTCCCTTATGCATCCAGAGAGTGCCCTACTCATCTACCCTTTGGGTCCTATGAGTTCATGAAGGTGATCAATCTCCTAACCCATGGTCCCCAGACAATGATAGCTGTTACCTCCCGACCCTATGGCATGTGCAACTAGGGAATTAGGCAACTCCTACTTCCATAGGTTTTATCCCTACCTGACCCTAGGATAGACTTAGGATTCTATTATAGTACATGTCCAACTTAGAACCTTACCCAAGCCTTCATCATCTCTCTCTGCATTCATGGGCTGACTTTCATCCTTTCATAGGGGTCATGGCGACCTACCTACCTTGGTCAGGCCCCATACCAATTACCTCCATGGTAACACATCAACATGCACTTAGAGATGGTTATCTATGGGTCTACAAGTTCATTCTCATATCATGTACTTTCCACTTAGCTTCTCAAGATCCTATGAGACCTCTTTAGGTTACCTTAAACCAACAAAACTGGTATACACTCTACAAGAGGGTCCCTCTCCCAGGATGAGAGGAACTACATCTTGATAACAAAGGTCACAAACATCCTTATGTCTAGGGTTTACATCCACATGAGCATGCTTAACCCTAGCAAGCTACTAAGGCACAAGCAGACCACCTACTAAACCATGCTAGGTCATACTTGTTCTCATCCTCAACATTGGATCAAGATCATACCTTTCCATGTCATCAACTTAGCTGTGAGGGGTTCATCAAACATACCTTAAACTTAAGGGATTTCCCTTTCCTCTAAACATGAGGAGTACCATGCTTGAATCTATAGAAACTAAAATCTCACCATGAGCATCAGGTACACCTCTTCCCCTCTTAGGCCTAGGAACCCTAGGCTCACTTTTTGGGTGTCCAACTGCATGCTCAATCTCTTAACCACAAATCAAACATGCATAAGGCGTGACACACACTTCTTGTCATCCTTATACTCAAGCAACCCTTCAGAGTGGAGTCCCCATCAAGGACAACCAACTAGGTGTAAGGCTTCACAATTGGTTACTTAAACCTCCTCAGGGTCTAAAGCACTCTTCTTCTCATCTCAGAAGGTAAACACCTATACCATAGGCACATTGGTACCAGAAGCATCATCCTCTTACTAGGGTTTGGTTCCTCTAATGGCAACCAAGATATCATCAGCCTCCAGGGATCAAGCATGAGACACCCACTATCATCCACTTAGGTCGCATTATCCTCACTCCCCATTGTTCCTCATATCTCAGAGTCCAGGCTTCCAACCTTCTTGCATGGGTCCTACTCTCTCTCTCTAGAGCTAACCCTTCAAACAACCTTACTATTAGGGGTCCTCTCTCCTTGAAGGTGGATCAAGCTCACTAGCATACCCCTACATGGGTGAAGTCTATGTTCAAACTTATGTTTGCTCAAGATTATCCATAGCTCTTTATGCTTATCTCATAAGCTATCCATCATACTCTCCTGGCTAGGGTTTCGACCTACTGCCAGCAGTATTGATGTACTCTGGGTGCATACTATGCCATGTTCATATAATCCCATAGGGTTTCCATAGGTTCTTCACTAACCTCATCATTGAAGGAGCTATCCTTCCTCTAACATGCATGACCCTTTCCAGGGTTAGGTCGCCAAGGTACTAGATCACCCAACCTCTCATGGCTCATATGGGCATCCAAAAACATGTCCACCCTCACACCTAGTCTATCATGACATCTAACGCATCATTCCATCTCTCTCTCTAACCACCACTTAGGGTTAGGGTTAGCATATCCTCAGAGGATATGCCAGGTCTCTGCTTATAATGGAGATCTCTGCCTCCATGACCCACTTTCTCTACTTATCCCCCTGACAAGGAGGTCTAGCCTCAGGTCTCTTCTATGGCCATGACACATATGTCATACGACCTAAGCATGTATCTATTCTTTAGTTTACACTTAAACTATTAAGCTTATGTCCATGACATCTCATTTACATGCTTTTCATTAATTTGGTGGAGGATTCCTTAAACCTTATCAACCTCACCCATACCTCAAGAGGGTGAGGAAAAAAGAGAAAACCCTAATCCTTAAAATCCTTAATAACATTTGAGTTGAGAAGGGATGAACAAGATGAGAGAGTCCTAAAGGTATCTTATTTCGAGTCAAATCCTGAGACATTGGCCAGGCAGTCACACTAATTTGGGAGTCCTTGTATTCCGACTAGCGGTGCGGAGGAAAATCTTGCCATCCCCTAGACGTGACCCTTTTCTAGACACCTCTGTCTTTCAAAAAATCCTCTAATAACTCCCTAGAGTTCTACATAGTTTATAAAATTTAATAATTATTACAGATTAAATGATGAACCTATGCTTTGATACCAAATGTAATGACCTCGCCTCCCAGTAACACCCAATTAAGGGAGACCAAGAGGTCAGAGTCGTTATCCCAATTTCCGGATCAAAGGTTCAACAAATAATAAATAATAATTATCAAATTCTACCGGACTATACTGAAAAGCTGTATTAAAATAAAACTTTACATACCTTTTTCAAAAACTTAGATATCTACTTCTATCCACATCTGGAGTCTATTCTAACTAATCCTCCTTTGTACTTTAATTCTTATTTAATTCCACATATACCTCTTTACTGTTTGTCCTTTTCACTTGCACCTAAAATGTCAACAAACAAAACGTCGGTCAGCATAAATGAATATGCTAGTAGTGGGGGAAACAAAAATTGTGCAATTAACCGTAACAACATATTGCAGTTAATTATATTTTAACAAACAACTTTATGTTTTTAGCATAACTGCTCAATCCATACATACCCTAGCCTCTGCGCTGTCCCTGCAGTGGACCTGGATACTACCTTCCTTATAGTAGATCCCCAATAAACCCCTCATGATACTACCTAACATGTGAATCAATTTCTAGGGTTGAGTCACATGGCACTACCCATAGGTAGCCCACTCCTTAACTCATGGTGTGCTAAAGAGGCTCATGGTACTACACGTGGGTAGCCCAATTTCTAACTCTTGATAACCTGATGTCCTACTTAACAAGTAGGCCATGTACTAGGCTACCCTTTTTCATCATTAGCAAAGACACAGAGGAGGACCAGGATCTAAGTCAGTCATGTGTACATATTTATGGTGATAATCATAGTCACTTTATAGTTGCATGAAATAAAAGTCATCCAAGCAGTTATTTTCAGGCAACTGATAAAACATCTGGGAATAGCCATGAAACTAAAGCGATTAACCATAAGCGTAACCACATACCTGTCAGGCTGATTTGAGATAGAATAATCCAATCAATCAAGAAATCCAAATCGACAAGCAAGCACCCAATGAGATCCTAAAATATGCATACAATTTCCTATTATTGATCATGCCATCAAGATCTATTAAACCTAGCTCACTTCCTAGGGGTTCTAGTCCACTTTTAGGGTTTCCTTTGCAATTAGGGTTTCACTTCATTTATACTATTTTAAACCCTAATTTTATGCAATTACTCACAAACCCTAATTATCTCATCTATTCTTCACGAAAGATATTAAGGTTACCTTTTAACAACATATAACCCTAATTTTGGATTAAAGACACAATTAAAAGTCCATTAAGTCTATTATGCCTCTTTTACATTAAAACTACCATCTTTTTCCTTTTAATTCATGACAAGATCATTAGGCCCGATTAGTATCTTTAGTTCCTTACAAATTAACAATTCATAGCTCATTATGGTCTAATTCACATATGAACTCTATTTACCATTAATTCCACCCCTATCCATTAGAAAACCCTAGTTTCCATATTAAGGGTATTTATCCACAATTAGGAACTTTTATACTTGAAATATTATCTTATAACCCTCATATCTCAGCTTTATTCATGAATTTGAACAATTAAAGCCATTAAGGGTCATAATTACCAAAGTTAGGGTTTCAAGGCCCATTAAAGCATATTCATGTACATGGAAACCTAAATTAATTAAATTATGCATAAAGATCATCCCTTTTAGATCTAATGTGTCCTTTTATACACAATAGGTTAAAATCAACTTTAAACGTCCATATAACCCCTCCCAATTAGTTAATCATCATAGATTAAGGTTTCTTACTCAATAGTGCATTAAAGTTGATAACTTCAACTACTTTAATTTCAATAGGAATTAGGCTTCCATTATATTTTTATTGCATTCTTCGTTTTCTTCTGATCAATTTTCATATATTAAGTTCCTTCATCCAACCTTCCTACTAATTACTACAATTTTTGTAAGAAAAAGCATTTTCTAGATTTTCTAGTCAGAGAGGTTGTTTACCTTTTCTTTTTGAAAAAAGAGGGATGTCAAATCAATGTCGTGGTCAGAGGTTGACCTGATCTCATGGATGAGGCCACTCACATCCACTTTCTCTGATCTGGAGGCACACACAATCTTGGGTCGTGGATATCCTTCACGAGTGCATCATGGACCCTGATCGAACGACCCCCTTCTTTTCTTCTTCCTTTTCTTCTACCCAACGAAGTCACGGTGGTGCTGCGACAGAGGCTCACTGATCAAAGGGTGATCAAGGGAGAGAGGGGAAATTTGGGGCTAGGAAAGTGCCGCTCAAGATCGCGGGACTTGGTCGAGACCAAAGGTGGTCATATTTATAGATTTGGGCATCTATATTAGGGTTTTAAACCCTCGCCGCCAATGGAAACATTTTCCAATTCGGGTGTTCCTTCCAGAGTCTTTGAAACCTCCTAAAATCTAGGGTGGGCTTGCTCAGAATCTTCTCCCAGAGCCAACTACGCCCTTTTCATCTTTGCCCGTGGTCAGATTTGCGAGGAAATTGGGATCATACATCCCGCCCCTCTACTTCCTTTCCAAAACTAGACGACACTCGTGTGCCGTTGGATCATGGATCCAATGGCTACTATTGTGCGCATCAACTCCTATTCTTTAGAAAAGGAAAAATTATCTGTGACATTTAATATGATTAAATGATTATCCTTTCACTTTAATAAAACTTGCAAAATTCATATCTTCCACATAGTTTATTCAATTGATCCCAAATTTTGAGGGAATCTTAATAATAACTTAATCTTGAATCCTGCCAAACTTGGGCTCATTATTCAAAGAAAACGTGCCATTTTTCTTAAGTGCAAGTTATTACTTTAATATGCATATTTCTCATATTTTCTCTTTCTTATTTCTTTTTATTTTCTTGATTTTGATTTCTTTTTCCATCAGAAACCATTTTGAACATGAAATATTTTCCAAGATGGTTCCATTATCCAGAAATCCCCATATTTCTTGTATTGTTATGAATATCTCATATTTCCTTTAATAAAGCAATATTTAATTAATCTTTTCTCTCTCTTGTTGCATTATCTTGCAACTTGGACTCCTTGGAATCCAAGGAACCCAAAAGGCATGAAACCCACCTTTGGGGAATATTCCTTTGCCTTCTAGAGGTTTCTACACCTCTCCATTTTCTTATTTACTCAATTAATAGAGTTTCTTTTATCTTTTCCTTATTATTGGGCCCAATAGCCAATAAAGCCCACAAAACAACCAACAAAGCTATTGTAAATGAAATCCATTTATTCGAAACAAATTATATCATTATTTGTTCAAATATCTTTAATAGGAGAAATTACATTTCTCACCAAAAGAACCCAAAAATTGGGGTTGTAACAAAGAGTCTTCTACCTCACTAGGCAACTTTTCAACTTTTTCATTGAGTCTTCTGCCTTCACCAAAGACTTACCCACTCTTGCAACAAGTCTTTTGCCTTGAGGATTTATCCACTCTTGACTTGGATCTTCTGCCTTTGACTTCACCTTCACTGAGGAGAAGCTATCTTCATGGTATAAAGAGATATTGAGGCGGAGGAAGTGAGAGCCTCACAAGATATACATGTAGGACTACCTCTCTTACAAATAGCCTACTCACACTAATGGATGTAGCAAGTGATTAAACTTAAGAGTGGAAGGAGGGTCTTGGAGGCACTCAACTATAATATAGGGACCTTTATAGTGCTCGACTAACTATGGGATAAATCCCAAGGGATCCTATTTATAGTTGAGGTTGCCTACTAGCCAGTAGAGACACTTAAGAATGAATTATAACTGTTTGGGATGTTGCAACATATATATTTTTGAGTTTTGCATACTCCAATGGTTAGAAACACTTTTTTGCACATTCAGTTCAATGCGGTCGGTCGAGTTTACTTTTGGGAAACTTGACCTATATCATTATGTGAAAAATCAAATTTGAGTTGTTGGTCGAGTTTATCCTGGATGAAACTTGGCCGACATCTTAAATTTGGTGTGCCTGTATAGGGTGTCGGGCGAGTTTGACCTGGGATAAACTCGGTCGACCCTGGCAATTCTCAAAATCCATCATGAGTGTTGATCGAGTTTATCCTATAAGAAACTTGGGGCTGAAAAAAGTTCATGTGATGAATTCTAGAAAGTGCCATAAAAGTGCTTAAAATATTCAATTTAAGTGCTCTTGAATTTCTCTAAGCTTAATGTCATACAATCACTACAAGTGATTTACAACATGATTCTAATAGATTTGAGGCTTTTTCCACAAAAGTGTACTTGCATTGATTTTGATTTTTTTTTCTCCAAGTTAGGATGTGCAAGTTTAGGAATTTGGAGTGTGTTTATGCCTAATCTGAAATCACTCAAGTTGAATCATTAGATACAAATAAGTGGAATGGTTTAGTCATCATGAAAATAAGGGTTTAGTCAAATTAAACCTTGATTCAACAACTGCAAGACCATGTTAGAGACTCGTAGGTCCTTTAAATCCTCCACAATCATAATGTTGCTTTGAGAATTGGTATAGGAACATCATAATGTTGCTTTGAGAATTGGTATCGATGTTCCTATGAGCCATTTAATGGACCATACCCTAGCATCATCCCATTGCCCACGATCATTGCAGTCATATCACGAGCCTTGGGAATTTGGGCATGAATACCTCGCCACTTTACTGATCCTTCTTTTATATTTTGCCAAAATAAAGTTCTTCCATATACTATATTTTTTACTAAATAACTTTCTTGTGATCTTCATCAGTATAGCTTCATTCAGTTCTATTGTTGTTTTGATGCTCATACCTCCTCTTTGTGTGGGTGATATGATTGTATTCCATGCTACTATATGAGTATTTCTCTTTTGTAAAATACTACTCCAGATAACATTCCTTGTAATATGATCTAGTTTTTCACACACTGAGATTGGTAGTTTTGTAGTTTGCATGATATGAGATACCATGGCAGTGAGAGACTATTTCACCAATGTAATCCATTCAACAAGAGAAATATTCCTATTAGCCCATATATTCATTTTACATTTAATCTATTAACTAGATCCAAGTATAGCTCCTTAGAGTCATTTTTATGATAATTGATATCCCAAAGTGTTTGCCTAAGTACCAAGTTTAATTAATTTTAAACCTTACACTATTTGCCCTATAAGTAGAGGAGGGTGTGTTACTTAAGAAGAAAACTAAAGATTTTTCTTGTGCTACTTTCTGTCCAGATGCTTTTTCAAAACTTCTCAGGCATTTGATGATACATGAATCTTGAATCAAATAGGCTTCTACAGTGAGTATTAGATCATCAACAAAACAAAGATGTGATAAATTCACCTTCTTATTGGTAAAGGAACATGTTTCAATTTGTGGCTATTCACCTCCTCCTGTATACCTTGACTGAACCAATTCATGCACAAAACAAAGATAAATTGAGACAATGGATCTCCTTATTAAAATTCACAAGAAGGTTTATTGGGTGATAGAATATCACCATTCTAGACAATACAAGAGTGTCATACAATTATAATTTACAAAATGATATATATAAATTTAGTGGGAATTAAGGTTCTTTTGAGTGTGTCAACGATAAAGTCCCAACTTAGTTTGTCATAAGCCATGGGTATACCAATTTTCATTTCCATGTAGTGCGTGTTTGGTGTCACCTTCTCCATGGTATGAATGATCTTCTGCATTAAAATGACATATCATGGAGATATCTTCCAGGAGTAAAACTCATTTGTGTGAGAGAGATATCCATCTAAAAGTGGTTTAGTTATATTAACCAAAATCTTGGGAAGTACTTTGATGCACACATTATTTTAGGATATCAGACAAATATGGTTGTTTGCCGCAGGGCATTGATTTCTCAAGATGAGAATGATGGTTGAGTCTACAACTTTGGGTTCAATTTTATGACCACTGAACAATTTCTGGATAAACAAAATGACACTACCTTTAACATTGGTCTAGTTGTGTTGGAGAAACCCTCCTTGACAATGTGTGGACATGGTGTCTTAAAAAGAGACATGGAAAATAGGTTATTGTGAATCTCTTCTTGTTTAGGGATGATGGCCATAGTATCTTGTAGATGTTGCTGTAACAAAGGAAAACTGCTAGTTTACTACACTACCTTTAATTTATTCTAGCCCAAACTTGGATCAATGAAAAGATTAGAGAAGTAATTATGGACCATCTTAGAAAGATGGGTTTCATCATCAACCCATTTGTCATTCCTGTCTTCTATTTTAGTAGTTTTACTCCTCCATATTATAGTTTTATCTAAGGTATGAAAGAATTTATTGTTGCCATCACTCAATTTAAGACATTCACAATGGGATTTCTTCCTCTAGTTGAGTTCTTCCATTCTAAAAACTTCTAGAATCACTAATTTTAGGTCAATGATCAAGTACTCTATTTCCAGAGAATATACCTCTTCTAGGTGCCTCTATGCGAAGTGTATTTTGACCTATAGTGATTTCTTCATCTTCCATCTTTCTATTTGGACCTGTGGGTGCCCCATTTCATATCTTCTTGAATTAATATTATCATAGCTTCCATGTATCCTGATCTCGACCTCCAATTTTTATTTAAGAACTTCCTAAAATCTTTGTGTTCTTGCTAGTAGGCGGAAGTATAGCTTATTATTGTGAAATTTCTTCTTTCAACCTTCATTGAGATGAGGATAGATACATGGCCATATTTGATATATCAATAACATGTATAGTTGTGAAGAAAGTGTCAATCCACTCTTCATTACCTAAAACTTTGTTTGGTTGCATATGAAGTAAATCTCTCTTCAAGTTCATTGAAGGTCCCCTAGCTCCCATATCTTTTAGATTACAACTGACTAAAGTCTCTCCAAAATCCATACAACTTGTATAATCTAGGATTATCCCTCCCTTCTTCTCATGGGTTCGTAGGTGAGCATTGAAATCTCTCACTATGACCCAATGTTCAGTACATGATTCATTAATGTTTTCAAAACTATTCCAAAGCAGTCTTCTTTTTGACCGTGTTGTGTGTACATAAACAAACATTAATAAGACCCTACCCTATATACTGCAATGTATCAATTGTTTATGGGACAACAAGATATATATAGAGTGAATGTCTTCCATGCATAGCAACCAAATTCTTCCAGAAACCTTCAGCTTCTACTCTATGTGAGTGCAAAAAGGCCAAGGTTTTTTTTGGGTAGAAAAAGGCCAAGGTTTTGATAATACCAATTGTTGGCACTCCACTTTTTTTTAGTGGTAAGTATTCCCACCTATTGACACTCCACTTGTATAGCAAGTATAGATATGTGATATTTGTTAAGTAGGTTTTGTGTGATTAATTGGGTACAATGTTCCATGTCATAGTGATCATGGTTTAAACTACCTCCTGGTTGTTATCCTTGACTGCTTTTGCATGTGCTTCATCTTCCAAATATTACTGATGTGATTGTTTCCCCCTCTTTCTTGTGTTTCTTCTCATTAATGTTGGATTTTGGATATGTCACACTCTAATTTTGATGATGTAAATATTTTCCATTTATCTTACTAACAATGTGAATTTAGTATTTTAGGTGATCAACGAGCTTAGACACGATTCCACATCAAGTTGTACCATGAATGTATCTTGTATTAATACTTTTTGTAAAACTTTCTAGGTATCATGTAAGAACAAGTGATGATTAGTCCTACCCTATCCTAAACCATTTTCCTTACTTATATCTAGTCTTTATGATAGTTAGTTGTCATTAAAAAAAGCATTTGATATGCTTTCTATTTTTTAGAAATGACATTATAAATTCTTTTACAATTGAACTCTTCTTGTACCAAATTCATTTCGATTGAACTCTTATTGGACTGAGATTTAGTCATTGTAGAAAAAGAGTCTTTGCTAAAAAAACCATTGCAATTTTTGCTAAGAGGCTGACATCTGGTCAAACTCTTTTTGGACCAAAATTATTGCGATCAAACTCTTTTTTTGACCGAGATGCAATCTGCAAAATTTATTTTCTATCCATTGCAACTCATTCTTTTGGTATTCCAATTACTAGTTTTGAGCTTGAGGTGGTTTGAACACTCCCAACAATAACATTGACCATTCCGAATTGTTTCCTATATATAAAATTGCCTATGCACACTTAGGACACACACTTAATAGATCCATTACATGTTATCTTTCTCCAAGATTAGAATTTTATATTGCTATCTTCAGATCTAAGCTAGTGTCCTACTCCACCAAAATAGCCTTGTCCATCCTTATAGAGAGTTAATCATCACTTGTTCATAGAGAGATGCATGTTATGTATCTTGAGAGAATTGTATCATTCATCTTCCTTTCTCATTCTAGTTATTTGTTCTGGATTGCTTCCAACTACTTCTTGCAGCAAGGCTATCAAGAAGCAACTTGGAGCTACTTCTTCCAAGAAGGTTGCAACCAAGACATCGGGGTGGATTGTGATCTACTCAAATTTATAGTTTTCTTTGAGTTAGAAAAGGAGGGTTATATTGAGCCATACAAGACACCAATGGATTTATGTATTTTGTATCAGTTCAGAAAAGGAATAAAATACATGTTTAAATATCATTAGTTGGGAAAAACTAGGTAGTAGACTGACATCACTTGATTAACCACTCTAAATTGTATGTTGCTTGTGGCTGCTTCTATTTTGTCCAAATTACTTACTATATTTTTCACTGCCATATATTCTTAAGAAAGTTACAATCTAACCTCCTTTGTATTTAAAATTTCACAAATGTTACATTATCTCTATTCACTCCCCTCTAGAGATCCAACAAGTGGTATCAGAGCAGGTCTTCAAGGAGCCGCACAAGTCTTGAAGGATGCGGGAAAAAGTGGTCAACCAACTCAACCTTTAAGGATTGTATATAGGCCTACCATCCATGTTTATTGGGACAAACTACACATATTGGAAGAGATGGATGCAATATCACTACCAAGGCATATGCTTTGACCTTTTGAAGATGATTGCCTTCTTTATAAACCTTCGATAGTAGAGATGGAGGAATGAAACATAGACACAGTAAAGATGTCAAATCTAAATTCCAGAGAAGTAAGTATGTTATACTCCTATCTATCTCCTAGTGAATTAATAGAATATCTTCTTGTGAAACCACATATGGTATATGAAAAAAACTTTTAGTCTTGAATGAAGGAACTCATAAAGTTAAGAGTACAAAAAATTAACATGTTAAAGCATAAATTTGAATTATTTTATATGCAAAATAATGAGACTATGTATCAAATGTATGCTACGTCTTCTACTCTTATAAATAGTTTTAAGTGCTTTAGGAAAGAATATAAGTGAAGAAGAACATGTTTCCAAGATTCTTAAGTCCTTGCCATCAAGATTCAGAGACAAGGTCACACATATAGAAGAATCCAGTGACCTCTCAAAGTTATTAAGGGAACAACTTATAGGGAACTTGGAAACACATGAAATGAAGCTTCAAGAAGAGGCCAGAATAGAAGAAGAAGAAGAAGAAAATCTTGCTGAGAAAAAGGGTGTGACATTCAAAGCAAGAGGTTCCAAGTCATCAACTGACTCATCTAGTGGTGAAAAAGAAATATATCATAAAGGTAAAAAATATATACATTCTTCTTCTAACAAAAATATTTGATCTTTTTACACTAGATGTTGCATATGTTAAGAGAAAAGACATTTGAGGGATAATTTCCCAAAATTCAATAATAATAATAATAATAAGAACTCTAAGGACAAAAAGAAGGAGTCTTATCATGCTACTTAGAATGATTCTTCAAACTCAGAGGCAAGTAATGAAGAAATATGTCATCATGGCTTTGTTGCCAATGATGAACAACAAGAAGAAAGAGCTCAAGACAATGATGAAAAAGAAGGTGCACAAGGTAGTAATGATGAGGTATATCTCTTTAATTTTTCAAAAACTAAGCTCGTTAAACTTGTTGAACTTACCTCAAATAAAGTTGAAAAATATAATAAAAAGAAAAATATATTAGAAAATATTTTGATTCCTTAAATTATAAGAACTTAATGAATTGAATGATCAGTGTGAAAAGAAAATGATAGATGAACTTATTACTCAAAATGTTTCCTTGCAAACTCAAGTGACTACTCTCCTGGATAAATTGAGTAATATGGAGAAACAACCTACTTGTTACTCGCATTTTGATTATTATCACATGATTAAAATGAATGATGAGTGAAATGATAAATTGATATTATTGAAGAAAATATTTTTAGTACAAAAAATGTTTAAATTCTACTACAAAAGAGACTTTATTTCTTTCTAAAGAACATGAAAATTTGAAAATTGCTTTAGACAAGTTTTAAAATAGTTGAAATATATTGAATAGTAGGTTGCATTATCATAAACATGTTGGTACTCGTGGTCTTGGTTATATTCTTAAAAATGATAAAAGAATGAAAAAATTGTATTTTTTCTAAAACAAAATCAAGTTCTTCTATTCCTATTAATCATGTTACTTGCTATGGTTGTTGGAGATTTGGGAATTATGCATTCTCATGCCCATTTAGAAAGAAAAAGGAAAGTAACATGGTTTAGGTACTTAAAACCTCTTTTTAAATGATCATGGGCTTCATTAGATAACAATTTTTTTCATGACATATATTCTTTCAAAATGACAAATCTTTAAATGTTTTAAATCACATGTTGAAGACGTAATTTTTCTCTTAATTGGGATTTTTGTAGTTAGTTCCTTTGTTTGAGCTCAATTCTTCAGAGTATGAGAATAAGGGGGAGCTCAACATTGCCTGATATAAATTGCATTTCTATATCATTTTTAGTGGCACTTCTCTATATCAATATGGGCTTAACACCCTTTATACTTGGTCTAGATATTCTTTGTCGACCTCATTATGTGCTTAAATGGCTTCTCTATATCAATATGGGCTTAACATCCCTTATATTTGGTCTAAATATTTGTTTGTTGATCGCATCTCATGTTTAATGGTTTCTCTCATCATTTGTAGGCTTAACATCCCTTGAAAATGATTGAGAAAATAGATTTTGGTTTTGTCTTTGATTTTATGGTTAATAGCTATATCATGGAAGACTTGACATTTCTTACATTGATATTGAGATATTCTTTATAAAATGGTGATTTTCATGACATCTCTATATCATGGTGAACTTAATAGTCCTTACCATTGGTTTATATTATTCTCTTAATAATTTGTGACTAATAGAATCTTTTTATCATGAAGGACTTAACATTCATTTCATTGGTAATTATACAACTTTTCAATGTTCCTAGATCAAATATGGCTTTTCGTCTATACACTATCCACTCTTTTATGAAATGCATCCAATTTATTTTTGGTACATTGTTGTTTTAATTGATAAATATTGATTGTCCATTGAGTATATATTCCTTCTCCAAAATTATAATCTATTGAGGGGGAGTGTATCCTTTAGGGGGAGCATTGGTAAGCATAAACCCCTTTTTGACTTCAATCGAAGGGGGATAAAAATCCCATGAAGATGATTTTGACTATTTAAAGGCTATTTAAATTGTCCTACTTTCAAATTATCTTATGAAAATATTTGCCATCATTAAAAAGGGGGAGATTGTTCACTGTTTGGATATGCCACACTCTAATTTTAATGATGCAAATATTTTCCATTTATGTTACCAACAATATGAATTTAGTATTTCAGGTGATCAAGGAACTTAGACAAGATTCGACAACAAGTTGTACCATGAATGTACCTTATATTTATACTTTTTGTACAACTTGCTAGGAATGATGTAAGAACAAGTGATGATCAATCCTATCCTACCCTAAACCCTTCTCCACACTTATATATAGTCTTTAGGATAGTTAGGTGTCATTAGAAAAATCATTTGATATGTTTTTCTAATTTTTAGAAATGATAAGTCAAACTCTTCTTGGACTAAATTCATTTATGTTGAACTCTTCTTGAACTGAGATTTATTCATTGAAGAAAAAGAGTTGTTGTAGAAAATAGCCATTGTAATTTTTGGGAAGAGACTGACATTGGTCAAACTCATTTTTGGATTGAAATTATTTTGGTTGAACTCTTTTTCGATCGAGATGCAGTCTCCAATTTTTTTCTCCTATCCATTGTAACTCATTTTTTGATATCCCAACAAGTAGTTTTGAATTTGAATTGGTTTAAACACTCCCAAAAACTATATTGACCATTCATAAGTGTTATATATATGAGTGCCTATGAACAGTTAGGAAATACACTTAAGCAAATTCATTACATGTTATCTTTCTCAAAACTTAGAATTACATATTGCTATATCCATATCTAAGATAGTGTGCTACTCCACCAAAACATCCTTGCCTATCCTTGTTGGAGAGTTTATCATCACTTGTTCATAGAAATATTAATATTGTGTATCTTGAAAGAAGTTGTAACATTCTTCTTCCTTTATCATTCTGGTATATGTACTGGATTGCTTCAAACTACTTCTTGCGAGAAGGCTGTTGGGAACCTACTTGGGGCTACTTCTAGCAAGAAAGTTGTGGCCAAGACGTTAAGGGGTATTGTAATATAATACAAGTTGATAGTTCTTCTTGAGATAGAAAAGGTGGGCATTCTTGATCCACAAAAGACATCAGTGGATTTATGTATTTTGTATCAATTTAGAAAAGGAACAAAATACATGTTTGAAAATCCTAGTTAGGAACAACTAGGTAGTAGACTGACATCATTTGACGAAACCAAACTACATTGCATGTCTCTTGTGGTTGCTTCTATTTTGTTCAAATGACTTGCTTTGTTTTTCAACTGGTATATCTTAAGCAAGCTGCAATATAACCTCCTTTATGTTTAAAATTTCACAGGCATTACATTATATCTATTCACCTCCTCTAGAGATCCAATAGTTAGGTCCATAGGTATAATTTTCTTCCTGTTTCTCAAGTGAACACCCACCGAATAGTTCCTTGTATAGTTTCCACTTCTAGGAGAACATTCTCTTGCAATGAAGACAACATTTTGTAATGGATTGGGTTGACTTCCTCCATTTAAAGATGGTATCCCCTATTGCGTGGATAACAATATGGTTCTAATTGTGCTCACTATGTTAGTCATTTACATACATGTTTTTGTACCTAAATTTGTTTTGTCTTTCTGTATGTGCTGATGAATATGCTATGACTATTCTTGGACGTGCTTGTTGTGTTTGGTATTATTCTTCCACTTTCTCCAACCAATTCTGGAAGTTTGCCTTTCTTGGCTTCCATAGGTGTCCATCACAATTTCCTCAACCTTTCTTTGTTACAATATCTTATAGATGCTGAAAGTGGTTATGATGATTCACCTCCTCGTCCACCCACACTAGTATTTTCTTTTCATGTTTCCTGAAAAAAGGTTGTCTGTGGAGAATGATTGTACCCATTGATTCTCAGCCTATTATTGTTGTGATATGTTACTAGTGCTGGGATCAATTGGGATGTCTAGATTTCTCATTGGACATTCCCTCCATAAGACCAAATTTTCAATAATTCATGTAGATATACTATATGTTTTCATATTGTATCTGATATTTCATTCCTATATATAGTAATTGAAGGGACTAATGGTTTTCCCATGGAAATATCAATGGCATGCCTCACAAAACTTCTACATCTTTACAATTAAGTGTTGATATCAATCTTGATAGTTCTACTGATTGGGTTGGCTAACACATCTAGGAATGTATCCTGGTACATATGCATAGGTAAATTAGGGATACATATCCATACGATCATCTTCTCTAGGTATGAACTATCTGTGGTATACAAAGGGTGCCATCTTTCAATAGATAGGTATGCCCAAATAGCAACCAAGGCCCACCTGTTAGGGAACGAATGTAGTCATCTTCTAGTTTGAACTATACAAGAAAGTAGTCATTATCCAAATCGATCAGGTTAAAGACTCACATAGGTTTCCATACAAGTTGTATCTTGTCTTTGAGCATGAGAGACCTAATTTCCTTGAAATTAGTTTAACCACAACAACGTACTTTTGAGGTTTTAGGAGTCCTTAAGTGGCTTTGTATCCAAAATCAAAAGTAGACGCTTCCTCAACAAGCATGGTGAAGATATCTTTAGGTCTGAGTAAAGCACCCATATCTAAGGCTTCAAAAGGATCTTGGTTTTGTGAATTGTCCATTACATCTCTATAGGATGATTTTTTTGATGGGTTTACCCAAGACCGAGAAAGTTAGAGCTGCCATTGGGATAGATTTAAATTCATAGCCATATCAAGCAGATTTATTCTGATCAAGAGAAACACCAGGGTTCCAAATTTAGCATAATTTTATATTTATGTGATAATTTAGCTACTTCAATATGTCATTTCTGAGCATGATGCCAGTTTTACTTGTCACTTATGGTGGCAAGTACACGAAGAATGAGGAATCAGATAAACATCAATATGGAATATCATCTACAAACTGACACAAAGTGTAAGGGAATTATTTAGGTGTTGGAGGACTTACTGAGCTCATGTGTCCAAGATTGGAGTTTTATGGAATAACTACCTTAATTTGGTGGAGTTTTCCTACAATAATATCTAGCAATAAAAAATCAACATGCCTATGTATGAAACCCTATATGAGAGTATGTACAAATCTCTACTTACTGGGACAAAGTCATAAAAGGGTACATTTTAAAATTGGAGGAATTACAACCATATATTTACAAAGTAAATCTAATCAATCTAAGATTGAAAAGGGTATTATAACACCAATATTCTTATGAATGCAACATGATGAATTTACAACTTCCCTTGTAGATCATATCTTCAATTCAGGCTATGGATAAGAACAAAGGGAAGAATAGCCCTAGATAGAATGACTCATTTGAAATCTTGGACCACAACACATGATGTTCATGCAAGTGGGCATTACCTCCACTACACAACATGATGCATAATGTGTTCCATGTCCAAACATGAAGTGATATGTCTAGGACCCTGACTGTGCATGTAACCATGAGCCTATCGAATTGAGGGACACCCTTGTATACCAAGATGTCCCAATCAACATCCTCCAAAAATTGACCAAGAAGTTGTAGAAGAAAATATATGTGGTTAAAGTACTCCAGAAGAATAAAAGAAATGATGATGCCACTTGAGAGCTCAATTGTAAGACCCTTGACCTAGATTTTTGGTTGATATTGCTTGCTTAGCATAATGATGCCTTAAAACCTTAATCTAACTTTATTATGTTCCTTTATACCATGTGATGAGCTTTTGTTTCAAGTTTGGCCTAGTTTGGATATTATTTGGTCTAGTTATATCTTTATGTGCTTATTTTGGACCTAATTGCAATTTATTGATGTTAAGGGTTTTTCTTGTAATTTGTTACATGCTTGTTGTGCCTCACATCTTTTTACATCATGTTGGAGAGAGAAGTTATTTGGGGTGCCATGTCACACCTTGGTTTGGGTGATGACATATTGTGTTGAGATTAGGGTTTGCATGGATATCCTAAGTGGATTGTTGATTTTGTAGTATGTTTGACTGATGAACTTGTATTTTAGAGTCTGTGAAGCTTTACTTTGGCCAAGTTATCTCCATTCGATGAGGTTTGATGTATGCCCTTGATCTTGGTGGTTGATGAGTATCATGACCTCTCTTCGGCCACCAAGAATCCTAGGATTAGATCTTTAACAACCGATTGCTTTTCTGATCTTCAGCGATCATTGGGTGTTTGGCCAAGTTCGTTGCTAAGAATCTCAAGGATCGATGGATTTTCTTGGAGAAACTTGGTCACTTGATATTATTGGTTTTATAACCCTTGATGCATGTGTGGGTGTGGTGCTTATATGGATGAGTTTTGGTGGACACATGTTATGTGTTAGCATGACACCTAACCTTCTTTTCCCTCAATTCAACCCCATGTTGTATAAACCTCCCTCTTTGCATTCAATACCCTCTTTATACACCTAGATTCCTCTCTCTTCTTCCTTTTTCTTCCTTGGAGCTCGTCCCCCTTGTGCTTGGTGGTGAAGGTGGAGCTTAAGCTTAGAGAAGGTGGCCAAACCTCTTGTAGGTTAAGCTAGGGTTTGGAGCAACCCTTCTTAGTGATCATTTGGTGATCATTTTCTCTTTTCTTTTGTATTATTAAGTGATCTCCCTCTTCATATTTTTTTTCCTTTCTCTACCCTCTTCTTCTTTCTCTTCTTCTCCTAACCCATGGTTCTCCATGGTAGTGATTGAGTTGAGCATGAAGAACTTCTCTTCTTTGCATTCGTACATAGGATATTTTCTCTCCTTCTTGCTTCCTTGACCTAGGGTTTGTTTCTTTTTTGGATGTGGATCTAGCTTGGCCAAAAGTGGTGATGAATCTAGGGTTTCCTCTCTCTTTCCTTGGAGATTCCTTGCCATTGGAGTTGCTTCATCATCTCTAAGGCGAGTTATATAACTTTCTCCTCTATTATTGCTTACACTTACCTTGCATGCAAATAATCTACCCTAAAAACGTGGGTTACAAGTAGTGAGATGATATCTATGATATATGGTTTGTGTTTTCATGGTGATTCTTGAGTAATTGTCTCCCCTTTGATGAACTTTAATTTATATGCTCGATTATCTTGGTTGGTGATGGAGTTTTTGATGCATGCATGTCAATGGAAACGTTGATTTTCTCTCTCGTATCATGGTTTTTCTCTCTTTCTTGATGATGGTCGAATTCAGGATTTGAGGTTAACTTACTCCTTGTATTCTACATCTTTATGGTTTTTGATTTTATGGTGGTGATCAACATGTTTGATCTTGTGATTGATGAGCTTTTCTCTCTCTTCATGATCCCAAGATGTGATCTACGCGGTCTAATGAGGTTTTGGTATCATGTGGATCGATAATATTTGACATCCTTGAGTGGTCGGTTTGGTCTCTATGTTTGATGATGATTTCATGGTTCTCTTTGGTTACTAAGTTTGGATCTATGCGTTGCTGAGGTGACCTAGCTTCAACAGTCGATGAAGGGTTGAACCCTAATGTCTTTGGTCACAAAGCATGCCCATTTTTTAGCGGCCGATGATATGTTTTGACCTAATGGTATCTAAGGTGGTGTGACCTATCTTCAACAGTCGATGGCACCATCTACCCTATGCGACCAATGATGTTTTGTGGTCTACTTAGTCATGGTGTTTTGTTAACTTTATGATGACGGTGTTTGACTTACTTGCTTCTAAGATTATTGGAGATGATGAGAATTAGGGTTTAGCTTTAATTGCTGTTTTATAACCTTAATTCGGTTTGTCTTATTGAATCTTAACCCTAGCTCTTGTTGTAATGACCCCGCCTCCCAGTAGCCCCCAATTAAGGGAGACCCGAAGGTCAGAGCCGTTATTCAATTAACAGGATCAAAGGTTCGACAAATAATCAATAATAATTATGAAATACCATCTCTACTCCTAGAATGGGAAGAACTCTGTATTTGGACGGCCGCCAAATGCTTATTTCTTCTTGTTATGGGAGTGAGAGATAGGAAAGTATGCATGCCATACACCAAGGATAAATATGATGTGAGTTGGAACGTTGCTATGAGGTATGAGGACAGAGATGATAACATACCCTAGTAGAGCGAATGATACATGGATGGTTTACAAACACTAAGAGGAATGAAGTAGTCACCTTATGAGGATGTTTTTATCATGAGCTATGAGTCATACAAGGTTGAGTTTGATCCTGTTAAGTGGATAACGGCACCGACCTTTCAGTCTCCCTTAATTGGGGGTTACCGGGAGGCGGGGTTGTTACAATGATGTTACAACCCCAATTTTTGGGTTTATTTGGTGAGAAATGTAATTTCTCATATTAAGGATATTTGAACAAATAATGATATAATTTGTTTTGAATACATGGATTTTTTTTACAATAGCCTTGATGATTGTGTTGTGGGCTTTATTGGCTATTGGGCCCAATAATAAGGAAATTCAATTAATAAATGAATAATTGAGTTTTTGAGAAAAGTAGAATGTGGAAACCTCTACAAGGCAAATACAAAGATGGATTTCATGCCTCTTGGGTTCCTTGGGTTCCAAGGAGTCCAAAGTTGCAAAGAAAAGTAATAAGAAAAGAAAATACCAATAAAGTATTTCCTTTAATGTTGTAACCCTAATTTGTTATCTTATGAACATCATGGTGCATAATGTAAAATTATGATTGAGCTTATGTAACACATGAATGGTGATGATGATGAGCCTTGATGAGGCTTGGGGATATGATGATGTTCTTGCAGGGAACAATGTGAATGGTCTTATGACCTTGGATAGAGTCGATTACCCTAATTGAGGTGATATCCTTGGTGTGATGTGACAAGGTATTTGTGTCCCGTGGTGGTATGATGATGATGGTCTCATGTATAGTAGTGGAACAATACCATGTGATGATGTGACAAGTTATCTTCTAAAGTTGCAATCTACCCTTATCTTTGTGGGACCTTTCTAGGGGTTATATGTAACTTGATTGATGTGGTTAAAATATACCAATTGGCTTTAAATAATCAAGTGAAATCCTAATCATGTAGTTCCCTATGCCATAGATCCATTCCAGTGTCCTAACTTGCTGGATAGTGAAATGAGTATTCCCTTAATGAAAACTCAGAGCACATTCTATTGAGTATGCGAGGTGCAAGTGACTGAGTGTCCTTGACATCTTGATTCCAAGGTTTTGAGGATGGCTATAGTCATGCCTCAGTAAGAGAATGATTGCAGTTGTATCTCAGATATATCTGATGTGATAGAGGATAGATGTGGTTGTACCTCAGATGATTGGGCTTGTATACCATGTTCACTAGTGCCCTAACCTATATACCAAGGCAAACTAGGTTGTTTTGTAGCTAGACTTTATAGGTCACTGCGACTGACTCGTACTGAATGAGGGTGGATGAGATCATAGGAGTGTGACTCTCCTAGATCTTGTATGACACTATTTTCAACTTAGCAGTGGACAGTTAGAGTCTGGGTGGTGTACCTCAAACTCCTCAGGGCATAAAAGATGTAATATAGTGATGTAGTATATCTATTTAGGGTTAAACACGGTTCACATTGGATGTTTACCCTTGCATTGTTTACTTAAACTGTTACCTATTATATATGATGTTGTAGATGTAGTAAACTACTCGGTTACTAATGTCCTTATCTATTCCTTAGAACTACCAATCATGCATACTACTATGCTTATCTGTTTAGCTTTCTTAAATTGCTCATACTGTTTACTATTTAAAAATATTTCTTGTTGTAATAATAATCGTTGGTTGAGAGTTATATCTCTCACTAGGACTTTAGTCTCACCTCGTCGGTTACCACATTTTTTTCGGTGGTTGATAGCACATGGTAAGGATCTTGTTGTTGAGGAAAAGTAGCTTATAGATCAATAAACGCATAAGGTTGTATAGATATTAGTTGTGTAGTAGAGTCCTATTGCCGTCCTTATCCTTTCCGATATCCTGGTGAAACACTACCTAAAGCATCCTGCCCCCGGGGATCGCTTACAATCCTGACCACATTTTCTTTCTAGTAGCTACAATAAAGATCTTATCTCATTCTCAAGTTTGTTTAATGTAGTGTCAAGGAATTCTCTTGCCCATGAGGCACCTCTGTAGTCAGGCATTGCCTAGACGTTTCCAAAAAAGGGTCCTAGTGTCGTCCTTGTACTCTCATGTCTGCAAAGGGAATGTTTTATAGGTGATATGTATAACGATGCATGGTTTTGGCTGTATGCCTTTGGTTGTATATATATGGCATGTATATGTGGACAAGATCTTTTGTATATAGGTTGTGGAGATGCCACTAAATAGATGTAAATACATGGTATGGTATGTAACATGATACAAATTGATGGATCTTGTGTTGTAATATGTTTTCACACATGACGGTAATATAAAATTGGCTTTAATCTACCTACATTTATGGTAATATGGTTGTTTAGATGTTGATCACGTGTTTTGTTTTGAGTAATCTCATTAGTATGGGATTGGGCATCACATCAATTCTAACACGGAGAAAAGATCTCTCAATCTCTTTAAAATATATATGAATTTTGCATATATAAACTCTTTTTGAGGAGGGGAGGATGAGATTAAGTGAGTTTTTCCTTATTTGTACTCAATTTATCTTTTTGCCCTTTGATATACTTTATGATGTTCTATATTATTTCACTCCACTATTTCAACGTTCAATTATCTAGTATGAATCTTTGGTTAGATATTTGATGTTTTTATTCATATATGTGAGCTCAATTTCATAATCCCTAATTATAACTAAACTTAATACTCACTATGGATGTTTCATTTACCAATATTCTCTGATGTATATCGAACTTTTTGTATGAGAAAATAATATATCAAAGACTGAGTTATAATTCATATTTTTAGAGTTTTTAGTAAACAATTATGCATTATTGAAGTGAAATTGTAACAAAACTCCTTTTTTCCTTTTAAATTATCTCCCTAGCAATTAGTGCCACTCAATGCAATGATTAGGGGGGAAATCATTTATATGGACTCAATCAAATGGTTTTCTCATCGCCTTCTATCATTGACCATTATAGATCATACAATAAGGGAGCCTAACTATGATTGAGACGACTCTATTTTCTCTCTCAATCTATTTCTACCCTCCCAAACTTCCCCTCTTGGCCAACCATCTAAATCATACATTGTTCAACTTCATTTGAGGTATTATGTAGGACGTATGAACTCTTCACTTCTTACATTTCTCACTTTAATGACATAGAAAACAACAAAGCCTAACTGAACATTAATCAGTTCCTATATGACACTTACTTTTCTCAATTGAGGTCTCCTTGCATATGCATACCCTCAAAATCACCTCTCAAACCCAGAATACCCCATATTTCTCTCCTCCTCTTTGTTCTAAGTCACGAGATTTGATCACCATTTCATTCTAGTTCCTCCCCAAGAAAAACTTTGGTCCCCATTGGGTTCGTGAGATCAAGACAAACTCAATCGGCTAGTTCACGTTGCACCCTAAGACCTCATGCTCGAACCTCTTCATCCCAAGAGAACCCTTTACCTCCTAGTTAAGCAATTGAGATTGAGCCCTCTAATTAGAGGGAGACAACTGACAACCATCATACCATGGACCAATGACCACACATTTTTTTTTCTCGATAACTCTTTTCTTCTTTGTCAACTATTCCAAAAAATGACCATGACTTGGAAAAATTATATAAATAATTCCTTTGGCTAAAATGTACATGTACTTATAGGTCACTGATCATAAAAGTATTGGAATCCTTTTGAAGTTGTCATGTATCCAATATTTACCCCTGTTACTCTAATGATTTGTTAATTATCCTAATCGTATGTATTTTATCTAGTTTAAATAATGAGCTTAGGTCAAATGCTATCTCACGTGATGGTTATTACTATAGAATAAGGTAATATTAATCTTCTCATTGAAAATGGTAACACCCTATATTGATGAAATTCATGCCACATATATGGTATTGATGGTATGAGTGATGAATACAATAATGAATGATATCTTGGGTTACCATTAGGGTTGACTAGAGCGTAATCAACCTATTTTTCTAGTGGGTCCAATGTATCAAAATGATGTATCATATGTATCATTGTCTTGATTGAATGTGTGATTTACAACCTCATGACAAATTTGACCCTACTTTGGATACACAAAAAGGCACACTTATTCCTAGAGACCATACTAGTGGTATTTAAGACAATATTTTGCTATATAATATATCTATATAAGTATGGTTAACTATCTATTTGTCTATATTTTTCTTATGGATTATCTTTTGATTTCTATAATACATTAATGAGTGATTCACAAAAATGGAAACCCACTTCTATCATAGTATTCGTTGCCTTCTTTAATTAGAAGAGGCCACACCTATGAGAACTTGTGATGGACCTTCTTTAATTAGAAAAGGCCATGTGTAAGACCACTGACCTGGATTTATGGTTAAACATGTTTGATTAAATTAATTGGGTGCTTAATTCACCCTATTTTATGTTTTGAGATCAAGTGATAAATCTATCTTAAAATTTGGTCCACTTTGGACTTTATTTGCTTATGTTTTGCAATTTATGTGTTTATGTGTACCTTTATGCAATTTTCACACTGTTAGGGTTATATATGTAGTTCTCACACATGAATGTTGTGCTTCATAACTGTCCATAACATGTTTGATATATTTCCTCCTTTGTATACATAGGTGTACATTTGTATGTTTTGTTTTCTCTTTCCCTCTAAGGTCAAGAACTTAGGATTTCTCACCTAAGTGTGGAAATTGATGGTTCTCTAAGTATGTTGAGGATCTGATGGCATCACCTAGTAGGTCAAGGATCTGATGGTACTTCCTTGTAGAAGAGGATCACATGGATTTCCCTTGAGGTCCCTAATCTGATGGATATCCTAGTTGAAGTATACAAACCAATGGAAGATCAGGTTTGCAAAATGGCTAAGTAAACACGAATCTGATGGGTTTTCTGATGAAACAAATGCACAATCTGATGGGTTCTATGACAGTACATCTTGATGATTTCACTAAGGAATGAACTAATGGATAACCTTGGCAAAGATTTGATGGAAGTTCTTACATGCATGAATTAGATAGATTTTGAGTTTTGACACATGGCAAGCTAGTTTTTCAACCTTTTGACCACATTTATCTCTCTCCTTGGATATATATACCCTCCACCTCTCTCCCAAACAAACCCTTTGCATCCCTTATCTTTTTCTTTCCTATAAAAAGACCCTATACCATCTTTTTGTGAAGGAGAAGCTCTTGGAGGCCGAAGCTTGGATGGATCATGGATGCATGTTGCTCTAGGGTTTGGATCAAGCTTCTCTAAGTATGTTTGAATCTCCTTAACCTAGTTTCTTTCCCTAACCAAGTAAGTTATTCTTCTCTACCCTAGTTTCTTTCTGTTCTCTTTCTTCTCTCTTCATCCATGGGTGAAACCCTAGAGTTCTTACTAGAAACTCATGTATGTGGTCTAAGAAACACTTTTTTTCTCTCTTTTGCCCTAGATCTACCTTGTTCTTGAAGAAAGGAGCTACCTTGGAGATTTGGGAGTACAAAGCTAAGGTTTTTATTGAGTCACCTTGCTGTTTGGACATTCACCTTCATCTTAAGGCAATTTATATAACTTTGATCCCATTTCTTGCTTGCTTTTAACTCGTTCCATATAGATATTACCCTAAAACTTGGTGATATGGAAAGAAATGATCTTATGTGCACTAAGTTACATACATGCATGATAATTCTGTGTTTTTAAACTATCCTTGGATCATAAGAACGTTACCTCTAGTATGAGCATGAACTACCTTGGTTTTTGAAGGTATGAAAGGTTGGTTTTTACTTAGTGTGAATAACTGATTTCTCCCTTAGTATAGAAATCGATGGTTTTACTTAGTATTGAGAATGATGGTCATACTTAGTCTCTAAAATGATGGTTATACTTGTCCTTGGAACAAAGGTTTGTTCAAATAAGTTGGAGATGATGGTGTTATCTAGGGTGGGAAACTTTGACACTACTTGGTAAATGAATCAATGGATATGTAAGTCAATGATCCTATGGTTTTGATTTTGGTTAAGTATGATTCTGGTTGAGTAACTTAATGATACAATGATTTTTGGTTTTGGTTAAGTACTCTAATAATCCTATGGACTTGTTTTTAACTAAGTACTCTCATGATCCAATGAATTTTCTTTTGACTAAGTACCCTAATGATTCTATGGTCTTTCTCTTGGTTAAATATACTATGGCTTTTGCATGATAATGATGTACTTGAGGAAGTGATGTTCTTTTGGATTGAATGGCTTTTGGGCATGTTTTTTTTTTAATAGAAAAAATAAGCCAGGGGACCATCTATTCACCCCACTCCCCTCGTGTGGGCACAACAAAGGAAAAACATACAACTCCTGCTAGAAAGCAGGTTATACCCCACATATATCACCAAAGACACTAAACCGCACAAGCTACCCACATCACCTCTTACCTCTCCGCAGCACAATATAAGGCATCTTGTGTTTCTCAAGGAACACCATGCCCCTAATCCTAGCTGGGACATCCCTAAGATCAGAAACAACAAGTGGTTCATTCAAGTTTACACCCCAACTCCCTATCTCCTTTGGAATCGAGTTGATTGCTTTATGTACTAACGTCCCAGCAATGTCCTTCTCCGCCATGATCTCCTTCACCTCCTTGATCAGGTTAACGATCTTCCAAGGGGCAACATCCACACCCCACAACATACCATAAACCGAACTATCATCAATCTCCACACTAGAGATGCGTAAAAACTGGTCATCCGCAAACTTGACACCAACGGCGCAAGCTTGGATAAGCGCCATCTGGTAACTATCAGCCATCAACCAAGCTCTGGTAATCTGACATACTGCAGCATGATGGTTCCTAACAATGCGAGCCATCCACCATCTATTATGCCCATAAGAATCACAGTTCTGCCCAACCGCAATGTTCAGCTTCAGATTATAAATGTCAGGATTCATCCACCTCACCAAGCTTATCTCCTTCAGAATGTACTTTGGATCCTCCACACCATAGGCCTTTAGTCTGTTATGAAAAGAAGAATCAGCTATGCGGGTGAAGCTTTTCTATTTCATCATAGCATTAATCTGATACATCATCCAATCCACCTCCCTGTTCTAGAGAATTCTTCTGCTGTCATACCTAGCCGCACATCTCATCCGCCATATGCAATAAGGGATAATGGTGGCCATGCAAGCCACAAGCCACAACTGCAAATCATCAGATCTACCAAAGGAGCATGTATCAAGTAAGGAAAACTGATCCATGGGAGCAAGATAACAGTAATCTCAGTGAATCTAGTCCAGAAGGAGGTAGCAATCTGACTATGGAATATAAGATGGTCTATATTTTCCACACTTGGCTCATCACAACAGTTACAACGTGACGCTAAGGCAATACAACAGCTAGCAATGTTTTCATTAGTTGGGATAGCATTCTTCATCATCTTCCAAATGAACGCACACGCCTTAGGCGATTGAACGTGCCAAAGTCGGTGAAGCCCATGTGGTCCATCATAACTCGTACTCCCCAAGATCGTATTGACAGAGCGAATGGAGAACTGTCCCCTCGTATCCAGTATCCAAATGGGATAATCATCCGTATCTGATACCTGTTGACCTGCCTTCTTAATAAGCACCACACCATGCCCGTCGAGGACCTGCTATAAAGAGGACCAATCCCATCCAATACCATGGATCCAAAAATCATGCACCAGAAATGGATGGTTGCGATCACTGTTATAATGTGCGTGATCAAAAAGCCTCTCATCACACCAAAAAAAATCCCAAAAAGGAATGTTACCCCTCCCAACAATCCAGCGGCAATGAGGATAGATGCTCGGGAACATATTCCATATTCTCTTCCAGTAAGGAGACACATTTGATCTATACTTCAGATGATTGGGATATAAAGCTGAACGGCTATACACTCTACTAGCATACTTATCGCTGTAAAACTTGGCCCATAAGGTGTCACCAACAATCAGCTCCCAACACGCTTTGGCCACAAAAGCATCGTTAATGTGGCGAGTATTCGACAAGCCAAGACCACCTTGTTCCATCGACACCGCCACCCTGTCCCAACTAACCCAGGCCTTCCTGTGGCAATTGGCACGATCTGCCCAAAGGAATTTAGATAACATAGCATCAAGGCGATTAGCTATACCATCCAGAATACCAATAGCAGTCGTTGTGTACACCATAGTAGAAGCGAGAACATGTGCGATCAAAAGCTTCCTGCCCGCAAAAGATAACAACTTGGATTTCCACAATGCAATCTTGTGAGAAATCTTCTGAATAAGATATTCAAAGTCAGATAACAGATTCCTTCCAACTCTAATCGGCACTCCCAAATATACAAAGTGATCAACCACATTATCCATATGAATAGTAGTGCCTATATCCACCTTAGTAGCCATGTCTTTGCTGCCAACAATACAAGAAGACTTCAACCTGTTAATCCACTGGGCCAACGCTTTCTCATACATAGAGAGTAGATTCTGGATCTCATCCATCGTGTTAGGAGTAGCATTCAAACATACCATAATATCATCAGCATAACACAGAAATAGAGGAGGAGTCCCATTCCCCCTAGTACGAAATCTCGCCAGTCTTTGCAAATCCCCCATATGTGTAATCCGTCTGCAAAGAATTTCTTCAAATAGAATGAAAAGAAAGGGAGATATCACATTACCTTGTTTCAACCCTCTAAGCAAAGGGAAGAAACCTGCAGACTCGTCCCCAACTATAACTGTCACCCAAGAATTAGAGAAGAAACTAATACATAAATCGATGAACTCCTTGATAAAACCGAACCTCGCCATGATCTGCTCCAGGACGTCCCACTTTATCCGGTCGTAAGCCTTAGACATGTCAAGCTTAATCATGATGTTCGGCCTCTCACCCCCATGGTATATGTCATGCATCAACTCCTTCACCATCCTGACATGGTGAGTAATCTCCCTTCCTCTAATGAACGCCGCTTGCTCATCAGAAATCAGCGCCGACATCAAGCAAACCATCCTGTTACTGATAACTCGTGCAAGGATTCTCAACGCCACATTCTCTACAGATATCAAGTGGAAGTCCTTCTCAAGGAGGGTTGGATTGTCATTCTTTGGAATAAGAACAATACGACAACAAAACAAGCTATGGTGACAATTCTGTCTAAGGAAGAACGCCTCAGCGAGCCTCATAAAATCATCTCTGATGTATTCCCACACAGCAATGTAGAAGGGAATCGTAAACCCATCAGGACCGGGAGCAGAAAACTTGTCCATTTGGCACATAGTATCAAACACCTCAGCTGCACTAGGAACAATAGTTAGAGACACATTATCATCGATAGACACAACCTCCGGTATACTAGCTAGAAACTCCTCCAAAACATCCTCATCATGATGTACCATCTCGCTGTATGCATTTCTATAAAACTCAGTAGCACACGAAGCAATCTCCTTCGGGTCAGTCACCCTGTCCCCAGATGGTAGAGTAATGCATCTAACTCTTCTATTCTTTCTCCGAGACTTCACTACAGTGTGGTAAAACTTTGAGTTGCACTCACCGTCATTCAGCCACTAGATCCGAGACTTCTCTTTCCACACTTTCTCCTCCAAATCTAAAGCCTCTTGCAGCTCAAACTCCGCAATCCTCAAGGTAGTCTCATTGTCCATGCAAGGGTATTCATCAAATGCATTTTGGGTGACGTGAACAACGTCCTCCATATCTAGGATCTTTTGGGTCACGTCCCCAAAGGTATTCCTACTCCAAGACTTCAAAGCCTCTCTTACCCTCCTAATCTTATAGTAGAAGATATTCGATGGGTGCCCATCCCTGGAATCATCCCAATTATCAGCAATGATCTTTAAGCACTCATCATGTTGAAGCCACGTCTGGATGAAGGCAAAGAAACTCTTCTTTCTAGTAATAATCAAATTTCTAGACTTGTACAAGATCGGGCAATGATCCGAGACTCTATAGCGAGTAAGATGAATCATACTGGAATCCGGTCTAAGAGCCGCCCAAGTATCATTTAACAAGATTCTATCAAGTCTCTCCCAAATAGTAGGCGTATTGTATTGTTTATTGACCCACGTAAACCTGCTGCCCTCAAACTGCGTCTCCTTAAAATATCCATTCAGGATGAAAGTGTTGAAGTCCACGATTTCCTGAAAGCTCCTGTTATTGCCCCCTCTCTTCTCTTGATCACTTCTAATGATATTGAAATCACCTTCTAGAAGCCAGCTGCTATCACCAATGATGTCTGACATCTCGAGAACGTCATCCCAAAGAGAACGTCTGCATATGTAATTACAGCTCGCGTAAACCGCAGTAACAAAGAATATATTGCCACTATCATCAGTATATTTCATCGTCACATGCTGCCCATGACATCTCACAACCTCTGGCTTGAGAGTACTATCCGCATAGCACCAAATCTTCCCCCCTTCAGCTGGATTATCAGTCGCCCAATCCAGATTAACAATGTCCAGAAGTTCCTCAGCAACCCGAGCATGTAGAAAAGGTTTGAAGATACACACAATCCTGGGTTTATGCCTCCTGCATAACCGACCCAAGACCCTTCTAGTCTTATTATTCGCCGCCCCCCTTATATTCCAGAATAGATAGTTTGAGTCCATGTACATGCCTTAAGTCCAGGCGACAACTATCCTTCCTCCATCACAAATTCCTTTCTCTGTCATCCCAATCATCACAAACGAATGGAAGCTCACCTTCAGATAACCTTCTTCTATGAGTAGCTCTGTGACATATACCCATATGAACATGCTGATCCAGACGCTCCTCACGGATAGAGTCCCCACGATATCTACCACTCTTCCTTCTGAATTCGTCACCCTCTTCCTCATGGCCTAGGTGTATATAGTCACGCAGACTTCTATCATGCAGCATCTTCCTCATACAATCTTCATCAAAGACTATCCTGAGTGGAGTTATTGGCTGTGCTGGACAATAAACTTCTTCTACACTTGGTTCTGTCTGTGGCATCATCTGCTGCTCATTCTCACCGGCGCCTCCATCATGAATCTCCACCATCTGTCCACCATTACTAATAGATTCTGATTCACATCCATTTCTATTGATAGACAACACATTCATTAGTATGTCAAGGTCACGACCAACCTCCGTCAATGAGAATAGATTGGAACCAGGTTCTCCATGAGCTACCATCTGAAGGTGCACGTTTGACCTTCTATCCCCATATGTCAGAGTAACGTACTGAGGAACATCTTCATTGAACGCTTCAACAAGTACCAGTATACCAGCAATGTCATCGGGTCCTCTCATCCATCCAAAGGCCACAATCAATCTACCAAAACTATTCACAATGTTGTCTATCGCCTTGTCATCCCGACATATAATAGGTAGGTCTTCAATCCAGAACCAAATCGCCTCCTTTCTAGCACATCTTTCACCTTCCTCCATGCCATGCAGGCTAATATCAAAACCTTTGAACCCCATCACCTTAGCACTGGAAACAACCTGTGCTTCCTTCACGCTGCCGAAAAAGACGACGACCTTGCGCTTAGAAAACCGGTATAGATCTGTGGCATGCGCCCAAACATTCTTTAGAAAAGGAGATAGCTCCGTCCAAGATACCTGGGGTGGCCAATGTATCTCCACCACCCTGCACAAAGCTTGAGCCTTTCTTTTACGTTCCTCATCATCTGGCCCTAGGTCAACAGCTGTTGTTTTTGGAACATGCTGGGGTGCACCACAGGCAGGAATACCAACGTTCAGGGGTGGAAAGACAGTCCTCGACATGATATCCGGGGGTGAAGGATGACGAATGTTCATATTGATATTACATCTTCTAGCAAGGTGACCCGGCATGTGGCACTTGTAGCACACTTTCTCCCGATTGCACTGCGATTGCCAGTGCCCCTTCTCCAGGCATCTATAGCACGTGTCCCATGGAACGCCAAACAACTGTGCACGTCTATTATAATTGAAATCCCATCTCAAGCTCGGTCGATCTTCTTCAACCTGACGATTAGGGTTTGCTGCCACACTTCTGTTGATCACAGAATTGTTACCCCTTCCATAGTGGTGCCGCTCCTCATCTACGCGTGGGACACGGACGATCGAAGCCAATCTATGATGGTGAGCCGTGTGGTTTACCATATGCTCCCTTACCGCCGCTTGTGGAGTCATATTTAGATGATGTCCTTCTGGGTTTCCAATCAGCAACGATGATTCGTGTACTTCTCCTCTGGTAGCCGATTCTCCTCCAAGCTCCGCCATGCCTTCAACCGCCGAAGCCCTCCGGTTGGACCAATAGCCTAATGTCAGGAATAATCTCGTCCACCTGCACTGCTTGCGCCACCAAGGATGCTCTCCTATCAGCGACAGCCTCTTAGGCCCTACACCTCCCCCGACTCCCTTGGCTCCCACACCCAGAACGTTCCTCGCTCATCTACGCCGCGGTACAGAAGACGGTAGACCACCGGGGCGGAGTGCCACACCGGTGGTTTGGGAGACGGTGGCGCCACCGCCTCTGGATCGCCTCAGGATTGCCGCTCTTTTTTTGGCATGTTTTGATCCCTAATGGAAATATAGCTTGTTCATGGATAACAATGGACTGATTCCCTATGATGTTTTGATAAGGGATATGTTTTATGTGTTTTATATCATCTAGAGTTGTTATGTACCCATGATTCTTATAACAATAATATAGTGGTTTGTATGTCACTTGGTTGATGCAACCCGGATTCACCCAATCGGCTTTAGACTAATCAAGTAAAACCCTAATCATGTAGTGCATTGTGCCATAGAACTATTCTAGTGTCAAGATTTGTTGGATAGTGAAATGAGTATTCTAGAAAAGAAACTCAGAGTCGTATATTCTTGAGTATATGTGGATGTAGGGAGGGAATATCCTTGTCATCCCGATCCCAAGTTTTGAAGAACAAATGAGGCAGTGTCAGTTGAATAAATATATATATGATGTGATTAAGGATGACTGTGGTTGTACCATAGAATGATAGGGTTGAATACCCTATTTTCTATGTTGTGGCTTGCGTACCAAGGGCGGACTATGCTGATTGCAGTTTGACTGATATGCCATTACAACAGACTCATACTAACCAAGGGGAAGAGATCTTAGGATTTCAGCTCTCCTAGATTTTGTACGGAGCTGATTGTAACTTCACCATGGTCAGATGGAAGTTTGAACTCCTCATGGCTTAATAAAATATGTAATTTAGTAGTGTAGCATATCTATTAGGGTTATTCAACAATTCACATTAGATGATAACCCTTGCTTTGTTTCTCTAAATATTCAGATGATGAACAATCAAGTAAGTGAAATCAACTGTGCATATGGTGATAGCTATGTCTGATATTTTTCTAATTATGTTATTATTTCGATCCTGCAATTAAGACTCTGATTATAACTATTTTTAGGGGTGTCAAAAAAATCGGGTTTGGGTCAGTTCTGGGTCAAAAAATCTTGTACGGATTGTTTGACTGTCAAATCTAAACCCAAGCCCAGACCCAGATTTTACTCATGCCTCTCAACCCAAAACCAACCCAGATTGAAAAATCTAAACCCGGAACCAAACCTGAATCTGGATTTGAAAGTGATTTTTTCAGAATTTCTTTTTGCTGATAGAAGTACCTACACAATTATAAATAATTTCACTATCTCAAATAAACTACCAAAGATGTCAATGATTATATAATATTAAACAATTATAATATTACTTTTTCTTTACTTCTAATAGAGAAAACAATGCCAACAACGGAACATTAATTCACCTAAATACAAGAAAATCTCATCACAAATGAAACATCACACATATCATACTAAAACAACACATGTATCACATTAAAATTGTTGCAACACCACCTAAATTATACTAAAATAATACATATTCACATCAAAGTATAGCACATCAAACCAATTGAGATGACTATTACAAAAAAAAATCATATTTATACCACATCATGACAACATCTAAAAAAGGAATCATCTGTGTTATCTAACACATAAGTAAATTCTAACACAACATGAATATCATAATACTATTAAAAACAATCAATTTTCACATCAAATAACTATAATATGTTGTAATATCACATATATCACTTCAAAAAGCAACATCCATCCCATAAGTATATGTAAATAAGTAACTATTTAGAACCCAATTTTGTCTAATTTCTAAACCCAGAACCGGCCCCGTTTAGATTCGGACACATAATCATAAACTTGGAACTGATTCAAAATGTCACAATTGAACCAGACCCATTTTTTCCAGTTTGGACACAACCGAGTTCACAGGTTCAGACAAATTTTGACATCCCTAACTGTTCTTAATGAAGCTTTTATATTTGGCATTTCAATTTTGTAATATTATATGCTATATCTGCTACATTGTGTAATATGTTGTAAGCAATAAACATTGTTGAGAGTTATATCTCTCGCTGGGACATGGTTCTCACCTTATGGGTCACCAAATCTTTTTAGTTGATCGTCAACAATGTCATCATACCCATGTAAGCAAGGTGGATCTATTTTGGAGAACCATAGAAGAAGGTTGATTAGTTGTTTAGTGTGTCCTAGATTTGTCCTTGTACTCTCAGGTTTGGGTAGAAAAGTTTTGTAAATGATGTTTCAACAAGTCAATTTTTTGATAGCATTCTGATGTTTATACATGATGTATATGTGGATAACACCCTCTGTATAAAGTCATTTCTGAAGCCATGATATAGTTGTAAAGATACCTGGTATGGTATATGAATTTATGCAAGATGATGGAGCTATATGTAAATGTGTTTGGACGTGTTGAAAAGGTTTATTTTGATTTTAATAATGTCCCTTTTTAGTGATGTGATTAATTAGTGATTGATCACATTTTAGTTTTGAGTAATCTTATTTAGCATGGTAGGTTTCCACATTTGGATGTATTAGAGCATAGGTTCGTTGAGTCTACATGGACAATAGGACGTAGGATTAGTATGATAACTAAGTGATGAACATGACACAGACATAACACACACTGCCTAAGCTCAATATTTGGATGCCCTAGACATGTATTCAATTATTGATGGAAATCTAAGTGTGGAACTCCTTGATTATTATGATCCTGATTACTCTGACCAAGTTATCAGTTGGAAACAATCCAAAGAGCATAACAAATAAGAAATCATGGTGAAAATGTACTAATATTACAACTGAAGAAAGATGAGTATCATATCTTAACTCTTCAAGACATGAGCTTTTGGTGATTAAATAAAAAGATTTGACATCTTGAAGCTTAAATCTAAATATAAATAAGGTAAAAAATTTCTTAAAATTGTGGTTCTAGAAGAAATTAAGTAGAAGAGAGATGAGTATGTGTTATCCAAGTGATTTAAGGTGTGAAATTCATATAAGAAGAGGAAAACTCCAATTATAAGTATGGTATGAGATAATAAATAAGAACAATGATGGATGAACAAAGTGAAACATGAGTTAATCTCAGACTAATCCATGTGTTTAAGAAGGTGGATGTAAAACTATCATGACATATAAAATATATTAAATGGATATGATCTTTATTAAATGATAAGAATGTGAAATATGATGAGATGCCCCTTTAATTGTAGGTGAATAAGAAACATGATAACATGAAAGGACACACAAGAATGATAAATAGTTAGCAAGAAAGAGCAATGAAGTATGATTATCATGTTAATTACTAAGCAGATGGCAAGGAAATCTAGATGAGAAAATAAATGATACATACAAGGTTGTTGCTTGCCTGTTTGTGGTAGAAATAATCCCTTTCTAGAAACCCCTTTGGATAGTGTCGTTGTGTTGCGGGGAATGTGTCCATCTTGCGTTCTTTATTTTTAGGACAAAACATTCAAGTGGATCTCATGCCACTTGGTATGCATGGATTCGATGTAATCCTAGGGGTGAATACCTTGGAGAAGCGCATGGTTGTTTTGGACTGTGACGTTTTGTGATGGATATCTCTCTTAGACTTTCTAAAGAGATAGGGAGAATTCTTCCTACCTATCTGGTGTTTGCTAAGATAGTAGAGAAGTTGATGAGACATAGGTGTGATGTTTTCCTAGCTCATGTAGTGGATACCAAGGTGATGAGTCCTAGTATCTAGAATGTACCAGTGGTACGTGAGTTTGAAGATGTTTTCCTGATGAGTTTCTTGGTGTTCCACCCCTTGGAGACAGATTGATATTGAGATCCACCAATGTTGTTTAGGGAAGAAGGAGGGTTCTATGAGATTTTACATAGATTACTGACATCGAACAAGGTCACAGTGAAGCAAAAGTATCCATTGCCGAGGATAGATAATTTGTTGATCAGTTGAGAGGTGCTATAATGTTCCCCAAGATAACCCGACGTTGGGATATCACCAGTTGAGGATCAAGGCAGGTTACATACCTAAGAATGTTTTTAAGACAAGCTATGGTCATTATGAGTTCATGTTTATGCCATTTGGGCTTGACCAATGCACCACTAACATTTATGGACTTGATGAATAGAGTGTTCAGACTGCATATTTATCAGTTCATAGTTTGTTTATAGATGACACCTTGATATACTCCAAAGACAATCAACAACATGAACAACATCTTTGTCAAGTATTGGATCTGTTGAGGAAACACCAATTACATGTGTAACATCCCAGGATTTGAGGCCTTAAACTAAGATGATCTCAAAAGGAATGATTGGACTACCCATATTACCAAGGTACACCTCTTTTTCAGGGAGCCCATCATGAAAGGACTCTATGGCTAAGCGTGCTCAACCCATAGTAGTACTAGGATGGGTGACTAGTCAGGAAGTTTATCCTAACTTGCATGTGAGTGAGGACAAAGCGGACAGTTAAGGCTAGTGGTGATCTGTGGGGCCAGTCATCATTCTTGAAAATCTGCTAGAGCCTTGGGCAGTGGGACTAGGTGTTACAAATGGTATCAGATCCAAATTCTCATCCGGTAGGTAGGGTCCACATGGACATTTGGCATGCTAGTCTTAAGTCATACGGTCTAGGCAATTTGGAAAGGGCTATCGACTAAGTCGAGATGGAGCCTCCCTTGCACTGGTAGCCATGGGTGGGAGCTAGGTGTCCTTGGGCCTTTCTGGGTCTACACTAAAATGGGGAAGAGATTATGAGGCCGTATATTGAGACTTGATGAGGACATAAATAGTCTAAGTGGGGGAGATTGTAACATCCCAGGACTTGAGGCCTTAGATTAAAATGATCTTAAAAGGAATGATTGGACTACCCATATCACCAAGGTGCACCTCCTTTTTAGGGAACCCACCACTAAAGAACTCTATGGTTAAGCATGCTCAGCCTAGAGTAGTACTAGGATGGTGACCAATCAAGAAGTTTATCTAGGATTGCACGTGAGTGAGGACAAAGCGTGCAGTTAAGTCTAATGGCAATATGTGGGGCCAGTCATCAAGCCTAAAACTCTTCTAGAGCCTTGGGAAGTGGGCCCGAGTGTTACAATATGCTAAGTTCAGTAAGCGAAAGTTTTGTTTGACCCATGTGTATTTTCTGGGTCATGTTGTATCTATAAAAGGGTGTTTTTGTAGACCCTAAGAAGATGAAATCAGTGCTGGAGTAGGAGCATCCCAAGACACCGACTGAGGTTTGAAGCTTCCTATGTTTGGCAGGATACTACAGGAGGTCCATTAAGAATTTTAGTCATGTAGCGTTACCTTTGACCAAGATGACTAGGAAGGTTGATCCTTTTGTTTGGAATTATAAGGGTCACTGTTCTTTTCATTTGTTGAAGGATAAGTTGATAAGTGCTCCAATATTAGTGTTTCCAGGGAAAGGGAAGGGTTACATCATTGTCATTGATGCCTCGAAGGATGGCTTCGCAATGCATGCTGATGTAGGATAAGAATGATTTATTTTACTTCATGACATCCTACGGAACATGAGGAAAACTATCCAACCCATAACCTGGATATAGTTGATGTAGATCTAGTTTTGAAAATTTAGAGGCACTATATGTGTAGAGAAAAGTACCAAATCTTCACTGACCACATGAACCTTCAATGCATCTTCTCAAAATAGGAGCCAAACATGACACAAGGAAGATGGATGAAGATGATCAAGGACTATGACTGCATGATAGAATATCATCATGGGAAGGCAAATGTAGCAACTATTGCATTGAGCAGAAGGATATCTCCATTAGTGTTGCAGATAAAGCACAATTATACTCCTTGGCATGTCACAAGCAGGACATGCTAGCATCACTACTGCAGATGAATCTATAGTTGGAAGTATCTCCATTGGCAGGATTGTTGACACAACTACAAGTCAAACTAAAGTTGTTACAACATATCAGAGTTTGGAAGTGGGAATAATAATGGCTTCCATGAATTAGATATTGGGATAGTGTGTTTCCACAATATAACAACAATTCCTGACATCGATGGTCTAAGGAAGATACTACTAGAGGAAGCTCATTCCTCAATGTACACAATGTATCTAACAGTACAAAGATGTATCACGATTTGAAGGATTCATGCTAGTAGCCAGGTTTAAAACATGTCGGGGTAGAGTTTGTAGCCAAGTGTCCAGTTGTCATCAAGATGAGACAGAACATCAAAAGCCTACAGGGACACAACTAAAGTTCAAGCACAACCTTTCACCTACAAACATATGGTCAGTCAGAAAGGACCTGTAAAGAAGTGAAACCACCTATCTACTAAAAATTTGAACAATAAAACCTCCAGCCCAAACACACTCAGAAGGTATGATTGAGTGGGTGTAAAATTTTCAAATCTTTATATAATGGTAACAAAAGACCAAAGTATAGCAGCGGAATAAAACATGACTATATTCAATTATAAAACAAGGGAACATCTTAAACTTACAACATAAGGATCCATGTAGAGGAAATCTAAACCACCCCAAGATTGTCTCCAAGCTTCATCATCTCAAGCTAGGTCCAGGTCAACAAGCCTTGTCATCCAACTCCTCCACCTAGGGTTGGAAGCATACCCCAGCAAAAGAGAAAAACAAAAGATATCAGTAAAGGCTGGTATGTGCATACTAAAAAGCAAACATTGAGCAAATAGAGGAAATAAGGATATCAAATGTGAAAGGCTTCCCATGCAAGAGATAAGGACTACCCATAGAGGGCATAAAAGAAAAGAATCATCATCATCATAAAAGAAGATACTTGCCATAATTAAAACAATAAAGTAGTGCCACATAAGCACATATCATGATTTGGGCACATAAACCATCAAGATTTTTGGGCACATAACCCTTCATCAATCTGGGCACATAACCCATCATAAATATCATCAACCTGCATGCATGTGAGATAAGCATAGCCATAGAACAATATAAACACAAAGGTGGCCAAGCACAAACTTGAACCTGATAGAGAAAGGAATACTGCCAATCTCCCAAATATATATAAAGTTGAGTATGGATTACTGTCACACTCGAGTATAGAGAAGTGGTTTACTGCCACCCTCCTTAATAAACAATAGGGGATTACTGCCCCAAAACCAAAGTAATTTACACTAATCTAGTGCTACTGAATCACATAGCATGTAAAATGTAGAGGCAAGTAAAAAGTATAGTCAGAATTGTATAATGTTGCCATCACACAATGGACAACACAAACATATACACATCCACTTCAAAGTGGGAACATATCATTTTATAAGACCAACATGCACCAAGGCACAAGAAAAATATCAAGATAATTTCCAAGTCCATAACAAGCAAGATAGTTCACACGGACCATGATATCAAAAGATAAGACATATTGTGTAGGCCAAATTTAAGGGAATGAAAAGATAGGTGAATTGCTCATTATAGAGGAATAGGGGATACAACATACCTCAACATCAGAGTCAAATGATCCAAAGTCACATCTAGGTCCAATCCTAGGCTTCCAAAGAACCTATTAAATATATAGGTAGATTTGTATCAATTTCATGTACATTATCGAAACCCTAAAAATCACCTTTGTACCATTATGCAAATTAGGTTTCCAAAACCATTCCATATATTAGTATATGTGATTACGATTCCAAAACATATTTTATCACATTTTTCTGACTTATATATAATTAGTTGTGTATTTTAAAAGTTAATTCATCATTAATTAGATCCATTAAAAGCACCTGTTATTAAACATCATATTTAGCCATCAAAACTTATACCATTAGAAAGACCTTCTTTTTATGAATCCAATAAGTATTTTTGCATATTTTCTGACCATTAATGAATTCGTTATGAATTTTTAAGCATCGACCAATCAAGAAATTGCAAATCAAAAAACCAGAGGCGAGAGAGAAGAGAGAGAGGGAGAGGGCCGTGACTCTGAGTTGGTCCAATCAGATCCGACCAACTCATATGTCTACTCAACCACATCAGCCGATCTAGGCGCAAAATCAAAAGAGAGAAGACCTAGAGAAAAGACCAAAAAGCCCCTAGATGAAAAACTAATGACAGAAGAAAAGGGGAAGGGTAAAGAAGGAAAACCATACAGGACCTTGTTCCCCTACGAACACTACATGAAACCAGTGCATAATGAGGTGATAAGCGAGTTCCAGATCTCGATCCAAGGGAAACCAGGCAAAGGTTCCTAAAGGAACTTTGTTCCAAGATTATGTCAGACTCAACGAGCCAAACCATGGAGAGAACGACCATCTACAACCTAAGATAGGCTCTCCGCCATTACTGAAGGAACCAAGGATCTCAGGCAGAAAGAACGGGATGAAGAAAACTCAAACCAATAGTGGGGAAAGAACAACCATCCAAAATCAGAGCTAAAGGTTGAGTCAGCAAGAGAAAAGGTGAACCAAAAGTCGTCGGTCACCGAGAAGGTCAAAAACCAAAAGAAAGAGGCGAACTATAGTACCTTCAAATCGAGCAAACCAAGAACCCCTATAGCTCGCCCATGCCTCCAGGAGTCGAACCCGACCAAGATAAGACGCCACCGAGCCCTAGGAGACCACCACCGAAGTCAGCGGTGATGAACCAGGTAGTCAGAGAAGGGAGCAGCAATTGCAGGGTGATCGGGGCCGAAGGAGCAATTGTGAGCAATTTCTGTGGGTTCAGGGTTCATGGAGGAGGAGGTATATATAGGGGACTTACCCAAGGTTCAATGCAGCGACCTCAAAACCAGAAACAGTGTGGATTGGGAAAGTATCTCATCGACCGATCGATTGGGAGAAGGAAACCCACCCAAACCAGGGGTCCCTGAAGTTGGAAAGTTGAGGCGATGGCAAAAATCAAAACAGAAGGCAACAATAAGGGAAGTAGAGGAAGAAAACCATTGCACCAAAATCGCTGCTACTGTAGCCGGAAAGAACAGTCTGACTGGAGGTAGGAGATGACTCCTCCTCCATTAGATCTGATCCAATGGCTACGAAGCAACCCCACATTAAGTGGGCCATGTGACAACCCAAAATTGAGAAACTATAGGAAATCTGAGGAAAATAAAAGCAACAAGGAAATAAATCGAATTAAATTAAAGTGAAAAACCAATTAATGCATATCTTTTCTCTTTCCTCATTTAAGGGTACTATACTTATCCAAATTAAACCAAACTTTGTACACAAGTTAAGTTAAACATATAGATTCTGAATCTCCTATTAGATTTCACTTTTGGCAACCTTAGATGTATTATTTAATATATATTCTTTGTTTTTCTTTCCTGATGCATTAATGACACATGGATTATCCAAATTAGGTGAAACTTCCTCCACAAGTTAACTTAAGTGTGTTGAATATGAATTTGCCTTTATTTTCATCTTTTGGTGTCATATATCATATTTATTTATTAATTACATCTTTTTAGATAGTTTCTCTCACCTAACTTACTATATTATTCCAAGGTTGTCCAAATTAGATGAAAATTGATATGTAAGTTTATTTTGTTATGTAGATTACAAAGTTGGAGTCTATTCTTTATTTTGAGGCTTTCTTACATGGCTTTTTCATCTGGCCCATTAGAGGCCCATTAGATCATTATGCATCCAATTAAATTATTCATCATCTTATTATCACCAAATGTATTATATGACATATTAAACTACATCATTCAGGCATTAGATTATTAGGATCACTCTATCCTCAACCTTGTTTGGCTAAGTCCAAAAGGTTAAACTTCTAGGGTAGGGTCCAAGATCTGGTATGTTACAACACTCCACCTCTAAAAAAGGATTTCATCCTCAAAATATATTGATCCAAACATCAACAACTAACTACTCTCCACCCCTTAAAGGGTTCAACCTAACAAGTCAAACTAAACAATTTTTTAGAGCTACCCACATCTTTTAGTTGTGAAAGTTTTAGAGATTTTTTTGTTTTTCAAGTATCCAACTAAAATTCACCATCGAGGGTTGAGTTTTAGGTCCTTGTGCCACTAACCTACCAACCCTACATGAACATCCAAAAATTCATAGGGTAGGTCAACTACACCATTATATAAACTCCTAGTCATAAAACTAGGGTTAGATTCTATTCTAACTAGAGTTTCTCTTTATTGTGACTTAGTTCAAGAAAACATCGACAAACCAGAGAAAATTTTTGTACGTATAGTAGTATAATTGAAAATATATTTTTATTCAAAGAGTAATGTGTTATAAACAATGGTGAGCTTAAAATCAATGCGGAAACCAAGTCACAATTTATCCATGACAAGATCTCTTCACAACCTAATTTTATCCTCAAATCAAACCTTATCACCAAAAAGAAGATAATCACTGATCAAAACTAGGGTGAACATTTCACCTAGAGGCAACTATCTAAGTCAAGGGTTTAACTAGGGAGACAAAATTGAAATAGTCAGATTCCGACTACCATGGGCTCTGATACCATGTTGTAAAGAAGTGAAACCACCTCTCTATTAAAAAATTGAACAATAAAACCTCCTGTCCAAACACACTCAAAAGGCATGATGGAGTAGGTGGAAAATTTTGAAATCTTTATATAATGGTAACAAAGACCAAAGTATAGCAGTGGAATAAAACATGACTATATTCAATTATAAAACAATGGAACATCTTAAACTTACAACATAGGGATCCATGTAGAGGAAATATAAACCACCTCAAGATTGTCTCCAAGCTTCATCATCTCAAGCTAAGTCTAGGTCAACAAGCCTTGTCATCCAACTCCTCCACCTAGGGTTGGAAGCATACCCCAACAAAAGAGAAAAACAAAAGATATCAACAAAGGCTGGTATGTGCATACTAAAAAGCAAACATTGAGCAGCTAGAGGAAATAAGGATATCAAATGTGAAAGTCTTCCCATGTAAGAGATAAGGACTACCCACAGAGGGCATAAAAGAAAATAATCATCATCATCATAAAAGAAGATACTTGCCATAATTAAACTAATAAAGTAGTGCCACATAAGCACATATCATGATTTGGGCACATAACCCATCAAGATTTTTGGTCACATAACCCTTCATCAACATGAGCACATAAACCATCATAAATATCATCAACCTACATGCATTTGAGATAAGCATAGCCCTAGAACAATATAAACACAAAGGCGACCAAACACAAACTTGAACATGATAGAGAAAGGAATACTGCCAATCTCCCAAATATATATAAAGTTGTGTATGGCTTACTGCCACACTCGAGTATAGAGAAGTGGTTTATTGCCACCCTCCTTAATAAACAATAGGGGATTAATACCCCCAGAACCAAAGTAATTTATACTACTCTAGTGCTACTGAATCACATAGCATATAAAATGTAGAGACAAGTAAAAAGTATAGTCAGAATTATACAATGTTTCCATCACACAATGGACAATAAAAACATATAAACAGCCACTTCAAAGTGGGAACATATCATTTTATAAGACCAACATGCACCAAGGCACAAGAAAAATATCAAGAGAATATCCAAGTCAAGATAGTTCACACGAACCATGATATCAAAAGATAAGACATATTGTGTAGGCCAAATTCAAGAGAATGAAAAGATAGGTGAATTGCTCATTATAGAGGAATAGGGGATACAACATACCTCAGCATTAGAGTCAAACGATCCAAAGTCACATCTAGGTCCAATCCTAGGCATCCAAAGAGCCTATTAAATATATAGGTATATTTGTATCAATTTCATGTACATTATCGAAACCCTAAAAATTACCTTTTTACCATTATGCAAATTAGGTTTCCAAAACCATGCCATATATTAGTATATGTGATTAGGAGTCCAAAACATATTTTATCACATTTTTATGACTTATATATAATAGGTTGTGTATTTTTTTTAGGGAAGCCAGGAGGCTATTTTATTCATCTTGCCCTCCTCTTGCAAGCCAATACTGAAAATGAGTACATGGATACATATTAAAAGTTAATTCATCATTAATTAGATCCATTAAAAACACCTATTATTAAACATCATATTTAGCCATCAAAACTTATACCATTAGAAAGACCTTGTTTTTCTGAATCCAACGAGTATTTTTTTATATTTTTCTGACCATTAATGAATTAGTTATGAATTTTTAAGCATCGACCAATCAGGAGATTGCAAATTAGAAAACCAGAAGCGAGAGAGAAGAGAGAGAGGGAGAGGGCCACAGCTCTGAGTTGGCCCAATCAGATCCGGCCAACTTGATCGGCCACTCAACCACATCAGCCGATCTAGGTGCAAAATCAAAAGAGAGAAGACCCAAAGAAAAGACCAAAAAACCCCTAGACGAAAAACTAATGCCAGAAGAAAAGAGGAAGGGCAAAGAAGGAAAACCATACAAGACCTTGTTCCCCTATGAACACTACGTGAAACCAGTGCATATTAAGGTGATCTGCGAGTTCCAGATCTTGATCCCAGGGAAACTAGGCAAAGGTACCCAAAGGAACTTTGCTCCAAGATTCTGTAAGACGCAACAAGCCAAACCGCAGAGAGAACAACCATCTACAGCCTGAGATAGGCTCTACACCATTACTGAAGGAACCAAGGATCTCGGGCAGAAAGAACAGGATGAAGAAAACTCAAACCAATAGTGGGGAAAGAACAACCATCCAAAATCAGAGCTAAAGGTCGAGTCGGCAAGCGAAAAGGTGAACCAGAAGTTGTCGATCACTGAGAAGGTCAAAAACCAAAAGAAAGAGGCAAAACTATAGTACCTTCAAATCGAGCAAACTAAGAACCCCTATAACTCGCCCATGCCTCCAGGAGTCGAACCCGACCAAGATAAGCTACCACCGAGCCCTAGGAGACCACCGCCGAAGTCGTCGGTGATGAACCAGGTAGCCGGAGAAGGGAGCAGCAGTTGTAGGGTGATCAGGGCTGAAGGAGCAATTGTGAGAAATTTCTGTGGGTTTGGGGTTCATGGAGGAGGAGGTATATATAGGAGACTTACCCAAGGTTTGATGCAGCAACCTCAAAACCAGAAACGAGGTCGATTGGGAAAGTATCTCATCGACCAATCGATTGGGGGAAGGAAACCCACCCAAACTAGGGGTCCCTGAAGTTGGAAAGTCGAGGCAATGGTAAAAATCAAAACGTAAGGAAACAATAAGGGAAGTAGAGGAAGAAAACCATTGCGCCAAAATCACTGCTACTGTAGCCGAAAAGAACATTCCAACTGGAGGTAGGATATGACTCCTCCTCCGTCGGATCTGATCCAATGGCTACGGAGCAACCCCACATTAAGTGGGCCATGTGACAGCCTAAAACCAAGAAACTATAGGAAATCTGAGGAAAATAAAAGCAACAAGGAAATAAATCGAATTAAATCAAAGTGAAAAACAAATTAATGCATATCTTTTCTCTTTCCTCATTTAAGGGTACTATACTTATACAAATTAAACCAAACTTTGCACACAAGTTAAGTTAAACATGTAGATTCCGAATCTCCTATTAGATTTCACTTTTGGAAACCTTAGATGTATTATTTAATATATTCTTTGTTTCTCTTTCCTGATGCATTAATGACACATGGATTATCCAAATTAACTAAAACTTCCTCTACAAGTTAACTTAAGTGTGTTGAATGCGAATTTGCCTTTATTTCCATATTTTGGTGTCATATATCATATTTATTTGTTACTTACATCTTTTTAGATAGTTTCTCTCACCTAACTTACTATATTATTCCAAAGGTTATCCAAATTAGATGAAAATTGATATGTAAGTTTATTTTGTTGTGTAGATTACGAATTTGGAGTCTATTCTTTATTTTGAGGCTTTCTTACATGGGTTTTGTCATCTAGCCCATTAGATCATTATGCATCCAATTAAATTATTCATCATCTTATTATCACCAAATGTATTATATGACATATTAAACTACATTATTCATGCATTAGATTATTAGGATCACTCTATCCTCAACCATGTTTGGCTAAGTCCAAAAGGTTAAACTTCTAGGGTAGGGTCCAAGATCTGGTATGTTATAGGACCATTCATACGTTACGGAATCTTGAGAGCATGTATCCTAATTCTTGGTATTTGGGATGAAAACCTAAGTGTGATCAAGTTTGCTTACTACAAACATCTACCAGAGAAGCATAAACATGACACCATATAAGGCTGTATATGGTAGGTGATGCATGCCAGCCCTTTGATGATGTGAAGCTGGTAAGTATCAACTTTTGGGTTCTGAGTTAGTTGAACAAACTACTGAGTAGATCATACTGATTCAACAATAGTTGAAAGCATCTCAAGATAGGAAAAAGTCATATGATAATAACCATAATAATCCACTAGAGTTCCAAGCTAGAGTTACCACCAGAGTTGCACAATTTGCACACTAGTTTCTATATTTCCATGTTGAGGAAGTGTCGTCTAATACAAAATAGATGATACAACATGTGGAGGTTGAGTAGGATGAGGATGTTTCTCATGTGGAGGGTCATGTGTTGATGCTAGATATGCATGTACAGAAGCTGAGGAAGAAGGACATAACCTTATAGAAGGTTTTTTGGCATCACCCTGGTGTGGAGGAACCCACATGGGAGTTAGAGGATGAGATGCATAGGAAGTACCTGTACTTGTTTGCTTAGGATTTTGGGGGCAAAATCCCTATTAGGGGTTTATGGTTGTAAGACACCTGACATGGCTTTATGGTTAAACATGTTTGATTAACGGAATTGGGTGCTTAATTCCTTAATCAAGCCTTGATTTATGTTTTGAGATCAATTCTTAAAGCTATGTTTTAAATTTGGTCAAGTTTGGACTTTGGTTGCTTAAGTTTTTGAATTTGTGTTTATATGGACCTTCGTGAAATTTTCCCACCTGTAGGATTCTATCTGTAATTATCACTCATGAATGTTGGGCTTCATTAATGTTCATAACATGTTTGATATAGACGCTCCTTTGGATACCTAGGTGTACCATCGAATGTTTTATTTGCTCTTTCCATGTTGGGTTGAGAACTTAGGGTTTCTCACCTAATGTGAAAATTGATGGTTCTCTAAGTATGTTAAGGATCTGATGGTATCACCTAGTAGGTGAAGGATTTGATGGTCCTTCTTTGTAGAATAGGATCCTATGGTTTTCCCTTGAGGTCCCTAATCTGATGGATATCCTAGTTGAAGTATACAAACCAATGAAAGAGCAAGGTTTGCAAAATGGATAAGAATCTGATGGGTTTTCTGATGAAACATATGCAATATATGATGGGTTATCTGATAGTACATATTTATGATTTTACTAAGACATGAACTAGTGGATAACCTTGGTAAAGATCCTATGGAAGTTCTTACATGCATGGATACGATGGATTTTTAGTTTTGAAACATGGCAAGGTAATTTTTCAACCTTTTAACCACCATTCTCTCTCTTCTTGGATATATATACCCTCTACCTCTCTCCTAAATGAACCATTTTCATCCCTTAACTTGTTATTTCTTCTAAAGAGACCCTAGACCATCATTTTGTGAAGGATAAGCTCTTGGAGGTTGAAGCTTGGATGGATCCTAGATTCATGTTGCTCTAGGTTTTAGATCAAGATTCTCTAAGGATTTTTGAAGGTCCCTAACCTAGTTTATTGCACTAACCAAGTAATATATTATTCTCTACCCTAGTTTTCTTTTTGTTCTCTTCCTTCTCTCTTCATCCATGGGTGGAACCCTAGAGTTGTTAGTGGAAACTCGGGCATGTGGTTGAAGAATACCTTTTCTTCTCTCTTTTTCCCTAGATCTACCTTGTTCTTGAAGAAAGGATCTACCTTGGATCTTAGGGAGTGCAAAGCTAGCATTTTTCTAAAGTCATCTTTTTGTTTGGATGTTTACCTTCATCTTAAGGTGAATTATATAACTTCCATCCCATTTCTTGATTGCTTTCAACTATTTTCATATAGATCTTGCCCTAAAACTTGGTACTATGGAAATAAATGATCTTGTGTGTACTACTTTACATACATGCATGATAGTTGTCTATTGATAAACTACCCTTAGATCATAAAAAGTTACCTCTTGTATGGAGATGAACTACCTTGGTTTTTAAAGGTATGAAATGTTGGTTTTTACTTGGTGTAAATAACCGATTTCTCCCTTAGTATAGAAATCGATGGTATTACTTAGTACTGAGATTGATGGTCATTCTTAGTCTCTAAAATGATGGTTTTACTTGTCCTTGGAATAATGATTTTTTTCTTCAAAAGTACGAGATGATGGTGTTATCTAGGGTGGCAAACTTTTACATTACTTAGTAAATGAATGAATGAATATGTGATGCCAATCGTCACATAAAGCAAGATTACTCAAAAACAAAGTGCAAAACTAACACTAATAAACCAAATTACCAGAAAACACAATGAATTAAAACCAATCACATCACAACATCTCAAACTGAAACATATCATATCAAAGTCCATAAACATTGTCACTTGTATTACATAACATGTGATAAAATGCATACATCATTATTTAGTGGCCATCATGCCACAAACTTATTACATATAACAACCTATTCACATATACAAGCCATCTCTGTACAACCATGTCCTATTGCCAAAACCTAATATCGACATACAAAGTCTACAAAACACCCCTAAGGACCCGAGAGTACATGGACGACACATAGGACTCCACTACAAAACACTAACAATATATCGAACCTTCAACAACTACCACTCCTCTTACTGCTTAGCCTTAACTACACGATCTCTACCACATCATCCCCGACCACATAAAAGATGTGGAAACCCATAGAGTGAGACCAACATCCCAGTGAGAGATATAACTCTCTGCTAACATCTATTATAAGCACAGATAGATGAAAGCAGCAAGATAGAACATATTACCAGATGAGCATATTCATCTAAATAATATGAGTAAAGGAGTTACCATTGTTTAAGAAATTTTGGCATCTACAACTAAGTAGTAGAACATCTTATACTTTAAGAAGGAATACGAAGAACATGTTTAATATTTGATTTCTCTTACTACATTATAATTCAAGAAATATGTACAAGAACAAGGGATGGGGTTAACCAATGTGATTCATATTTTTGACCCTAAGAAAATATACTACGATACTGTATTACATATTTTATTTGCCCTGAGGATTCAAGTCGTACCACTAAAATCCAAATGACCACTACTAAGTGGAAATCAGTACCATACAAGATCAATGGAAGATCCAGAATCCATGATCTTCTCCTACACTACCCAGTCAGTTCAAGTTTGCACCATTAGTGACATATAGTCAAACTACAAAACAACAACTTATAGTCAAAGCTATAGTCCTGTAGACAACAACTCATAGTTCAAGATATGGTCTTATAAACACATAGCCCGTTTTGGTACAAGTCACACTGCTAGAAACAGGGGTATATGACCCAAACACCAAGGTACAATCACAAACGTCCTCTATCACATCATATCACATTACATCATCACTGAGACCTGATTGCAGTCATTCTCAAACACTTGGGGTCAAGATGTCAAGGACACATAGTCACTTGCAAATCACATACTCAATTGTATGCACTCTAGGTTTTCCTGTGGGGGTACCTATTTCACCATCCAACAAAGTTGTGACTATGGAATGGATCTATGGAAAATGACACCTATGTGATTAGGGTTTCACTTGATTAGTGAAGCCAATTGAGTGTCTTTTAGCATCAATCAAGTTACAATGTACAAACCCTAAACAAACTCTACAAAGATAAGGGTGTGTTACAATTCCATAAGATATAAAACGTATGAGGTATACACCTGGCACATCATCACTTGATATCACTGCCATTCAAGGCCACCAACATTATCACATCACCGATAGTAATCCCTCATTTTATTACCATATGATATCACCTCACACTAGGCATTGAGCCTCTTCCAAGTCATAAAACCCAATTTGCATCATCATTTATCTCATCATGCCTCATAAGGCTCATACACATCACTTTGTGTCACATCAATCACACCATATCACTCACTAGATATGTTATTCATTCCACCTGCAAGGCCAGGGTTACACAAGTAGGAGAGAGAAATCATAATCACAAGCTATTCATTTAAGTAAGCTTAACAAGTACAACATACACTTGAGAATTAGGGTTAGGGTTTATCATATAGCCGATTAGGGTTTCAATGTAATAATCACCATTAAACCCTAGATACATCATATCCCGTTATCTTGGAACACATTTAGGTTTAACATTACTATCTTTAAACATGTAAACAATATCATGTAAACAATATCATGTAAACAACAACATGCATCGACCACTAGGATAATTCCATGTAATATACACCACCCATACATGTCTAGTGACCACCATGGGTGACACCTTGTAGCAACCCACTAGGTGAGCACTCTTGTTACGACTGAAGCTCATCAACATCATGTGTAGCGATCCGCTACACACCACCATATATGCCTTGACCAAAATCGAACCAAGTCTTAGTTGTGATCGGAACAAACACAAGGTGTAGCGACCTTCAAACAAGATCATGAGTATCAACTGCAAGAAGTCACTAATACGAACAAGTAAAGGATGTCATGCATCGTGACCAAACATAACACAAGGTGTAGTGACCAAGGGTGAAGAGGGTTACCCATGTAGTGCCTGCAACACCTCACCCATCATGCATGAAAATGATAACTCGAACCAGAACTCATCAACTGCAATAAGGATCAGGAAAAAGCACATCAATCGCAACAAGGCCAAACCAACAATTTACAATGTCCAAAAGCATATGAGTGAGTGTAGAGACTATCAAGGTCAAACTACTCAACCAAACATAACCATTCTCAAAATAGAGATAGATAATGATCAAAACAGATTGTAAACATCAAGGATACTAAGCACTATCAAGGAGGGAAAACTCCATACAAGATGGACATCAAAACCCTACAACTAAATGTCACCAGCACATAAGGGAAATCATTATAGGAGGAAGACCAAATGTCAAACTCATGTAATTAGAAATCAAAACCTCCAACATAAATTAACATGATGATAACACCCAAAGATCATATGCATGTAAGAATCATCAGTTCCACCATCTCTTACAAATCGGGTGCATGCAAATTAGGGTTTAGGAAAGAGAGTAATCCATGAGGAGAACACTACAAAATCATAAACCCTAGATCATGATAACATCATCTAGCATCTTTAATTCACATTTTAGAGATTATAACAACAACATGAAAACATGATTAGGGTGCAATAATAGAAGATCGGAAAGTTATGTAACTTGCTTTATGAAGAAGATCAAGCTCCAAGACTACGATCTCTAAGAAAGAAGAGGAACTCCAACGTGGATCAACTCCACAGACACAAGGTCACCTCAAAAGAGAAGAACAAAGCAAGGTTAAAGGATATCTCAAGGTGAAGAAAAATCAACCCTAGGAAAAACAAGAGAGAAGAAAAAAGAGATATTATTCTCACATAGGTACCACAATGGTCAATCCATAGTCTCTAACCTTAGTGAAGAGAAGATCCTCAAAGAATAGACACCATGGTTGCACCATAGTCTCCCGGCCTAGAAGGGAAGAGGGAGAGGTAGGGTTTCAAAGGAAAGCATGATCAAAGGTGTAGAACCACTTACCAAGAAGGGAGATCACCATGAATCACCACTAAGAAGATGATCAAGCTCAAGATCATCACATGAATGGATGATCGGCCACCAAAGCACCAGGATTAGCACTCTCTAGCTTCACCAATCTCCAAGGTCAGCCCCAGAAAGAAAGAGGAAGAATAGAGAGAGCTAAAAGAAATTTATTGAATGTGGAGGAGGGAACTTACATACTCAAGGTTATGAGGGAGGTATAGATATGAGATGTCAAGAGGTTAGAGAACCACAATGACACTTGTTGCACAAAGTATCGACCATGCATAGAAACATGCAAGAGAAACATTAAAACCAAAGTGATGTAGTTACCACTTGGTTCCCAAACTCAAACATGGTCAAAGCACACACTTGGTAGCGGTCGCAACATACCTTAAAACCCTAGCATCGACTGAAATAAAAGCAAATCACGAGTGTTGTGGTCGCAACACTTCAACAATTCAAAAATCCTAGTGACCAAACCAAATGTCAAAGCACCAAGGTCAAAGTAAACCAACCAAACATGGTGTAGCAGTAAAATCACATCCAAAACACATCATCAAGGTAGCAACACTGGTCGCTACATTCAAGAACACACATGGTCAACATCACCAACCATGCAACTCAAGTAAACCCTAAATGATTACACATGATGCCATTTCATCATCCATGGTCTAACATGGCACCCCATAGCATCACCTTCTCTATCATGATGATAGGGCACAATAAGCAAAACTTACATGTAAAAATTGCAAGATTAACCCTCATAATCAATAAGTTGCAACTTGGTCCAAAACAAGCATAACTAGCTCAAACATCAGCCAAATAGGACCAAACTGAAAACATAAACTTTTCACATGTTATTAAGGCATCTCAAGAGATTAGATTAAGGTTCAAGCACCTTATTAAGCAAAGAAACACAGTCAATCACTAAGCTAGATCAGAGGCCTTATAGAATATGTAAGTCAATGACCCAATGGTTTTGATTTTGGTTATGTACCTTGATGATATGATAATTTTGATTTTCATTGAGTATATTGATGATCTGATGGTCTTGGTTTTGGTTAAGTACTCTAATAATCTGATGGTGACCAAGCACTCTCATGATCCTATGGATTTGCTTTTGACTAAGTATCCTTATGATCTGATGGTCTTGCTCTTGGATAAATATACTAATAATCCGATGGCTTTAGCTATGGACATCAATGAATTGATGGCTTTATTTGATGAAAAAAATGATGTTTTATATAGCACATACTATGATGGTCTTTTTGTCCTTGAACCAATGGATTCCTTTTGCTAAATACATAGATGAATTGATAGTTATGTTTAGGCTAAGTTCACTATTGAATCTATGGTTAAGTTTTTGGCTAAGTAATGTTAATAATTTGATGGTATTTTTTTTGATTGAGTTCATCAATTTTCCAATGGTTATCCTTTTGACTAAGTGCATTGACAAATAGATAGGGATTCTAGGTATAAGAATTTATGTTTTTGACTAAGTATATGAATGAACCGATGGTATTGTTATATGTGTTAAAAATGGATGCGTTATCAATGATTGCAAAAGAAAGGATGGTTTACTTATGTATGCCAATGAAATATGGTTTGTCCACATGTTTGACTAAGTGTGATAATGAACTGATGATTTATCAATGAATGTTGATTTGTGATACAAATCCAATCTACATTGTTTAATAATTCTTGTAATGGTTGAGTGGTGATGGTTTAATACCTTTATCTTCCACTTATATTTAAATGATGAGCAGACACAAAACATATTAGAACAAGTAACTCTATTATGTTATTCTTAGGATTGCCATAACTATTCTTATGATTGAAGAACCCTAATCCTGAGTTTGAAGGCAATAAGTGTGTTGGTGACATGTTAAACCCTCTTTAGGGTATTAAATTATAATTATGTACTTGACGAAGTAATTTTGTAATTTCCTGAATGGATTTTGGGCATGTTTTGAGCCCTGATGGAAATATAGCCTCTTGATGGATGGCTTTGGATTAGTTCCCAATGATATTGTGATAAGGGATATGCTTATGCATTTTATATCTTCTGGAGTTGTTATGTACCCATGATTCTTATAGAAATAATATAGTGGTTTGTATGCCACTTGGTTAATATAGCCTGAATTCACCCAATTGACTCAATTAATCAAGTGAAACCCTAATCATGTAGTACCCTGTGCCGTAGAACTATTCCGGTGTCAGGACTTGCTGGATAGTGAAATTAGTATTCCAGAAAGGAAATGTAGTCGTATACTGTTGAGTATATGTGAGTGCAGGGAGGATATATCCTTTTCATCCTGATCCCAAAGTTATGGAGAACGATCAAAGCCGTGTCTCATATGAGTGAATATATATACATATATATAATGTGATTGAGGATGGATGTGGTCATACCTCAGATGATAGGATTTAATACCCTGGTTTTTGGTGTCGTGGCCTGTGTATTAATGGCAAACTAGGCTGATTGTAGTTTGATTGACATGTCCCTAAAGCGGACTCGTACTGACCAAGGGTAAGAGATCTTAGGATTCCATCTCTCTTAGTTCTTGTACGAAGTTGATTGTGACTTCACAGTGGTCAACTAGAAGTTTGAGTGGTATGCGTCAAACTCCTCAGGGCTTAATAAAAGATGTAATTCAACGGTGTAGAATACTTGTTAAGGTTATTCAACAATTCACATTGGATAATAACACTTGCTTTATTTATCTTAATATTTAGACGACACATAATGTGGTAAAAGAAATCATCTGTGCTTATGGTGATAGCTATGTCTAATATTTCACTAATTATGTTAATATTTCAATCTTGAATTAAGACTTTGATAGCAACTATTCTTAATGAAGCTTTTATATGTGTCATTTCAATTATGTAATATTATCTGCTACATCTTTTAAATTATGTAATTTATTGTAAGAAATAAACATTATTGAAAGTTATATCTCTTGCTGGGACATGGATATCACCTCGTGGGTCACCACATCCTTTTAGGCGATCTTCAGCAACACCATCATACCCGTGGCAGTGAGGAGGAGCTATTTTGGAGAACCATATAAGCAGGTTGATTAGTTGTCTAGTGTGTCCTAGAGTCTTCCTTGTACTCTCAGGTCCAAATGAGAAAGTTTTTTAGATGATGTTTCATCGACTCAATTTTTTGACAACATTATGATGTTTGTACATGATGTATATGTGGATAACACCCTCTGTATACAAGTTGTGGCTGAAGCCACATTATACTTGTAAAGATACGTGGTATGGTATATGAATTTATGCAAGACAATTGACCTATATGTAATTATTTTTGGACATGTTGAAGAGGTTTATTTTGGTTTTCATAATGTCCCTTTTTGTTTATGTGAGTAATTAGTGATTTATTGTGTTTTTGTTTTAAGTAATCTCACACATCGAATGTCAAAAAATGATTGAAGAGTGCTGAAAATATGAAAGTCTGGCTGATGCGTCCACAACATTGTCCCTAAAAATGAAAAATCTTAGAAGAATTATCAAGGATTGGTCAAATATGAGGTTTGGAGGGTTGAAAAAAAAGATTTGGGACCTGGAAGAAGTCATCCACCAGTTACTGATAGCCTTTGATGAGAACTCGATTGTGTCAAACAACCAAAACTTGAGGACAATGGAAATGGAGATGAAAGAGTTATTAGACATTAAAGAAGAGATATGGAAGGAAAAGGTTAGGATAAGCTGGTTGAATGATGGGGATAGAAACACTAGATTTTGCCACACCCTGGTCAAAGGGAAACACAAAAGGAAGTTAGTTTAAACTTTTTTTGTACAACAATGGAATTTGCATTGAAGACCCAAAAATGATGGCACGTGAGGCTGCACAATGATTGTAACTTTGTTGCTTAGAGAAACCATAACAAGGAAATGGTGGATGATTATTTCTTACAGGAACTTTTAGAAGTTTTGAATACTAAAGACAACATGTTGATTATGGCAGAGCCAAATGAAGAGGAGACCCTTATAACACTAAAATAGATAGATTCAAGATCCATGCCAGGTCCTGATGGATTCTCCATAGCATTCTTTATATCAACTTGGGATGTGGTTAAGAAGAATCTTTTGGTGGTTTTAAAAGATCTCTTCAGAGGGAAACCCATGAACATAAGCATAATGTGCAGTACTCTAGTGCTTATCCCAAAAAAAAAACTAACCGTTTAATCTTGATCAAGACTTTAGGCTAATTTCTATGGAGAATGTGATAGCTAGACTCATGGATAAAATGATAAATAATTGGCTTGCTCATCTACTACCCAAGATGATCAAATTGGAACAAGGTGCCTTCATGCGTGGGAGATATATCACAAGCCACATAAAACTTGCTAGAGATTTGATGCATGACATAGACATGAAAGATGATGGTTCAAATTTGACGATAAAAGTGGATATGACACAAGCATATGATATGGTCAATTGGGATTTCATGATGAAAGTGATGGGGATGATGGGATTAATCTTGGAGGATATGATCAGATTAATGATGACATTCTTTACTAAAGTTTGGATTACTTTTAGTTTAAATGATGTGAATGAAAGATTCTTTACTATGAAAAGGGGTCTCAAACAAGGAAACCTAATTTCCCCTTCTTTTTTATATTGTTTCATGAATGTTTGGTGATGAAATTCAGAAGTGAGACTGAAAGAGGAGAATTGACAAAATTTCACACTTATGGACATGAGAAGGCTCCATCCATGCTATTTTTTGCACATAAAAGCACATCACTTTGAAGATCTAATAGACAAGATACAATGGAAGACTGCAGGCTGGAAATGTAAATTATTAACCTTTTCAGGCAGAGTAATTCTCCTTAAACATGTACTTTCATCTATACCTATGTACCTTCTTGCGACAAGGCCTATTACTCAAAATATTATAGCAAGATGGGAGAAGATGTTTGCACAATTTCTTTAGAAAGTAGGTGATGGAACAAAGAAAAGAGCAAGGGTAGAGTGGATGAAGTTCATGCAGGCTTACTATGATGATGGTTTGAAGATAACAAGTTTGAAAATAATCAATGATGCTTTTGTGGTGAAGGCATATTGGGACATTCATGATGGTAGTTCTATATCAATAGATTTTCGCAACTCCAAGCAAAGAAGACATATATACAGGGAAGACGATGACCACCCCTAGAAAAATGGATTAGGGAGTAATCCATCAGCTATGTGGAAAAGGATGTGGAAGATGTTCCCGAATATTATTCCATACATGAGGTATCACATAAGAGAAGGTCAAGTTTCTATCTGGTATGAGAAATGGTGCAATGAACCATTATACAAATACACAAGAAGATTCAATGATGTGAACCAACATATTTTTTGTTGTAGGAAGGTGAGGGATGTGAGTGGATCATGATAGGTGCCTTGTTAACAAATGAGGGATTACATATGTGTGAGAACCCATTACACTAAACAAGATTACTCAAAACATAAAACACAATCAATCACTAATTAATCACATACCCAAAAATATACGTAAATTAAAACCAATTTCAGCGTCAACACCCGCTCATAAACATTTGCATAAGATCCCAAAATCTTTCTTATATCCATACTATGCCAAAAATTTGATACAAATTGATCTATCGCCTTAGCCACAACATATATACACATAAAAACAATATTCATTTATGTCACACAAACAAGCATTAACATGCTAACAAAATCCCGATTCATTTGAAACACCATATACAATCTTTTCCTGCCCGGACCTGAGAGTACATGGACGACTCTAGGACACAGTAGACGTCTAATCAACTTTCTCAAAGATTCATTACTATAGTTCCTCTTTGCTGCCACATGATTGTTTTCATCACTTCCAATTACCTAAAAAAATGTGGCAAACCACAAAGGTGAGACCCAGTCCCAGCAAGAGATATAACCTCCAACAACATTTATTGATTACAACATTTTTAAGTAATTAAACAATTAGGCAAATTAATCAGATATAACAAATAAGCTCAACAACATTGATGATTATCAAAATACACAAGGGAGAAGATAATAACTATCATCATTAGCCAAACTATCATCCTTTATCTTGTTGATAACCTAAGCAATTCAGTAGCATATGCATATCTAGCATCATGAGTAAGTCTAGTAACATAGCATCTCTATCATTATGAATAAGTCTAGCCACATGAGCATAGATAAAAACATTAACATGTCTAATAGGTTGAACATATCAACATCATAAAAAGAGATAACGCCATAAGCACAACTATCTGGATAAGCATGATCAACAATATATGCATCTCTAGTTACAAAGGCATGGCTAGCATGCTAAACATAACTAACAACATGAGATAGCTAGCATCATGATTATAATCAGCAGTAGTAGTATAGTTATCAACATAATCATGGCCACTGTATGTACACATCTACAAAATTAAGCATATCCACAACTTAAGTATATCTACTATCTCTTAATTGCACTAAGCATCATCTTTATGTAAAGAGAATAAACAAGGGTTATCATCCAATGTGAAGTGTCATGTATAACCCTAAACAGATATGCTATACGACTGTATTACATCTTTTATTATGCCCTGAGGAATTTGAGGATACCACTCAAAATCCAACTGACCACTGCTAAGTCAAAATCAGTTCCATATAAGATCTAAGAAGAGCCGAACTCCTAAGATCTTCTCCGCCCCTGGTGAGTACGGGTCTGCCACAACGACACATAAGGTCAAGCTGCTAATAGCCCAGTCTGTCCTTGGTAAAGGTAACGACACTAGTAAAAGGAGGTGGGTATGCATACCCTACCATCCGAAGTACAACCACAGTTGTCCTCCAATCTTGTCACATATATAATCACCGAGACACGACCGCAGCCATTCTCAATCACATTAGATGTATGAAGCATGACCATAGACAACCTCCACAATCTGCATTGTGGATGACAAGGATATATCCTCAACTTGCCACCCCCACATACTCAACAGTATGCGCTCTGAGTTTCCCTTAGGAGTACTCATTTCACCATCTGGGAAATTCTGACACTCAGATGGATCTATGGCACATGGCGCTACATGATTAGAGTTTCACTTGATTAGTTATGCCAATTGGGTGAATTAAGGATGCATCAAACAAGTGGACATACAAACCCTAATTCACTTCTAGCAAGCATATAAATATCACAATTTTGAAAAGATATAAAATGTGTGAAACATAATTTCTCATCTCATCATCACATGGTACTATTCACTTTCCATTCATGAGACCACAGTAGTCATCATACTATCACAAGATAATAATCTTTTTCACAATATCACATGGTATCAAACCTTATCAACATAAGAGGATTACACCTCATTCAGGGCTCAACCATGCCCAAAAGTCATTAAGACCATCATACTATCACATGATATAAATCCTTTTCGCAATATCACAGTGTTACAACCCCAATTTTTGGGTTCATTTGGTGAGAAATGTAATTTCTCATATTAAGGATATTTGAACGAATAATGATATAATGTATTTGGAATAAATGGATTTTGTTTACAATAGCCTTGATGTTTGTGTTGTGGGCTTTATTGGCTATTGGGCCCAAATAACAAGAAAATTCAATTAGTGAATGAATAATTGAATATTTGAGAAAAGAAAAATGTGGAAACCTTTAGAAGGCACATCCAAAAAGGATTTCGTGCCTCTTGGGTTCCTTGGGTTCTGAGGAGTCCAAAATGCATAGAGAATGCAATAAGAAAAGAAAGGATCAATTAAATATTTCTTTGTGAAGAAAGAAATTGAAAATAATGGTAAAATGTGGAAAACAAGTGAAAAGAGGTATAATTGAATTATCCTTGGTGGAATTTCGTATCCCAAGGATTCCTAATGATAAAAGGAATACCAATGAGGAAAATAAAAGAGAAATAAAGAGAAATCCTCAAAACGAGATATTTTAACAAGAAATAAACATGATAATGCAAAATAATGCATATAGATGCATCTAGAAGGGTAATAAGTATCTTTGAAAAGGAATTTCGAAATCATAGAGTTTCTTGGGATCCAAGGAGTCCCAATAAAGAAAGAGGAAAGAGAAAATACCAATAAAGTCAAATAAGAAGATAATATGATGCATAATGAATGATTATGAGGTATTGTTAAAAAGAAGTATTGTTTCAACAAAAGGAAATATAATTTCGTGGTTAATGGATTAACATGCAAGAACAATGATAATAAGAGAAAGGATTTTCGTTTTTCCAATTATCCATGAAATAAAGCTTAATAAAAGGTTAATGAGGAGAGAGAAGAATACTTATCCTAGAAGGAATATGAATCTTTTTTGAAAGGGACTCTTTGAGTCGTGTATAAGCCTACCTAGGGCTTCGTTTCTCACCCCTATATAAGGGGTAGAGCCTTGGTTCTAAGGGAAGGAGAATCCCATGTTTCTCTAACCTCTTCTCCTTCTTCTTCCATGATAACCCTAACCAAATGAGCACATGGCAGTTTTGGGGACTTTAGCGACTGTGGCACGATCTTGGTGGAGGCACGAAGCTGCTCCTAGGATCAAGGGTGGTTTTCCACCTTTCCCTGGCCGCCACCGTCACACAGCAACCTGCAGCACAGCTGCCAGGCTGGCCGCAGATGACAGGCTCGATCAACATAGGCCAGCCGCCCTGGCTGCATGAAAGGGGCACCATCAGGTGCGTGGGAGCATGGCGGAGGGAGGCGGAGGCTGGAGGACCATCGTCGGTACCCTGGAGACCAAGGATGGAGGAGGAAAGCTCCCCGAGTCACTACAGGCGGCGACCTAGGGTTGCTCGTGAGGTAGGAGAAGCACGGGCGGTTTTGACGAATATACCCTCTACGAGATACAACATCAATCGACTTAAGGGAGGGAATAACAGACTTTTCGAAATGTTTTCCATCGCGTGAGCTTTGCATGGAAACAACCACGTGGCGCTCTCTGATTGGCCAGTTAAGTGAAACTTTGCTAAATTCATAATTAAATATCGGTAACTCCGATTAGGACAAGTAATATATGAATTTTGATCAGGAGAACGAGGGGAATCCAATAAAAATGATATTAAAGATGGATTCCGTTCCTAATTACAAAAGTACTATAAGTGCATTAAAGTTAAGTTAAAAACCCTATTTGTGATTAAAGGTTAAATCTAGTATGCTTAATGGGTTAATTGAAGTATTAATAACCTATTGAATGATAATGATAGATTCGAACCTGATCTAAATGTAAAATTGCATGATTTAGGGTTTTTACCCCATATGAGAATGATTAAGTATTTAGAAATCCTAATTTAGCATCAAAGAGGATAAGATCATATTTAATTTGAAAAATGTGAAAATATGTTCCTAGTTATGGATAAAAACCCTAAAAGTAGTAATTAGGGTTTTCTCATGAATAAAAGGTAGAATTGTGGAAAATTGAGTTCCTATGTGATTAAACTATAATGAACTTTGAATTAATGATAAATGCATATAATGATCTTGTCATGGATTAAAATGATAAAAACAGTAGATTTAATATAAAAGAAGCTTAATGAGAGTAATTGATGGTTAATGGTACTCTTAATCTGAGAATAGGGTTATATGTGGATAAGATAACCTTAACATTGAAGAAAAGAGGAGATAATAAGGGTTTATAAGTAATGGTATAAAATTAGGGTTTGAAATAGTAAAATATGAAGGGAAACCCTAATTGCAATGGAAACCCTAAAAGTGAATTAGAAACTCTAGGAGGCGAGCTAGGTTTAATAGATCTTGATGACATGAGTAATAAAAAGGGAATTACATGATTATTTCAGGATCTTGTTGAAAATGCTTTCTTGCTTGGATTCTTATTTGCATGGATATTTCTGTTCAAATCATCAGATCAGGTATGTGGTTACGCTTATGATTATCCCGACTAGTTTTCTGAGGATTTTATCGACGTTTCCCTCATGGCTTGAAATAACTGTTGGATGATTGTATTTCATGCAACTATAGAGTGACTATGACTATCACTATGAATATACATATATAACTGGCTAGATCTGGGTCCATCTCTGTGGCTTGTAAAGGCTAAAAAGGGGTAGCCTAGAGTAAGGTCTAGGTTATCGTGGGTTAGAAATTGGGCTACCAAGTGTAGTGACATGAGACCCATTAGCATGCCACGAGTTAAGGAGTGGGCTACTTATGAGTAGTGCTATGTGACTCAACCCTAGAAACTGGTTCACCTATAGGTGGGACCATGAGGGGTTTAATGGGGATGTACCATAAGGAAGGTAGTATCCGGGTTCACTGCAGGGATATCACAGATGATAGGGTACTCATGGATCGCAAAGCTATATTTAAAACGTAATATTGGTTGTTAAATGGTTAATTGAATGATTACGTTGTTATCATAGTTGCACATTTATTATTTCCCCCACATACCAGCTTCGGATGACCGACATTTTGTTTGTCGGTGTTTTAGGTACAAGCCAAAAGGACAAACAGTAAATCGTCATATTGTGAAATACATGAAGTAAAATACAAGGAGGATTAGTTAGAGTAGAATCCATAAGTGGATAGAATTTTAGAGATCCAAGTTTTCAAAAAGGTATGCAAAAGTTTATTTTCTTACAACTTTTGAGTTAGTCTGTTAAAATTTAATAATTGTTCTTGGTTAAGTGCCGAACCTTTAATCCGGAAATTATGGATGAGGCTTCTACTTCTCGGTCTCCCTTAATTGGGGGTTACCGGAAGGTGGGGTTGTAACATTTGGTATCAGAGCATAGGTTCCTCACTTAACCATTAATAATTATTAAATTTTACATACTCCATAGAACCCAAGGGGGTTATTAGAGGATTATCTGAAAGACGGAGGTGTCTAGAAAAGGATTACGACTGGGGGCTGGCAATATTTTCCTCCACACTGCTAGTTGGAATACGAGGACTCCCGGATCTGTGTGACTGCTTGGCCAAAGTCTTAGGGTATGAATTGAAATAAGATACCTTTAGGACTTTCTCATCTTATTCATCTCTTCTCATCACAAAATTCTATTAAGGACCTTAAGGATTATGGTTTTCTCTTCTCCTCACCCTCTTGAGGTATGGGTAAGGTTAATAAGGTCTAAGGAATCCTCCACCAAATTAATGAAAAGTATGTAAATAAGATGTCATGGACATAAGCTTAATAGATTAAGCGCAAACTAAAGAATAGATACATGCTTAGGTCGTATGACATAAGTTGTCATGTCCTCAGAAGAGACATGAGGCTAGACCTTCTTGTCAGGAGGATAAGTTAGTCTTGGAGATAGAGATCTCCATTGCAAGTAGAGACCCGACACACCCTCTGAGGATGATGCTAACCCTAACCCTAAATGAAGGTTAGAGAGAGATGAGTTAGACCAGGTGTTTGAAAGGACATGCCTTTGGGATGCCATATGATCCATGGGTGACCTAGCATCTTTGGCAACCCAACCCTGAGAAGGGTCATCCATGTTAGGGTAAAGGATAGCTCCTTAGATGATTATGTTAGTGAAGGACCTTAGAAACCCTATGGGCTTATGTGAGTAGGGCATAGCATGCACCCAGGGTACGTTAGTAGTGTGAGCAAAGGGTTGAAACCCTGACCAGGAGAGTATGAAGGATGGCTTATGAAATAAGTATAAAGAACTATGGATAACCTTGAGCGAACATAAGTGGAACATAGGCTTCATCCAGGTAGGGGCATGCTTTTGAGGTTGACCCTTCACGAAGATAGGACCTCTAATGGTGAGGTTGGTTGTAGGGTTAGCTCTAGAAAGAGAGAGCAGGAACCAAGCAAGAAGGTTGGAATCCTAAACTCTGAGATATGTAGGGAGTTGAGGATGATGCAACCTAAGTGGATGATAGTGGTCGCCACATGCTTGATCCCTAGAGGTTGCTGATGTCTTGGTTTCCATGAGAGGAACCAAACCTTAGAGAGAGGATGAGTCTGCTTGTACCTCTGTACCTATGATATAGATGAGAAGAAGAGTTCCTTAGACCTGGAGAGGTATAGTAACAGGTTATGAGGCCTTGTACCTTGTTGCTTGTCCTTAAGGAGGACCCAACTCTAAGTGTTGCTTGAGTTGAAGGATGACAAGAAGTGCATGTCATGCCTTTTGCATGCTTGGTTCGTGGTTAAGAGATAGAGCATGCAGTTGGACACCTACAAGTGAACCTAGGGTTCCCAGGCCTAAGAGGGGAAGTGGTGTACCTAATGCTCATGATGAGAGTTAAGTTCCTATAAAAGCAAGCATGGTACTTCTTATGTTAAGAGGAAAGGGAAACCCCTTAAGTTTAAGACGAACCCCTCCCAGCTAAGTTGATGACATGGGAAGGTATGATCTTGATCCAGTGTTGAGGAAAGAGAACAAGTATGACCTAGCATGGTTTAGTAGGTGGTCTTCTTGTGCCTTAGTAGCTACTGGGTTAAGCATGCTCATATGGATGTAAACCCTAAGGATGTTTGTGACCTTGTTGTCAAGAGTCGTAGTTTCCTTCCATTCTGGGAGAGGGACCCTTTGGTAGGGTGTATACCAATTTAGTGGGTGTTGAGGAAACCTAAAAAGGTCTCATAAGATCTTGAGAAGCTAAGTGAAAAGTACATGGTACGAGAATGAACCTGTAGACCCATAGATATCCATCTCTAAGTGCATGAGGATGTGTTACCATGGAGGTAACTAGTAAGGGGCCTGACCAAGATAGGCACGTCACCATGACCCCTATGAAAGGATGAAAGTCAGCCTTTGAATGTAGAAATGGAGATGATGAAGGCTTGGGTAAGGTTATAAGTTGGACATGTACTATAATAGAATCCTCAGTCTATCCTAGGGTCAGGTAGGTATAAGACCGATGGAAGTAGGAGTTACCTACTTCCCTAAGTTGCACATGACCATAGGGTTGGGAGGTAACAACTATCATTCTCTGAGGGCCATGGGTTAGGAGATTGATCACCTTCATGAACTCATGGGACCCAAAGGGCAGATGAGTAGGGCACTCTCTTAATGCATGAGGGAAGAGGGATGACCCCAAAAGTGCCGACACCCTATAGACCTAGAGGAGATGACCAAGGGATGTGTGTAAACCTCAGTAGGTTCAAGACTAGTTTTCCATGGAAGTAACTTTGATATCAAAATGATTGTGATGTAGAGACATAAGTTGCACGTTTCAACTTAGGTTTGAAGGTGTACTGGAAAAGTGGGATGTATTATCTCTACTCGTGGAACAGGAAGAACTTTGTATTTGGACGTCTGCCAAATGCTTATTTCCTCTTGTTATGGGAGTGAGAGACAGGACAATACGCATGCCATACACTAATGATAAAAGATGATGTGAGTTGGAACGTTGCTACGAGGTATGAGGACAGAGAAGATAACATACCCTGGTAAAGTGAATGATACATGGATGGTTTACAAACACTAAGAGGAATGAGGTATCCACCTTATGAGGATGTTTGTATCATGAGATATGAGTCATATAAGGTTGAGGTTGATCCCCCAGAAGATGAGCTCAAAGTGTTCTTAATGGAGATAGACTTAGAGTTCGAGCTTGAGCTGATAAGTGAAATACAAGGAAGTGTATGTCTTCAATGTTACCTAATACCTAAGGACGTGAAGTAGTAATGGATGCTTTGGTTGAGATATAGCTGCCTAGTTTTGCTAGAAGAGGTTGTTTGGCTAACCCTAAGCTTGGAAAAGAAGATATGTTTGGCTAACACCAATGTAATGAGATCAGTTAATGGTTGTTTGGTTAGCCAGTCTAATCCTTGATGCAATGAAAGGATGGTTGTAGAACCTCAGATGCACTTCTTTGGAAAGGAAGGTATTGAAACCCTGATTAGAGTGGTTTAGGGTTTCTGAGGTATCGATCTTGAGGAATTATGACATACATGAGATTATGATTTTAAGATCACCCTATACCGTACCACTAAGATAATAAGTGACAGTAGGACTTTGGATGCCTAAGATGAAGTTGCTTGTGGCATGTGGCCATGCAAGCCAGGAGGTAAAGGATGAACCCCAGTAACCCAGTGTATTGATATAGAGGACAAAAGAGTCCCTGAGAGGGAATGTGAGTTCATCACTATGGATGTTGTGATAAGTCTTCCCTAGACCAAGGAATGTTAAGATGCAATATGGGTTATGGTGGATCGCCTTACCTAGATGACATGAGAAAGAAAGAATTCTGTCAAGAGACAGATTTGGTTGAACTACTCATGAGAGAGATGGTTCAATTACACCATGAAGCGAGTTCAAAGGTTCTTGTGTTTGACCTAAATGTTCCCTCCCAAAAGGTGGAAGTAGGTACATGAAGAACTCGTTTTGAGTATAGTTTATCACCCCTAACTAATGGTTAGTATGATCCAGACTAAAGGGTCTGATGAGAGCATGTGTGCTCATTTAGGGTGACAACTAGAGATAGTTCTTGTCCCATGAAAGATGTGAAGATAACCACCATAGCCAGTATCAGGATTTAAAGAAGCTCTGTAAGGGAGGTTGTACCAGTTACCACTTTCGTAAGGTGATGTTGGTGAAAAGACCACGTGATGGTTAGAAAATGACCACAATGCGTGTAGATGAAGTCTCTTTAATCGTGCAATGGCTGAAAGGAGCCTAGAGATGACAAAAGTTGTGAGCAGATGCAAAGTAGATTGACATGCAGTTCACTGTGGGAGAATATGTGACATAAAAATCTGACCCCTCTAAGTTATAGCTAAGGGAGCTGAGTCCCCGATGCATGTGTTCTTTTGACATGGTTTGGTGGAGAAGGTTAATTTTGATCTTACCCCTCATGATAAAGTAATGAGTTCCATGTGTCCAATTTAGAACACTATGTGAGGTACCCCGACCATGTGCTGAGAAATGAACCTAGTGAGCCCAAGGGAGGTTAAAATGGCCTGAGTCACCTGTGCAGTTATAGACGCCATGATGAAAGAACTCAGAGAAAGGAATATGTGATAATAAAGGTTCTTTGGAAGTGCCATGAGTACGGTAAGGCCACATAGGGGCCAATGGTGGACATGGAAAAGTCTTATCCTGAATTGTTTATTTGCTTGATAGAATTTTGAGGACAAAATTCCTATAAGAGGGGAAGGATGTTACAACCTCAATTTTTGGGTTCATTTGGTGAGAAATGTAATTTCTCATATTAAGGATATTTGAACGAATAATGATATAATGTATTTGGAATAAATGTATTTTTTCTACAATAGCCTTGATGTTTGTGTTGTGGGCTTTATTGGCTATTGGGCCCAAATAATAAGAAAATTCAATTAGTGAATGAATAATTGAATATTTGAGAAAAGAAAAATGTGGAAACCTTTAGAAGGCACATCCAAAGAGGATTTCGTGCCTCTTGGGTTCTGAGGAGTCCAAAGTTGCATAGAGAATGCAATAAGAAAAGAAAAGATCAATTAAATATTTCTTTGTGAAGAAAGAAATTGAAAATAATGGTAAAATGTGGAAAACAAGTGAAAGGAGGTATAATTGAATTATCCTTGGTGGAATTTTGTATCCCAAGGATTCCTAATGATAAAAGGAATACCAATGAGGAATATAAAAAAGAAATAAAGAGAAATCCTCAAAAAGAGATATTTTAATAAGAAATAAACATGATAATGCAAAATAATACATATAGATGCATCAAGAAGGGTAATAAGTATCTTTGAAAAGGAATTTCGAAATCATAGAGTTTCTTGGGATCCAAGGAGTCCCAATAAAGAAAGAGGAAAGAGAAAATACCAATAAAGTCAAATAAGAAGATAATATGATGCATAATGAATGATTATGAGGTATTGTTAAAAAGAAGTATTATTTCAATAAAAGGAAATATAATTTCGTGGTTAATGGATTAAAATGCAAGAACAATGATAATAAGAGAAAGGATTTTCGTTTTTCCAATTATCCATGAAATAAAGCTTAATAAAAGGTTAATGAGGAGAGAGAAGAATACTTCTCCTAGAAGGAATATGAATCCTTTTTGAAAGGGACTCTTTGAGTCGTGTATAAGCCTACCTAGGGCTTCGTTTCTCACCCCTATATAAGGGGTAGAGCCCTGGTTCTAAGGGAAGGAGAATCCTACGTTTCTCTAACCTCTTCTCCTTCTTCTTCCATGCTAACCCTAACCGAGTGAGCACATGGCGGTTTCGGAGACTTTAGCGACTGTGGCGCGATCTTGGTGGAGGCACAAAGCTGCTCCTAGGATCAAGGGTGGTTTTCCACCTTTCCCTGGCCTCCACCGTCGCACAGCAACCTGCAACACGGCTGCCAGGCCGACCACAGATGATAGGCTCGGCCAACATAGGCCAGCCGCCCTGGATGCGTGAAAGGGGCACCATCAGGTGTGTGGGAGCATGGGAGAGGGAGGCGGAGGCTGGAGGACCATCGTCAGCACCCTGGAGACCAAGGATGGAGGAGGAAAGCTCCCCCGAGTCACTGCAGGCGGCGACCTAGGGTTGCTCGCGAGGTAGGAGAAGCACGGGCAGTTTTGATTAATATACCCTCTACGAGATACATCGTCAATCGACTTAAGGGAGGACATAACAAACTTTTCGAAATGTTTTCCATCACGTGAGCTTTGCATGGAAACAACCACGTGGCACTCTCTGATTGGCCAAGTAAGTGAAACTTTTCTAAATTCGTAATTAAATATTGGTAACTCCAATTAGGATAAGTAATATATGAATTTTGATCAGGAGAATAAGAGGAATCTAATAAAAATGATATTAAAGATGGATTCCGTTCCTAATTCCAAAAGTACTATAAGTGCATTAAAGTTAAGTAAAAAATCCTATTTGCGATTAAAGGTTGAATCTAGTATGCTTAATGGGTTAATTGAAGTATTAATAACCTATTGAATGATAATGATAGATTCGAACCTGATCTAGATGTAAAATTGCATGATTTAGGGTTTTTACCCCATATGAGAATGATGAAGTATTTAGAAATCCTAATTTAGGGTCAAAGAGGATAAGATCATATTTAATTTGAAAAATGTGAAAATATGTTCCTAGTTATGGATAAAAACCCTAAAAGTAGTAATTAGGGTTTTCTCACGAATAAAAGGTAGAATTGTGGCAAATCGAGTTCCTATGTGATTAAACCATAATGAACTTTGAATTAATGATAAATGTGTATAATGATCTTGTCATGGATTAAAAGGATAAAAATAGTAGATTTAATATAAAAGAAGCTTAATGAGAGTAATTGATGGTTAATGGTACTCTTAATCTGAGAATAAGGTTATATGTGGATAAGATAACCTTAATATTGAAGAAAAGAGGAGATAATAAGGGTTTATGAGTAATGGTATAAAATTAGGGTTTGAAATAGTAAAATATGAAGGGAAACCATAATTGCAATGGAAACCCTAAAAGTGAATTAGAAACCCTAGGAGGCGAGCTAGGTTTAATAGATATTGATGACATGAGTAATAAAAAGGGAATTACATGATTATTTCAGGATCTTGTTGAAGATGCTTGCTTGCTTGGATTCTTATTTGCATGGATATTTCTGTTCAAATCATCAGATTAGGTATGTGGTTACGCTTATGATTATCCCGACTAGTTTTCCAAGGATTTTATCGACGTTTCCCTCATGGCTTGAAATAACTGTTGGATGCTTTTATTTCATGCAACTATAGAGTGACTATGACTATCACTATGAATATACATGTATATCTGGCTAGATCCAGGTCCATCTGTGTGGCTTGTAAAGGCTAAAAAGGGGTAACCTAGAGTAAGGTCTAGGTTATCATGGGTTAGAAATTGGGCTACCAAGTGTAGTGCCATGAGACCCATTAGCATGCCATGAGTTAAGGAGTGAGCTACTTACGAGTAGTACCATGTGACTCAACCATAGAAAGTGGTTCACCTATAGGTGGGACCATGAGGGGTTTAATGGGGATGTACCATAAGGAAGGTAGTATCTGGGTTCACTGTAGGGATAGCACAGAGGATATGATACTCATGGATCACAGAGCTATATTTAAAACATAATATTGGTTGTTAAATGGTTAATTGAATGATTACATTGTTATCATAGTTGCATGTTTATTGTTTCCCCCACATACCAGCTTCGGTTGACCGACATTTTGTTTGACGGCGTTTTAGGTACAAGCCAAAAGGACAAACAGTAAATCGTCATATTGTGAAATACATGAAGTAAAATACAAGGAGGATTAGTTAGGGTAGAATCCATAAGTGGATAGAAGTTTAGAGATCCAAGTTTTCAAAAAGGTATGCAAAAGTTTATTTTCTTACAACTTTTCAGTTAGTCTGTTAAAATTTAATAATTGTTCTTGGTTAAGTGCCGAACCTTTGATCCGGAAATTATGGGTGTAGCTTCTACTTCTCGGTCTCCCTTAATTGGGGGTTACCAGAAGGTGGGGTTATAACACACAAGGTATTAACCCTTATCAACACAAGAGGATTACACCTCATTCAGGGCTCAACTGTAACAACCCAGGATTTGAGGCCTCAGATAACATGATCTTAAAAGGAATGATTGAACTACCCGTATCACCAAGGTGCACCTCCTTTTCTGGGAGCCCATCTCTAAAGAACTCCATAGTTAAGCGTGCTCAGCTTGGAGTAGTACTAGGATGGGTGACCAGTCGGGAAGTTGATCCTGGCTTGCGCGTGAGTGGACAAAAGCGTGCAGTTAAGGCTAGTAGTGGTCTGTGGGGCCAGTCGTCATTCCTGAAACTCTACTAGAGCCTTGGGCAGTGGGCCTGGACATTACAAATGGTATCAGAGCCATAACCCCTCCAGTAGGTGGGGCCCACATGGGCATGTGGCATGCCAGTCTTGAGCCGTGCAGTCCAGGCAAGTTGGAAAGGGCTATCCGTAGAGATGAGATGGAGCCGCCCTTGCACTGGTAGCCGTGGACGGGAGCTGGGTGTCTATGGGCCATTGTGGGTCTGCACTGAAATGGGGTCAGATTATGAGGCCATATAGTTGAGCCTTGACGAGGACGTCAAGAGTCTAAGTGGGGGAGATTGTAACATCCCAGGATTTGAGGCCTCAGATAACATGATCTTAAAAGGAATGATTGAACTACCCATATCACCAAGGTGCACCTCCTTTTCCGGGAGCCCATCTCTAAAGAACTCCATAGTTAAGCGTGCTCAGCTTGGAGTAGTACTAGGATGGGTGACCATTCGGGAAGTTGATCCTGGCTTGCGCGTGAGTGGACATGGGGCAAGTCGTCATTCCTGAAACTCTACTAGAGCCTTGGGCAGTGGGCCCGGGCATTACATCAACCATGCCCAAAGATCATTAAGACCATCATATTATTCCCTACAAGATCATCATTATCTTTGCATGCCTTATAACAAGGCTCGACAACATCACTTATATATAATACACCAGATCAACACAATATTGCATTAACGAACTAGGTTATATTCATAAACAATCATAGCAGGGTTATATTAACATTAAGAACATTCATTTATTACATCAACATGCAATGAATCTAGATATAATTAACTCTCATCATATTCATAATGCACATGTTTAGCATAAGAAAGTATCAACCATGTGGCAATGATAACCACCAATTAACATACCAAGGTTATGATCATGTTAAGGAGGTTTTTCCACCATCATTCCATCATTTAAGAATGTTAAACATGAATACTCATCTTTATCTATTTGCATTAGAGTTAGGTTCAACATGATAAATTATATCAATGTTACTAAATAGCACTCATACCCAAACCCTAACTCACAACATCCCCATTGGATCATGGATGCATAAGGTGAAGCATCACCATCACATTCCATACCATTCTCAAGTATGAACCCACACATAAATCAAGGTATAATGATTGGGTTATAGCATACTAGGGTTTCAACAATAGTAACATAGTACTTCATGATTGCATTAGTCATTCAAGGACTATTCATACTCAATTACCATCATTTAGTTATATTAAAGCTAGGTATAACAAGCTATACCTCATTAGGGTTACATATAAACACAATATGGTTATCATACCTTCTATTCATATGAGTGAATATGTAAGACTACCTTATTAAGGGTAACCCTCCATTTGTTAAGTCATCATTCAACCCATATCACCATACCACAATGTCACCCAGAACCATTGAATGTTTAAAAGGTAAGACCTTTGGTTGTTTACATAAGTAAACACCTTAGATAAACCGCCTATGAAGTCCTTAATTTTTTCTCTAGAAAGAGTCACCATCTAACCCTAGACATCCCTTGATTAACAATACAAAAAGTTCCATTGAGAGTAGGGAAAAACCCACAATCGACTGTTCAGTTAAAACAAGCCATCCATTATCAACAAGTAAGCTCCTTAAGTTGATCATACAAAGGAAACCATATAAATCCTATTATTAGGACCAACATATTAAATTATCCATAATTCCACTTTATTGGAGGAATACACATTAGATCTTGACCATCTGGTCAAATTCATATATTAAAACCATCAATTACATTATGGGTTCGACCATTGCATCAAGTGACCCAAGAAACCATTGGTCTAAGGCTTAATTGATGCTAAAACTATATGATTAACTCACAATAGATTTTAGAGACCCGATCCACCATCATTAGTGATCATTAAATCACTGTAGGTTTTTAGATCAACACTATATTCATTAATCAACATCAAATATTAAGCTGATGCCATCATTGATTGATATCATAAGTAGGGTACTTAATGGTTGGTCATTATACTCCTAATTGATCCAAAACCTGACCTAAAGGGGTGACCATGTTGTCACCATCACTTGACACCCTTGATCATGACCATGAGTTTTTATGAAGACAACACCATATGGTTGTTGCAATGGTACCATAATCGGGTCATGGTTTATAGAAGAAATCAACTTTAAACCCTAAAATTGACCATTGTTTGATAGGTGCTTAGCACCATAGGTTGTCAAAACAACCTATTCCAAGTCATATAATACCTTAAGATTAATGTACACATGATCAAAAGTTTATATATAACTGAAATCAGAACAGGAAACATTATAAAAATCAAAATCCTAGTCAAGCATAGCTTTTTAGTGCATGGATCATCATTTTCAAGCAAGAACATGATCTAAAAAGCTTATGATAAGCAATAAACATGGAGCAAGTTATAAAACTTGCCTCTAATGAGAAGATAAAACCCCACACAGAATAAATCTCGAGCAGGTAGGGTAGAAAATCCAAGAGTAAGCTATGAATTCGTCCATCTAGCACCTTTCTTCGTCAAATGAGCAAACCCTAAGCATAAGGAGCAAGAAAGGTAGGGTTTTAGAGCTTTAGAGCAATTTCTACCATGGAACAGTAAGGTTCCAACCTGGAGAAAGCTAGGAGGAAGGATAACAAAGAAATAGATGGAGAAAAGAAGGAAATTCTTACACTTTTAGGTCAAGATCACTAGAAGGAAGCTTTTTCAACCCTAAAATGAAGTCAATTTCAACCTTAGAGCCTTTCTCCAAGAAGATCCCCACTTTCTTATTCCTTGGGCAGAAAAATTCACAGATGAACAGAAGGAGAAAGAGGTTGGGAGAAGGAGGGAGGTGGTGGAGATAAAATGGCTCGTTTTGGTGCTTGGGGATAAGTATATGACACTTTAAGATAAAGAAAAAGAAAAAGTTGAAGTTCTAGTATCTATCCAAGTGTCCATGGCCTTAATTTATAAAGAATATACAAGCACACACACAAGCATCTCCCCCATCATGTTTATAGACCTACTTAGCTTTCCTTTGTCAAATTTCCTAGACAATCAAATAATTCATTAGTTGATAGCTACTAAAGGTAGCTCATCCGTGAAAGGGAAAAATCCTAAATTACCCTTGGAGAAAACACCTTCAAATGAAGGTTTAAATAGGCACCCTATGGCTCAAAAAGCTCAAGAATGATGATATAATATCCAAGGAACATAATGCAAGTGATAAATTGCAAAGAAAACCTCTCAATTGGGTAAATTGCAAAAAAGTCCAAAATGTACATAAAATTGCATAACTTGCTCAAACAGTGTCCAAATTGGACCAAATTTGAAACTTAAGCTTGTATTATGATTTAAAAGCATATAAAAAGGTTATATTAGGGTTCTAAGCATTCAATTATGATAATTAATCTTGTGGAACTCATTAAGTAAGTTTAGGGGCCTTACAATATGGTGTTAAGGAATATATAAAATCGGGTGGATGTCTAAGACATACTGATCTAGACACAATCTTACAAGGGTGAGTTCTCTCTTAAAGTAGCTAAAGTTGTATTGACTAATGAGGAAACTCAACTAAATAACCCAACAAGGAACTGGATGTGGAGTGATGGAGTTCCACCAAGGGGCAGTGTGGTCTTGTAGAAAGCATTTTGATGGGTCTTGATAACAGATGATAACATACAAAGATGCATTATTCCTATTGCCTCAAGGTGAAACTATTGTCATCAGCCAACTCAAGAAGACACATATCATCTATTTGTATACAATGATACAACTAAGTATCTTTGGGAGGAAGCTATGTTCTTTTTGGACATAGGGTAGGAAAATAAGAGTGTATGGAAGCTTAAGAAAATGATGGAATTTATATGGGGACATGCAAGGAGTGGCTCAATTAGAAAATTGATATGTTTCTTGATCTCTATGGTGATTCCTTGGATTCTTTAGAGACATAGGTGTAGGATACAGTATGACAATGCTACTATTGACCATGGGAGAGTGTGGAGAGAAGTGGTTGGGATAGAGGAAACCTTATGTGGACAATGGATGACTTGAAATTGATGGACAAATGTGATGATTAATTCCATGTTTTGAAAAAGAAGATGAAATAGCTAGAGTTAGTCAGATGGGAGTGTCCAAACATATGTAATCTGAAGGTCAATATAGATATGGAAAGGGGCCAAAGAGGGGATGAGAACAACATGATGAGTTACATTATTCAAAATCATCAGGGGAGGATGGTGATGGCTGGAAAAAGCTGGGTGGCATATTCTAGCAAAATGGAGTTAGGAATTAAAATCTTACAATTTTAAAAGCTGGGTGTGTTTCTAGAGCATCTGGAAGGAGATAAGTTGTTAGTATCAATGGTTGAGGTGGTAGTAACCTTTGTTGTGGTTGCTTTTTGTATAGACATGTGTGATACGATATACTTTTGTTGTGGTGGTTGATGGGAGGACATGATATGCTGTTGTCAATCATGGTTGATTGATGATCCCCTATGTGCTTGCCCATATAGGTGAGAAGGGTTCTTTATTTTTAGGTGATATCTGTATAGAGATCATGTGTAGTTATAGTGTGTGTGAATCAAGACTTAATGGAGTATCATGGTCCTGATGTGGCTGTATTTGATCTTTGTTGTTTAGCCCACATGGAGGAGTGTGGTATGGAATGAATCTACTCCTAGCTTAATAAAAAAAATCATGAATTACTTTGACATCATTTAGTATAATTAGAAATTCTAGTTCTTGAATAATTTAAATAAACCTTGCATGAATAAGAATAATCTTGAATTAAGGACTAACGACTTTAGCATAGGTGAAAAATATTAATCATGTAAATATATATTATATTTGAAATCTTTGTCTCAATAATTAAGTTTTCCATCCTAGATCTGTAACAACAAGTTTTATATTTTTACAATTTTTTATAGGTTTTAGACTCATGGTCAAAATCTTAGAGATTTTAAAAATTTCAATTGAAATTTCCATAAATTATAATTAAATAGAAAGAATGAAGATGAGAGTAATTATGCTAGTAGGTTTCACGATGCTTTGCATATGACCAACTTAAGATTGCTTTTTTTAAGTGGTTTTGTTTTAGAAAGTTTTCATGTATATGCTATTCTTACATATCAATATTGTGTTCAATAATGCATATATACATATACAAGTACTATCAATGAAGGTTCTAGTGAGAAAATTTTGCTTTATCCTACTAATTAATAAACAATAAATCCATATTATCTATAACAAAATCAATGAATACATTTTTATATTATGACTAGACCCAAATATGTGATATCAAAATGTAAATCTAGTTTGCCTAAAAGTATTTAGTGAAATCCATCATTCTAGGCAACAACATGTATCGTAATAATTATGATTTTGACAACTTATTATTTTCTATTCTTGTCAAAAAAGGGATACCATTTTTATGTTGCAAGGTGAAAGGGTATATCTATCCCATATCAAACCGCAATGTACGACCTTTAGTTGTTGGTATAATAAACCCCTCCCTCTGGTGCCCTAATGGGTCCATGAATTCCTTTAGAACTACAACGAGCATCATTCTTTACCAACTGAGCCATCTTTTAGGTGCTAAAAATACAATGATTGTTAATTGTGTAAGAGAGAGAGTGCCAATCTTATCATAGAATCGTTAAAGTTGAGCATTTTTTTGTTTCCATAAACCTCCCCTTCGAGTTCTCCGACGGGGTTTGAACCCATAACTTGCACTACAACCAATAACATAACTTTTAACATTAAAAAATTATTTGAATTGGTAAAGTTGTTGCAATTTGTAGCAAGGTTGTGGGTTCAAAACCCACTGGAGCACCCAGAGGAAGGGTTTATAGCAACAATGAAAGGCCATGCAATGTGATTTTTGATGGAGGGAGATATCTCCTCCTCACACTATTAATGATATATCATTTTATTTTTATTTTCTCTTCTCATGAGAGCTTATTAGTATGTGGGCTTGAAATGTCTGCTTGATTCAGTTCCTTAGTTGTTACTCATATGGTATTGCAATGGTTGTCATCCCTTCATCTACAACCTTTTGGATTTGAATATTCTCTTATTTACAAGCCCACGTTGGATATGTGGACCCACATTTAAAAGAAGCTATAGATAGAAAAAATTATATTAAAGGGCATGCACACATATTAGTTCTTTTAGAGAGAAAACACAATTTTACTAGAGTTTATCCATTTGAGTTTGTATCCCTCAATAATTTTCATAGGGTTTATAATCTTGACTCAACTTATCTTTCAAAGAAAATGTCAAAGTCTTGGTAAGATGTGGTTATGATATAGACCGCTTCTTTGGGAAACACATGTTAATGCTTGTATGTTTGATTGCTTCCATATTTATCAAGGATATATATGCATGCCATGTATATATATTAATTATTTTTATTTTTGTCAAGTAACATATATACCATTTAAATAAAAGACCATCTTATTGAATCATAACTTAGATGAAGAATCCATTAAAATATTACATATACAATGATAATTTTTTTAACAAACATATACTCTATTCCAAATTTGTCAATAGATGTTTCCATCTACATTAACCATAGAGGAGAGTTGGAGAATAACTAAAGATGAATAGTCTTCTAGCTACAAAAAGTACATCAAAATCAAATCGAGTAAACATGTTGAGATTTTCCCACCAACCAAAGTATCTAAGGGGATACCATCAGCTGGATTTCATACGTGAAGAATGGGCACTCAGTACATTTACGAGCCGGTTCGATAAAGATGCCATTAGAATATATGTACGATATCGTAAGCAAATGTTCAGAATAGCACATATCACATAAGGTCACTAAATACTCCATCTAACAAAATCATGTTCCAGCTTTCAAAGTGTGCATGTGTAGTATATTTTGTCATTGCAGCAAGTCCTAAAGAAGTGACTCCCACAATAAAAAAAGTAGAAGACGAAGCCCATCAAACTTGTGGGGCTTAATATTCTAACAATAACTGCAACAATGATAGATAAGAATGTCCGATAGTAATTTACGATCTTCATGTTGTTATATAGATTCTTAGTGTTGAAAAGGTGTAGCTCCTCATCTCCATCATCTGATTTTATCTCATAGTTCGCCAGATCTATCATTAGAAGCCATGGCCTAGTAGTTTGGTTCGACCCGATGCCCCGAGCTCTGAGGGTGGGTGAGGATGGGCGACAAGAACATCAAACGCCGACTTAGACCTAACAACAATATTTTGAAAATGTACATTTATAGAACAATAGAGAATTAACACCATAGTTCTTAGCAACTAAAGATTATGATTTTAAATTTCAAGATTACAAGTTGGAATTATCTGTCTAAATAAGTTGGTTTGATTTAAGATTATATGAGGCATCCTTAGAAGATGTTAACAGAGAGAAGCATCAAATCATTTTTACTCTATGCAAACAAGGTGAATTCTTTTGAATATTTTAACTATTCCGAAACTAATAAGACAATGTAGGGATGAAGAAAAAAGAAACATGTATGGATCGTTATTGCCATTCAGTCTGAATTTTCTTACTAGTATTCTTTTCATGCTCATAAAGAAGGATGGATCGAATCATGTTACTCGTGTGCTTGTTTTCATTCACTAATAGTACACCTCAGCTCATGAATACCTTACGTAGGAACTTATTTTTAGATAATATATTAGAGTTTTGATAGTGTGCAGCTTCATTAAAAATGGTAGGCAGGAATTTTTGTAATGTAATATTCATTGTAAAACTATTTAATAGTAGGCACGGCCTCACTTGTAGGCCAAGATACCACCTTCTTCATTAACGAAACAAAATCAAGCACTAGTCTCGGTGCAGGCTTCTCCTCAGTACCGTCAGCCGGCGGTTACATACCCTCTCACAATGCTTGCTTCGGACCTTGCCCCATTGCATCCGAGGTCCTTTAGCTTGACCTCCCTTCTACTAAGCCGCTTCTCCACCTGGCTAACGTCCTCCGAATTTCTAGGACGCCCAACTTTCTGTCTGTACGAAACTGTAACAGATTCGGAAAGGCAGCCATCATCGCCGAACAGAGTACTTAACCAAGTGACACGAACATTTCGCACCCAGTCCTTCCTGCTACAACCGACCCCGGCGACTTGACATCCTTCCTCGGTCCCAGCCTGTTACCTCGCTGAACTCCTCGCCATGTTCGGTCAACCGGCAGCCGGAGGGCCGCCACCAGTGGCCGCACCTCCACTCCAGCCCGTGCAGGTTCCACCGCGTCCGTGGATTCGTAAGATCCCCGACTTTATGATCGGCGTCGTGCTCGGGCTCTTTCTGGCAAGTGCCATAACCGGAGTGGTCCTGGTTGCCGACAGTCATCTGCGGCTGACAGACGTGAAAGGTGCCGGGTTAGCTGGTTGGATCATGACGGCTAGTTCCACGGCTGCATTCGTGGTTCTGTCCGCATTAGCTTCGGATCCACTCCATCCGGTAGGTTTGTCAACGTTTGTTATTCCCACCGCCTGACCTCCGTCCCCTCCGCCACCGAGCGCCGCCGGCTCCTCCGCATCTGTCTCAACTCGGCCCTCCGTCCCCTCCGCCACGGAGCGCCGCCGGCTCCTCCGCATCTGTCTCAACTCGGCCGTCCTCCGTGCGTGTTTTGTGACGATTCCGAGACTAGTGATTTAGTGATCACAAATTAGCTTGTTTAGAGGTTTTTTGTACTCAATCATCACAACCTAGCTGTTATTTTCTATTTAGGCAGCGCCACTGATTCGTAGATTCTTGATCTACTTATAGTTGCTGGGGCCATGCTCTGAGTATGGGCTGTTTTGGTTTGTTACTAACCCCACCGTATATAATGCATAGGTTCATATATTTAGCCTCTAATCAAATTTCATATTCTACTTTCAAATAATGTGATCTTATAGTTTCAAAGATCATGCACCAGCAGCCTATGTCCCAAGCTCTGAATACATCTTATTACCAATTGCAACCCCCCCATATTTCTCTCTAATTTCTGTGATAGCTGATAGCTGCTACCTTAATCAGCAACAATGACATCTTCCTCCCATCTACTACTAACACTATTCCTGGTCCCCTTAAACCCCCTCCCCTCCCAAATACATAATCCAATACTTAACTTTTACCCAAAGTTTCATCAATTTTTTGAGTTAGTGCTGATTTAACTGCTATTTCTTGCAGTTCTCCCGGTTGAGGGACTACCCGAGTCTGTTTGGAGCTTATTTCTACAATGTCATGGTAGGATCTTAAGCTCCCAAATACATAATCCAAGTATTTTTTGTATTTATTTTTGTTGCAGACTGAGGCAAGGCCCAGGCATTTCGCATATGCTGTAGCAGGAACGCACTTTACAATCACTGTTTGCGAGTTTCTTGTTAAAGTGAGTGCGGCACTGGCAACATGGCTTGGGCTTTCTTGTGTGGTCGTATCTGCTGGTGCCCTTATTATTGCTGTATTCGGCTTCCGTCTGCGGCCCACCAGAATCGCGTGTGTGTTCCTGACCGCCGGCTTTGCCATAAGGATTTGTCTCTTCATCAGAAAGGGGCTGCACCTACCTCACACGCTGGCGACTTGCATTGTGGGCTGCGGATCGGACTTGATTTCTAGTTTCGGTACCTGGCTGGCAAACCAGCTCAAGGCCTTGTCGCTACCCAGCAGTACGCAGGAGGCCATCGCACTTGCCCAGATTGCGATTCATTTCGGGCGACACAAAGATGCTATCAGATTTCTTAGGGCTTCTCCTGACCCTGACGATGAAGAAGTAAGAGGGTTGCTGCTGCAAGCTAAGGAGAGACTTCTCTACCAGCGGGGTCAGATTAACATGGCGGCTCTCCAGTCCGACCAGCAATGCGTCGGAGATTATTGCAAGTCAATCGTTGTGAAATATTCCTCCGTGTAAATTGTTTTCTTGGCGTAGGATGCCATTACTCTCGAACCTAACGCTTCTTGTTGGAAAGGTTGGAAAGGAAAACAGATGGTGTGGAAACTTGAAGTGTTTGCACTCGAACACAACCAAGCAGGCTCTACGGCCCACCGTCTTATACCATGGGCAAGTGCCAGCCGTGTAATTGTCAAAGTACGAGATTCTATTCTGATTGATAAATTCCTTGCCGCAACTGCATTTACTCTCGCTGCCTTCTTATCATTTATCTAGGCTGAATGCGAACCGTGATCAATGTATGTGATCTGTTCCTCTTTGAGGATTGTGTGGTATTATACCACGCTAACTTTGATATGTGGTCGCGCCGATTCGCGTACAAGGGAACAAGGAGCGGGGGCCAAGTGGCCGGCACAATCTCTCTCATCTCCCAAGGGGGAAGAACACCTAATTTAGCCTGCTTTCTAGTAAAAATACGATCTCTACCTCCACCAGGCTGCTTGTGTATTATGTAAAATATATACATTGATTCTGCTACTCTTTCTCCGTTAGACCCAAGGTGCTACTATTTGGGAAAAATCATAACATAACAAACGCCCATTAAAATATTGAGGCCATGTTCTAAGCAACCAGTGCCATAGCTTGCGTTCTGTAAATTGCTCTAAACTAGGCATTTGGTGATAACTAGGAGCAGAAACCCTTCTTCACTGTGGTTTGGCTAAGCCAGGTTGTCAAGGTAAAGTAGTTTTGCCGGAGTCCATTTTTCTTATATTATAAAAGAAGACATTTATGGGTACCAATTGTTATTTTTGAATCAAAATGTATCCATGGTAGAGGCCTTACACCTTCATACATTACATACCGCTTTTCTCTGTTACTGGCTGACAGTCGTCCAAGAGGACCAGGACAAAATTTTGTCCTATTAACCTTTTCTGAAATTATGCTGAAAGTAATTTTCAACGTTGTAGTGAATCAAAAATTGTAAAACATAGTCACTATAAAGAAATTTATCAAATTTTATAACATGAATGCATCCTCTTTTTATTTCTGGAATGTTATGAATCTACATTGTGATGGATCTACAAAGTGGGTCGGTTCTCATACCAAACATGTGGCGATCCAAGATGATGAATGCATCCGATAGTACTAAAGAGGGCCATACATGAATGCATCCGATAGTACTACAGAGGAGATTTTAATACCCAAAGCAACTCTAGTTGTCCCATTTTGACCTCAATGCAGTGTTAGTCATCGCAATGGGAGGTCTGTTATGGTTTAGCCTACTAACACTCCTCCTCAAGGGAATCGGGTGAGAATGCCCTATGGCGCTAGAAAGAACATATGAGAAGAAAGCAGTAGGGAGACGTGAGGGGCAGAGCTCGGGTCAAAGCCAAGGCAGGTGGCCCGGTCCAAGGTTGCTCTTATTAATATTCCCTCATTTCAGTACAAACGCCAGCTATCCTAACCAGCTACCCAGGACTATCTCTGGCTAACTAACTACCAGTTTATCAGTGGCTATGCAAACAGTCCCGCCTCGGGCTTCTTCCTTTGTCTCCCCCACCCACTAAACCAGAATCTCCAATGTTGTTGCTTGTCTATTGTGAATCATGAGACTCTCCCTAATTTTGTCCGAGATGCCATTTCCCACTCCCAATTTGGAGGTGAAACTGGACGATCCGGCCTCTCTATGAAAAAAATAATAGGTAGGATACATGAAACAAAGGGGGTACTCGAGCTTCCTCCGGTAAGAGTAGGATACATGAAACTGGACGATCCGGCCTCTCTACCTCACAAGGTATAAAGAAACTTGCTCCCAACTTCTGATAGTATCAACACACCACTGTGTGCTAACAGTGCTCAGGTGGGAGCTTTAGCCATACCCAGTCTCCCGCTTGGAATTCCCTCTCCTTGTGTCGTTTTTCAGCTTGCCTTTTCGAGTGCAAACCAGCATGCTCCATATTTTCGATTGGAAGCAACATAAGGGGGTTCTCTACCGTAAACCACCTGTAAAGGGGTGAATCTGTGCACCGAGTGTTGGGAGGTGTTGTACTAGTACTCTACTCAAGGAAACTATCTTAACCAGTCGCACATATGTTGATTGCAAAAAACACCTCAAATATATCTCCAAACAGCGGCCAAGGACTTCGCTCATATGATTGTGGGTGATAAGCTGAGCTTCCTGCAAAGCTTAGTCCCACTCATGAACACCAAGGGGCCGTTTGCGTGCCACCTTTACAAGTACCAGCATTTAATATGTAAAGTTGGAGCCAGTGGTATTTTGGTCCCCAGCTTAACAGCTCCCGCTGCAGCTTGTTTCAATTCACGAGCTCGTTGAGTGTTCCTGGAGCAAGCGCGGAGCCACAGAAACATGGTAATCAAAAAGTCTGCCGATTTTTATGACTTTCACAAATACTACTTTTAGTTATTAAACGTGAGTCATGTGGTATTTGCTAACACCACGTCATGAATATACTACAACTGCTTCCGTATAAGAATGCTGCATTTTATAAATTTTATCCCAAACTAGGCCCAAATCTTGGTCAGACACTAAAGTCGGTATTCATGTAAGCGCACCACCTCAACAATGAACACCCTTTCTACAGTCACATTTGTGAAAGGATGTCCAATGTCCATAAAAAATTGCCATATTTTGATATCAATCCACCACCAACAATATGGTTGATTTCCCTTTCACCATTGAAAGGCCATCAATGAAGTCTATCAAAGTCCCTTCCCAAATGGACTGTGGTGGCTCCAATCGCTGGAAAAGTCCTTATGTAGCATGTGCTTTATACATGTTGGAAAACAAATCAATTCTTGGTTGTCTCCTTGATTCACTTTTTCATTCCTGACCAGTAAAAATCACGACATATGCAATGCTATGTTTCAGCATGCCCCGAGTGCCCACTCTCCTTTGTATCACTGCCTTCCTTCATTACCTTGTTTATCAGATTCAATTGAGGACTCAAATTCAGTCTCCCCTTCATAAAACAATTCTCTCTCCCTTTATTGAGTATATGGACATGTTTAACTTCTCTTCCTCCCAATCTTTAGGCAACTCTTGCAACTATGACCAAACATGGTATTCTTGCCTTAACTCCTCTAACCAATCTGACACCACCGTGGGCATTCCGCAAAAGTTTGTCTCTTCCTTTCTTTTGGACAATAATCAGCTGCTCGGTTCAAAATTCTTTTCTTGCTTCAACCATGAAAGTATATCCCAACAGTTTGTGGAGCCACATCTCTTGAGTCAGTGTGTGTATCTTCTATTCCAGGAAAAAATTGAGACTCAGTGGTCTTTCTTGATCAAAAACCTATTATCTAGAAGGTATGGTCCCCACTTTGGAACACATTTTACGATCACTAAGAACTCTCTTTCATATTTTGAGAGGTTAAATTGCCTACCCTTCAATGCTTTATTGAAATAGGCTATCGGATGTTGATTTTGGGATAACACTCCACCCACACCATTTTTATATGCATAATTTTCCACTACAAAGGGAAGAGTGAAATCGGGAATCGCCAAGACAAGAGAAGTGATCAGTGCCCTCTTCAATCTCTCAATAGGTTGTTCAGTTTCATCTCCCCAATGGAATGCATCCTTCTTTAGTAGTGGTGTTAGAGGGCATACAATTACTTTGAAATATTTGATGGATTTGCAGTAATACACTGCTAAGAACCCTCACAATCTGGCACAACTTTGGCACTGACCATTTTAAAACTTCATCAACCTTTCCCTTCTCAATGGACACCCCCCTCACCGGACACTACATGCCCCATATTCTAAACCTCTTGCACAACAAAGCATCATTTTCTCAATATGGCATATAGTTTTTGTTTAGTAGGCCATTCAAGACTTCACACATGTGTATCTTGTGTTCTTCAGTTGTCTTGCTATACATCAAGATGTCATAAAAAAAGATAAGCATGAACCTTATCACCATCGACCAAAATATCTCATTTATTAAATATTGAAAGGTTGTCACAATATTTTTCAATCCAAATGGCATGACAACAATCTCATAGTGGTCGTCATGTATCATGAAAGTTGTCTTTGAAATATCCCCTTCAAAAACACAAATCACAAGGTATCTCGATCTGAGATCCAATTTGGAGAAACATCTTGCTCTTGACGATTCATATATAAATTCATAGATATGAAATGGGATGTTTTTCCTTGACTGTCTAATTGTTCAGTGCCCGATAGTATAGGCAGAAACACCAATTCCCTTAGTGTTTCCTTACCAATAAGATGCATGAGGAGAATGGAATATTTATTGGCCTAATCAATCCCTAAACTCTCATCTCTCTCAATTGTTTGTCCATTTCATTCTTTTTTGCATAAAAATAATGGAACAAAGGAACTTATATTGCCTTTTTCTCATCCTTGAGAGGGATCTTATAACCCACTATTTGATCAAGATAAAACTTTAGGCTCAATAAAAATCAGCCGGAACTCACTTATCATATCAACAACTTCTACTCTTGATTCCGCTCCTACGATTCCTTACTCTAGAGATGACAATTCTAGATGTAACATTATTGCATAGGATGCTCCCTGAAGCTCTTGGTGCAATACCTCTACCCCAATCACTCTAATATTCCATGACTTGAGGCCTTGAATGGTTTAAGCCACCCCATTCATGGTGAATTTTGTCACCTTCCTTTGACAATTGTGATTGATAGTTCTAAGTTTTTTTAGACATGCCAGACTCAAGACTAACTTCTTTCAACTATAGGGTAAGATATGCACATCCTATAATTTTGTGTACCCTTGGATTTTGATATAAGAACACCATAGTTGTCCGTATAGATGGATGGTTCCTTCGCCCTGGCCTCCACCTTCAACGACCTGCTGTGCTCCACCTATAATTTCTATTCATCCACATGTGTCACTACAACAAAAATAAAAATTAGTGACATTTATGTATTGGCACTTGTTAGAAATGCCACTATACATTCACTTTAGATGCATCATTTCTTCAAATTCCACTACATACCCATAAATTTTAATATAGAACTTCATCTATAGGGGAATTTATAGGTAGTACTAATGAGAATTTATAGAAACCAATTTTTAAAATGATTTATTATACATTAGTCTCTATACATTGATCCTCGAAACTTTCAAAATATCCTTCCATCATTTCATTTCCCCTCCAAACATCTAAAACAACTCTCGACATTTTTACTTATTCCCTCCAAACCTATTCTTTCCAATTATCTAAACAACTCCCCAAAATTTTCTGTTATTCTCTCTAAACTTGTTACAAATATGCCAATATAGAATCTAGAAACTAAAGATAGATTGCTCCTCTAGACACAATCTCATGCCAATAGGTTGTGCGGTGCTCATCGAGACCTCACACGCCATACTTATGGCATCTAGCATCTCTCTAACATTCTTCCTTTGCTCCTCCACCCACCTCTTTCATATTTATCCTTCTGTACTTCACTCCACTCTCCTTCTCCTTTAGTCACCCTATACTTCTATATCTCCTAGATATTTTGTGCACCCTTTTCCACTCCTTTGTTTGAGCTTCTCCCCCACATCCTTGATTAATTACTTCTTATCCCTCTGCGTCTCTCTCCTTTGAGATCCTCCTTCCCACCCTCTCCTCTCTATCCATAGTCTTAGTTTGCAACATCTCATTCTACTCCTTCTTCCATTCTCTCCCTTCACCATTTTTCTTGATATTTGAGTCGTAAACATCATCCAAGAAGTGGGTCATACTATATTTCCTATCATGTTTCACAAGTTGAATGGATATATAATGTGGAAATATTTTTAGGTGTCTAAAAGTATGTTGGTCTTTGTTAGATTGTTTGATTTATATGTTGATATGATGTATCTCTAATTCTATATGGTTTTCTACTTACTGACTGACCTAAATCACACGTCCAAAAAGTGGAGCGGATTTGAAGTAGTCGGACTTTTACATTTATAACCCGAAACCTTCTAGGCCCCCACAACTTTGTTTACGGGCTCGAAGTAGATATACGGGGTCGAACACAGGGACAAGGGTGGTAGTGTTGAGAACGCATAATCGACACATTACACTCCGACAAGGGTAAAGAGATGGCAAAGTTCCCCAAGGGAACAACAGGATAAGACCGATAAAACAAAAGAAATCTATCTCCAACTGGAGCTACGAGGGAAAATTATGGTTTTAAGAATTTATCCATTTTTAGGAGTTTCCGTGCAATGGAAACAGAGAGATAATACTAATGCTATAGTAAGGAATGAAGGAGAAAGCTTCAGTAAAACAAGCGGCATCAGAAACATCTTGTACCCCTCCTCTCGAAGCGGGTACCTCTAACCAAGCGTCAACACCCCTCTCGAGGTTGCTGGACTTAAGTTAGAGTGGAAAGGTTACTAAAGCAACTCTGATCCTGGGCACTCTCGTACTCCAGTATCAGACCAAACACTAGAGCCATAACACCTCGCTCAAGGCTGTTGCAACAGGAAAACACGATTCGGTAGCTAATCGAAACGCGATCCAAGTGTACAAGCTAGAGTTCATATGTTAAACATAGCAATCATCCAACAAAGGTACCAAACATAAAGCAACAGATAGGTAAACTCTTCTAATTCCATTAACATATAAGGGTCTGATTACATTGCATAAGTAAAAGAAATAAATGACTGAAATAAGTAAGATAAGTGTCGCCTTCTTGATTTAGAAGGGCGACAGATGACAACAGACTTTCCAGCCCGATACCAGGCAGGGGCCTTGCCCGATACACACGTGTCGGGCAGCACACCCTCTCAGGCGACACACTCATGATGGGTGGATGTATCGTGCGGGGTGCCCTGGCCCGATACGATCATGTCAGGCGGCACCCTCTCGGGCGACACGCCGCGACTGGCGATGCATATCGGAGTTTGGTATCGTGTCGGGATAGAGTGTTGCTTCCGGGTATTGGCCACTCCTATCGGGTATCCTTGTTGGACGATATCGGCCTGCAGCGGTGCATGGGACGACCATTAGTGAACCATTCCCTCCCTCTCGGGATGGGGAAGTGCTCACCTAGAATCGCCCGACACAACCTCTGAGGCACGACACACTAACTCTAGATGCTTTCCTCAGTTAGCTCTTGGGGGTTCCGAACCGTCTTTTCGGCTTCCTATAGCTGCTATTTATAGGCAGCGGTTGGGGAAAGTTATGGTTCTCCAGATTCCACATGTCCTCCTTTAGCTCCATTATTGCGGCTTCAGGGGTGCCCGATATGCATGTCGCCCGACACAAGGATGTCAGGCTGTCGGTCGTCATGACGAGTGGCGCCTGCCGATGGGTGGCCTGTATCGCGCGACATGCTTTAGTAGTCGTGGCGGGTCTGGCTCCCTATCGGGTAGAAGGCGTGTCGCTCATCCTCTCCCACTTGCACGATGCCCTTGTGTCACTCGACAGTGTATTAGGCTGCCTTATCGGGCAATGATCGTATCGGCCGACTGGTTGGTAAGGAGGCTGATGTAGGTGGAACGTGTTTGTGGGCCGAGACAAACCTTTTTGCCGATAAATGTGTTAAAAATTGAGGAAAACTCTGCAAAAGATGACAAAATTGAGTTAATAGTATCGCGTGGTCTGTTTATTCAAAAACACTATATAAAGGAGAGGAAAACAGTTTAAAAGGGCAGTTTTGATAACAAAATAAGGGCCAAAAACATCACAAAATTTGGTGTTATCAACTCCCCCAAACTTAGAATTTTGATTGTCCTTAATCAATCTTTAAACTTTATTTTGTGATGCTTCTTCTTGAACGATATAGTTTTCAGGCTAAGGTTTCGAGCGAGCATTGAGATGTCTTACTGAGAATGCGGCCCGACCATGAACAACAAACTTTATTTCTCCTGCCTTATTTAAGCAAAAATTTTCTCTACAGCTTCAGCGAGACTTTGGTGCATGATTTTGAAGTTAGCTTTCACACCAAATAGCTTTTGGGGGCAGAAAGTTGTGTGTTTGGGTAGGCTTAAGGCTTTTTGGGTTTTTTTGTTTTCCATTAGTCCATCCAGGTACGGGTCTGTTAACAGGCGAGTGGTCCCTGCAGTCCAAGTCAGTTGGCCTTAGAGAAGTAATTTCACATCCTACGTACCACTGCCCCAGATCTACCATGCCTAAAGATGGGTACTTTTGGAAAATAAGCATTTATATTTATTTTTTTCTTTTTCATTTGGAACAACTCTCATGCTTTTATTCACTCTCATAAGGCTATTCTCTCTTTTTGGGATTTTGTTGGGTAAGGAAAAACAAGAGAAATTTTTGCTGTTTGGGCAACTTTTTCCTTCTGCATACACGTCTCTTAGCTGTTGTAAGATTTTTTCGAAATTTTTGGCATGGAAAGTCGTAGTCTTTTGTCATTTGGGGCTGCATTATCAGAAAGACATAAAAAATCTTGAATCTCCTTAGGCACATAGAAAATAAACCGGCAAGAAGTCATATCAGGTTTTTACTTATATAGTGACTTTGTACATATGTAAGGAGACAAAATAAGCAAAAAATTTTCAAAATTTCAAAATTTTTGTATGAGCAAGTATATGTACACATGATATAGAAGAAAAACAAAAGAACAAAAAGGTGGAGTCTGAAAATTTTTCAAATTTTTTATACCTCCCTCACTGGTACATGGTACCCCCCAAACTTACTCCACACTCTGTCCCAGAGTTGTGAAGTAGATAAGGTAGGGTAATGTTACCCCAGTGAGGGTTAGCTGGTGAGCGCGCCTGTGCCAGAAGTCAATGCGGTGGAGTTGATCAGGCTTCTCTATATTTGATATCCATTCGAGAATAAAGATGTTGTAGTCAGAAGTACCAAATGGCAAATATGCGTTCAGGATTGCAAGATTTAATAAGATCAGTTATGCGCTTTTGCTGAAGAAGAAGTTTCAAAACTATTAGGCATCCCCTTAAAGGAGGTAGACTTTTTAAGATACTTCCATTGTGAACATGAAGAAAAGGACTAATCATCAATCTCATTTTCTTTAAACTTTCATCATCTATTGAACTATTCATAGAAGTCCACTTATCTCTTCCAATACTTTTTCTTGATTTGGTAGCCCCAAGAGAGGTCCATTTCCTTATCATAGTCTGTCTTCTGTGGTGGTTTAGGACCATCTCTAAAAGAGAAAATCAGTGGAAGTCTTTCTCCAGTGGCTTGTGGATTGAATGTGGGTATTTTGGGTTCATCAATCATAAGGCCACCTTCTTCATGGGGGGTATCTTCTTTGGATATAGTATCCACAAGTATTTTCAAGAGCTCTCTGTATACCATAGGCCGATTATCATCATCATAATCTGCACGAGCCTTGCGTTTCCTTCTTGAGAGATTTGCACTTGTTATGGCTGCATCCCCTGGGAAAGAAAATGGACTCGTTACTTCTTCCGTCCTTGCTTTCTTCTCAGCGGTTGATGGCCTAGCTACTTTGGGATTCTAACATTTTTGCCCGACCGTTGTTGCTTCAGCTGTGACTTCAGTGTGGATTCTTCTACTGTGTTTGTTGACTCGAACGGTGGGTTGCTTTGTACAGGCCATACCTGTTATCATTAAACGAGTTCATCGATCATTTAAAATTGACATCGACATTTTAAAAGAAAACAGAGGTCCCGATACAAAAACCGGCTGACATTCATCAAAATAATATCTTAGGCGATACAACACTGGGCGATATGAAAAAAAAACTATGCGTCATACTCGTTGCCCGACACGGGTGTGTCGGGCGATACGGTCGTGAAACAAACTGCCCATCAGGGACTTCCCCGAGAGAGAGAAAAACGTGTCGCATGATAACAAGAACAAGAGACGCGGCATAAGAATGGGCGACACGGTTATCTCCCGATGCGGCGTATCGGGCAAACGCGTATGAAAAACGTATCGCATGACACACGCGTCGGGCAACACAAGGAAAATCAACTAAAGTCATCCACCCGATATGCTGCGCGTGATAAGAAGCTGGTGTCGGGCAAGCAGGCCGTCGGGCTATACCTTTGCTATCTGAAGATACCCTGGTCGACACAAGAGAAAAGGGAGAAAATTACTACATGATACGGGTAGCTAGAAGAGCAAAAGTGATGGCCCGATACGGTAAAACCTCCGTACTATATATATAGCAATCTCAACCGGGGGTAAAATGGGTAAATCCGGGATACCAGCCGGCCGTAGAGACAAGCCATTCCTGAGACGAACGGTCCCATCCATCTAATCAAGGGTGATTACCTATCTTGCCCGATACAGGAGCTTGCCGCCTGGGTGTATCGCCCGACACAGCTTAAGCTATGCCCAATATACCGCCGCCCGATATGGGTACATTCCGCGCGTCGGTTGAGTTGCCGCCCGATACGAAGGTTGAGGATAAAAATGGGAAGAAAGACTTAAAAACAAAGTGAAGGACGGTCGATGGATAAAACATCATTGGCCTGAGGTAAAGCTCCAGGCCTCAGATAGTATTACTCACCGAGGTCCATAAAACAGAGTGGTGGCCCATAAAATAAAAGAGTCAGCGCACGTGGCACATGTGCTGACTCGGGCCTTATTACAGTCCAAATGTTCATAATGTTTATTTTTTAGGAAAGTAAATAACATCCTATTCTAGGAAAAATAAAAAGCTCACGCTGCCTCCCGAGGAGCGCTGGAATTTGTGTCGCCAGCTCGACCGCTTCAGGTTCTTCACTTTTAGCCTCATGCAACATCCATGCTCGCAACTCGATCTGCCTTTTGTGATCACAGCCCCACCTTTTTGGCGGTTTCAGTGTTAGAAGGTATTTTTCCTGAGGGATTCTTTATTAATTCAACCATCTAAGCTAATTGTGGATCAATCTGGCATTGATGCGTCTGCATATCCGCCATATGGACCTGCAATGAGTTCAGAATACCCGAATTTGATAGCGCACTCTGCGCTAGCTGGTTATTAATCGTGTCCTGCCTTTTTACAAAATCAAACAATTGTCTAACCACATCTGATTGGCTTGAAACCTTGTCATGTCCCTGCTCCTTGGCTGATCCTTGGTATTTAACTTGCCCCTGGAAGTTTCCTTTATTTGACTGGAAGGAGGTGTTTTTGGTGTATTGACTTGGTCCTCCCCTCTTCTCAAAAGCTTAAGGCGGCTTGGTGGGGTTATGCAGCTGATGTGAGTTTTCAACTGCATCTTTGTTGCCATAGCTGAAGCCAGGGTGGTCCAGCCTTTTGAAATTTACAAAAGAGACATTCTCAGTCTCCTCTGCCTCAGATTTGGTATCGCTTGACGCGTCAGGTCGGGTGTAGATGCAGTTATCTACCCTGTGTGCACCCTCTCCACAGGTGACACACTTCATGACCTTTTCAACCTGCTTCTTCCCCTTTCCGCCAGATTCTTTCAGCTGCTTTACATCCGTTGCTATCCTCTGGATCTGAGAAGTAATAGTCTCTAGAGCCTTGGATTCAAAAGAAGGTCCTTCAACAGCCTTCTTAGCTTGTCCCCTGTCAGATCTATCATAGTCAGTGCCGGCTTGCAGCTCGGCCATGTTTTTGATGATCTTCTCAGACTTACTCGACTTCTTTCCCAGAAAGTCACTTCCTGCTGCTGCATTCAATGAAACCCTTTCCTCGGGGGTTAAACCATTATAGAAGGTGGTGATCAAGAAACCTTTCTTGTATTTGTGATGAGGGCAGTCCCTCTGATATTCCTGGTATTGCTCCCAGGCATCGTGGAGGTTCTTGTTTGGCTTTTGCATGAAGGAAGTTAACCTTTGTCTATTTCACACAGTCTTCTCAATTGGATAGAACTTGTTCACGAAGGCATCCTCCAGTGCTCCCCATTCATTCATGACTTGGTGGGGCAGCCCCAGATACCATGATAGAGCCTTATCTTCCAAAGAGAAGATGAAGCCCTTGCAGTAGATTACCTCATGGGGAACCCCCTGTATCTTGATGGCGTCGCAGATATTTTTGAAAGCATCCAAGTGGTGATAGGGGTTGTCATTCTTAGAACTCTCCCTAAAGCTTTTGTTTTGAATCATGGAGATGACCGATGGCTTGAGCTTGAAATTGGTGGCGTTAAATCGTGGAATGACGACGGGGCATCTGGAGTTGTTAGCCTTTGTGGAAGCTAACTCTCTTAGGGTCTTTTCTTCTTCATTTGAATCATCACTGTCGCTGCCTCCATGGCACTGTTCTTGATTATTGTGATTTCTTATGTACCTTTGGCGATGACGACGTCTATCACGGTGATGGTCTTCCTCGGACTGCTCCATTTCCGGATCTTCAGGTTGATCATTGTCGTCATAGAGGTCATTGCCTTCAGGTGGAGGCGAATGAGGTCTGGCCCTCCCTTGGCGTTCACCTTCAGAAAGAGGTTGTTCAACACAAGACAACATGTTTGAAGGTGTCAGTACTCAGTCGAGTAGAATGCCTTTCTTCTGAGTACCTGAATACAGTGTAACAATCATGTTAGAAAATCTATTATCAATAATATGAATTATTCAGTTCAGGCAAATAATAATAATAATAATAATAATAATAAGGAAAAAGAGAGTACTGTCAAGCTTATTTCTAAGCTTGAGGCATCAGAGTGTAGTTAGTGGATTCGGGTTCATCAACAATACCGTTTTGCCTTGTCCCCGACAACGGCGCCAAAAAGTTGACCGGCCTAAATCGCCCGTCCAAAAAGTGGAGCGGATTTGAAGTAGTCAGACTTTTACATTTATAACCTGAAACCTTCTAGGCCCCCACAACTTTGTTTATGGGGTCGAACACAGGGAAAAGGGTGGTAGTATTGAGAACGCAGAATCGACACATTACACCCCGGTAAGGGTAAAGAGATGGCAAAGTTCCCCAAGGGAACAACATGATAAGACCGATAAAACAAAAGAAATCTATCTCCAACTGGATCTACGAGGGAAAATTATGGTTTTAAGCATTTATTAGTTTTTAGGGGTTTTCGTGCAACGGAAACAGAGAGATAATACTAATGCTATAGTAAGGAACGAAGGAGAAAGCTTCGGTAAAACAAGCGGCATCAGAAACATCCTGTACCCCTCCTCTCAAAGCGGGTACCTCTAATCAAGCTCAACACCCCTTCGAGGTTGCTGGACTTAAGTTAGAGTGGAAAGGTTACTAAAGCAACTCCTTCCTGGGCACTCTCATACTCTAGTATCGGACCAAACACTAGAGCCACAACACCTCTCTCAAGGCTGTTGCAATGGAAAAACACGATTCGGTAGCTAATCGAAACGCGATCCAAGAGTACAAGCTAGAGTTCAGATGTTAAACATAGCAATCATCCAACAAAGGTACCAAAGATAAAGCAGCAAATAGCTAAACTCTTCTAATTCCATTAACATATAAGGGTCTGATTAAATTGCATAAGTAAAAGAAGTAAATGACTGAAATAAGTAAGATAAGTGTCACCTTCTTGATTTAGAAGGGCGATAGACGACAACATACTTTCCAGCCCGATACTGGGAAGGGGCCTTGCCTGATACACACATGTCGGGCAGCACACCCTCTCGGGTGACACGCTCACGACGGGCAATGTATCGCGTGGGGTGCCCTAGCCCGATACGATCATGTCGGGCGACACCCTCTCGGGCGACACACCGTGACTGGCGATGTGTATCGGGGTTCGGTATCGTGTCAGGCTAGAGTGTTGCTTCTGGGTATTGGCCACTCCTATCAGGTATCCTTGTTGGCCGATATCGGCCTGCAGTGGCGCCCGAGACGGCCCTAAGTGAAGCATTCCCTCCCTCTCGGGATGGGGGAGTGCTCACCTAGAATCGCCCGACACAACCTCTGAGGCACGACACACTAGCTCAAGATGCTTTCCTCAGTTAGCTCTTGGGGGTTCCGAATCGTCTTTTTGGCTTCCTGTAGCTGCTATTTATAGGAAGCAGTTGGGGAAAGTTATGGTTCTCTGGATGCCACGTGTCCTCCTTCAGCTCCATTATTGCAGATTTAGGGGTGCCCGATATGCGTGTCGCCCGACACAAGGATGTCGGGCTATCAGTCGTCATGATGAGTGGTGCCTGCCGGTGGGTGGCCTGTATCGCGCGACATGCTGCAGTAGTTGTGGAAGGTCCGACTCCCTGTCGGGTAGAAGGCGTGTCGCTCATCCGCTCCCTCTTGTGCGGTGCCCTTGTGTCGCGCGGCAGTGTATCGGCTGCCCTATCAGTCAATGACTATATCGGCCGACTGGTTGGTAAGGAGGCTGATGCAGGTGGAACGTGTTCGTGGGCCGGGACAGGCCTTTTTGTCGATAAATGTGTTAAAAACTGAGGAAAACTCTACAAAAGATGACAAAATTGAGTTAATAGTGTCGCATGGCCTGTTTATCCCCGACAACAATGCTAAAAAGTTGACCGGCCTAAATCGCACGTCCAAAAAGTGGAGCAGATTTGAAGTAGTCAGACTTTTACATTTATAACCCGAAACCTTCTAGGCCCCCACAACTTTGTTTACGGGGTCGAAGTAGATATATGGGGTCGAACACAGGGATAAGGGTGGTAGTGTTGAGAATGCAGAATCGACACGTTACACCTCGGTAAGGGTAAAGAGATGGCAAAGTTCCCCAAGGGAACAACATGATAAGACCGATAAAACAAAAGAAATCTATCTCCAACTGGAGCTACGAGGGAAAATTATGGTTTTAAGCATTTATAAGTTTTTAGGGGTTTTCGTGCAATGGAAACAGAGAGATAATACTAATTCTATAGTAAGGAACGAAGGAGAAAGCTTCGGTAAAACAAGTGGCATCAGAAACATCCTGTACCCCTCCTCTCAAAGAGGGTATCTCTAACCAAGCTCAACACCCCTTCGAGGTTGCTGGACTTAAGTTAGAGTGGAAAGGTTACTAAAGCAACTCCTTCCTGGGCACTCTCATACTCTAGTATCGGACCAAACACTAGAGCCACAACACCTCTCTAAAGGCTGTTGCAATGGGAAAACACAATTCGGTAGCTAATCGAAACACGATCTAAGAGTACAAGCTAGAGTTCAGATGTTAAACATAGCAATCATCCAACAAAGGTACCAAAGATAAAGCAGCAAATAGCTAAACTCTTCTAATTCCATTAACATATAAGGGTCTGATTACATTGCATAAGTAAAAGAAGTAAATGACTGAAATAAGTAAGATAAGTGTCACCTTCTTGATTTAGAAGGGCGACAGACGACAACATACTTTCCAGCCCGATACTGGGAAGGGGCCTTGCCTGATACACACGTGTTGGGCGGCACGCTCACGACAGGCAAATGTATCGCGCAGGGTGCCCTAGCCCGATACGATCATGTCGGGCGACACCCTCTCGGGCGACACACCGTGACTGGCGATGTGTATCGGGGTTCGATATCATGTCAGGCTAGAGTGTTGCTTCTGAGTATTGGCCACTCCTATCAGGTATCCTTGTTGGTAGATATCGGCCTGCAGCGGTGCCCTAGATGGCCCTAAGTGAAGCATTCCCTCCCTCTCAGGATGGGGGAGTGCTCACCTAGAATCGACCGACACAACCTCTGAGGCACGATACACTAGCTCAAGATGCTTTCCTCAGTTAGGTCTTGGGGGTTCCGAATCGTCTTTTTGGCTTCCTGTAGCTACTATTTATAGGCAGCGGTTGGGGAAAGTTATGGTTCTGTGGACGCCACGTGTCCTCCTTCAGCTCCATTATTGCGGCTTTAGGGGTGCCCGATATGCGTGTTGCCCAACACAAGGATGTCAGGCTATCAGTCGTCATGATGAGTGGTGCCTGCCGGTGGGTGGCCTGTATCGCGCGACATGCTGCAGTAGTTGTGGCGGGTCCGGCTCCCTGTTGGGTAGAAGGCGTGTTGCTCATCCGCTCCCACTTGTGCTGTGCCCTTGTGTCGTGCGACAGTGTATCGACTGCCCTATCGGTTAATGACTATATCGGCCGACTGGTTGGTAAGGAGGCTGATGCAGGTGGAACGTGTTCATGGGCCGGGACGGGCCTTTTTGTCGATAAATGTGTTAAAAACCGAGGAAAACTCTACAAAAGATGACAAAATTGAGTTAATAGTGTCGCATGGCCTGTTTATCCCCGACAACGACGCCAAAAAGTTGGCCGGCCTAAATCGCGCGTCCAAAAAGTGGAGCAGATTTGAAGTAGTCAGACTTTTACATTTATAACCCGAAACCTTCTAGGCCCCCACAACTTTGTTTACGGGGTCGAAGTAGATATATGGGGTCGAACACAGGGATAAGGGTGGTAGTGTTGAGAACGCAGAATCGACACGTTGCACTCCGACAAGGGTAAAGAGATGGCAAAGTTCCCCAAGGGAACAACAAGATAAGACCGATAAAACAAAAGAAATCTATCTCCAACTGGAGCTATGAGGAAAAATTATGGTTTTAAGCATTTATTAGTTTTTAGGGGTTTCGTGCAATAGAAACAAAGAGATAATACTAATGCTATAGTAAGGAACGAAGGAGACAACTTCGGTAAAACAAGCGGCATTAGAAACATCATGTACCCCTCCTCTTGAAGTGGGTACCTCTAACCAAGCGTCAACACCCCTCTCGAGGTTGCTGGACTTAAGTTAGTGTGGAAAGGTTACTAAAGCAACTCCAATACTAGGCACTCTCTTACTCCAGTATCGGACCAAACACTAGAGCCACAACACCTCTCTCAAGGCTGTTGCAATGGGAAAACACGATTCGGTAGCTAATCGAAATATGATCCAAGCGTACAAGCTAGAGTTCAAATGATAAACATAGAAATCATCCAACAAAGGTACCAAACATAAAGTAGGAGATAGCTAAACTCTTCTAATTCCATTAACATATAAGGGTCTGATTACATTGCATAAGTAAAAGAAGTAAATGAGTAAAATAAGTAAGATAAGTGTCACCTTCTTGATTTAGAAGGGTGACAGACAACATCAGACTTTCCATCCCGATACCGGGCAGGGGCCTTGCCCGATACACATGTGTCGGGTGGCACACCCTCTCGGGCGACACACTCACGACAGGCGGATGTATCGCGTGGGGTGCCCTGGCCCGATACGATCATGTCGGGCGGCACCCTCTCGGGTGACACGTCGTGACTGGCGATGCATATCGGGGTTCGATATCGTATCGGGCTAGAGTGTTGCTTCCGGGTATCAACCACTCCTATCAAGTATCCTAATTGGCCGATATCGGCCTACATTGGTGCCTGGAACGGCCCTAAGTGAACCATTCCCTCCCTCTCGGGATGGGGAAGTGCTCACCTAGAATCGCCCGACACAACCTCTGAGGCACGACACACTAGTTCCAGATGCTTTCCTCAATTAGCTTTTGGGGGTTCCAAACTGTCTTTTCGGCTTCCTATAGATGCTATTTATAGGCAGCGGTTGGGGAAAGTTATGGTTGTCCGGACGCCACATGTCCTCCTTCAACTCCATTATTGCGGCTTCAGGGGTGCCAGATATGCGTGTTGCCCGGCACAAGGATGGCGGGCTGGTGGTCGTCGTGACAAGTGGTGCCTGCCGGTAGGTGGCCTGTATCGTGCGACATGCTTCAACAGTCGTGGCAGGTCCATCTCCCTATCGGGTAGAAGGCATGTCGGTCATCCACTCCCTCTTGCGCGGTGCCCTTGTCTCGCACGACAGTGTATCGGGCTGCCCTATCGGGCAGTAACCGTATCAGCCGGTTGGTTGGTAAGGAGGCTGTAGGTGGAACGTGTTCGTGGGCCGGGACGGGCCTTTTTGCCAATAAATGTGTTAATAACTGAGGAAAACTCTGCAAAAGATGACAAAATTGAGTAACTAGTGTCGCGTGGCCTTTTTATTCAAAAACACTATAAAAAGGAGAGGAAAACAATTTAAAAGGGAAGTTTTAATAACAAAATAAGGGCAAAAAACATCACAAAATTTGGACGCACGATCTGTGGAAGATATCAAAGGCCTGAGCCCCGCTTTATGTATGCATCACATCAATCTGGAAGAATCTGCCAAACCTCTGGCTCAACCCCAGAGAAAGTTGAATCAGATGCTGAAAGAAGTCATCAAGAAAGAGGTAATCAAGTTAAGGGATGCGAGGATCATTTACCCGATCAGCGATAGTAACTGGGTAAGCCCGATCCACATAGTACCCAAGAAGGGTGGTATGACAGTGGTAAAAGGAGATAAGGGCGATGAGGTGGCAGTTAGGACCGTCACAGGATGGAGAATGTGCATTGATTACAGGAAGTTAAACCAAGCTACAAAAAATGATCATTTTCCGCTACCTTTTATTGATCAAGTTCTTAAAAGATTAGCGCATCATGACTTTTTCTATTTCTTGGTTTAGCTTCCTGTAATCAATGCACATTCTCCATCCTGTGACGGTCCTAACTGCCACCTCATCGCCCTTATCTCCTTTTACCACTATCATACCACCCTTATTGGGTACTACGTGGATCAGGTTTACCCAGTTACTATCGCTGATCGGGTAAATGATCCCCGCATCCCTTAACTTGATTACCTCTTTCTTGATGACTTCTTCCAGCATCTGATTCAACTTTCTCTGGGGTTGAGCCAGAGGTTTGGCAGATTTTTCCAGATTGATGCGATGCATACATAAAGCGGGGCTAAGGCCTTTGATGTCTACCACTGAGTATCATATAGCCCACTGGTGGAGTCTTAACTCCTCAAGAAGTCTGTCCAGATGGTTCTTTGAAAGATTGGCATTGACGATGACAAGGTTCCTTTCTTCTTGATCTAGGAATTCGTATTTCAACCCTTCAGGTAACGACTTTGATTCAGGCTTGGCCCTAGATGTCTTTTCTTATGGCTCCCCCTCAAGGGAGGCATACTTGACAGATTCCACCACCTCATCCTCGTTGCTCAAATCTTCATCAGACAGGTTAAGAAGGTTGAGACACTCCACAACTTCTGGACTCTCAAAGTCGAGATCTTGACTACTTATCTCCCTCGCAAGGGGGTCTACCATGCATATGTCTTCTTCTATCTCCTCGCAGAATTGGTCATAGCTGTCCGCAAAGCAAGCAGATTCTGACAGGGAAGGTCCTCTCATTGCATCCTTCACCTTGAAGTCTATGTGGTATTTTCTGACCCTCAGAGTGATTATCCCCTCAGAAACATCGATCACGCCCTTCCCATAGCCAAGAAAGGACGTCCAAAGATGACAGGACAGTGGGGGTCCTCCACGGTGTCTATGACAACTATATCACATGGAATGAAGAAGTTACCTACCCGGATTGGCACATCTTCAACAACGCCGACAAGTCTTTTGAAGGTATGGTCTGCTAGTTCAATTCTCATATTGGTTCTAACCATATCGGTTAAACCTAATCTCTACGCGAAGCTTAGGGGCATAAGGCCGATGCTAGCCCCTAAGTCGGCAAGACCCCTCCGTTCGACGTTGTCTCCGATGGCAAAAGGGATTGTGAAAGCCCCCAGATCTTTCTTTTTGTTGGGAAGATCCGATTTTATGAAAGAAGAGGACACAGATGCTAGATGCACAGTTTCAATCCTTACTCCTCTTCTCTTCTTCGCAATCAGATCTTTGAGAAACTTGGCATAAGTTGGCATCTCTTCCAAGGCGTCCAGAAAGGGAACTTCAAGATAAAGTTTATTGATTGATTCCATGAACTTTTCGTGGTGCTTCTTCAGGTTTGCATTTATCAATTTGTATGGAAAAGGTAGTCTGGGAGCATATGGGCTTCTCCCACCGGGTAGCTCCTCGAAGGATCTCTGTTCAGGCTCTCTGGCATCAGCTTGTCGATTTTCATCTTCTACGGGATTCACACCCACAATCCTTGATTCATGTTCTGGTATGGCTTCCTCATTACGCTCCACCATCCTCTCGGATCTCAGTACTTCCATTCTGGCAGATTCGGGACTGGAGAGCATCTTTCTTGAAGGGTTCTTCATCAAATCGGCCATCTGGGCCAACTGTTGATCAATTTGACATTGGTGTGTCTGCATATTTGCCATCTGGAACTGCATGGAGTTTAGAACTCCTGGATGGGGAAGCGTACTTTGTGCCAACTGGTTTATGACTGTATCTTGTCTCTTTATAAAAGTGAATAACTATCCAACCAAGTTTGGTTGGTTTGAAACCTCAACTTGAACTTGACTGGTGCTCGAGAGAGGTCTGGCTCTCCCTTGGCGTTCACTTTCAGAAAGAGGTTGCTCAATGCGAGGCTGCATGTTGATGGTGTCGGTGCTCCGTTGAACAAAATGCCTTTCTTCTGAGTACCTGAATGTCATGTAAAATCAAGTCAGAAAATCTGTTATTAATATTATGAATTATTCATTTCATGTAAAGAATAATAATAATAATAATAAAAAGGAAAAAGAGAGTGTTGTCAAGCTCATTTCTAAGCTTCAGGCACTGAAGTGTAATTAGTGGATTCGGGTTTGTCAACAGTACCATTTTGCCTTGTCCCCAGCAACAGCGCCAAAAAGTTGACCGACCTAAATCGCGCGTCCAAAAAGTGGAGCAGATTTGAAGTAGTCGGACTTTTACATTTATAACCCAAAACCTTCTAGGCCCCCATAACTTTGTTTATGGGGTCGAAGTAGATATACAGGGTCGAACACATGGACAAGGGTGGTAGTGTTGAGAACGCATAATTGACACGTTACACTCTGACAAGGGTAAAGAGATGGCAAAGTTGCCCAAGGGAACAATAGGATAAGACCGATAAAACAAAAGAAATCTATCTCCAACTGGAGCTACGAGGAAAAATTATGGTTTTAAGCATTTATCAGTTTTTAGGGGTTTTCGTACAATGGAAATGGAGAGATAATACTAATGCTATAGTAAGGAACGAAGGAGAAAGCTTCAGTAAAACAAGCGGCATCAGAATCATCCTATACCCCTCCTCTCAAAGCGGGTACCTCTAACCAAGCGTCAAACACCCCTCTCGAGGTTGCTGGACTTAAGTTAGAGTGGAAAGGTTACTAAAGAAACTATGATCCTGGGCACTGTCGTACTCTAGTATCAGACCAAATACTAGAGCCACAACACCTCTCTCAAGACTGTTGCAATGGGAAAACACGATTCGGTAGCTAATCGAAACGCAATCCAAGCGTACAAGCTAGAGTTCAGATGTTAAACATAGCAATCATCCAACAAAGGTACCAAACATAAAGAAGTAGATAGCTAAACTCTTCTAATTCCATTAACATATAAGGGTCTGATTACATTGCATAAGTAAAAGAAGTAAATGATTGAAATAAGTAAGATAAGTGTCGCCTTCTTGATTTAGAAGGGAGACAGACATCAGTAGAATTTCCAACCCGATATCGGGTAGGGTCCTTTCCCGATACACACGTGTCGGGCAGCACACCCTCTCAGGTGACACACTCATGACAGGCGGATGTATCGTGCGGGGTGCCATGGCCCGATACGATCATGTCGGGCGGCACCCTCTCGGGCGACACGCCGCGACTGGCGATGCATATCGGGGTTCGGAACCCCCAAGAGCTAACTGAGGAAAGCATCTGGAGCTAGTGTGTTGTGCCTCAGAGGTTGTGCCGGGCGATTCTAGGTGAGCACTTCCCCATCCCGAAAGGGAGGGAATGGTTCACTTAGGGCCATCCTGGGCGCCGTTGTAGGCCGATATCGGCCAACAAGGATACCCGATAGGAGTGGCCGATCCCCAGAAGAAACACTCTAGCTCGACACAATACCGAACCCCGATACACATCGCAAGTCGCGGCATGTCTCCCGAGAGGGTGCCACCCGACATGATCGTATTGGGCCAGGACACCCCGCGCGATACATCTGCCCGTCGTGAGCGTGTCGCCCGAGAGGGTGTGCCGCCCGACACGTGTGTATCGGGTAAGGCCCCTGCCCGATATCGGGCTGGAAAGTCTGCTACCATCTGTCGCCCTTCTAGATCAAGAAGGCGACACATATCTTACTTATTTCAGTCATTTACTTCTGTTTACTTATGCAATGTAATCAGACCCTTATATGTTAATGAAATTAGAAGAGTTTAGATATCTGCTGCTTTATGTTTGGTACCTTTGTTGGATGATTTCTATGTTTAACATCTGAACTCTAGCTTGTACGCTTGGATCACATTTTGATTAGCTACCGAATCGTGTTTTCCCGTTGCAACAGCCTTGAGAGAGGTGTTGTGGCTCTAGTGTTTGGTCCGATACTTGAGTACGAGAGTGCCCAGGATCGGAGTTGCTTTAGTAACCTTTCCACTCTAACTTAAGTCCAACAACCTCGAGAGGGGTGTTAATGCTTGGTTAGAGGTACCCACTTCGAGAGGAGGGGTACATGATGTTTCTGATGCCGCTTGTTTTATCGAAGCTTTCTCCTTCGTTCCTTACTATAGCATTAGTATTATCTCTCTATTTCCATTGCACGAAAACCCCTAAAAACTGATAAATGCTTAAAACTATAATTTTTCCTTGTAGCTCCAGTTGACCGACCTAAATCGCACGTCCAAAAAGTGGAGCGAATTTGAAGTAGTCGGACTTTTACATTTATAACCTGAAACCTTCTAGGCCCCCACAACTTTGTTTACGGGGTCGAAGTAGATATACGAGGTCGAACACAGGAACAAGGGTGGTAGCATTGAGAATGCAGAATTGACATGTTACACTCCGGTAAGGGTAAAGAGATGGCAAAGTTGCCCAAGGGAACAATAGGATAAGACCGATAAAACAAAAGAAATCTATCTCCAACTGGAGCTACGAGGGAAAATTATGGTTTTAAGCATTTGTCAGTTTTTAAGAGTTTTCGTGCAATGGAAATAGAGAGATAATACTAATGCTATAGTAAGAAATGAAGGAGAAATCTTCGGTAAAACAAGCGGCATCAGAAACATCCTGTACCCCTCCTCTCGAAGCGGGTACCTCTAACCAAGCATCAACACCCCTCTCGAGGTTGCTGGACTTAAGTTAGAGAGGAAAGGTTACTAAAGCAACTCCAATCCTGGGCACTCTCGTACTCTAGTATCAGACCAAACACTAGAGCCACAACACCTCTCTCAAGGATGTTGCAATGGGAAAACACGATTTGGTAGCTAATCAAAACACGATCCAAGCATACAAGCTAGAGTTCAGATGTTAAACATAGTAATCATCCAACAAAGGTACCAAACATAAAGCAGTAGATAGCTAAACTCTTCTAATTCCATTAACATATAAGGGTCTGATTACATTGCATAAGTAAAAGAAGTAAATGACTGAAATAAGTAAGATAAGTGTCGCCTTCTTGATTTAGAAGGGCGACAAACGGCAGCAGACTTTCCAGCCCGATACCAGACATGGGCCTTGCCCGATACACACGTTTCGGGCGGCACACCCTCTTGGGCGACACGCTCACGACAGGCGGATGTATCGTGCGAGGTGCCCAGCCCGATCGCCCGATACGATCATGTCGGGCGGCACCCTCTCGGGCGACACGCCGCGACTGGCGATGCATATCGGGGTTCGGTATCGTGTCGGGCTAGAGTGTTGCTTCTGGGTATCGGCCACTCCTATCGGGTATCCTTGTTGGCCGATATCGGCCTACAGCGGCACCCGAGACGGTCCTAAGTGAACCATTCCCTCCCTCTCGGGATGGGGAAGTGCTCACCTAGAATCGCCCGACACAACCTCTGAGGCACGACACACTAGCTCCAGATGCTTTCCTCAGTTAGCTCTTGGGGGTTCCGAACCGTCTTTTTGGCTTCCTGTAGCTACTATTTATAGGCAGCGGTTGGGGAAAGTTATGGTTCTCCAGACGCCACGTGTCCTCCTTCAGCTCCATTATTGTGGCTTCAGGGGTGTCCGATATGCATGTCGCCCGACACATGAATGTCGGGCTGTCGGTCGTCGTGACAAGTGGCGCCTACCGGTGGGTCGCCTGTATCACGTGACTTGCTTCAGCAGTCGTGGCGGGTCCGGCTCCCTGTCGGGTAGAAGACGTGTTGCTCATACACACCCTCTTGCGTGGTGCCCTTGTGTCGCGCGCCAGTGTATCGGGCTACCCTATTAGGCAGTGACCGTATCGACCGACTGGTTGGTAAGGAGGCTGATGTAGGTGGAATGTGTTCGTGGGCCGGGACGAGCCTTTTTGTCGATAAATGTGTTAAAAACTGAGGAAAACTATGCAAAAGATGACAAAATTGAGTTAATAGTTTCGCGTGGCCTGTTTATTCAAAAACACTATAAAAAGGAGAGGAAAACAATTTAAAAGGGCAGTTTTGATAACAAAATAAGGGCCAAAAACATCACAAAATTTGGTGTTATCACTTACATGGAGGGATCCTTGAAGAACATGGAGTTGTCATTCTCTCCATGTGGTCTAGTTGTTGAATGTGCATCAATTGTTTGATGAAATGCCCAGGTTAACATGAAAGGAGATATACACATTGATTGAATTAGTTTGACTAAGTTGTAAAAAACCTGATAATTTATTTAAACCATCTTTCCAATGTTTCTTTTTTTAGTTGCAATATGGATATGACTATTTTTACCTAGTATCCATTATGCTTGTTACTTATTTTTCTTCACTATAATATGATCATTGTACTTGGTCAAATTTGCATCAAGTAACCATAATACGACCAACATTATTATAAATACATTTTATCATTAATTTGTAGATTTTTAGGTAGGGTTATTAATGTCATATACATCATATGGTCTATAGTCTCATATATATCCAATCAAGGTAGAAAAACATGTACATGTCGGGGCTAGGAAACATGCGCAATGCAGTTTCTTTAGAGAAGATAATAGTAGGAAAATGAACATGGAATCCACATATCCATGGTGCTAGTGACGCAAATATCCTTTTCGATGACCTAGCCAAATAATAGATGGTTTTATATTTTATAGATATTATATTAAACTATAAACATCCAAAATCAGCTATATATATTCAAGTATTTTACCTATCATGCTTTCATTTTTACATCGATAGAAAAAGGGTTATAGTTTTTGTATGTATGAAAGAAAGTGAATGTTGTTAGACCTTGCTTCAACTTATTTTTTGGTGTTTTGTTTCTGAGGTTATACCATGTGTTATTTTTTATTATGAGATGAAGTGTGGAAGGTTTTCCAATATATTTGGCTATTAATGCTTCTACAAGTTCAAAATAGGACTCTTCCATATACCATAAATCAATATCAAGTAAGATATCCCACTACAAGTTGCTACTATTTGGTCATACATTTATTGACAAAGTCTTATGTTTTATTTGTAGTTTATTTTTTAATCTAGTATTAACTTGCTATAACGATATTCATCCTCCAAATTTAAAACATCTGAAATATTATAATAGAATTGTATACCCTTACAAAGAAGATGAGGTATGTGGTTGCAACAAGTTCAAATTTAATATATGTAGGTGCATCCATGATGATGATACAAATTATAGTTCTTATCTTCTTGAGTTTGTGTTATGTCAAATCTTAGGTTTCACATTGCAAGAACATCATTGTATTGTTTGTTTCAACTGTGTATCTGAATTTTTGTTCTATGAAAACAACAAACCAATGTGATAGGAGAGAGTTCCATTTGTTTCACTCTTCAATTCTCAATTGGCATATGTATCCATATTTGTATGACTAATATCCTCTAAGAAATATTTATTACATTATCAATAGAATAACAAATAGTCATGCAAATGAATTTTTCTCAACAGTTGAAAACAGCAAGCTCCCAAATGGTATTCAATTTTTACTTTTCTCTTTGGTGACTTTATATTTTAATTTGTATCATGTATTTAGGGAGTACCTAATGACATTTTGTGGTGTTTATCCTTTACAAAATCATTTGTATTTGGGATGCAAGAATTGTGAATGAGGGTAGTCTCTCAAAAATTTTCCTTTCCGATTGGCATGTAATCATCTGGGAAAAAGAATTAATGTAACTTTGAATATAATTGTTTACCTAAAAATGAAGACAAATACTTTCTTGCTGTTCTTACGATTCAATGGATATATACCAAGGACAAATTTTGAATATTTCAATCTTGGTACTCATTTTCATATCTACAAGTTTGTATTCTTATGTTGATTTTAGACATGACATCCAACATTGAGCTAGTTGATACTATTATTCTATTTCCTACACCCAAAGTTCAATATGTTTAATTATTTAATTTTAAAAAGGAAAACATTATTGATATGTTAATACATATAATTTTCGATGTTTCTATGTATCAAGATTACACTTTCTACATTCAGAAGAAACTCCTACCTTTGAGAATCTAGATGTGTATTTATTATATGTTCACTTCCCTTTTTCTAGCCTATTTCCATCAAGGGCTAAAATTTACCTAGTCGACTTCAACCCTTCCTTTAATAATGTTAATGAAAAAGTTGATGAATGATGATAAAATCCATGTTGTTATACGAAATGCATATTTTCTATTGTCTTGTGGGTTTACGACATCTTTCTCCTGGATAACTACATTTTCTTGTGTGTGATTTTGTAATTGTATATTTTTTTAGAAGTCATGGTGGATTTCACAATATGCCAATGCTTCTATATCCTATAAAGTAAATCTCGATCGTATTACCTATCATATGGAAAAATGAAGTGTAATTCATTATAGTTATGGTGCAAGTCCTCAATGGATTACTTATTCAAAATGGCATAACAACAATATCAACCTGGAAGGATGTCATTCTATTAGGTCTTATAGCTCACTCGTATGGATCATTCTTGGTGTAAAGATTGTATGATATTTGTAATTACCACTATGATGGTAAGTTATGGTAACTAAATAGTCTTGACTAGCTTCCATTCTTTTTTTTCCACTTTGAAATTTACAAGATAGCATGAGCCGCCTCTCTCTATGTTTGCAGTCTTATATAAAGATTGGAAACTATTATGTCTCTTGGTTGTTTTACATAGTCCTAAATTTTAGTTAATAAGGTTTCATAATCTACAAAAACTAACATACATTGGTGAAACAATATATTTGTGAAAGGAATTTTGCTCCTAATTCCTACATATAATAAATTTCTAATATTGAATTTTGGTTTGGAACATTACATAAACATTTTTCACAATGCTTGCATGAAGCTTTGCCACTAAAACAAATTTGAATAAGAGAAAATTGTATTCCTATGGTAAAAATATATCTTTTGACATTGATTGAATGAAGAATGATAAATTGGACTCTTGGAATCCTGATCGCTTTATTTTTCATACGTGATATTGTTGTTTGTTTGTGTTTATCTCAATTCCTTGTATAAAGATTATGGAAAAAGTTTGTATGCTAAGAAGGCATCTTCAATTTGAAAAAAAAGAACCACATAGATTGTTTGGTGTTCTTGATCATCTATATCATCCTTTGTATTGTTGTCGTCCTTCATAATATGCATTTACAAAATTTGTAGTGGAAGGAAATCATGTCACATTATTGTACATCTTTTTTCTTCAAGACATGCTCATATTCTAATCCATCAACCTAGACATAAATATGAAGCAGACCCAACTCTCACAAAGTTAATAGTTGACATTTTTTCAATCTACAGGTACTCACAATGGCCTAGAAAATACTCAACCTTAATTTATAAATTTTAATTTTTAGGATTTTATGGAGAACCCATATTTTTTTGTTATCGTCCAAGGGTCAAGAGTCACAAATTATGTGTGCATTGTTTATCTATATTAAAATTCATTAACTAAAAATGTGTTACACAATATTTTTATATACTATAAGGCTCATATCATTAACTTTTATTAATGTAGAGAAAAAGTCCTTTCATGAAGTTTGTAATGCATGTTAGTACCAAATTATGCTTTATTTTCAACTAGGAGGACTATATGAGATGCTTGACACATTGGAACATAGTGTGAGAAGGATGGACTCCTTTATAAATTGTAATATGCAAAGAACTAATTTTTAGAAATCTTAAATTGGTCCGATATCTAATGTAAAGGTTTGTCAGTGCAATTTCATACTCAACTCCTAGTTAGCTAAATACCATTTCATACATCATTTGTGATATGGAGAGGCTAGTTCACGTGAACCAACTATATAAGTCAAGCATCAGTAGTCTCCTATTGTTTACCCTACTTTACTTCAATATTGTTACAATATATCCATGTACATATATGTAAATCAGATCATTCTAGCATACTTGTAAATCCAATATCCATCTATCCATAGTTGTATGTATCAATTGAAACCATAGTCATCTAGACATCCATACATCATACAAATCAAACACCCATAAGATATGTAGTGGGTACTCAATTTGCCCACACTTGTTTCCTTTTATTATAAGAAAGATGTAGCAATGAAGACATCTACCTAAATTTCTTATAAGATATCTATCATGCCATTTAATAGTGCAGTTATGTAAGCGTATGGAGGCTTGAATATATAAGAATGCATTTTTTTGCATGTTTTATTGATTTTTTCTATTAGTTTAAATGACCTTATGTTTTTTCTATTTTGGCTTCATATAACTGAATGGTTTCATCTTCTTTCTTTGTAGACTAGAAGGCGTCAAACATGTTACACACAAACAATGCATCAAACAACTGATGAAAATGTTAGAGACATGAAGAAATAGAGCATGGTATGGTCTTTTCCTTGTTTTCTCACGTCTCTTCTAGTATTGTTATCGTTTGTATAACTATATTTGTAAAAATTTCTGGTGATTTTAGATATAACATTCACACAAGGTATTCTTTGTTTGCATGTAATAAATGTGAAAATTGTTTGAGAGTGAGAAGCAAACAAGGTGTGAATTTCCATTTCAATAAAAATCATATGTTATGGTACATGTTAGAAATGTTAGTACCTGCTAAAGTCGGGATCATCTACTAGTATAATCTTTCTATAATGATTATTGTGTGCATTTTCTTATTATAGTTTTGATACATAAATGAGTCAAATGACTGAACCGATAATAAAATGTTAAACCAAACTGATTGTGAATGGAAGGGGAGAATTCATATTTCCAAGTATAGGGACCATGTTTCCAAGAGGGGTGGGTGCTATGTCGATTTGATGCAACAATTGATCCCTAGGGAGGAAAATGGCATAATTAGAACTTCCATTGACACATACTCTGAGTAAGAACAAGTAGCTACATATGGACTAGCTAATTGGTACTCATGTCTGCCACACGTCCACATTGTTGTAAAGTTTATTTAGATGATCACCAAGATTGACAAATGTTCTGGTAAGGATCTCAAGAAGGACCCCAAGTTCTTTAATATCGATGATGTAGGATTTGTGTTGATGATTAACCCCCAAGACCACACTCTTGACATCAAGTCAACACTCAACAATATGCAAATTTGAGAACATCCATTTCACATGTATACTTTTCCATTTTATCAAGGAAGATGGTCATTGATGCAAAAACTATTGTACTTAGCAAAATCTTGTATGAAAGAGCGTGTCTCTTGTGTTGTATGTAATACAAAGGGTAAGGTAAAATGTTCTTCCATGTTATCTACATTTGTATTATATATAAAAAGATTGATTTTTTGACTTTATACTTTTGAAAATGTTTATTCAAATTGTATGTGGCATTCATTTAGAAATTCAATTAATGAACTAATATTGAATCATAAAAAGCCATTAAAATGCCACAATACACAACAAGAATGACATTATAGTAACATTTTCTATATGTCCATAATACACAACAAGATTTTTTTACAACATCCTAATGTATAATATCAATATTTATATAAAAGCCAATTGGTGTGATAGTGACATTTGTGTAGAGGACAATTGATGATACTGTGAAATTTATTTGGCATTTATTGAAATACACTAAAAGTAAATGTTTAGTGGCATTTATAATTTATACCATTATCTCTCTAGTGGCATCGATACTAGAGTCACTTTTTAAGTGTCAACAAATACACTAAATCATTTTATTGGATTTTATATTTTATATAGGCATTTGGAAAATGCCTTTAATCGGTATCTTTGTTGTAGTGTGTTGAATCAGTGAAATTGTGTGTCACTCTTGAATCAATGAAAATCATACATCATTTTCCTTCTATTGTCCCCAAAACCTTGAATTTCTTGGTTTTGATCTCCTCGATCACTAATTGTAAAGAGATAGTGCTTACTTCTCCTCCTATTTTCCCTCTAATTCCTAAATCCTTTGTATCTATGATAATACATCTCAGACATATTCCTCTTCATTGAAAACAAGGCATAGGAGCTTCCCATTACACTTGTGTCCTCACATAAATTTGTGGTCAAAACAAAACAATATACCCTTCTCACTTCTCTCATTGATTTCCTTCTACGTCATATGCCTCATGACTAGTACCAGATCCCATGTTGTTCATTCTTGTTGTGGATTTGCACCAAGTCATGATTTCCCTCCTCCCAGTGGTTGATCTTATCATTGTAGACAAATTTCACTTTTGTGGCCGAAGCTTTCTCACAATGTCATCTCAACTTCCAGACCTCCTCAATATGTTAGACACATCACAACATCTCATCAGAAATTAGAAAGCATACATTCATTAATTTTTGACCTTCCTTTGATAGTCTCTAGTAATACTAGTTTGTGTAAGCCGTGAGAGACTGTTGATCAGACCATCCTCCAATTCCATTCTAAAACACTGTTGCAGTTCACCCTACAATTCCTTCAATGATCACAGCTTACTAGATGTCTCATTTGTTCAAATAATTTTAAGCCTCAATTTCCCTATCAATAGGTACATCCGAACTAGAAAAATATGCATTGCTATCCATCCTAGAAACTGTGCTAATATTTATAGAATTTTTCTATGTTAGATGCGGATTTTGGTCAAAATACCTAAATGCACACTGGATCCAGCTGATAGGATCAACTTTGTTGTAGGTTGGTAATTGACTCTATTTGACAGTAGATGTACAACACTCCACAATGGTGAGCATAGTGTCTCTGGTCCAAATCTTCACACTCATCACCAGGTTCTTGGTTTGTCACCCAATGTCATTTTACTAATTAATTAATTCCTCAATATGTGCCATCATCTACAAAATGAGAAACCACAATTTCTCCAATGAGTTCTTATCTTCTAGTGTCATCTTCACCATGCCACCTTTGGTTCCATACATCTCACATTCATTATTGGTTCTGCTTGAGTTTATTGAGACATCTTTGAGGAGTAGAATTTCTCATAGCTACAATGGAGGTGTCACCGAAAGTGGTAGCCGACGAGGTTTCTATGACAAAATGACTCTCTCTATCTCTTATTATATGTACTATATATCTTTAACTTGATCAAAATTTAATCCATTATGTTCAATTTCATGGTTTGAGTGTTTGTACAATCCACTTTGGTCACATTATACTTTATATTCCAAAATGTGACATTAATTTGCATGATTGACCTATGTTCTTATATTTTAATATACCATGATCTTTATCTAGTTTTTGAACCTTATAATTTTTATCTCTTGGAATCTAATGCATGCCATTTTGTTGAGAATTCAACTAAAAATCAAACTATGTAACAATCATTTCAGTCAGACACACCACGACCAAGTTATGATCCACATAAGTTTGCGTATTTAATATTTGATTTAAGCCCTTTTTATGCCATTCTTTTCTACTGTTGGGCCGGTCTCTCTTAGGCCCACCACAACATGCATGTAACACTAAGATTCTCTTTTCCCCTCTCTTTTCATTTGTGATTTGCTCTTAACAATATCAGCCAATAGAAAGCGTTGGATTAGGGGCCATCAATTTTTACCCCCATACAATGTTTATGTGGTTTCTTCATCCTTGGTATGCATACTATAGTTGTTGCTACTGCAAGTAGCCCCAATCCATTTAAACTTACCAATTTTGCCTCATTTACACAATCGACACTTCATTTCACTTTGTTTCTTCATACATTTTCTTTCACCCTTATTTTCACACTCTATTGTGCTCTAGAACACTATCCAATGCATCCTTCCTCTTCCTCTAGCTACACTAGCGGTCACCGTTGGCCAACCTTTGGGAACTCATACCCAACCTCCTTTGAATGTAATAAACACCTTCCCCTACCTTGAACATCCATGTCACAAGGGGGGGGGCTTGTTTTTGTGTCTTGATGAGCCCTTCCCCACTTTCTCAGCTTGACACCTATGAGGTCAGTGGCCATAACGAGTTGCGATCGCACTGGAAAAAGCAGGATGTTCAACCATTATATTTAGGGGTGTCACCCCCTTGATGGTTGAGATTGTTGCTATCTAGTCACTTCCCCTCCATTTGACTGCAATGACCCTAGGCCTTGAATATTATGACCAATGGCAGCTTGCCACGTGGATGGGCCCTACCGCTTGAGTGCCAAAGCTTCCCTTTATGAACACGACTTTGGCTGCTGAGACCAAGATCTACAAATGAGATCTAGCAAATAATAATGGAACATTGCATCATCTCATTTTCTATATTGTTCTTAATGGAGTTTTCAAAAATTGACATCTCCCAAACTCCTTGTCCAAAATACGTGACACAAAATACAATTTTAGTGACCTCTACGAGATCTACACAATAGACTAAGTTACATACCCTAATTCCTTCATTAAGTACCATATTTCCATAAAATTTGTTAACTTGTTCATGATGAACATATTTAAAGCATTTTTATGATGAATCTTGTGCCATTAAAGCATCTCTACCATTGTTATCATAAAGATAGTAACATTTGCACAATATTGAATTTAATGAGGGCCCCAATCCCCTTTCCTACATTTTTAATGATCCTAATGAACATATGTTACTTATTTTGGGCTTAGATGATGAATTTTGATATTTTGGGGAGAATCTGCATCTAAATGGTATCAAATCTCCATCTAACTTGAAATCAATAAATTTATGACCCTCTATATCACAAATATCACCCTTGGCCTTCTTATTTTATTGCTTGATCTGTATGACATGCTATGGATAAATATAACCAATGTACGACATGGGCTCAAGAGGCTCCTAAGTTTACCATCCCTTCTATCTAGCCTTGTCCTGGGGGTGGGTTTCTTTTGGAAATTAAAAAATGACCTATGTATGACTTGAATGATAATACCTTACTCAAATGATTAATTTGACCCTATTTTTGTGCATAAAACTCTTGTATATTATTTAAATTAGTAGACATGATTTTTTGAGACAATTACGCCTAACATCAACCCTATGCTATGGTGGTGTATGTGACTCTAAATTCAGTACTAATGACCTAATATGTCCATAAATGGTATTGTTGTCATTTCTTATGCCTTGATTTTGATATGATTTCAAATATTGTGTCCTCCCCTCTCAAATAAAGGAATGCTCTATCCCTTATGACCCCCTTTCTGTGAATGTCCCACCTTACCCATATGTGATCCCTAATGAAATATGGGGACTATGTTGATAGTATCATATATTTTGAAATGTGGAACCTAAGCTGAACCATATGAACCTAGACTTAGGGGATCATCCATAATTTGAGATGTAGTTAATATATGCTTATCTTTCCAATATAAATAATCTTTTATGTTTGGAAATCTTGAGCTAGTGAAACATAACAATGTTACTCTCATATGAGTCTTTTGACCTTTAAATGTACCTAAATAAAGTAAATCTCATAGTAATCATATAAAATGAATGGAACCTTGATATGACATGAAACTTGAAACATAAATTAATGATTGAACCTAAATTAGTAAAATATCATAAACTATGTAAATAACCAACTTGGTACCTAATTTGACCAAAACCCTAATCATGGACCTAATAATTAAGATTTATCTTGAACCTTGTTTTAATGCTAGTTGATGTTTTAAATAATGTGGTTGATGTGATATAGATGGTCAACGATGGGTTAAGAACCTCTAAAATCAGATACATGGTCTTTAATAGAACATTGGTACATATGTGTGCTTTCATACTTGCAAAATATTTCCATGTTAGTTGTTGCATTGTACCCACGTTTTCTCTTGTTGATTTTGATAACTTGAACACATAATATAGATATCCATTATAAAATAAATAAATCAGGGGGTTGTTCAATGCCCCCACGTAGAAATAGGGTTAGGTAATGGCTTTTATCCTTAAGCACCCTCATGCACCCCTTCCTGCCAGAATTTGGTCGAAGTCCTTATGAAACATGATTCACCATGTATAATGGAGTAAAAGGACTAAAACATTAAATGTTCTCTTCTATAATTAAATAACTCTTGTTTCTTTTATTATTTTAATTCTCTAAAACTTATCAAATTATTAAAATATTATATATGTGTATCTTTATTCCCCATACCAACATCTTATGTGTTGATATGCTTGTTTCTCATATGTTCTATGTTTAGAGATAGCTTGGGAGTTGATTGTTGGTATGTATGCCCAAAGAGACAATCATATGATGATTGTAGTGGCATAACTTGTAAAATTGTTTTGACTATTAATAAAAGGCAAGCTTATAATTTATTTTGTTTAATTCAGTTATGTGATAATGATGTAACATTATAAATGTCTAGAGAATAATATTACTCAATGACGTATGTCTTCAAGTACGTGACTCAGTAGAATGGGATCATATAGATGTTAAGAGTACACATACATATTCTCGTTATGTTCTTGATCAGTTGTTATTGTTGAAGGTTGATAGACACCAATAACACATAAGATCAGAGTGTGCATTGGTTGATGACATAATATCATTAGTCATGATATGGCAATATCAAACCAAGAACATAGATACATGTTAGAGAACACTATATATGACATACCCATCATGATACTGACACATGGAAGCCATCATCATAAAAGTCACAGTCAACCCTCATTATGATGGTGGTGCTTGTAGTTCTTAGACCTCAAATCATTTCACCCATCACATGTCATTGGGTACACTTTGACATCATCAAACACAATACTAAAACATGGGTTGCTATAAAGGTGATGATTGGGTGACTTTGACACATGTGGATAGACTGTGAGTGATAGAAAATGGATTTGTCCCTCATACAGTAGTTTGATGTCCTACGCATCTTGATTAGCGAGACTGAAAAATGCACGACCATGCACATGTAAGTCAATATGTGATATTGAAACCAAAAATATCCCAGATAGTCTGCTATTGGTTCAAGAAACAAGATTGAATGTTTAATAGGGTGACTACTCCATGCCTTGAGTTCCATCTGGACATCACTGACAAAGGAACTATACAAACATTGCAACACTAGGCACATATTGTAAGTTGTTCTCCAACTTTACATTTACTTGGGTAGCATTGATGGGTGACTAGGCACCATTCATTACTTGTAATGTCATAAGTTGTTATGGATATTCACTACTAATATAATATGAGACCTATAGGGTCACACACATAGGTCTCGACCTAGAAGAGGAGTTTGATCTGCAATGATAGATAAATCAATTGATAAAACATTTAGGCAACCGATTCACACAAAACCATCTTGACAACACTGCTAAACGCCCATCTCTTGGCATGGGATGGCCGTCTGGAGTGCCAAATGGTCATCTCAAGGGTTGAGATGGGTATTTGGAGTGTTATACTGATTCAAGTTGAAATTGGCTATGGATTGAACCGACCGGCCTGACTTGACTCACCATAAGACCATCTAGGTGAGTGAGAAGACCATCTCACATAGGCGAGATGGCCTTGTTCGGATGAGGGAAGGTTCTAGATATTTTCAAGTTCATTTCATTTGCACATTAATTTTTGTACAATGAATTAATATGTAATAATTGGAAATGAATTGCCAATTTTGTGCATGACTAAGAAAGCACCAAACGACCATCTAGACTGAGCCAGATAATTGTCTGGCATGCCAGGAAATTGGTTTGGCTACCACAGGTTGCAAAAGTTCCATAATTGTTGTGAAAATTTGAGATCTTCCAGTCCCTTCCCCTCGCACATAGATTGGGAACCCTGACCCAAACCCCGCCTATTAATAGAGGGGCACTGGGGGCTTCCCAGAGCACAATACAAACAACCGAGAGTCAATTGCTCTGACAAATGTTGTCCTCTCTGGTTGTGGTAACCAAGAGAGTCTAAGCAAGTCCTACCCGACTAGGGAGGGATAACAAGGGAGAGAACAACTGAGATCATTATTGTAGGAGAGTAAGTTGGTGACTAGTAAGACAATGGATGGACGACTCCTTTCTATTCATTCTAACAGGACAACAGGTGTTCTAGGCGGTTTGTGTGGACTTTTGTAGAGGCGAGAGGCCATTGTCTGCCTCTAGTAGGGCATCATTAACCAACAATACATGACAAGAGGAGTTTCTATAGAAGATGATGTACGAGTCTCTTATCAAAGGAGGAGTGGCCAAATGAGACCCAATGCAATTGAAATTTAGAGTTGCACAATAGAATGATGAGGATTGTCACTAGACCAAGTATACCTTGAAACCATAATTTCCATCTTATAATTATTGATGAGATCCGCTAGTTTTGAGGAATATGGTAGATTAAATTTTTTGTTTCTGGTGCCCACTCTGTAGCCATATTTCCCTATAGTTGTATCAGAGCCAACATCAATTTGCTACATTAATGGTTAATTAATATGATTGAATTTTGGTTTTATTGTTCATTTATTGCATGCAATGCGAATGGCATCTTGTCAAATCCAATACCATGATAATACCAAACTATTATATATATACATACAATTTACACGTGTCTCCCTGAAAGCGATCTTAGTGGTGGATGTGTAGCATGGTAATGGCCAATAACCCCTATTATCAGTGCATGGTTGTGTGGATGGTTTATCATGTTGTCTTAGTCTACGTACTGAGCCTCTATCATATCTATAACGACCCCATTTCCCAGTAACCCCCAATCAAGGGAGACGAAGAGGTCGGAGGCGTTATCCCAAAATTCAGGATCAATGGTTTAACAATTTAATCAAAAATAATTATCAAATTCTACTAATGCTAAACTAGAAAGCTGTTATAAAATAAAAATTTTGCATACCTTTTCAAAATAGGATTTAAGACTTCTATCCGCAGTAGAAATCTAACTATCTAATCCTCCTTTGGATTACTTAAATTCATCTTCATAGATTTTGCTTTACTGTGTGTCCTTTTCTGATAATACCTAAAATGCCGACAAACAAAATGTCGGTAAGTATATTACTATATAGGTATTTGGGGACAAACGAAACATCACAATTAGTCTCTAACAACCTATAAATATCAAATAGTTGATTAACAAGCCAAATTATATTTTCCATGTAACTTCTCAATCGCTTTCACACATACCCTAGAATACCCTCTCTTAGGGTCTTGTCCTTGCAAGGGACATAAGGCCATCTTCTCCATCCTGAGCTTGGTGCCTGGGGTCACCACTCTGGGTGCCCAATGGTCTTCCCTCTGGGGCTTGACCATCTCAGACCTTCTCTTTAGGGCTTGGTCTTGCATCATATATCAGGGATGGTATGTAGGTTCAAGACAATCACACTTATACTTAGTTGTTGTGACGTCCTCGGATTTTCTAAAACTTAATCAGATGTGTGACGTCTAAATTGAAACTCTCACCTCAGTGAGAATCCCAATTTAAACATCCCACACTAGGCTAAGAAGAAGAAAATTGAGGAGTCAGAAGGAAACAATCATTAGCACATGCACATGAACAATAAACAAACCACAACACATGTTCACCATTCAACATATAATTACATCATGAATTGTTACAACATTTGATATTACATATTGAACAACAAACTATACATATACATGTACTACCACTAAACTACAAGATCTTAAGACAACAGGTCCACCTGAACATCAGCTCTCCACACAACTCTCACTATCCTGGATCTTCAAGAGCATAACCACAACCTAAACAAAAAGATTACATGCGGTACACGTCAGCACAATATTTCAAGAATATTGTACTGAGTACGCCTACGTGTCTTTTTATATACCCTCATCATATCTTGGCAATAAGATAAAACTAATATACTTGGCATCATTAAACAAAATATAAGAAAAGGCATATAGTTGCACAAAGATATTCATTAGCAAAGAGAACACATATTTTTAATCACATTTCCATCATATATCTCGTACATCTGCCCCCAAGGGCTTTGATGTTTTTAGGCCTTATGATCTACTACCAAAGAGTTTGAGATCATTTAACGTGTGATCTACTACCAAAGAGTTTGAGATCTAACACATGTGATCTACTACCAAAGAGTTTGAGATCACTTCAATGCACTGTACTACCAAAGAGTTTAGTGCTATCATATGATGGATCCGATATCTTATGTTTCATGTGGTCATAGCAATAAGTATGGAGAATCAAGCAACATAGCATACAAGAGCAATCATTTCAATCAATACCATATGCCAAGTATCTTACTACACATATAACATAAGCATATTGTATAATAAGCCAAGTAAGAGGTAATAGCGTACCTTCCAAAGAGACAGATCATACTAAACACATATCACAGATGTCAACTATAAGCTTGGTCAAACCTGATCAAATCAAGATCATATAGTATCATCAGGTTCTCATCTTATTATGTCTCATCTTAATCCTAATTATGTCCATTAGGGTTTGCTTAGCTCATAATGATATTCTCATTATTATTTCTTATATATCTCTTCTTGTTATCTAAGATTGACATTACTGATGTTGTATCCCAGATTATGATCAATAATCTGATTATTTGATTACATATGATTATGTGTACATCTTAACTCTAGATCATATTCATTTAGCATATTAGGGTTTTATATCACATGAAGAGTCATTATCATGTTTCTATTAATTCCATATATATAACTGATCTCAGATTATATATTATCTTCTAATTACTGATATGAGCTTACTCTGTAAATTTCATCATTTATTGAGCACCAATGTATTTATTGCATTTTATTTAGGATAATTAGTCCTAATTAGACTTATGGAGCATATTACAAGATTCCGTGCATCAACATGACCATAACTAACATCATATGCATTATAAGCCATATTTTGGAGTTACTGATGTCTTCTCATAATTTTAGGCTAACGTTTGATATTTATTATCCATCAATTGAGCATTTCACAACTAAGAAGATATCACTGATATTTAATCATCAAAAGCCTGATTTTATAGTTTCATATTGTTCTACTAATTTTTATGAGAATTTTGATATATTGTTTGTATTTTTCTAATGTCTGAGCTAATTATTACGATTTATCTAAGATCAACAGATTATGAGAATATTTACCCTTTTAAGCCAATCGGCGTCTGCCACGTGGCCTTGAGGAGGCACTACTCTCACTTGCGCCGACCGATTCATAACCTGGACCCGGTCCATTTTCCTTTCTTCTTCACTCTGTTCCTGTGTTTGTTCTCGCGCAATCGCAAGCGCATCCACAGGGTTGCCGCCGTGAGGCTGATATTCGGCGTGAGATCAGTGGAGATGAGATCTTTGTCCCCGGATCGCAGCACCGCTATCAGCTGGTTCCCTTCAGGACCTCTGCGAATCCTCCATGACTCACCGCTATTGGCTCCTCCTCCTTTCACGTCTGACCTGAGGCAGTTGACTACAGTTTGCGCCTCCACTACAGGCTGGCCTCCACCTACGTCCTCCTTCGATGACCTGGGGTCAGCCACCTCCGTTGTGGCGACTCCTCGTGGCTGGAGGAACTCACTGCCACCAGTGAGGTTCTGGTACTGCCGTAGCCTGACGCCTGCGGCGTCTCCCTTTGCTCGCGTGAGGCCCGTAACGGATCCTTCACCACCGGGATCTCGGTCACCTCCTTTTCTCTCACTCCTGATCGGGATCCCCTGGAAAGCACCACCGTCGCAACAGCTAGGGACGCTCCTACTCGATGACAACCTATGTGAGATGGGGTTCTTTCGCACGACTTCACCGCTGTCTCTAACCTCTGGCCAGCACTCTGTTGCGATCTCCTCCTCCTGGACCTCCTCAGCTTCTCTGTGTCAGGGAGCCGCAGCCACATGGCTCCTCCCCGCCTGACACTGCCGGCTAGAGCAATGCCTCACGATAGAACGGAGGCAAGAAGTCTTGCGCTCCTCAACCTCCGTCTCCTATCCATGGTTGGATATGATACTCATCACTGCTCCTGTACTCTCCCTGCAACTGCCAATGGATAGGTTGGCTAGAGGCATGATGTAGCAGTCTCGTGAGATCTTGAACTGCATCTCTTGACGAGGCAAGTGGTCTCTCTCTCCACTCACCCCACAAACACTGATCGTGGCTGGAGTGGAGAAACACTCACGTTGTCATTGGGGGTAGGAGGAGAGCTGACTGCCATCCGATCTGCATCATCTAAGGGCTGTGAAAGCCTAATCCGTAGCCTCCTCAAACCAAAGAAATCAGGTGCCCAAAGGGTGCGTGACATATCCAAGCAAAATTAAGCCTATGTTTCTAATATGCGACCATGATCCAAGCACATGAAAATATAACCATTTAGTCTATTTCAAACTTAAATAACTTCCTTTGGGATACTTTAATTTCCACCAAATTTTAACCATAGCTTTCTTACCTCTCTAGCTACCTTCGACTCAAGTTTGGTGACAAAACTCATCTATTTGATCATTCCATTATATTCCTCAAGAAGGCATTAAAAGAGATATCTTAATCATGATGTCGACCTCACACCAACACACCTACTTTGTCAAAAGCTTAAAACTCTTAATATAACTCAACCATGTGATTTTACTTATGTCATTGGACATTTAGGATTCCAAAAGTCGACTCTATCACATTCTACACACCTTAAAAGAAATTCCGTCCTCAGAAATTAAGCCAGAAAAACCACTTTGTCACATCATATACATCTTAAAAGAACTTTCGTCCTCAGAAGTAAACCATACTCATACTTTCTGGGAAAACCTTATCTTGCCCTCATCCACATGGAGGCACCATTCTATTCTAGGTGTAACATATCCACAAAGGTTACCCAAAACCATGTATCCAAAGCACTATTAGGGGGTTCTACAACCATCTTGGTGCACGAACACTCCATAGAAGGCTCAAACTAGGGTTTAGAAACTTAGGTTATGTCATTACATATCTCATATGTTAGATTTGCTTCCTTATCGTTAGCCATGCATTAAGATTCAACATCATACTATCATGTTCCAAAGAAGTTAACTAAAGTTAGATCATTATATCAAGGTGTCATCAGCTTTATGTTGTGCTAACTCTCAAACTATATATTTGTTTTTCTTTATTAAGCACTAAGATTAACACCTTGTGTAACATGTTTCATTCATATGATCTTATTTCACTGCTCATTGTATATCACATTATCATCATTTTTATGTATGTGGTTAGCCATTTATGCATTTCCATCTATTAAACCATCTCTAGGTTTCCATCTTATCATTTCTATATATCATATCTCGAGATTTGATCACATCTTACATATGTTATATCATAATTGTGCCAAACAAACTTATATTATATCAAAACCTTACTTAGGCCAAAAGAGGTTCCTCTAACCCATACCATGAGGGTAGTGCCATGCTTGGACTCTCTGACCTATCTCATCTCTTTGAGTATCTCATAAGCATATAATTTATATTTCCTCTCTTAGTCTAGGGTTCTCAGATTACCTCATTGGCACTAGCTATAGGCTTACAATATCTAGCCACATAAGCACAAACCAAAACATGCTATGACATACTCTTCATAGGTCTCTACCCATGAAACATCTTACCCAAAGCTCTCTTATATACACCACTATATTCCTATGTGGGAAACCACCAACCCGAGCATGAGGATTCACATAAACTAACATAGCTACCTCCTCCAGGGTCTTGGTCTCTCTCCCTCACCCAGATGGTAGGTTCTCATATTCATGTCCATATGCACATATAACAAGCCTCTCTCTTTCTTTAGGGTTTGGTCCTCCCAAGGACATCTAGGGTTCAACAAGACTATAGGAGTCATGCATTAAGAAACACAACTCATTCACTTAGGAGTAGTCTAGTTTAGGACATATCATATCACATATCTCATAATACTCATATCTTGGAGTTTAGGTTCTCTAACCTTCTCCCAATGGGTCTCACTCTCTTTGGAGTTAACCCTAAACTAGTCCTAACACTAGAGGTTCTCCCTCGTAAAAGAGCTCGAGGCTCATGCTGACTCACAACCTTGTCTTAACTTATCATATCTTATCTCATAAAAGCATGCATACTTGCATCATCAAAACTTATATCAAATCCTCAAAACTGAACTTAAGTCCTCAAAGACAAACATATATCATCATATTATCTTATATCATCTATATAAGACCTACACCATATCATCAAAACTTATTTCATCTATTCCATCTGTCATATATATATCCAACAAGGCTCTAGACATCTATCTAGAACTACTCTATCTTCTAGACTGATTTCATTCACTTTCACTTAGGTTGCATGATCATCTCCTACTCATACATGTATGGGGACACATTTTTGTAATACATATACATAATAAAATATTATATAGTTTTTCTTCGATAAAACAAGCGTCAGAGAAAACTATCGAGGTTCGATCCGTTTGGAATAAAAACCAAATCCTGAAAACGAGTGTCCCACACATAGTAGAGAGTCCAGTGTCATGAAAACTAGTGAAAAGGGTGAGAACATGGTGTAGACTAGTGTAGCTACTCTAGACAATGAGCACCATATGTCTAGGGTTTCTCTTCCCTTGATGCACGTCATTTCCAAATAGTGCAACATCCCATACCGCTGCACTACAAGGAAAGAACAACATCTAAGGACTTGCTACTCAACAAGCACTAGTCTAGACCTAGTTATCAGACATCTAGGTGCCAACCTAGAGGCTAGGTCAGATCTAGTCTCCAAAAGACGACAAATATAACCCTAAAAGGTTATTAAGCTCAATGTTCTTTGGTTTTGAGTTGCATAATGAGCAAATGGCAGGCTTTGCTATTGTTCATGCTCTGATACCACCCGTGACGTCCCTGGATTTTCTAAAACTTAATCTGATGTGTGATGTCTAAATTGAAACTCTCACCTCAGCGAGAATCCCAATTTAAACATCCCACACTAGGCTAAGAAGAAGAAAATTGAGGAGTCAGAAGGAAACAATCAGTAGCACATGCACATGAACAATAAACAAACCACAACACATGTTCACCATTCAACATATAATTACAACATGAATTGTTACAACATTTGATATTACATATTGAATAACAAACTATACATATACATGTACTACCACTAAACTACATGATCTTAAGACAACAGGTCCACCTGAACATCAGCTCTCCACACAACTCTCACTATCCTGGATCTTCAAGAGCATAACCACAACCTAAACAAAAAGATTACATGCGGTACACGTCAGCACAATATTTCAAGAATATTGTACTGAGTACGCCTACGTGTCTTTTTATATACCTCTCATCATATCTTGGCAATAAGATAAAACTAATATACTTGGCAGCATTAAACAAAATATAAGAAAAGGCGTATAGTTGCACAAAGATATTCATTAGCAAAGAGAACACATATTTTTAATCACATTTCCATCATATATCTCGTACATCTGCCCCCAAGGGCTTTGATGTTTTTAGGCCTTATGATCTACTACCAAAGAGTTTGAGATCATTTAACGTGTGATCTACTACCAAAGAGTTTGAGATATAACACATGTGATCTACTACCAAAGAGTTTGAGATCACTTCAATGCACTGTACTACCAAAGAGTTTAGTGCTATCATATGATGGATCCGATATCTTATGTTTCATGTGGTCATAGCAATAAGTATGGAGAATCAAGAAACATAGAATACAAGAACAATCATTTCAATCAATACCATATGCCAAGTATCTTACTACACATATAACACAAGCATATTGTATAATAAGCCAAGTAAGAGGTAATAGCGTACCTTCCAAAGAGACAGATCATACTAAACACATATCACAGATGTCAACTATAAGCTTGGTCAAACCTGATCAAATCAAGATCATATAGTATCATCAGGTTCTCATATTATTATATCTCATCTTAATCCTAATTATGTCCATTAGGGTTTGCTTAGCTCATAATGATATTCTCATTATTATTTCTTATCTATCTCTTCTTGTTATCTAAGATTGACATTACTGATGTTGTATCCCAGATTATGATCAATAATCTGATTATTTGATTACATATGATTATGTGTACATCTTAACTCTAAATCATATTCATTTAGCATATTAGGGTTTTATATCACATGAAGAGTCATTATCATGTTTCTATTAATTCCATATATATAACTAATCTCAGAATTATATATTATATTCTAATTACTGATATGAGCTTACTCTGTAAATTTCATCATTTATTGAGCACAATGTATTTATTGCATTTTATTTAGGATAATTAGTCCTAATTAGACATATGGAGCATATTAAAAGATTCCGTGCATCAACATGACCATAACTGACATCATATTCATTATAAGCCATATTTTGGAGTTATTGATGTCTTCTCATAATTTTAGGCCAACGTTTGATATTTATTATCCATCAATTGAGCATTTCACAACTAATAAGATATCACTGATATTTAATTATCAAAATCCTGATATTATAGTTTCATATTGTTCTACTAATTTTTCTGATAATTTTGATATATTGTTTGTATTTTTCTGATGTCTGAGCTAATTATTATGATTTATCTAAGATCAGCAGATTATGAGAATATTTACCCTTTTAAGCCAATCGGCATCTGCCACGTGGCCTTGAGGAGGCACTACTCTCACTTGCGCTGGCCGATTCATGCCCTGGACCCGGTCCACTTTCCTTTCTTCTTCACTCTGTTCCTGTGTTTGTTCTTGCGCAATCGCAAGCGCATCCACAGGGTTGCCGCCGTGAGGCTGATCTTCGGCATGAGATCAGTGGAGATGAGATCTTTGTCCCCAAATCGCAGCACCTCTATCAGCTGGTTCCCTTCAGGACCTCTGCGAATCCTCCATGACTCGCTGCTATTGGCTCCTCCTCCTTTCACATCTGAACTGAGGTAGTTGACTACAGTTTTCACCTCCACTACTGGCTCGCCGCCGCCTACGTCCTCCTTCGATGACCTGGGGTCCGCCACCTCCGTTGTGGCGGCTCCTCATGGCTGGAGGAACTCACTTCCACCAGTGAGGTTCTGGTGCTACCATATCCTGATGCCTATGGCGTCTCCCTTTGCTCGTGTGAGGCCCATAACGGATCCTTCACCACTGGTATCTCGGTCGCCTCCTTTTCTCTCACTCCTGATCGGGATCCCCTAGAAAGCACCACCGTCGCAGCAGCTAGGGACGCTCCTCCTCGACGACAGCCTATGTGAGACGGGGTTCTTCCGTACGATGTCGCCGTTGTCTCTAATCTCTGGCCAGCACTCTGTTGCGATCTCCTCCTCTTAGACCTCCTCAGCTTCTCTGCGTCAGGGAGCCGCAACCACATGGCTCCTCCCCGCCTGACACTGCCAGCTAGAGCACTGCCTCATGACAGAACGGAGGCAAGAAGTCTTGCGCTCCTCAACCTCCGTCTCCTATCCATGTTTGGATATGATACTCATCACTGCTCCCGTACTCTCCCTGTGACTGCCAATGGATAGGTTGGCTAGAAGCATGATGTAGCAGTCTCGTGAGATCTTGAACTGCATCTTTTGACGAGGCAAGTGGTCTCGCTCTCCACTCACCCCACAAACACTGATCGTGGCTGGAGTGGAGAAACACTCACGTTGTCATTGGGGGTAGGAGGAGAGCTGACTGCCATACGATCTGCACCATCTAAGGGCTGTGAAAGACTAATCCGTAGCCTCCTCAAAACAAAGGAATCATGTGCCCAAAGGGTGCGTGACATATCCAAGCAAAATAAAGCCTATGTTTCTAATATGCGACCATAATCCAAGCACATGAAAATATAATCATTTAGTCTATTTCAAACTTAAATAACTTCCTTTGGGATACTTCAATTGCCACCCAATTTTAACCATAGCTTTCTTACCTCTCGAGCTACCTTCAACTCAAGTTTGGTGACAAAACTCATCTATTTGATCATTCCATTATATTCCTCAAGAAGGCATTAAAAGGGATATCTTAATCATGATGTCGACCTCACACCAAAACACCTACTTTGTCTAAAGCTTAAAACTCTTAATATAACTCAACCATGTGATTTTACTTATGTCATTGGACATTTAGGATTCCAAAAGTCCACTCTATCACATCCTACACACCTTAAAAGAAATTCCTTCCTCAGAAATTAAGCCAGAAAAACCACTTTGTCACAGTTGTTATACACATAGTCACTTTATGAGATTGCAGAATTGAAACAACCAAGTAGTTTAGGGTTCATGGTAATCGATTAATCTTCAAGAAAACACCGTGAAACATAAATCGGTTAATCATAAATTAACCACATACCTGATCAGTAGATTTTAGAAGCCAATCGTAATTCCAACCAAGAAAGCAACCCAAGCAAGTAGTTTATCCATACAATCAAGGATCCTAAAAAGCATATGTACTCTATTTACTACACACTTTATCAAGATTCTATCTATTCGACTTGAACTTGCTTCCTAGGGTTTCCTACTCCATTTAAAGTCAACAAACCCTAAAATAGATTTTGTACACATAGAACTCTAATTACTCAATTTTCCACATTAAGGATGTTTTATAATCAAATTGGCTTAGAATCATGATATCTATATTTTAAATCATGGATTTGGACAATTAAAACCATTAAAATACACATTCACCTAAATTAGGGTTTTAAGCCCATTAATACATATTCATGTACATGGAACCCCAAATCAAGCCATTATGTATGAAGATAATCATTTTAGATCTAATTCTTCCTTTTACTAACAACATGTTAATATCTGCTCAAAACATTCAAAATACATTATTAGATCCAACTATCATCAAATCTAAGGGTTTTTCATTAATTAAACTATTAAATATGATAACTTTATATGCTTTTGGAATTGCAAGAGAAATTAGGATTCAATTATATTTTTATTGCATTTCTTGCATTTTTCTGATGATTTTTCATATATAACTTTTATTCATCAGAGCTACCAAATAATTTCTAAAATTATTTTAAAACTTATATTACCTGAACCAATCAGGGCTTGACACGTCATCTGTGATTATTTTCTTATTTGCTAGGCCAGCTCAGGTGGAAAGATGCCCGCACCCTCACATCATGCACACACATTCAGGGGAAATCCGGTCATTTTTCTCTTTCCTCCATCCTCGTTGCGCTAGGGCGACTCCCTGCCTGACGCAGGGACTCCAGCGCACATCTGTGCAACCCCCTCCCCCCCGACGGCCTCTCTGTTTCCGGCCACATGGTGTCACCACCCAGGCGCAGAGGTCAGCTGCTTCCCTAGCCTCCATGGAGCACCACCCAGAGGGAGACACTCTCCCTTGGGTACCGGGTGAGCTGCAGAGAACTGGGCGGCGATTTGCAGACCATGGATCCACACTGGGGTTCCGTAGGAGAGGGACACTTTGGTTCAAGGTTCTTTGACACTGGATGACCACCATGATGGTGCCTTGGGCCATGAAATAGCATCCATGCAGATGTCATCCCATGACAGATGGAAGAAGGAGAAGAAAAGTCGGTTTCTAAGGGATCACCGCCCATGCTTGTTGTCCTCTTTAGGTTCTTGATCCTATGCACATCCCATGGTCAACAAACCTTCACATAGAGCTACACTCAAACTCCTCCAGGTCAGGGTATCAATGAAGGCATCATCAATCAAACCATAATGTCGATATGGAAGAGGGATAACTGGACATTGAGGAGTCTGAAGGGAGGTGTAGGGGAGAGGTCATACAGTTTTTGAATCATGCACTATGCAGACCTATATATATATATAGATGATCATTCTCATCGTTCCTTTCCACACACTACAAAACCACCCTCTTTCATGCCTTGGATTTGGTGGCCTTAACGTATAAGGAAAGAAACAACCAACACTATTCCCATCCTATTTTATAAATATGGATTTTGTTGAGATAATCCTATACATAATACTTTCCCTCCAAGCAAGTAATTCGTTGACATTATCATATGGGAGTTCTCTTTATGTGAAAGGTATTTCCAAAACATCAACAATACATATCATTAAAAGACATTTCTTTTTATTCCAACTTTACCACAAATTATAAATATTACTCATGATGCCTTAAACATTTTGTGCTGCTCTTGGCAAGATAATTATCCCTTTAATTATCCTGAAACACCATGTATTTTATTTTATTTTGGAACCATGATAATTATTTCATTTATCATAACAAAATTCATGATTATTTATTCATGTATGAAATCCTTTTACCACTACAAATCTTGTGGATTCAAAATCTCATCCATGATGATCCCATTATCCATATTTCCACATATTTATTATCTTTTCCTCATTATCTCAAATTTCCTTCTTAATATTGTATTATTTGATTTCTTCATTTTCTTTTAATCATGTTGGACTCATAAATATATTATAATCCATGAAATCACACTCAAAAAGGAAATATTGTAAAGGGAATCCATTTAATACATATAATTCACACCATTCCCATAATCATACATTTTATTGGGGAAATTGCATTTCCCACCATATGAACTCAAAAATTGGGGTTGTAACATCCTTCCACCAAACACACAAACAAAGCAGAATAAGACCTTTCCATGTCCATCAGGGCTCCCATGTGAATTCACCCTTTCCATGGTGCTTCCAAAGAACCTTTATCATCTTTTATTCTTACATCTGAGTTCTCTCTCACCTTGGTATCTTGTACCCTCATAGGTGACTCAGAATATGTTAGCCTCCCTTGAAGGTCAATCCGTTCAATGCTCAACACATGGCTCGGTCACATCACATAGTGCTCTAGATCGAACTCATGGAACACATCATACAATGTATTATCCTGAGGGGTAAGGATAAACATAAGCATATCCACCAATCCATCTCAAATGGACCCATATATCAGGGACTCATCTTTCTCATCTATACCTCAGAGGGGTCGAGTTTTCATAACACATGTTCTCCCACAGTGCACTGTATGTCAGTCTGCTTCACATCAGCTCACGACTCTTATCGCCCCTGGGCTTTCTCAGCCATTGCACGATCAAAACAACTTCAACTACACACACTATGGTCTCTCTAACCTTCACAAGGTACTCTCACCGGCATCATCCTAGTGATACAGTGACCGACACGACCTTCCTTACAGAGCTTCTTACATCCCGATACTGACTATGGTGGCTATCATCACAAGCAAACTCTCTTAGGGTAGGAACTACTCCCATGTATGACCCGAATGAGAACAAACGCTCTCATCAAACCCTCTAGTCTGAACCATACTCTCTTGACCATCTATCAGTCATGGGTGATAAGCTGTGCTAAATTCAAGATGGCATCGATGTGGCATACAACTCAGAAAAACATAATTAACTAATGCGGAAGCATACACTAAGCAGTGGATTACCAAAAATCACTAAAAATTAAAACCTTTTTATCAAGAGGTCCATCAAGTAAAAACTTTCTCACATAGAACAAAAGTAATACATTTACATTCTTGTTCATAGGTACATATTCTATAACATCTCCTTCTTAGAGTTACAAGCAGTAACTGCCCTGTCAAGCTAAAAACATGCAATATAAAATCTTGAGGCACTGAGCCAAAATCTCGAAAGCACTAACTACTTCTCCGAGGACCTGAGAGTACAGAGACGACACATAGGACTCTATATACATCTATACAAGGTATAACATATAGTGTCTCCACCTGAGACTTCACTGCTATCCCTACTACTGTGGCTGCTTTCCTTCACCTACTAAAGTATTCCTACCTCCTCGTCCGCATCCACCTAAAAATGTAGTTCTCACGGGGGTGAGACAATTGTAAATTGCCCCAGAGAGAGATATAACTCTCTGCCAGAAACATTATTATTGTAGCTTGAGAAGATAAATATGTACAGAGGAATCATATTTGATTGACAACAACTAATTCAATGTCTAACTGATTAGAATATTATTCTTATCTAAAAACATTGCAGCTGTAACTTGAAAGAACAACATGTCACTTATCCACCAAGAAATATGAAGAACACGTATACCATTTATTCACTATAGAATCATTACCACAACATTAACTCTCTCTTTAGGCTTAGATCATATATCTAATGCATGTCATTATCATTGTGGAGTCATGGCCTATAGCCGTACTCTTTTCACAAAGTGTTGGGATCTTAGTCCCTCAACTCACCAAGAACAATTCCATTCCTTAACAAGTTCATCATCATGATAATAGCATCTCGGTATTTGAACCCATAACTCACCATAGGATACTTCTTACCACTTATTAGGTAACTTAATACCTTCAGATCATCTGACCAAGGACATCATGATTCTTACTACACAATGTATTACACATAGTACACAAAGTTCAATGATTCTTACTACACAAAACATATGAAGACTTATAAAACATTCTCAATAAACAAAGCATCATAGCCCATACCTGTCTATAATCCTCATCTCATCATCCCTGCATGATTAGTATTCATGATAATAATTATAATGCTTCCATATCAGTATCATTCAACACTAAGCAATATCATTATTCCCTTTTTAGGATTCATGATTTCTCCTTCACGTCAGTATCATACAACACCTAGTAATATCATTATTCCCTTTTTAGGGTTCATGATTTCTCCTTCACATCAATATCATAAAACACTAAGTAATACAACTATTCCCTCTTTAGGGTTCATGGTATCTCTTTTATATTAGCACCCTTCATTAGGGTTTTCCATAAATAACCACTTGGGTTCTTAAAATCATATTATTAATGATCAGCCCTATTCCATTGCTTCTCAAAGCTAGAGACCAAAATAGATATCATAAGTATTCAAACATTCTTATATATCCTCATCATTCATCATTGAATGTAATATCAACACAAAGTATGAGTTTCTCTCTCATATTTATAAGACTATGATTGAATCATAGTATATTGATTTGGATTAACCTTTTCATAAGGCATGTCAGCCTACAATCAACAAGGTTCATTACATCTCAATGTAACAATTGACATGACACATTTCATGTGTCATCCATTCCAATTATAATGGACTTATAACACATCATGGTATATCAGAATTGGGGTGTTGGATGTGATATCTATCATACCTTGATGTATCACTTCCCTCAACACCTTCCTCTTACTTGAGTTTATTCACTTAGCTTGTATTAGGGTATTTCTCATCCTAATACTTATGCACTAGATCATCACATTCATCATGCAATGCATTGGTCATGATTCATCTATTTAGAAAACACAACCATTGCCAAAGATATGGACTCACCCTTGAGTCATGAACTATTAATGTAAGGATATCCATAATCAACCCCTCTTGGTATTTCATTTGTCAATACATTAACCACTATTCCATTAATAGGAATAAGATTTCCACAATTATAATTAAGGTTCACTTAGCATCTCACAAACATATATAGATTTCACCTAAGATCACTCTTTATTAGGGTTTCACATAACATCCTTCTATATTAGGGTTTCACCTAGTATTATGTGAAATTAGTATTTCACAACACATCACCCAGTGTTAAGGCTTCACATTAGCATTAATGGCACTACCCTATATTAGGGTTTCATGTACCTCTATCCCATTTTAGGGATTAGGGTTTACCATTCACATATAAGTGGGGTTTCTCTTTCCTCATACCCAAATTAGGGTTAGGATATACAATTCCCATTAAATTAGGGCTTCTTGAATTGTGACACTAAGTTAGGGTTACATCATCACCCTAGATTATGGTTTCACTGAGCTTTGCCTTTAAATTAGGGTTTCACATAACCTTGATCTAATTTAGGATCAAGGTACATCAATCTTTTCAATGAAGATTTCATGATATCATATTATGGATCAAACCCTGATTACACATTTATTCATAATGAGAGAATTAGGGCTTATTAAGTAAGAAATCATCTCTCCCATTCACTCTCCCTCTCATCCTCTCTAGGATGTTAACTAGTTCCAAGATTGATCTATGGTTAGCTCTTCACTTAAGTACACATAGTTAGGGTTAGCCTTCATAATCATCATTGTTCTACATTATTAATAATCACATAGCTAATTGACCTTTGATCATATTAGATGTCCAAATGGTCTAATCGATTAAACCATCAATTATATAAATAATTCAAAAGAATTGACCAATTAAACTTTCAAGTCCACAAGGTGATCAATTGTATTAACCATTAAAATCTTCAATTGCATTAAGTATCCAAATAGATTTACCATATGGGACCTTCAATTACATGAGATATTCAAATGGATTAACCATGTTGAACTTCACACTATTAATTATTTAGACCCTCAATGATCTTGGTTCTCATAAATCAATTGGTTGAAAACCATTTTAACAAGTTGTACTTGAAACTAGTTGGACAAAATAGGTATTGAAACCATTTGCACTTTGGGTCTCCAAACGGTTTGAGATCGTTTGGTCCCAAACGGTCTTGAGACCCTTTGGTCCAAACCTTCTTAAAACTGCATGGACCAAAAAGGTACTTCAACACTCAATCGACTCAAGGTTTCAATCCATGGACCAATTATAAATTGAACCACTAAAGTATTTATCAATTGGACCCATGAATCACAATTCAATTAGACCTTCAATTTAGGGTTTTGAACCCAATTGAGCTAGGTTTGATAATCAAGAAACCATCACTTAGGGTTTTGAAATCGAGGATCCATTAGTGGTTGACATTGTGGAACCAAATCAATTGAAATCAATGAACTATCATCATCACATGATATGGCCTGACCTCAAACGGTCTTGAGACAATTTGGGTGATCTCCAAACGGTCTTGAGACCATTTTCCCATTTCATCATCAAAATCCATGACATTCAATTAGGGTTTTGGACCATTGGATTGATTATCAAATCAACACTTAGTTGCAAAACAATTTGGTACCTTTGGATCTTCAAAAACTTAACCATACTTAACCCTAGACCTCCAAACGGTCTTGGGTGACCCCCAAACAGTCTTGAGACCGTTTGGGTGATCCAAAAATGGTTTTGAGACCGTTTGGGTCAATCAACCCAAAGCATGAACTTATTCAATTGGAAATTCAACACTTAGTCGATTAGGGTTTGCAATTAAGGAATCATTTACAATTGAAACTTTCAAGATCAAACCAATTGAAACCATTGGATAAATATCCAAGTACCACAAAATATATCTTCAAATGGTCAACCATCTCATACGGTCAACCATTCCAAACGGTATGGAACCCAAACCACCAAACGATTTGCAAATAGTTTGGTGAAACCGTTTGGACTCAACATTGAAATCGTTTGCCCTAGATATTTGGGGAGGTGTGTGCTTATGATGATGTCATAATCATCAAGCTCAAAACTCACGAAATATACTGTGATTTCCATGGAGATTGCATCAATCAACCAAACTTAATTTCGGAAATGTAGAAATGATCACCAATTGATAAGGAATTGATTGCAATAATAAAATTAAGGGTTCAAGTTATAATACCCACCTCCAATTGAGCTCCAAATCTCCAAGATAACGGCAACAATGGTGGATGCAACTCCTTTCACTATCCCAAGGGTCGTCCTCAAGCTTTGAGTGAAAAGGAATGGTTAGAATTGAAGAGGGGATCGAGATATGAAGAATTCATACATTGATTTTTTATTTTCACCAAGGATTCAAGGTGAATGGAGGTCAAGAACCTTACCAACAGGTTGGGGGTCTTCCTCCTGCTCCTCCCAAGCTCCTTGGTCGTTTTACAAGCAAGGGGAAATAAATGGATCCGAAAAAGCCTGTGTTTTGGCTTGGAAAGGGTAATTTTATAAGAAAATTGATGAGAGAGAAAATGCTTTATAAAAGTTTTTTGAATTCCAAAATTGTTGCCACGACTCCCCCCTTGGTTTCTTACATGCAAAGAAATCTCTATCCCACCTAGATCCCTTCCATTATCCAAGAATTAAGGGAAAAGAAATTAAGCACCTTAACCCTTATAATAAGAATATCCATATTTGAGTGGAAATTCTTTTTCTTATAATAATGGTTAGTGGAATTTCACTTCGTTAGGATATGCTCGTGCCTTTGCAAGGATTTAAGCTCTTCCACACACATCTGAATCCAACCATTTTAATTTTGGTTGAAGGCCCTTTAATTAATACATTTATTTTTGCCCTAAATTGAATTAGGGTTTCAATTAGGATTAAATCTTGATTATTTTAATATCAAGATTCTCTCTCGTCCAACTTAATTCAAATGAGGCGACCCTCACATTTTATTTTCTCTATATGATGCCAAGAAAAATTAGGGACCTTATTGAAGTGGTAATTTGCATATTGAACACTAGGTTTCGGGTAAATTGCACTTTACACCAAAACTAGGTTTTAATGCACAAACTTTGCTTTATTAGCTCTTCCTTGGTACTCAGACTACCACAAGCCATACCTCTACATCATCTTATTCTCATGATGCTTCAACACATGATGAACATCTTATCATGCAACATTTGCAATTTAACCCCTCTACTTGGCTAATTTGCACTTTAGTCCAAAATAAGCAAACATTGCTTCAACATTGTTGAAACAGGACCAAAATTGAAACATAAGTTTCTCATGAGCCCTAATTACTTTTCCCAAGATAATATTAAGCATCTACTCAATCTTATTAGACAAAACATCTAGGTTAACACATAACCCAGGTCAGGGATGTTACTAATTATAAACCCCTAACAAGGATTTCGTCCCCGAAATCCCATGAAAATGGAGGGACATATTATTCATTAATCATGACCACAAATCTCCACCTAACTTCTTAATGTTATGGAGATACCATAGATCTGTAATTCACACAAAGTTACTTTCATTAATTCAACCTTATCACTGTTTATGTTTATCTAGAGCATAAACCCCTAACATATGATGTCCATATTATTGAAAGGAAGAAGCATAAAAGAACATACTTCTATCATCACCCAAGAATATTTACCAAAAGATAAACATATATATCTAACACATATAATTCACTCAACAATCCTTTATTTGTTTGGGAAAGTTCACTGAGAAATTTATTTGGAAAAATTCACTAAGAAAGTTCACTGAGAATGTTCACTAAGTAATTTATTTTGAAAATATTCACTGAGAAAGTTCACAGAGAATGTTCACTAAGTAATTTGTTTTGGAAATATTCACTGAGAAAGTTCACTGAGAATGTTCACTAAGTAATTTGTTTTGAAAATATTCACTGAGAAAGTTCACTGAGAATGTTCACTAAGTAATTTGTTTTGAAAATATTCACTGAGAAAGTTCACTGAGAATGTTCACTAAGTAATTTGTTTTGAAAATATTCACTGAGAAAATTCACTGAGAATGTTCACTAAGTAATTTGTTTTGAAAATATTCATTGAGAAAGTTCACTGAGAATGTTCACTAAGTAATTTGTTTTGAAAATATTCACTGAGTATATTCACTGAGAATATTCACTAAGTAATTTGTTTTGAGAGTATTCACTGAGGAAGTTCACTGAGAATGTTCACTAAGTATGTTGTTTTGAAAGTATTCACTGAGGAAGTTCACCGAGAATGTTCACTAAGTATGTTGTTTTGAAAGTATTCACTGAGGAAGTTCATTGAGAATGTTCACTAAGTAATTTGTTTTGAAAATATTCACTGAGAAAGTTCACTGAGAATGTTCACTAAGTAATTTGTTTTGAAAATATTCACTAAGAAAGTTCACTGAGAATGTTCACTAAGTAATTTGTTTTGAAAATATTCACTAAGAAAGTTCACTGAGTATATTCACTGAGAATATTCACTAAGTAATTTGTTTTGAGAGTATTCACTGAGGAAGTTCACTGAGAATGTTCACTAAGTATGTTGTTTTGAAAGTATTCACTGAGGAAGTTCACTGAGAATGTTCACTAAGTATGTTGTTTTGAAAGTATTCACCGAGGAAGTTCACTGAGAATGTTCACTAAGTATTTTCACTAAGTAGTTTGTTTTGGAAAAATTCATTGAGAAGGTCCACTGAGTATATTCACTAAGAATGTTCACTAAGTAATTTATTTGGAAAATTTCACTTAGCTCTTCCTATTTAATTTCATTATACTCTCTAGATTGTTTCAGAATGACTACTTGATCAGAGTAATAAAAAAGATAACAATCTAAGAGTTTCATACTTGCCCTATCTACAATAATCATATACCTGACCATGGTATACAAGTATTGAGATTAGGTAGTATGCACTTTATTTACTATCATATTTCTCACTTTTCATATCATTATACACACATGATTTTCCATTCTTGAATTTTCTTCAGGCATCACTTCTATATCTCATCTTTCAACACACAGATAAGGGAGATTATAAAGCATTTTAAAAGTACTGGGTAAAATGTAAATTCTCATCTTCCTTGTGTCCTTATATGACTAGTCAAAGGGAGTTCAAAAACAACTACTTTCATATCTTTAACACAGAATCATGATATGAAGTATCAAAACAAAATTATTTCATCTAACTATTACCCCTCATGGTTATCTACCACTTTAGGTTGACTCAACACATAGTGTCTAGTTATTTCATGTTGCTGCTTTTGCCTTTACTTAGTGGCTTCTGCCCTGGTGCACTAGGCATTTATTGCACTGGTGACACCAAAAACTTTGGCTTTTCAGGATAACTAGGAAAATGTCTCTAAAATTATAGAGACCTTACCTTAAATCTCAGCTTATTGCCCCTCTTTGGGCACTACCATCACAGATGTACTATTTGTCTAAACTTATGGCAGAGTCTACTTTCTTGCCATATGTTAATCTTTCCCACATTTCTACTGTTCCAACATGACCATGTCACTCAAGAACCCTTTCAAAGCTCAAAGTTTCTGTATTGAAGACTAGTAACCTAGGTTGTAATACTAGTATCCAGTCTTCTATATGCATCACTATTGTCCTATCCTACCCTTCAAGAGCATAACATAGGATTCTCTATCTTGATTAGGTCAATATGGGAATTCTTAGGCACTTGTTCTCCTCTTGCCTGGTCCCATGCACCCTCTCCTCGTTCAACAACATTGCCCTTAGCAATGTGCTCCTCATTTTCTCCAGTCATTTTCAAGTTCTTCTTCTCCTATGTGAGCAGAAGATACTATCAGATAAACTGGAAGACACTTAGAACAGACTCTACAACCTTAGTCCTATGTCTCTATAGACTCAGTGAACCTAGAGCTCTGATACCACTTAAATGTGGCATACAACTCACAAAAACATAATTAACTAATGCGGAAGCTTACACTAAGCAGCGGATTACCAAAAATCACTAAAAATTAAAACCTTTTTATCAAGAGGTCCATCAAGTAAAAACTTTCTAACATAGAACAAAAGTAACACATTTATATTCTTGTTCACAGGTACATATTCTGTATCATCTCCTTTTGAGAGTTACAAGCATTAACTGTCCTATCAAGCTAAACACAGGCAGTATAAAATCTCGAGGCACTGAGCTAAAATCTCGAAAGCACTAACTACTACTCCGACAACCTGAGAGTACAGAGACGAAACATATGACTCTATCTACATCTATACAAGGTATAACATCCAGTGTCTCCACCTGAGACTTCACTGCTATCCCTGCGACTGTTGCTGTTGTCCTTCACCTACTGAAGGATTCCTGCCTCCTCGTTCGCGTCCACCTAAAAATGTAGTTCCCACGGGGGTGAGACAATTGTAAATTTCTCCAACGAGAGATATAACTCTCCGCCAGAAACGTTATTATTGCAGCTTAAGAAGATAAATATGCACAGAGGAATCATATTTGATTGACAACAGCTAATTCAATGTCTAACTGATTAGAATATTATTCTTATCTAAAAAAATTGCAACTGTAACTTGAAAGAACAACATGTCACTTATCCACCAAGAAATATGAAGAACATGTATAACATTTATTCACTATAGAATCATTACCACAACATTAACTCGCTCTTTAGGCTTAGATCATATATCTAATGCCTGGCATTGTCATTGTGGAGTCATGGCCTATAGACATACTCTTTTCACAAAGTGTTGGGATCTTTGTCCCTCAACTCACCAAGAACAATTCCATTCCTTAACAAGTTCATCATCATGATTATAGCATATGGGTATTTGAACCCATAACACACCATAGGATACTTCTTACCACTTATTAGGTAACTTAATACCTTCAGATCATCTGACCAAGGACATCATGATTCTTACTACACAATGTATTACACATAGTACACAAAGTTCAATGATTCTTACTACACAAAGCATATGAAGAATTATAAAACATTCTCAATAAACAAAGCATCATAGCCCATACCTGGCTATAATCCTCATCTCATCATCCCTACATGATTAGTATTCATGATAATAATTATAATGCTTCCATATTAGTATCATTCAACACTAAGTAATATCATTATTCCCTTTTTAGGGTTCATGATTTCTCCTTCACGTTAGTATCATACAACACTAAGTAATATCATTATTCTCTTTTTAGGGTTCATGATTTCTCCTTCACATCAGTATCATACAACACTAAGTAATAACACTATTCCCTCTTTAGGGTTCATGGTATCTCTTTTATAATAGCACCCTTCATTAGGGTTTTCCATAAATAACCACTCGGGTTCTTAAGATCATATTATTAATGATCAGCCCTATTCCATTGCTTCTCAAAGCTAGAGACCAAAATAGATATCATAAATATTCAAACATACTTATATGTCCTCATCATTCATCATTGAATGTAATATCGACACAAAGTATGAGTTTCTCTCTCATTTTTATCAGACTATGATTGAATCATAGTATATTGATTTGGATTAACCTTTACATAAGGCATGTCAACCTACAATCATCGAGGTGCATTACATCTAAATGTAACAATTGACATGACACATTTCATGTGTCATCCATTCCAATTATAATGGAATTATAACACATCATGGTATATCAGAATTGGGGTGTTGGATGTGATATCTATCATACCTTGATGTATCACTTCCCTCAACACCTTCATCTTACTTGAGTTTATTCACTTAGCTTGTATTAGGGTATTTATCATCCTAATACTTATGCACTAGATCATCACATTCATCATGCAATGTATTGGTCATGATTCATATATATAGAAAACACAACCATTGCCATGGATATGGACTCACCCTTGAGTCAGGAACTATTAATGTAAGGATATCCATAATCAACCCCTCTAGGTATTTGATTTGTCAATACATTAACCACTATTCCATTAATAGGAATAAGATTTCCACAATTATAATTAAGGTTCACTTAGCATCTCACAAACATATATAGATTTCACCTAGGATCACTCTTTATTAGGGTTTCACATAACATCCTTCTATATCAGGGTTTCACCAAGTATTATGTGAAACTAAGATTTCACAACACATCACCTAGTGTTAAGGCTTCACATTAGCATTAATGGCACTACCCTATATTAGGGTTTCATATACCTCTATCCCATTTTAGGGATTAAGGTTTACCATTCACATCTAAGTGGGGTTTCTCTTTCCTCATACCCAAATTAGGGTTAGGATATACAATTACCATTAAATTAGGGCTTCTTGCATTGTGACACTAAGTTAGGGTTACATCATCACCCTAGATTATGGTTTCACTGAGCTTTGCCCTAAAATTAGGGTTTCACATAACCTTGCTCTAATTTAGGATCAAGGTACATCAATCTTTTCAATGAAGATTTCATGATCTCATATTATGGATCAAACCCTGATTACACATTTATTCATAATGAGAGAATTAAGTCTTATTAGTAAGCAATCATCTCTCCCATTCACTCTCCCTCTCATCCTCTCTAGGATGTTAACTAGTTCCAAGATTGATCTATGGTTAACTCTTCACTTAAGTACACATAGCTAGGGTTAGCTTTCATAATCATCATTGTTCTACATTATTAATAATCACATAGCTAATTGACCTTTGATCATATTAGATGTCCAAATGGTCTAATCAATTAAACCATCAATTATATTAAGAATTCAAAAGAATTGACCAATTAAACTTTCAATTCCACAAGGTGATCAATTGTATTAACCATTGAAATCTTAAATTGCAATAAGTATCAAAATAAATTCACCATATTGGACCTTCAATTACATGAGATATTCAAATGGATTAACCATGTTGAACTTCACAATATTAAATATGTAGACCCTCAATGATCTTGGTTCTCATAAATCAATCGGTTGAAAACCATTTGAACAAGTTGTACTTGAAACCAATTGGACAAAATAGGTATTGAAACCGTTTGCACTTTGGGTCTCCAAACGGTTTGAGATCGTTTGGTCCCAAACTGTCTTGAGACCTTTTGTTCCAAACCTTCTCAAAACTGCATGGACCAAAAAGGTACTTCAACACTCAATCGACTCAAGGTTTCAATCCATGGACCAATTATAAATTGAACCACTAAAGTATTTATCAATTGGACCCATGAATCACCATTCAATTAGGCCTTAAATTTAGGGTTTTGAACCCAATTGAACTAGTTTTGATAATCAAGAAACCATCACTTAGGGTTTTGAAATTGAGGATCCATCCATGGTTGACATTGTGGAACCAAATCAATTGAAATCAATGAACTATCATCATCACATGATATGGGCTGACCTCAAACGGTCTTGGACAACCTCCAAACGGTCTTTAGACTATTTGGGTGATCTCCAAATGGTCTTGAGACCGTTTTCCCATTTCATCATCAAAATCCATGACATCCAATTAGGGTTTTGGACCATTGGATTGATTATCAAATCAACACTTAGTTGCAAATCAATTCGGTACCTTTGGATCTTCAAACATTAACCATACTTAACCCTAGACCTACAAACGGTCTTGGGTGACCCCCAAATGGTCTTGAGACCGTTTGGGTGATCCCCAAATGGTTTTGAAACCATTTGGGTCAATCAACCCAAAGCATCAACTTATTGAATTGGAAATTGAACACTTCGTCGATTAGGGTTTGCAATTAAGAAATCATTTACAATTGAAACTTTCAAGATCAAACCAATTGAAACCATTGGATCAAGATACAAGTACCACATCATATATCTTCAAATGGTCAACCATTCCAAATGGTTTGGAACCCAAACCACCAAATGGTTTGCAAACCGTTTGGTCACCAAACAGTTTGGTGAAATCGTTTGGACTCAACATTGAAACCGTTTGCCCTAGATATTTGGTGAGGTGTGTGATTATGATGATGTCACCATCATCAAGCTCCAAAATCACGAAATCTACTATGATTTACATGGATATTGCATCAATCAATGAACTTAATTTCGGAAATGTAGAAATGATCACCAATTGATAAGGAATTGATTGCAATAATAAAATTAAGGGTTCAAGTTATAAAACCCGCCTCCAATTGAGCTCCAAAGCTCCAAGATCACAGAAACAATGGTGGATGAGACTCCTTTCACTATCCCAAGGGTCCTCCTCAAGCTTTGAGTGAAAAGGAATGGTTAGAATTGAAGAGGGGATCGAGATATGAAGAATTCATACAACGAATTTTGATTTTCACCACGGATTCAAGGTGAAAGGAGGTCAAGAACCTTACCAAGAGGTTAGGGGTCTTCCTATTGTTCCTCCCAAGCTCCTTCATAGTTTTCCAAGCAAGGGGAAGGAAAGGGATATGAAAAAGCCTTTGTTTTGGCTTGGAAAGGGTACTTTTATAAGAAAATTGATGAGAGAGAAAATGCTTTATAAAAGTCTTTTAATTCCAAAGTTGTTGCCAAAACTCCCCCCTTGGTTTCTTTCATGAAAAGGCATCTCTATCCCACCGATTTCCCTTCCATTATCCAAGAATTAAGGGAAAAGAAATTAAGCACCTTAACCCTTATAATAAGAATATCCATATTTGAGTGGAAATTCTTTTTCTTATAATAATGGTGAGTGGAATTTCACCTCCTTAGGATATGCTCGTGCCTTTTCTAAGATCGTCCACACACATAAGAATCCAACCATTTTAATTTTGGTTGAAGGCCCTTTAATTAATACATTTATTTTTGCCCTAAATTGAATTAGGGTTTCAATTAGGATTAAATCTTGATTATTTTAATATCAAGATTCTCTCTCCTCCAACTTAATTCAAATGAGGCACCCTTCTCATTTTCTTTTCTCTATATGATGACAAGAAACATTAGGGACCTTATTGAAGTGGTAATTTTCATATTGAACCGTAGGTTTTGGGTAAATTGTACTTTACACCAAAACTAGGTTTTAATGCACACACATTATTACTTTATCAACTCTTACTTGGTACTCAGACTACCAAAAGCCATACCTCTGCATCATGTTCATTCTAATTATGCTTAAACACATGAGGAACATATTATCATGCAACATTTGCAATTTAACCCCTCTACTTGGGTAATTTGCACTTTAGTCCAAAATAAGCAAACATTGCTTCAACATTTTTCAAACAGGACCAAAATTGAAACATAAGTTTCTCATGAGCCTTAATTACTTTTCCCAAGATAAGATTAAGAATCTACTCAACCTTATTAGGCAAAACATCTAGGGTTAACACATAACCTAGGTCAGGGATGTTACAATCGAGTTCTAGATGTACCTACTTCCACCGCATGGAAGTGATCTTGAGGTCATGCTCCAGATATTGAACTCGATCATGGTGAAGTTGAACTATCTCTCTCTCATGCATATAGTTCAACCCGATCCGTCACTTCGAAAACTCTCTCTTTCTTAGGCAAGGGGTTAGGTCAACTTGGTAAGGTGATCTACCATAACCCATATCGCATTCTGACCTCTCTTGGTCCAGGGGAGACTCACCACAACGTATATGGTGATCCACTCCCATTTCCTCTTGGGGACTCTTCATTATCTATAGCAACTCACCAGGTTACGAATGTTCATCCTTCATCTCCTCACATGGAGGGCGACAAGCCACATGCAACTCTACATCCTTCTTCATCACAGGTATACAAAGTACTACTGCACACTTAACTATCTTAGTAGTACTACGATGTACTTAACATCATGAGCCTCTACTTGTCATGATTCCTCAAGGTTGATTTCTTCAAAACCATAAAATGCTTTAGTCATGGGTTCCATCACCTCCCCTTCTTGAGAGGTGTATATGAGGTTCTTACAACCATCCTTCTATCTGATCAAGCTCTAGGCTGGCTAACTAAACAACCCCTACTCGACCAATGGGTCAGGTTGTAACTTGGTGTTAGACAAACATGTCTCACAAACTTAGGGTTCTCCCAACCACCTCTTCTAGCTACTCTACTGGATAAAGTAGATAGTTGCGTCTCGACAAAGAGCATCCATTACCACCTTACATCCTTATATGCTAGGTAACGGTGAAGACATAAACCTTCATATACTCCACTTATCATCCTCATCTCGTATTTAGGTCTAACTGAGTCAAGAAAACTCTGAGCTCATCATATTGGTTATCAAACTCAAACTTATATAACTCATAAATTCCATACTATTCTTGATAAAATCATCCTCATGATGACTACCTTAGTTCTCTTCATGTTGATAAACCATCCATTCCAGGTACTTTCCAAAAGGAATGGTACTTTCTCTATCCTAAAACATCATAGCAATGTTTCAACTCACATCATCTTTATCCTTAGTGTATGGCATGCGTATTGTCCTATCTCTCACCCCCATAACGAGAGGAAATATGCATTTTGCTGCAATCCAAATACAAAGTTCATCCCATTTCAAGAGTAGAGATGGTGCATCACACATCACTAGCACACTTTCCAAACTAAGTTGAAACGTACATCACATGTCTCCACATCATAAACAACTCGATTATGGGTCTACACCCATGGGAAGACTTTTCCCATCACCCTTTTGGATCTTAACATATCTCCTTTATGTATAATCCTTAGTCGTTACCTCAAGGTCTCTAGGGTGACGACACTTTTGGGGTGATCCAACCCTTATGCATCTAAGGAGTGCCTCTCTCTTTTACCCCTTAGGTCCCATGATGTGGCATACAACTCACAAAAACATAATTAACTAATGCGAAAGCGTACACTAAGCAGCGGATGACCAAAAATCACTAAAAATTAAAACCTTTTTATCAAGAGGTACATCAAGTAAAAACTTTCTCACATAGAATAAAAGTAACACATTTACATTCTTGTTCACAAGTACATATTATGTATCATCTCCTTTTGAGAGTTACAAGCATTAACTATCATGTCAAGCTAAACACAGGCAGTATAAAATCTCGAGGCACTGAGCCAAAATCTCGAAAGCACTAACTACTACTCTGAGGACTTGAGAGTACAAATACGACACATAGGACTCTATCTACATCTATACAAGTTATAAAATCCAATGTCTCCACCTGAGACTTCACTGCTATCCCTGCTGCTGCTACTATCCTTCACCTACTGAAGGATTCCTGCCTCCTCGTCCGCATCCACCTAAAAATGTAGTTCCCACGGGGGTGAGACAATTGTAAATTGCCCCAGCGAGAGATATAACTCTCTGCCAGAAACATTATTATTGCAGCTTAAGAAGATAAATATGCATAAAGGAATCATATTTGATTGATAACAGCTAATTCAATGTCTAACTGATTAGAATATTATTCTTATCTAAAAATATTGCAACTGTAACTTGAAAGAACAACATGTCACTTATCCACCAAGAAATATGAATAACATGTATAACATTTATTCACTATAGAATCATTACCACATCATTGACTCTCTTTGTAGGCTTCGATCATATATCTAATGCCTATCATTGTCATTGTGGAGTCATGGCTTGTAGCCATACTCTTTTCACAAAGTGTTGGGATCTTAGTCCCTCAACTCACCAAGAACAATTCCATTCCTTAACAAGTTCATCATCATGATTATAGCATCTCGGTATTTGAACCCATAACTCACCATAGGATACTTCTTACCACTTATTAGGTAACTTAATACCTTTAGATCATCTGACCAAGGACATCATGATTCTTACTACACAATGTATTACACATAGTACACAAAGTTCAATGATTCTTACTACACAAAGCATATGAAGATTTATAAAACATTCTCAATAAATAAAGCATCATAGCCCATACTTGGCTATAATCCTCATCTCATCATCTCTGCATGATTAGTATTCATGATAATAATTATATTGCTTCCATATAAGTATAATTCAACACTAAGTAATATCATTATTCCCTTTTTAGGGTTCATGATTTCTCTTTCACATCAGTATCATACAACACTAAGTAATATCATTATTCCCTTTTTAGGGTTCATGATTTCTCCTTCACATCAGTATCATACAACACTAAGTAATACCACTATTACCTCTTTAGGGTTCATGGTATCTCTTTTATATTAGCACCCTTCATTAGGATTTTCCATAAATAACCACTTGGGTTCTTAAGATCATATTATTAATGATCAGTCCTATTCCATTGCTTCTCAAAGCTAGAGACCAAATAGGTATCATAAGTATTCAAACTAAATTATATATCCTCATCATTCATCACTGAATGTAATATCAACACAAAGTATGAGTTTCTCTCTCATCTATATCAGACTATGATTGATTCATAGTATATTGATTTGGATTAACCTTTTCATAAGGCATGTCAGCCTACAATCATCAAGGTGCATTACATCTCAATGTAACAATTGACATGCCACATTTCATGTGTCATCCATTCCAATTATAATGGACTTATAACACATCATGGTATATCAGAATTGGGGTGTTGGATGTGATATCCATCATACCTTGATGTATCCTCAACACCTTCATCTTACTTGAGTTTATTAACTTAACTTGTATTAGGGTATTTCTCATCCTAATACTTATGCACTAGATCATCACATTCATCATGAAATGTATTGGTCATGATTCATCAATTTAGAAAACAAAACTATTGCCAAAGATATGGACTCACCCTTGAGTAAGGAACTATTAATGTAAGGATATCCATAATCAACCCCTCTAGGTATTTCATTTGTCAATACATTAACCACTATTCCATTAATAGGAATAAGATTTCCACAATTATAATTAAGGTTCACTTAGCATCTCACAAACATATATAGATTTCACATAGGATCACTCTTTATTAGGGTTTCACATAACATCCTTCTATATCAGGGTTTCACCTAGTATTATGTGAAATTAAGATTTCACAACACATCACCTAGTGTTAAGGCTTCACATTAGCATTAATGGCACTACCCTTTATTAGGGTTTCATATACCTCTATCCCATTTTAGGGATTAGGGTTTACCATTCACATCTAAGTGGGGTTTCTCTTTCCTCATACCCAAATTAGGGTTAGGATATACAATTCCCATTAAATTAAGGCTTCTTGCATTGTGACACTAAGTTAGGGTTACATCATCACCCTAGATTATGGTTTCACTGAGCTTTGCCCTTAAATTAGGGTTTCACATAACCTTGCTCTAATTTAGGATCAAGGTACATCAATCTTTTCAATGAAGATTTCATGATCTCATATTATGGATCAAACCCTGATTAAACATTTATTCATAATGAGAGAATTAGGGCTTATTAAGTAAGCAATCATCTCTCCCATTCACTCTCCCTCTCATCCTCTCTAGGATGTTAACTTGTTCCAAGATTGATCTATTGTTATCTCTTCACTTAAGTACACATAGTTAGGGTTAGCCTTCATAATCATCATTGTTCTACATTATTAATAATCACATAGCTAATTGACCTTTGATCATATTAGATGTCCAAATGGTCTAATCAATTAAACCATAAATTATATAAAGAATTCAAACGAATTGACCAATTAAACTTTCAATTCCACAAGGTGATCAATTGTATTAACCATTGAAATCTTCAATTGCATTAAGTATCCAAATAAATTCACCATATTGGACCTTCAATTACATGAGATATTCAAATGGATTAACCATGTTGAACTTCACAATATTAAATACGTAGACCCTCAATGATCTTGGTTCTCATAAATCAATTGGTTGAAAACCATTTGAACAAGTTGTACTTGAAACCAATTGGACAAAATAGGTATTGAAACCGTTTGCACTTTGGGTCTCCAAACAGTTTGAGATCGTTTGGTCCCAAATGGTCTTGAGACCGTTTGGTCCAAACCTTCTCAAAACTGCATGGACCAAAAAGGTACTTCAACACTCAATCGACTCAAGGTTTCAATCCTTGGACCAATTATAAATTGAACCAATAAAGTATTCATCAATTGGATTCATGAATCACCATTCAATTAGACCTTCAATTTAGGGTTTTGAACCCAATTGAACTAAGATTGATAAACAAGAAACCATCACTTAGGATTTTGAAATCGAGGATCCATCAATGGTTGACATTGTTGAACCAAATCAATTGAAATCAATGAACTATCATCATCACATGATATGGCCTGACCTCAAACGGTCTTGGATGACCTCTAAACGGTCTTGGATGACCTCCAAATGGTCTTGAGACCGTTTGCCCATTTCATCATCAAAATCCATGACACAATTAGGGTTTTGGACCATTGGATTGATTATCAAATCAACACTTAGTTGCAAATCAATTTGGTACCTTTGGATCTTCAAACACTTAACCATACTTAACCCTAGACCTTCAAATGGTCTTGGGTGACCCCCAAATGGTCTTGATTCCGTTTGGGTGATCCCCAAACAGTTTTGAAACCGTTTGGGTCAATCAACCCAAAGCATCAACTTATTCAATTGGAAATTCAACACTTAGTCGATTAGGGTTTGCAATTTAGGAATCATTTACAATTGAAATCTTCAAGACCAAACCAATTGAAACCATTGGATCAAGATACAATTACCACATCATATATATTCAAATGGTCAACCATCTCAAACGATCAACCATTCCAAACAGTTTGGAACCCAAACCGCCAAACGGTTTGGTGAAACCGTTTGGACTCAACATTGAAACCGTTTGCCCTAGATATTTGGGGAGGTGTGTGATTATGATGATGTCATCATCATCAAGCTCCAAAATCACGAAATCTACTGTGATTTCCATGGATATTGCATCAATCAACCAAACTTAATTTCGGAAATGTAGAAATGATCACCAATTAATAAGGAATTGATTGCAATAATAAAATTAAGGGTTCAAGTTATAAAACCCGCCTCCAATTGAGATCCAAATCTCCAATCTTACGGAAAAAATGGTGGATGAAACTCCTTTCACTACTCCAAGGGTCGTCCTCAAGCTTTGAGTGAAAAGGAATGGTTAGAATTGAAGAGGGGATCGAGATATGAAGAATTCATACATTGATTTTTGAGTTTCACCATGGATTCAAGGTGAAAGGAGGTCAAGAACCTTACCAATAGGTTGGGGGTCGTCCTCCTGCTCCTCCCAAGCACCTTGGTCGTTTTCCAAGCAAGGGGAAAGAAAGGGATCCGAAAAAGACTTTGTTTTGGCTTGGAAAGGGTACTTTTATAAGAAAATTGATGAGAGAGAAAATGCTTTATAAAAGTCTTTTAATTCCAAAATTGTTGCCACAACTCCCCCTTGGTTTCTTACATGAAAAGGCATCTCTATCCCACCGAGATCCCTTCCATTGCATTTGGGAGGTGTTATGACCCATATCATGATAGTTTCCTTTCACAACATGTCCCTTCAAATGCATTAAGGAGAAGACATGGCCCATATATTGAAAGTGTCCTCTCATAATAAGTCCCTGAAAATGCATTTAAGTGAAGTTTGGGCCCATATCATGACAATATCCTCTCACACCAAGTCCCTCAAAATACATTTGGGAGGTGACATGGCACATATGATGACAATGTCATCTCACAGTTGGCCTTAAAAATGTAGTTGGGAGGTGTCAGGGCCATATCATGATAACGTCCTCTCACGTCAAGTCCATAAAAATGCATTTGGGATGTGTCAAGGCCCATATCATTACAAATGTTCTCTCTCAACAAGTCCCTAAAAATGCATTTGGGAGGTGCTACGACCCATATCATGATAGTGTACTTACACAAAATGTCCCTTTAAATGCATTAAGAAGGTGTCAGATCCCATATATTGATAGTTCCAAGAATTAAGGGAAAAGAAATTAAACACCTTAACCCTTATAATAAGAATATCCATATTTGAGTGGAAATTCTTTTTCTTATAATAATGGTTAGTGGAATTTCACCTCCTTAGGATATGCTCGTGCCTTTGCAAGGCTTTAAGATCTTCCACACATATGAATCCAAACATTTTAATTTGGTTGAAGTCCCTTTAATTAATACATTTATTTTTGCCCTAAAATTGAATTAGGGTTTCAATTAGGATTAAATCTTGATTATTTTAATATGAAGATTCTCTCTCCTCCAACTTCATTCAAATGAGGTGCCCTTCTCGTTTTCTTTGCTCTATATGATGCCAAGAAACATTAGGGACCTTATTGAAGTTGTAATTTGTATATTGAACCCTAGGTTTTGGGTAAATTGCACTTTACACCAAAACTAGGTTTTAATGCACAAACATTGCTTTATCAGCTCTTCCTTGGTACTCAGACTACCACAAGCCATACCTCTGCATCATATTCATTCTCATGATGCTTCAACACATGAGGAACATCTTATCATGCAACATTTGCAATTTAACCCCTCTACTGGGTAATTTGCACTTTAGTCCAAAATAAGCAAACATTGCTTCAACATTGGTCAAACATGACCAAAATTGAAACATAAGTTTCTCATGAGTCCTAATTACTTTTCCCAAGATAATATTAAGCATCTAATCAACCTTATTAGGCAAAACATCTAGGGTTAACACATAACCCATGTTAGGGATGTTACACATGAACTCATGAAGGTGGCCAACCTCCTAACCCATGGTCCTTGGGCAAAGGTAGTTGTTACCTCTCGACCCTATGGTCTCGTACATCCAGGGAATAGACAACTCCTACTTCCATCAGTCTTGTCCCTTCATGACCTTAGTATTGACTTAGGATTCCATCATAGCACCTCTCAATCTTGAATATTTACCCAAAACTCCATCATCTCTCTAGACACTCATGGTCAAACTTACATCCTTTCATAGGGATCATGGTGACCTACCTAACTTGGTCAGGCCCCATAAGGTTACCTCCATGTCAATATTTCTTCATTCCCCTTAGAGATGGTCACACAAGGGTCTATAGATTCGTGCTCACACCATGTGCTCTCCACTTAGCTCATCAAGATCCTATGAGAGACCTCTTTAGGTTACCTCAAACCTATACAAAAGTTGCACTTGACAGAAGGGCCCCTCCCCAGGATGGAGAGAAAACTATCTCTCTTAGGTCACAAACATCTTTTTTTTTCTTCTTTTCTTTCAAGGTTTACATCATCATGTGCATGCTTAGCCCTGTCATGCTACTCATACACATAGCTAGTAAAACACAACCCACTAATCCATTCTGAGTTCCTTGGCATGCCATACTGGTTCCTTATTCCTCAAAGTTGGCCAATCTCATACATATATCACCAACATGTGTGAGGGGTTCATCAAACATATATATTAGTCCAAGGGGTTTCCTTTTCCTCTAAACATGAGGGGTGTCATGCTCCAATTCGTAGGAACTCAAGCATCTTCATGAGCATCAGGTGCACCAGGTACTAGTACTTCCCCTCTTAGGTCTAGGAACCCTAGGTTCACTTCTTATGCATCAATTGTCTAACTGCATGCCTAACTTTTCAACCACGAACCAAACATGTACAAGGTATAACATGCACTTCCTACTATTCTTCCCTGTGAACAACACCTTAGAGTCCCACACAAGGACAACCAACTCGGTGTGTGACCTCATAACTTGTTACCAAACTTCTTCAGGGTCTAAAGAACTCTCCTTTCTACCCCTATAAGGTAAGGTAGGCACCTATAACATCTGTACATTTGTCAAGAAGCTGCTTTCTCTTTCTAGGGTTTGGTTCCTCTAAAGGCAACCAAGATATAACAAGCCCCCAAGGATCATGCATGAGGAAACCAAATCTATCTTCCTAGGTCGTCCATTCTAGGTCATGTCATACCCAACTTCTCATGATTCCTCATGTCTTGAAGTCTAAGCTTCCAACCTTATTTCTTGGGTCTTTCTCTCTCTCTAGAGATAACCCTACAATCGACCTTACCAGTAGAGGTTCACTCTCTAAGAAGGTGGATCAAGCTCTTAAGGATACATGTGTACACCTACATGGGTGAAACGTTTGATCCAAACCTATGTTCGATCAAGATTATCCAAAGCTCTGCATGTTCATCTCTTAACCTGTTAGGCATAACCCTTTTGACCTAAGCCTCAACCTACTGCCATCACTGCTGACATTCTCTCCTACATAGGTGCATGCTCGTCTATGCTCATATATGCCCATAAGGGTTTCTATATGGTCACCACTATCCTCTTCAATGAAGGAGCTATCCTTCACCCTAATAGGCACGACCCTTCCAAGGTTGGGTCACCAAAAGGCACTTGGTCAACAAACCTCATATAGCTCATGCTTCTCATGGGTACTCAAAACCAATATGCATGTCAACCCACATACATACATGCATGGTCAATTGTGATGTCCAACTCATCTTGTCATCCCTCTTTCTAACAACCACTTAGGGTTAGGGTTAGGGTCATCCTCAAAGGATGCATTATGTCTCTACCTCTTCCTAGAGGCCTCTGCCTCTAAGATTGACTCTCTCCTCAACCTTCTATTAAGAAGGTCAATCCTCAGATATCTCCTGAGGGCATGACAACACACACTATGCAACCTTAAGCATGTAACTAATCTTTAGTTTACACTTAAACTATTCAACTTATGTCCATGACATCTTGTTTACATGCTTTTTATTATTTTAGTGGAGGATTCCTTAATACTTATCATACTTACCCTGACTTCGAGAAGGTGGGAGGAGAGAGAAAACCCTAAACCTAGAACCTTACTTGAATTAAGGTTGAGAAGGGAAGAAGATAGATGAGAGAGTCCTAAAGGTATCTTACTTCGAGTCAGAACCTCAAACTTTGGCCAGGTAGTCACATAGTATCCGTGAGTCCTCATAGACTGACTAGCGAGGTGGAGGAAAATATTGCCAGCCCACAAATTGTGATCCCTTTCTAGACACCTCTGTTGTCAGAAAATCCTCTAATAACTCCCTCGGGTTCTACAGAGTTTGTAAAATTTTATAATTATTAAGGATTAAATGAGAAACCATTGGCTTTGATACCAAATGTAACAACCCCGTTTCCCGATAACCCCCAATCAAGGGAGACCAAGAGGTCGAAGGCGTTATCCCAAAATTCAGGATCAATGGTTTAACAATTTAATCAAAAATAATTATCAAATTCTACTAATACTAAACTGGAAATCTGGTATATTTTTTTTGCATACCTTTTCAAAATAGGATTTAAGACTTATATATGTAGTAGAAATATAACTATATAATCCTCCTTTGGATTACATAAATTCCTCTTCACAGATTTTGCTTTACTGTTTGTCCTTTTCTGATAATACCTAAAACGCCGACAAACAAAACGTCGGTCAGTATATTGCTATACTGGTATGTGGGGACAAACGAAACATCACAATTAGGCTCTAACAACCTATACATATCAAATAGTTGATTAACAAACCAAATTACATTTTCCATGTAACTTCTCAACCACTTTCACACATTCCCTGGAATACCCTCTCTTAGGGTCTTGTCCTTGCAAGGGACATAAGGCCATCTTCTCCATCCTGAGCTTGGTGCCTGGGGTCACCACTCTGGGTGCCCAATGGTCTTCCCTCTGGGGCTTGACCATCTCAGACCTTCTCTTTAGGGCTTGGTCTTGCATCATATATCAGGGATGGTATGTAGGTTCGAGACAATCACACTTATACTTAGTTGTTATACACATAGTCACTTTATGAGATTGTAGAATTGAAACAACCAAGTAGTTTATGGTTCATGGAAATCGATTAATCTTTGAGAAAACATCGTGAAACATAAATCGGTTTATCATAAATTAACCACATACCTAATCAGTAGATTTCAGAAGCCAATAGTAATTCCAACCAAGAAAGCAACCCAAGCAAGTAGTTCATCCATACAATCAAGGATCCTAAAAATCACATGTAATCTATTTACTACACACTTTATCAAGATTCTATCTATTCGACTTGAACTTGCTTCCTAGGGTTTCCTACTCCTTTTTAAGTCAACAAACCCTAAAATAGATTTTCTATGCATAGAACTCTAATTACTCAATTTTCCACATTAAGGATCTTTTATAATCAAATTGGCTTAGAATCATCATATCTCTTTTTTAAATCATGGATTTTCACAATTAAAACCATTAAAATACACATTCACCTAAATTAGGGGTTTTAAGCCCATTAATGCATATTCATGTACATGGAACCCTAAATCAAGCCATTATGTATGAAGATCATCATTTTAGACCTAATTCTTCCTTTTATTAACAACATGTTAATATTTGCTCAAAACATTCAAAATACATGATTAGATCCAACTATCATAAAATCTAAGGATTTTTGATTAATTAAACCATTAAAAATGATAACTTTATACACTTTTGGAATTGCAAACGAAATTAGGATTCAATATTATTTTTATTTTATTCCTTGCATTTTTTTGATGAATTTTCATATATAACTTTGCTTCATCAGAGCCACCAAATAATTTCTAGAATTATTTTAAGACTTATATTACCTAAACCAATCAAGGCTTGTCACGTCATCTGTGATTTTTTTCTTATTTGTTGGGCTAGCTCAGGCGGAAAGATGCCCACACCCTTGCATCATGAACATGCATTCATGGGCAATCTGGTCATTTTCCTCTTTCCTCCGTCCTCCTTGCGCTAGGGTGACTCCCTGCCCGACGCAGGGACTCCAATACACATCCGTGCAACCCCCTCCCCCTGAGGGCCTCTCTATCTCTAACCGCGTGGTGTCACCACCTAGGTGCAGAGGTTGGCTGCTTCCCTAGCCTCTAGGGAGTGCCACCCAGAAGGAGACGCTCTCCCTTGGGTATCAGGTGAGCTGTAGACAACTGGGCGGTGGTTTGCAGACCATGGCTCCACATCGGGGTTCCTTAGGAGAGGGACACGGCGGTTCAAGGTTCTTCAACACTGGATGGCCACCGCGATGGTGCCTTGGGCCATGAAATAACATCCTTGCAGATGCCCTCTCATGGCAGACAGAAGAAGGAGAAGAAAAGTCAATTTCCAAGGGATCACTGCCCATGGCTGTTGTCCTCTTCAGGTTCTTGATCCTATACGCATCCCATGGTCAACATACCTTCACGTAGAGATACACTCAAGCTCCTCCAGGTTAGGGTATCAATGAAGGCATCATGGATCAATCCATTATGTCGATATGGAAGAGGGATAACTAGACATTGAGGAGTCTGAAGGGAGGTGCAGGGGAGAGGGAAGGCAGTTTCTGAATCACGCACTATGCATACCTATATATATAGATGCTTGTTCTCATCTTTCCTTTCCATGCACTACGAAACCTCCCTCTTTCATACCTTGGATTTGGTGGCCTTAACGTATAAGGAAAGAAACGACCCTCACTATTCCCTTCCTATTTTATAAATATGGATTTGGTTGAGATAATCCTATACACAATACTTTCCCTCCAAGCAAGTAATTAGTTACCATTATCATATGGGAGTTCTCTTTATGTGAAAGGTATTTCCAAAAGATAAAAAATACATATCATTAAAAGAAATTTCTTTTTATTCCAAATTTACCACAAATTATAAATATTACTCATGATGCCTTAAACATTGTGTTGCTACTCTTTGCAATATAATTATCCCTTTAATTATCCTGAAACACCATGTATTTTATTTTCTTTTGGAACCATGATAATTATTTCATTTATCATAACAAAATTCATGATTATTTATTCATGTATGAAATCCTTTTACCACTACAAACCTTGTAGATTCAAAATCTCATCCATGATGATCCCATTATCCATATTTCGACATATTTCTTATCTTTTCCTCATTATCTCAAATTTCCTTCTTAATATTGAATTATTTAATTTCTTCTTTTTCTTTTAATCATGTTGGACTCATAAATATATTATAATCCATGAAATCACATGCAAAAAGGAAATATTGCAGAGGGAATCAATTTAATACATATAATTCACACCATTCCCATAATCATACATTTTATTGGGGAAATTGCATTTCCCACCACATGAACCCAAAAATTGGGGTTGTAACATTATCTTCCTACCTCTTCTCCCCTCAAATGTAACTCGAGGTTTCTCAATAATCATGTAAATATAGGATAGTTTAATTTTCTTTTATGATAAAGAATAAGACGTCCCAAAGATGAGTAGACTAACTGAAGGACCATTGAGGACTAGGAGGATGAGTTGAACCGATGGCTTGGTGGACTCAACTGATCATCTAGAGGAGCCAGTAGATGGTTGACGGACATAATCATATGATTGGTGAGATGGCCAAACAACCAGCCAGTAGGCGAGCCAAATCAGTTCAAGGGTTAAATCGATCAACCCTTATTGGCAAGTATAGGTCTTCATCAACAATAAATTTCTACATGTGATGTGGACCTAGGATGATGTAATTGCTTGTGGCTCCAAGGATTTACATTAGGTTTGCCATAACCATCACTTTCATTTATTGTTTGTTTTTGTTGTGGGATATAGAATGTATATGATACATACTATATATGTAGTGATTGGATAAAGTATATATATTTATAAATACAAACTCCCTAAATTTAAATATCAAGTGTTAGATGCTTTCCAATAGCAACCCACATGAAAATCTTGATCGACCAAGCATAGGTTATGACCAACCGTGGTGCACCATCTATCTCGTAGAAGTGTGATGGTAATAATATAGGTCCCGCCCAATCATGTTGCATTATTATTGTGTCAGCTTTTGGGTCAGGCTTGACTGGTGATTCTTAGAGTGTTTGGGACCAGAAGCATGCAAATGATTATGGCAAGGGGTTGCACATGTCATCTATCCAGAATTGCATATGATGCAATTGGCAAGAGTTGCCTACCTTGATGGTTGACTATGTTTTACAGCATTGACTGGGCCACAATCGAATATCTTGGATATGGTCCACTAGAATATTGTACACTGTAATATTCCAAATTGATATTGAGGGCTATCAACTTGAATAGAATAATGGGAGCGATAATAATTAACGACCTAATTAATATCATCAAAATTTTCAAATCAAATCAAATCAAATCAAGAGGATTTTTGACAAATGCAAATTTTCTTTTATAGAATCAAATGACGAACAAATTTGAATTGCGATTGGTTTTGAAGAAGGACAAACGTGATGGGACAAATTTCAACAACTAGTTTTGGACTTTGAGAAGGGTTCTCAATGACGAGTGCAAGCTCTACATCCTTGACAAACTAGTTCCATAAATATCTGCTCTTGATGCACCTAGGGCACAAGTGGATGCTTAGTGGAAGCATGCCAATTATGCCTTCGAGATAAAGTACCTTTATGCTTAGATGCATGAACTATGAGTTGCATGAGCAATGCGAGGACATGAGTGTTTTGAGATGGTAACACATCTTAAGAAAGTGACACTTGGTCTTACAAAGCAAGAAAGGGACAATATCCTGAAGGTGCTACTTGAGTCAAAGCTGATAGAGGGAACCTCAGTAGAAGAATATGTGCTCAATATGATTGGACATGTGTATCATCTTAAAGAACTGAGATTCACCTTAAGACAGGAGTTGGCCACTGATATGATTCTAAAGACAATGTTAGAATCATATATCCACTTTATTGCATGTTATCATGTGAATAATAATACTAGACAGATGTCAGACTTGCTTTCCATGTTGATTCATGTTGAAGAAAAATTGAAGAAGGACACACCCGTGATGGTGATTAGTGGAGTTGAGTCCAAGGATCAAAGAAAGACCGAGAAGAGTTTTGAGGTTGATCCTAAATCCAAATCTTCAACACTCAAGATAAGGAGAAAGGAAAGCAAAAGAGGATCTTATCCTTTATACTTGAAGGCATTCAAGAAGAAGAAGATGTGGACGATAATCTCCATTATAAGTTATTGAGATAAATCTATCTACTTCATCATCATGGATACCAGATACCAGATGTGGATCTCACATATGTTCTCATATGCAAGATCTGAAAGGAAGTAGGCCTTTGTTAAAAGGTGAGGTGGAACTGTGAGTTTCTAATGGCGCAAGAGTTGTGGCCAACACAGTTGGAACTTATACTTTATCACTACCCACATGGCTTGTAATAGAGTTAAAGAAATTCTATTATGTACCTGATATAAATAGAAACACCACTTCTATATCTTATATGGATAAGGATGTATTTGAATTCCATATTAAAATGGTCGATGTTCTATTTCAAAAGATGGGATCTTTTATGGCAATACCCCAATGTCTTATGTTCTTTATTTGTTAGATCCAAAGTTAGATGCTTATAACATAAATACCAAAAGACTAAAACTTAACAACACAAACAAGACATACCTTTGGAATTTCCTCCTAGGGAACATAAATGAGAATCACATATCTAAACTCCATAAAGATGGTTATCTAGACTCTTCTGATTTCAAATCAATCAAGACATGGGAATTGTGTTTGTTAGGCAAGATGGCTAAGTGCCCTTTTTCTAGTAACAATGAGAGGGCTAGTGATCTATTAGGACTCATACATACTGATGTGTGTGGACCTTTTAGAAAAAACACCAGAGGTGGGTATCAATACTTCATTACCTTCATTGATGACTTCAGTAGGTATGACTATGTTTATTTAATGAAACATAACTCAGAAACTCTTAAAAAGTTCAAGGATTTTATGAATGAAGTACATAACCAACTTAGTAAAAGTATTTAGGCACCTATTTTGATTGAGGTGGAGAATACTTAAACTAAGAGTTTGAGAACCTTCTTAGAGTCCATGGGATTGTATCTCAGTGGACTCCACTTGGAACACCTCAACATAATGGTGAGTCAGAAAGAAGGAATCACACATTACTAGATATGGAGCGATCGATGATGAGTTTAGAAAATATTAAACCATTAGAGGTACCAAGAGAATCACAAGGTGTTGTGGAATCTCAAATTCCTTAGGCAACACGGGAACCTCATAGAACAAATAGGACATGCCTTGATCATGAAATATCTGGATATCTTGTTACTCAGCAAGGAAGTGAATTGGTCATAGATGATGAGCCAATATCCTAAAAAGATGCTATTGAGGGACTAGAGTATGATAAATGGCTTGATGCCATGAGATCTGAGATGGAATCCATGTATACCAACAAAGTATGGACTTTGGTGGATCTACCTCAAGGGGTAAATCCCATTGGGTGGAAGTGGGTCTTCAATAAGAAGACCAACATGGATGGAAAATTTCAAACCTATAAGGGCAGATTGGTTACAAAGGGTTTCAAACAAGTTCAAGGTGTTGACTATGATGAAACCTTTTCTCTAGTGGCCATGGTTAAATCCATCAACATCATGCTTGCTATTGCATCTTCTCATGACTATGATATTTGGTAGATGAATATTAAGCCCACATTCCTTAATGAGAATTTTCTTGAAGATGTGTATATGACACAAATTGAGGGTTTTATAAATCCAAAGGATGCAAATAAAGTATGTAAGCTACAAAGGTCAATCTATAGATTGAAGCAAGTATCTCAGAGCTGGTATCTTCATTTTGATGAGTCAGTCTAAGGGTTTGTCTTTATTTAAAATGAAGATGAACCTTATGTGTACAAGAAGGTTAGTGGGACCATAGTGACATTCCTAATATTGTATGTATATGGCATACTATTGATGGGGAATGGCATCCGTACTTTACAAAATGTAAGCCATGGCTTGGAAATACATTCTCTATGAAAAACTTAGGAGAATCATCCTATATTTTGGGGATAAATATCTATTGAGATAGATCCAGAAGGCTTCTTGGACTAAGTCAGAGCACATACATTGACAAAGTGTTGAAGTAGTTCAACATGGAGAACTTAAAGAGAGGAAACCTACCAACGATTCATGGAGTGACCATTTCTAAAGTTCAATGTCCCAGTTCTTGTAAAGAAAGGGAACGCATGAGTTTGATTCCATATGCCTCAACAATTGGATCAATCATGTACACAATTTTGCATACCCGTCTAGACGTCTCGTATTCCTTGAGCATGATGAGCAGATATCAGTCAGATCCAGGTGATGCTCACTGGATAGCTGTGAAGAACATCCTCAAGTACTTGAGAAGGACTAAGGATCAGTTCTTGGTTTACGGCAGAGAGGAAGAGTTGGTGGTAAAAGGCTACACCGATACAAGCTTCCATATTGACAAATATGATTACAAATCACAATCAGGATTCATGTTTTACTTGAACAATAGAGTTGTAAACTAGAAGAGTTACAAGCAAGAGATAGTTTCTGATTCTACAATAGAGGCCAAGTATATTGTTGCATCAAGTGCAACAAAGGATGCTGTATGGATCAAAAAGATCATTACAGAAATTGGGGTCGCTCCAAGCATCAACGATGCAATTGATCTATCTTGTGACAACAATTGAGCTATTGCACAAGATAAGGAACCCATATCATATCATCTCTTAAAGAATATACAAAGGTGGTTCCATCTCATATAAGAGATCATATAATGAGGAGATGTAAAGATTTGCAGAGTACCAACTGAGAATAATGTTGCTGACCCCTTGAAATAGGAACTTTCATAGCATAAGCATGACAATCATCTTTGATCACTTGGAATACGATTCGTGGGTGATTGGATCTAAGTGCAAGTGGGATTCTATTGGTATGTATGCCCAGAGAGCCAATCATATGATGATTTTAATGGCATAATTTGTAAAATGATTTGATTATTAATAAAAGGCAAGCTTCCCATTTATTATGTTTGATTCAGTTATGAGATAATGATGTAACATTATAAATATCTAGAGAATAATATTACTCAATGACATATGTCTTTAAGTATGTGACTTGGAAGAATGAGATCATACAAATGTTAAGAGTACATATAAATATTCTCATTATGATCCTGATCGGCTGTTATTGTGGAAGGTTGATAGACAACAATAATAGATAAGATCAGAGTATGAGTTGGTTGATGACACAATCTCATGAGTCATGATATGGCAATATCAAACCAAGCACGCAGATACATGTTAGAAAACAACGTATCAGAAAGACCCACCGTGAGTCTGACACATGGAAGGTATCATCATAAAAGTCATAGTCATCCCTCACAATGATGGTGGTGGTTGTGGTTCTTAGACCTGTAAACCTAAAATCATTGCACTCATCACAGACCGTTGGGTACACTTTGACATCATCAAGCGCAACACTGAAACATGGGTTGTTATAAAGGTGCTTATTGAGTGACTTTGACATATGGGGATAGTCTATGAGTGATAGAAATGGGATTTGTCCCTCATATAAGAGTTTAATGTCATAGGCATCTTGATTAGAGGGATAGACAAATGCATGGCCATGCACATGTGAGTCAATATATGATATTGAGCTTACATATATAGTCTGCTCTTGGTTAAAGAAACAAGATTGAATGTTGAAGAGGGTGACTGCTCCATGCTTCAAGTTCAATTTGGACATTAGTAATAAAGGAACTATACAAACACTACAACACCATACATAGACGGTAGGTTGAAGTTGTTCTCCAAATTTCCATTTACTTAGGTAGAATTGATGTGCGACGAGGCACTTCTCAAGGGGAGAAGGACAAAAGAGTGATGCCCACCTCCAATCAAATTCCTTTCCAAAAAAGTTTGAAATAAAGCTTTGAGGACTGGCTGGTCAAGCCCAGATTCCGGGATAGAGTCGTATGACGCGAAAGTGTCCCATACGGTTCTTGTGATGTAATAAGTTGTTATGGACATTCACTACCAACGTAATATGGGACCTATAGGGTCACACACATATGTCTCGACCTAGAAGAGGAGTTTGATCTTGAATGACAGATCAATTAATTGCAATAATGTTTAGGTAATTGATTCATGCAATAAGAAGCTTGACAATGCTATGAGATGCCCGTCTCATGGCATTAGTCAACCATCTAGAGTGCCAAATGGTCATCTCAAGGGTTGAGATGGTAATTTGGAGTGTCAGACTGATTTGAGTTGAAATTGGCTATGGATTGAACCACCAACTAGACTTGGCTCACAGACAACTATCTAGGTGAGAGAGACGGATGTCTTACATGGGAGAGATGGTCCAGTTTGGATAAGGGAAGGTTCTAGATATTTCCAAATTTGTTTTAGTTGCACATTACTTGTTGTACAAGGAATTAACATGCAATATTAATTGGAAAAGAATTGCCAATTTTGTGTGTGACTGGGAAAGCATCAGATGACCATGTGGACTGATCCAGATGACCATTTGGCATGCGAGCCAACCATCTATGATGAATTCATATTCACCCCAATTTTAGCTACATTTTAAGTCTAATTTAGCATCCATATAGATTAGTTTTCATGAGAATAACTTTTTTTTATCTACTTAGGTTTTTTTTGTTAATTTGTAGGAATTTGATACTTTTCTTGAATCCCTTTGTAGGCTTTGATTTCTATCACTATGTAGCAAGTTTTCCAAGGGGGTCCCACTACCCTTCAACAAGTAGGAGTTGAGAGGAGGATGCTTCTCGCAGGGTGTGGGGAAGCACCCCAGAGAAAATTAGATTTTGAGCACTTTCTAAAGGAAGATCGATACACAATTTTTTTGTCCGAGACCAGTTTCAACATGTCGATCGACATGATAATCAACATCAAAATCAACCAGCAATCTAGTAGTCGACAACCTCCCTGCCCAACACACTCAATGCTCGATAGTCGTGTCAACCCCCTAGACCGACATCACGCAAAATGAAAGATCCATCGATGACCAAAGTCGACACCACTTTTGACCCCCATGCTCGACATCATCATCAGTTTATTCAACTAAATAGAAATCAAGTCATCAAAACAACATTGTCGATGCTCTCGTAGACATGCACAACTTCAACCGATAGGCTTGTCGACCCACAAGGTCGACAATCCCGTCAACCTCCAAAAATATGATAGGAAGTTCAAAAGTCATGATCGACAAACCCATCAACCCTCAAGGTCGACGTTGATGAAAAGAGGTCAAGCCTCGAACCTAAAAATAGTCCCCCAACACATTCATACAAATCATCTCAAATTTTCTGGAGACAGAACTCCAAAATGCTGCCGCTGAGATAAGAGCAAGGACGATGCTTGTCGACCTAGCTAGTTCAATCGACCTAGCTAGTTCAATCGACCTAGCTAGTCAACTCCTATTGACCTAAAGCATAGATCGATAAATCTCCTTCATTTACAACTCCAAAAGTCATCAATCTTCCTTCTCCAAGGTGATCAATCTCTTCCCCGAGCTGCTAGTCATCCACCTGCTTCCGCTGCAAGCTAGGGTTAGTTCCCGGACAAAGAAAGAAGGAAAGAATTCTGCCGTCGCACACCACACCAAGCCACCTCCTCCACCCTCATGATCATGATGGTGTCCTCTTCCTTATCTTTTGATATTGATCTCGCCATGTCAAGGGAGTAGTCTTTTCATTGGGGTGTGGGGACTAGCCCCACTACCCGTTTCTTGCAATTCCATTCATGTTCCAATTCTTGTATGACCTCATATAGTTCATAGCCAATCGTTTATTGCCTATTTTGTGGATTGATGACCCACTTTAAATGATTTATTATAATATTTTACTGTGAGAACTTCAATATTTAAGATTTGAATATCAATTTTCTTTGGTTGACACCCTGACGAGAGCTTCTGATGGAAAGTCTCCAGAGTAGTGGATAGCCCTTGCATTACTCCAATTACATCTTCATACATGTTTGGATTTGAATGATTGCACAGATTCAAGTAGTGGCGGTCCACCCAAGTGTTTCCATCCATTGATGACTAGAACCTTAATCTAGCTATTTTTTTCTTGCAATCTTAGATTAATTAATTCGATCTCAACTTTTGTGATAAATACTATTCTTTCTAGGTTATTTTGATTAGTTAAATTTAAAAATGATGTCCCTTGGGATTCGATCCTCAATTATAATGTGATAAGATCCACCCGCTTGCGGGTGGCATTATTGCACTTTGGTTTAGGTAAACTCTGGGAATCTCTTTCCTAGTGAATTTTCTTGTGTGATAATAATCCATGTCAAATTTTTGCGTCGTTGCCGGGACAATGGAATTTTATGGTCTATGCAACTTACTTGGATTAGTTAAGATTTTTCTTTTTCAATTGATACTATTGCATATCATCTTGAATCAAATTTCTTTTACATATCACTAAACTCAACATCTAGTATTTTTCAAGCGATAACTCTTATGCATGTGACACTCTGCTAGCATCGAATCGTTGACCCCCATCGACCCCGAGATCGAAAGAACTTACCACATGATCCTTCATGAACAAAGAGCAGAGATGAACGATGAGGAGGTCAACTGTAGGGTGGAAGCAACCCTGACTACACAAAGAGAGAGGATCATGGTGGAAGCCATAGCTGCCATACAAGTACAACAACAAGTAGTCACAGAAGCAGAGTGACAAAGAGAGCTATGAGAGTTCTCTTTCCCCAAGGCTACAGATGTATGCAAACCTATTGTCCAACCTGCCATCCAAGCTCAAAACCTCGAAATCAAGACCAATTGGGCGGCGATGATGCAGAACAATAGCTTTGGAGGACGCGTCGGTGAAGAGCCTCATGAACATCTACAAAAGCTCATAGATATATGTGGAGTAAGTAAGCAAGCTAGAGTCCCAAAAGAGGAGATGAATGTGAGATTATTCTACTAATCCCTCACCGACAAGGCTAGGGTATGGTACAATTCCCTAGATGATTGTAATCATCATGAGTTGGGAGGAATTTCAGAGCCAATTCTTTGAGAAGTTCCACCCTCACCACTTATCAACTCAGAGGGGATATCACCAACTTTAAGCAAGATCCATCAGAGACTCTCTTTGAATCCTAGGAGAGATTTAAGGAGTTGTTGAAAAAATGCCCTCTTCATGGCATACCTCTTTTGCAACTTCTAGAACATTTCTATAGGGGAGTTGACAATGAAATCAAGAGTTTCCTCAATACTGCCTCTAGTGGATACTTCATGCGGCAAGGCTTTGACGACACTTAGAAGGTCGTCAGTAGGGAAGCCGAGAACCAAGCCAATTGGGGTTCATCCCACAAGGGAGGCATCCTCAAAGTGGCAATGGTGGAAGATAGATCCAAGTTGAAGGCAATTACTGAATCTTAAGCTCTTAAGATGCTCACTTGGAAGACATACAACCTTGAGTACACCCTTCTGAATAATGGGCAAAGAGGACAATTCTCCCTTCAACCTAAGACATCCCCAGAAGTCTACCAAGTATGTAGTGTAGAAGGACACATGAGTATACATTGCAACCATCTCTACTAGGCCACTATGAGCATGATCCATCCTCATTTTGATAGTGCTCCTGTCACTGAAGAAGTTAATACTATCAACTCTATTCTAGGATAGGGGTACTACAACCCCAATAGGCCAAGGAACAATCCATGTTTCCAATATGGGAATTTGGATCGAGAATCCAATGCCCAACAGTTCCAACATGGACTTAGTTAGAACCAAGTTTCGGGTCCTCCTGGTTTCCCACAACAACAAAACTACCTCCAAAACAATTACAAACCTGGTCAGTATCGCAAAAACTACAATCCAGGGAAACAATAATACAATCAGCAAGGACAACTTCTCCTGGGGCAAGGTAGCCAGCAGAATACACCTATTCCCAATGAACAAAGCTGCCTAGACATTATTGAGAAGATGTTGGCAAACCAACAAACTTACAAAAAGTTAATGGAGGTCCAACTCACCCAAATAGCTCCCGCAATCCATCCTCCAACTGGCTCATTTGCTGGCCAACCTGAAGGAAACCCCAAGAACCAAGAAGAATAACTAAAGGCCATCACTACATGCTCTGGACGCATGTTACCAGAACCTCCAACCCCAATCATCGACAAAAATAAGCTGATTCTTGAAGATGAAGAAGATGAAGAATTTACTCCAACAATAGTCACACCAACAGAACTAGTTATTGAAACTACAACAACTGTACCAATATCCATCCCAACAAAACCAGTGGTGGAAACTCCAGTGGAAGACAACACGTACAATCTCAAGAAGACACCAGAAGATGCACCAACCCCTCCCTCCATTCCCATGGTGCCCAACTACAAGCCCTGAGTCCCTTACTAGAGTCGCCTAGCTCAGACATGACTAGACTCAAGATTATGAAGTTCAAGGAAGCGACGAAGAAGCTACATGTTGACATACCTCTCCTTGACTCCCTTGCATAAATGCCATCATGGACAAAGTTCTTAAAAACCCTCCTCACTTGCAATTACTTAACAGAGGATATTGAGACTGTGAATCTAGGACATACGACATCAGATATCATCCTCAGTAAGATGCCCAAGAAATTAAACTATCCTGGATCTTTTCGTATCTCTTGCTTTGTTGGAGACACTACATGTAGGAAGGGCCTATCTGATCTTGGGGCAAGCATTTCTATCATGCCCTATAGCTTGTGAAAATGACTAGGCTTCACAACATCCTCCCTATCGACATTGTGATTCAACTTGATGACTTTATAATGACCATGTCAATGGGTATTGTAGAGGACATCCCTGTTCGTGTAGGCCCCAAGGCATATTTCCCATGTGACTTTGTCATTATGGACATCAAGGAAGACCAATGTTATCCTTTTTTCTTTAGGTGTCCTTTCCTAGCAATTGCTCACGCACTCATTGATGTTGAAGTAGGAATCTTGACATTAAGGTTTGGGACAAATACTATTGACTTTTGAGTCTTTGAGAGTCTCAAGGTTCCTTCCTTCCAAGAACAATGCTATTTGATTGATTGTGTTGACAAAATGGTGCAACTATGATAGGAGGATTATACTTTTGAAGATCCTTTGGAGACTGCACTCATCAATGCCAACACTCATGAATTGGATACAGAATAGGTGGATAAATTTCTATTTGTCCTAAACTCTTCTATAGAATATCCTGAGGCCAAGTTTGAAGATCTCAAATCTACCTCCATCATTGAAGAAAAAGAACCCACTGCACCAGAGTGAAGCCTCTACCTGAGGGGCTCAAGTATGTTTTCCTAGATGAGAAGAAGACCTGCCTAGTCATCATCAATGTAGATCTCACAACAACCCAAGAAGACAAACTATTGACTGAACTGAAGAAAAGACAGAAGGCACTAGGCTATAAGATGACCAATTTGACAGGTGTGAGCTAAGCCCTCTATATGCATATAATCAACATGGTTGACAAATATAAGCCATCTATCAAGCCTCAATGCAAGCTAAATCCTATCTTGACGGAGGTTGTTCGGAAGGAGGTGATAAAGTTGCTACTTTCAGGAATTATCTATTCATCTCTGATTCACCTTAGGTGAGTCCTGTGCAAGTGGTGCCCAAGAAAGGTGGCACTACAATTGTTCTGAATGAGAAGAATGAGCTTATTCCCACACACACATTGACTGGGTGGCACATGTGCATAGACTACTGTAAGCTCAACAAAGAAACCAGGAAGTACCACTTCCCACTTATGGTTCTCAATCAAGTCCTAGAAAGGCTTGCACATCAGGAGTTCTTCTGCTACTTAGATGGATATTCTAGCTTCTATCAGATACCCATACCCATCCATTTGAGTGATCAAGAAAAGACAACATTCATGTGTCCCTTTGGAACATATGCTTTACAATGTATGCCTTTTGGATTATGCAACCCACCATCCACTTTTCAACGTTTCATGTCTGCCATCTTCTCTGACTTTACTAAAAATATAATGGAGATCTTCATGGATGACTTTTCAGTCTATGGAGGTTCTTTTCAACAATGTCTACACAACCTTTGCCTCTTGGAACATTGTGAAGAAGCACATCTAGTGCTCAATTGGGAAAAATGCCACTTCATGGTGAAGGAGGACATTGTTCTAGGGCATCAGGTCAGCTCTAGAGGCATTTAAGTTGATAAAGCAAAGAATGAAGTAATAGAAAAGCTACCTCCTCCAACCAATGTCAAGGATGTCTGAGCATTCTTAGGACATGCTGGGTTCTATAGGAGGTTATCTGTAACTTTAGAAGGATCACTAAGCCATTGACAAATCTTCTTCATAAGGATGTAGACTTCAATTTTGACACAGATTGCATGAAGAGTTTCAACACCTTGAAGGAAGCTCTCACCTCAACTCCCATCCTTCATGCCCTAGATTGGTCTCTTCCCTTTGAGATCATGTGTGATGCTAGTGATTCCACTGAAGGTGTGGTACTGGGGCAACATGTTGATAAAAAGCATCACATCATCTACTATGCAAGAAAGACACTAGATGACACATAACAAAATTATGCTACAATAGAAAAAGAGCTTATGGCTGTTGTCTTCACTTTCAACAAATTCTGCTCTTAACTAATAGGCTTGCAGGATAGTCTACACTAATCACGTTGCTATAAGATACTTAATGTCGAAGAAAGATGTGAAACCCAGGTTGATCAGATGGATCCTATTGTTATAAGAGTTTGATCTGGAGATCAAAGATAAGAAGTGGATAGAAAATGTAGTTGGTGATCACCTCAGTAGATTGCATATTCAAGATTCTGATAGAATCCCTATCAATGACTCTTTACCTGATGACCACTTGCTTCAAATATCTACATTCATGCCATGGTATGCATATTTTGTCAATTATCTAGCTGCAAGAATCCTACATCCAGATTGCACATGCACTTATAGAAGGAAATTCATGTCATACGTTGGTCACTACTATTGGGATGATCCCTATCTATTTTACTTATGTTCTGATGGTCTCTATCACCATTGTATACCTGAATTAGAAGCTCCTCTCATTTTGGAGCATTGTCACTCTGGACCAACAGGCGACCACATGAGCTCTAAGAAGACTGCATTCAAAGTCCTTCAATGTGGGTTCTTCTGGCCCTCTATTTCCAAGGATGCTCATAATTTTATCAAAGCATGCGATCAACGCCAAAGAACTAGCAATATTTCTAAGAGGGATGAAATGCCCCTTAATTGCTGACAAGAAGTGGAGATATTCAACGTATGGGGTGTGGACTACATGGGTTCGTTTTGCTCTTCTTATGGGTTCTCCTACATACTCATTACAGTCGACTATGTCTCAAAGTGGGTTGAAGAAATCTCCACCATTCAATCTAGTCATGAAGTTGTTCAAAGCCATCATCTTCCCTCACTTTGGAGTTCCATGCACTATCATTTTTAATGGAGGACCACACTTCCTCAAGTACACTTTTGAAAATCTCCTTCATAGATATGGTGTTTCCCACTGAGTCTCCACTCCTTATCATCCTTAGACGAGTGATAGGTGGAGGTTTCCAACCATCTAATAAAATCCATTCTTGAGAAGACATTTGGAAAGACAAGTCTGGACTGGGCAAACAAGTTGAATGACGCTCTATGAGCATATAGAATTGCCTACAAGACTCCCCTTGGCACTACACCTTTTTTCCTCATCTATGGAAAGTCATGTCATCTATTGGCGGAGCTTGAAAACAAAGCTCAATGGGCCATCAAGCAGCTCAACTTTGACTTTTATGCAACAAAGGAGAATCGGCTACTGCAACTACAAGAGATTGAAGAATTACGCCTGACTGCATACGAAAATGCACACATCTATAAAGAATGCACAAAGATGTGGCATGGTGGGCACTTGAAGAGGAAAGATCTACAATTCAGATACCAAGTACTACTGCTCAACTCACAACTCTGCCTCTTTCTAAGAAAGCTAAAAACCCGATGGTCGAGTCCATTCATCATCAAGCACATCTTACCTCATGGAGCTGTGTCAATATGGAGTGAGAAAACTAGAGAATTCAAAGTCAATGACCACTATCTCAAATGCTATTTTATAATGGATGACATGCATGCCAACCGACACATCCCCCTCCTCCCTCCAACATATCATGATCGAGTTTTAGGTGTCGGGCCATCAACATAAAACAAATGCACTTCTTGAGAGGCAACCTGGGCATTTTTTTCAATTACAATTGGTTTTACTTCTTAGTTCATACTACATAGTATATCTCATAACAAGATCACTAGTCCTAACAATTTTAACTCTAGGTGAATGATTCTTGCTTAAGGGAGAGCAACCACGAGATGTGGGCCCACCAACAAAGTATTTTCCCTCCATCTCAAGTTTAATGTTTGCTTGAGGATGAGCACATATATAAATTCGAGGTGGAGGGTGGGTGGTTTGTATTCTACTTTCTACCCACACCTATCTTCTTACAACTTATGATCTTGTCATTACATTCTTCATGCATCACTTTTAGGTCAAAGTTTTTCATAATTTCTTTTTTAGAGTAAAAAAAGCCATTACCTAGTCGACTTAAGATTATGCATTTTTCATAAATATCTTCCTTATTCAAAGCAATGCCTCAAAGGACCAATTTTTGAAACCAAACAATGGCTAGAAATTATCCTGTGGTCTATGAATCCAAAAATCATGTTTCCTTAGAAAAGATGGTAAGCTGTGAAGGAATTGAGAGGGATCAAACACATCACGCTCCCTACTGACTAATGAAACAATTGCATGGAATTGCCATTTGTACCCTCTTTGAAGCATTATTTGAGCAAAGTGTGATAAGGAGAAAAAATCGGTGCACTAAATTGTAAATTGAGTTGCATGACGATCCAAACTCTCTTATACACTTCTTCCTCCATCTTATTACCTTCCATTCCACCAAAAATTAAATAAAAGACACAAAAATGTGTCAAACTCTAAGTTCAGGGTGGAACATCATCCTTCTTCCCTCTTTTCGCTTCTTCCATACCCCTCATAAATTTAAAAGGGGCGTACCACCAATACAAGATGCCAAAGTGCACACCAAAGAAAAAAAATGCGGTGAATGAAACTGCTAACAAACAAAAAAAATATCTCGAGTTGAATAGAGGAGAGATCACTTCCCTCCATACCTCCATTCACTTCCTTTTTCTACCTATGAGAAAAATGAATGCCTTAAAATGTTAACATTCTCTTAACTACACCAATGTCAGATCCAGTGTATACTTGTGGTATCGTAGGTCTCTCTAAACCCTCATGAAACTCCTTGACATGCTTGATATTGGGAGAGTGGTGAGGAAGTGTTGTTGGGAAATGAAATTAGGACCGAAGATATTGAAAGGTGTATTATTTGATCTTAGGAAGTTGGGGCAGCTTGATCATATCAGGTGGTAAGGAAAACAACATGATGGGAGGATGGGTAATCACATTGGTCGAAAGTATTAATTTGGTGAAAGTTCAGATTTTGTGTTACTCGAGGATGAGCAACGTTTAACTTTGGGGTATTTTGATGAATGCATATTCATCCCAATTTTAGCTACATTTTTAGTCTAATTTAGCATCCATATAGATTATTTTTCATTAAAATAACTTTGTTTTGATCTACTTAGGTTTTTATGTTAATTTGTAGGAATTTGATACTTTTATTGACTCCCTTTGTAGGTTTTGAATTGTATCACTATGTAGCAAGTTTCTCTAGGGGGTCTCACTGTCGTTCAGTGGATGGGAGTTGAGAAGAGGATGCCTCTTGCATGGTGCGGGGCAGATCCCCAGAGAAAATTGGATTTTGAGCACTTTTAAAAGGTAGATCGATACACAAATTTTGTGTCTGAGACCAATTTCAACCTATCAATCAACATGCCAATTAACATCAAAATCAACCAAAAAGCAAGAGGTCGATAGCCTTTTTGACCTCCTTGCCCGACACACTCAATTCTTGATAGCAATGTCAGCCCCCTAGATCGACATCCACACAGAATGGCAGATCCATCGATGACCAAAGTCGACACAATTTTTGACCCCCCCTACTCAACATCATCATCGGTTTATTCAACCGACAAGAAATCAAGTCATTGACACAATGTTGTTGACGCTATTGCCGACAGGCACAACTTCAACCAACATGCTTGTTGATCCACAAGGTTGACAGTCCCGTCGACCTCAAAAAAGATGACAGGAAGTTCAAAAGTCATGATTGACATACCCATCGACCCTCAAGGTTGACATACATGTCAACCAATAGCAAGGTTGACACCGATGGAAAGAGGTGACAACCTCGACCGTGTAAATAGGCCCCCCAACATAGCCTTAAAAATCATCTTAGATTTTCTAGAGGTAGAATGCCAAAACTCTTCCACTGAGATCAGAACAAGGACGAAGCTTGTAAACCTAGATAGTTCGATCGACTTAGCTAGTCGACGCCTATTGACCTCAAGCATAGATCGACATATATCCTTCATCTACAACTCCAAAAGTCTTCTATATTCCTTCTCCAAGGTGATCGATCTCTTCCCCAAGCTGTTATTCATCCACCTACTTCCGTTGCAATCCAAGGTTAGTTCCTGGATGGAGAAAGAAGGAAGAAGTCCACCGTTACACACCACACTGAGCCGCCTCCACCACCCTCATGATCATTATGGTGTCCTCTTCCTTATCTTATGATATTAATCTTGCCATGTCGAGGGAGTAGTCTTTTCACTAGGGTATGGGGACTAGACCCACTACACGTTTCTTGCAATTTCATTCATGTTCCAATTCTTGTATGAGCTCATATAGTTCATAGCCAATCATTTATTGCATGTTTTGTGGATTGATCACTCACTTTACATGATTTATTATAATATTTTACTCTGAGAACTTCAATGTTTAAGATTTGAATACCGAGTTGCTACGGTTGACACCCTGACGAGAACTTCCGAAAGAAAGTCTCCAGAGTAGTGGATAGAGGATCCGTAAGTAATGAGACATCAAGCTTACAAGAATATCTACTCATGCAAGTTTCTGATGTCGAAATGGGAAACTTGCATAATTCCATTTACCTCTTCATACATGTTTGGATTCGAATGATTGTGTAGATTCAAGTAGTGGTGGTGAAACCGAGTTCCACCCTAGTGTTTCCATCCACTGATAACTAGAACCTTAATATAGCTATTTTCTTTGTTTCAATCTTAGATTAATCAACCCAATCTCAACTTTTGTGATAAATATTAATTCTTTCTAGGCTATTTTAATCAGTTAACTACTAAAAATGTTGTCCCTTGGGATTCAATCCTCAACTATACTGTGATAAGATCCGTCTGCTTGCAGGTGGCATTATTGCACTTTGGTTTAGGTAAACTCTGGGAATCTCTTTCCTAGTAAATTTGATTGTGCGATAATAATCCACGTCAGTTTGGCATGCCAGACGACCGATTTGGATGCTGCAGGTTGCCAAAGTTCATGAATTATGTCAAAATTTGGGATCTTCTACCCCCTCCACTCCCGCACAAACGGGGAACGTTGGCCCAAACCCCGCCTATAAATAGAGGGGTATTAAGGGCTTCCCATAGTACAAAATAGACAATTGAGAATCAATTTCTCTAACTAACATTGTCCTCTCTAGTTGTGGTAACTACGAGAGACTAATCAAGTCATGCCCAACTAGGGAGAGATAACAAGGGAGAGAACAACTGAGATCATTGTTGTGGGAGAGCAAGTTGCTGACTAGTACACCTACGGGAGGGACGGATCCTTCCTGTCTATTCTAGAAGGATGGCTAGATTTGTAGGTGGTCTATGTGGACTTCTCTAGAGTTAGGAGGGCATTGTCTACCGCTAGGAGGGCATTATCAACTAGCAGTCCATGATGACAGAAGCTATTGTAGAAGACGACATATGATTCTACTGTAAGTGAAGTAGCCAGATGAGTCCCAGTGTGACCAAGAATCAGAGTTGCACAACTACAATGATGATGATTGTCACTAGACCAAGTATATCCTAGAAACCATCATTTCCATCTTATAGTTATTGACACGATCTGATGGTTATGGGAATATAGTAGATAATTTTTTGTTTCCGCTGCATGTTCTATAACCATATTTCCCTACATCGATGGTTTGTGAGCAAGTATTCGATATAATGTAATGATTAGAGTTGAATAATGTTCTCTTAAATATATATTTGAAGCTATGAAATCAATGATGCTGTAATAATAGTAGTTTTCATGTTAAATGTTTAGATTAATTTGGTGTATGCAAATAGTGGTAGCTCACATAAGATAAGCATTTCACGCTTCTACATTTTTTATTTGTTATTATGTTTGATTCATGAGGTCTAGTTTTGGTTCCATGACAAATGGTATCAGAGTGTCAACAATAAATACACCTGAATTTGCTCATCTTGAAACACAAATTATCTTAAACTTACACCTAAACCCTAAAAACTTAATAAGTTCCTTTATGGACTAACTTTGACCTACCCTCTAGATTAGAACCTATGTGTTTTTGAACCAGGTAGACTTGTGTATTTATTGAAACCTTTATTTTATCATCTTTCTATCCTATAGTATGGGTTGGGGGTTTAAGTGGATGAGATCATATAGCTATGAACCCTGGACATATGTTTGCAACACGTTCTCAAGGTAGCTACACAATTGTACAACATGTTGTTGCTAGTTCTATAGGTGTCATGGTACTAGACTTTGTAGTGAGCATGGTAACTCACTTTTAGATTTGGTTTTGTTCAAAAGGAGTATGGTGATTTTCATCACACATCTCAATGTTGGAGAAAACTTAATGTACACAAAAAGGTAGTGATTATATATGTAACCCAAGAGAAAGAGATGTGCATTAATCTAGATGTGAGTGTTTATATGATAGTTGTAGCCTATTTGTAACATACTCAAATCTAGACACATAGTTGTAGCCTCCCTTTTCTAGGCCCTAGTCAATTACATTTACAACGAATACCTGATCTACCTAGTTTGCAATGCATTAGAGATAACCGGAGCCAATCATTATCATAAATTCATTAATACCCTTTATATATGGTAAAATAACCATAATACACTCAATAACAAGACTTAAGGAACAAATATACCAAATACCATGCTTGACTGGAATTTGACACACTAACATATTCTTAGGAGTATAAGATGAAATGAATCAAATTAATGTGTAATAATTATTAAAATTAGTGGGTACATTAAATGTATGTATGACATACAAATAATGAAATTTAATGTTGAACATATTCAAAATGTGAAATTGATGGCAACATTGGATTTCCCACATGCTAATTGGTCTACCTTTCGATTTTGGTATCAATCGGATAGCAATGGCCATCCATTTAACGGTTTGAGTACCTAACTTAGTAAACACCTTGTTTTCATACTATTACATTTCCATGCCACTGAGTTTCTTTGTCCAGGAGACCAACTTCCTCCTTTTGACACGATCAAGGCATTCTCCCTGTATCTATGGATCTCACACGGCTGGCCGGTAGGGCCGTTCCTTCTTCTCCCACGATACCTCGCCTCCTCTCCACTACCCCTCCTCTTCTCTTCCCTTCCTCTCTCTCTTCAGGTAACCTACTAAACCCTAGCCGCAGTGCCTCTTTCCCATGCCCAATTTCTTTGGCAGCAGAAACCTGTTGGCAACATCGTATGTCGATGATGCACAACTCGATAATGGCCGCTATGCTCCTCTTCATCTTCTCAAGCGACACCATTGTTCATAGATCACTAGATCTCGATGTCGATGTCCGATACTTGATCTCTACAGTCTCCCCATCACCCTCTGGCCGCCACCACTTGAAGAACGACACCGGCCGCATGCTCTGCCATCACCCAAAGTGGCAACCCAAGGAACCTACCCACCCGTGCTTCCTTCTCACTACTGACATGCATATGCATGCCATCCACCGTGATAGTGGCCGGTGGAGGCTTCTGGTTGACCCGGCGCGATGCAACCCCTCCATCTTTAACGTTGGGTCCTCCGCATCACTCAAAAGGGTCCCAATCGCCATGTTCTCCTGCCCTACCATCCTTGCACCGCCACACATGGCCACAAGACTTCTCTAGCCGCCACCTACCCAATATACTGATAAGGATCACAAATCTGACCTTGCAGCCATTGAGACCTGCCACTGCATCGACTCTGCCTCTCTTCTTCCTCCTCCCTTCGTAGACCTGCAACATCTGTAACCTCCACAAAGACATAACACGATGAAGCCCAGAACGCGTCACATCAACACCAAGAGCTCCATCACTGCTGCACCGCCACCGGGTCTGCCGCCACCTGTTGTGAGCACTAGTACTGCCACCTGACTGTAGGATGCTGCAGGGTTCCTGTGCCTACCCCTGTTGTGCCACAGTGTGCTTAGACACCCCTTCTTATCGTCCTACTTTGCGAGTGAAATCAGATATCTGAGAACTGTAGGCGCACCATCTTGCAACTATACATGCCGCACCATCGCAAGGGCTACCAGCAATGTCGACTTCTATCCTCCTTCATCCAAACACCATTGTACCTCTTCTGTTCATTGCTAACACTGTGCAAACTACTACCAACCATTTAGCCTTGGTAGACCTGGGTTCATCTCATCTACACCTTCTTCCCTGTCGTCAGAAACCTGCATGATAGAAATATTTCCAACCACGCCACTGTACACCCAGCTTGACCACCTACCTTCATGGTGACCAGGCGCTGCATGTCCCAGCTCGTAGTGGACAACCTCACCACCAAGTATCCTTCCAAGCATAAATCAACTGAGGCATCAGAACCAATGGATCTTCAAACCTACAGATCATGATTAACGACCATTCATATGTAAGTCATCAACATCTCTTTGTATGTAATCTGCAGATTTCTATTACTAGATCATTAGTAATTATACTTATTGATAGATAGTCTACAGTTAAAATCTAAACATGTGATACGTATATCTAGATCACTTTAGCTTTCAATATAAGTAAAATTGCATATTATAACAAGTACACCAACATTAACTAGTATATAAGGGGACAAATGCCACTTAATATGATTATAAACCCTAATATGCAAATAGGTGATTGAAATTAGGACAAGAAAAATATGCATAGCTACACTAGGAATGAATGCATATGTTCATTGTGGTTGACTAACATACCTAATACGTTCCTAGGATGACAAGTTGACTTTATGGAACAAGTACGTAGAGTGAATTAAGAATTTACTATGATGATCAGGTATGCACATTCTTTATTTTATTTTGGGCATTATTTAACTGAAACCTACACTCTTTTGATGAGGCATCTCTTGAACTGTTATTCCACTTGAGAATTCCATTGTTGGACATCCGTATTTACTTATTTGAATTCAATCAAATTACTGTTATTGTTGAATTACTCTATCATGATGGGTCTTTGGACCCCTCTTTTTATAACTACCTTTTTATATGAAATTGACTGAAATGCTAGTCTTGCCTCTCTATTTTATGCATGCTACATGTTTGACTAGAATATATAGAATAGTGGTACTTATGTATACCCATACTTATATAGGGTGTGTGTTTCCACCCTTATTTCTTTTAGGCCATGATCCTATGGTGTTATGGCCCTATTTTAGATATATTTAGTCTACATTGTTACACATGCAAATATTTGTTGTTATAATGTGAATCTGTGGTTGACTGATATGGCAAGACACTTCTTACTATCATGCTTGTAATCTGAATTTAATATGCCTCATTTATTTTGTTATATTCCTCTTGAATATACCTAATTGCAGTTAGCCCCCTCCTCTTGTGGGAACATCTCTTTTATACTTATAACACACCATAATGCCCAAAGTGTTTTATATATGTACATACTCAGCCTTTACTGACCTCTTTGTCTCTTATTTCTGGGTGATGTTCCCTTGCACCCAAATTTAGGTACATTAGAAGGCAAGATGCTGAAGGATCGAATATACAGACGTGGAATTTGAGGATAGCTTGGGATAGTTGGTTGCTCTCTAAAACCGGCCTTATGTGTTCTTAGGTGTATACCTTTTATTTCATTTTTCATTCTACCTTGTATGGTGAGGAACATTTGTACAAAGAAAATTTAGTAACGGTGTAATAGTTTTGTTTCCGCTGCTTATTCATTATCATGCTCTGTGATATGTACCATTTGAGAAATGAATGAAATTCCTCCGCTCCTCATTGGCCTTTTTGGTATGATGGGATTGGATGGAATTATTCTTCAATTTAGTGAAGAGTGGATCCTCTATCGGGTCCCACTCTTTACACTCTTCTTGTTATAGAGCCATAAAAAAGTATAGGCTAGTAGATATCCTAGATGACCCAAGTTTAATGATAATGATATTGTATTGCTAGATGATGATATACGTTTGATGTTGTAGGATTAAAGTATATTTTGATGATATATGATGAGTTTTGGCCATGCAACCCCAGCTAGTCTAGAACCATGTATGGTATATATGAATTGATTGATGTGCTACACACAACTAGTAGGTTTTTATGCTTGAATGTGTCTAGTCTTGTATGTGTTAAGATATGCATAATAATATATGGTTTGTGACCAACACATGTCTCACTCTTTGTACAAAGAAGGAACTCAAGTATGGGATATACCATAAGGGTGATTTCTAGAGTGAGTGAACCCAATGTAAGAGAAGGTTAGAATACCAAACCTCCAAAATATGTGAAGTGTTGGAATATATGAATAATGGAATATGTGATGATGATTCACTAGATAGATAACTACTAAGTATGTGAGTTGATTTCCCTAGTGGTGGTTTCTTTCATAATATTGAACCCTAGATTTCCTAAGAAAAGGATCTAACCTTGAAAGAAAAGATTGAATAATATATATATATATATATATATATATATATATATATATATATATAGGTCGTTTATTCATTGCTCACACGGGTAGCCTAGACTTTCACTACCCGACAGCCAAAAAAGTAACTCTTCTGGCCACAAAAGTAACTCTGCTCGAGTTAATGGTTCCATGTGAAGGAATCTAGTGGTTTTCATTGTTTCTAAAAATTTGGGTAAAAGTTTAGTATGGGTAGCTGATGGTGGATAGCACATTTTTCCTCGACATACACATGTCTTAGCTTTAGTGGCTCAGGCTTGTGAAACAGATTTAACTCAATGTGAAATAGTTATAAAACTTGGATGTTGATAATAATGTTGTTTCTTGAAATTATGCATGACATATGAAAGAATATCACATAGTTAAAACTTTATATAAGTAAGATAAGTCACTCTTACAACTTTGCTTAATATGAAACCATAACATACATGAAAGGACGTAAAGTTTGAAATAATTAGATTGAAATTATGATGCCCTTGGGATCTTAGATTGAATAAACATGATGTATACATGCTTAATTTCAGATCTAAATAAAGTAATGAACATCATATAGGGTAAGCGGCAGGACTTTGGAGGAAAAATAAACCATGTGAGTAATATAGATTAATGATGAAATGTAAGTGTAATAATAATGGTAATTGGGAGTTATGATACTGAATGCAATCTTTAAGTAATAAATAACATAGGTCACGATAATACATCTTGATTTACTATATGTTTATGAGTGAAAATCCTAATTTAGTTGGGATAATGATCTAAACCCTAAAGTTAAAGGAAGTCATGTCATGATGAAATGATATGTAATGATCAAAATATATGGATCAGGAACATTACACCCTTCATGTTTTATAAATATATGATAACCACCTACATGTGCCTTTAATGATGGTGAATTCCTTGATGCCTAAGGTTGGTCACCTAAACTGATGGCTTTTGACTATGACCTTTCATTATGATCTTGGAAAAATTTTGAGGATGAAATTTCTTTTTAGGAAGGAAGGATGTCGCAAAATGACTCTCTCTCTATTCAAGTATTTACCATTTATTTTTAACTTTATATAATTTTAAACCCTTATGTTAAATTTCATAGTTTGAGTGTTTTTGTAATCCAATTTGGTCACATTATACTATATATTCCAATATATGACCTTAATTTGCATGACTGACCTAAGTTTCAAGTTGTTAGTGTACCATTCTCTTTCTCTTTTTTTCAAACTCATAACTATGCTCTCTTAGAAATATAATATTCACCATTTTGTATGGGTTTCAATTAAAAATCCAACAATACACAAATGATCTCAATTGGACATATGAAGCCCAACGTATGATCCCTGGAAGTTTGGTTATTTAATATTTGATTTAAGCCCTTTTTGTGCCTTTTTTTATATTGTTGGGACAACCTCTCTTAGGCTCAACATAGCATGCAAGGTCCATCTTTCTATGATTCCCCCTCCATTTTAACATATGATGCATGCCTAACAATCTCAGCAGTGGGAGGCGTTGGATCAAAGGCCACATGTTTCTACACCATCCAATGTATCATGCATTTTGATCTTCCTTGGTTTTTACACTATAGATGTTGCTACTACATGATATTCCCACACCATATAACCTCCGCACTATCACCTCCTTTTCTAAAATTGACATCTTGTTTCACTTTGTTTCTTTGTCCCCTTTCTTTCCCCTTGTTTTCACACTCTATCGTGCCATGGAACACCCCCACCACTCCCTTATTATTCCTTCATCTCTAATGGAAGCCTCCATTAATCAACCTTAGTGAAGTAATCCCCAATCACCTTTAGGTGAAATAAACCCCTCCCATACCTTGTGTAACCATGGCATGAGGGGGTCAACATGTGTTTAGGGCTTGATGAGCCCTTCCTTGCTTGCTCACCAAAACTTTGGTGAGGTCATTGATTGCATGGAGTTGCAAGTGTGCTAAACCAAGAAGACAATGATGGAGACTCTTCAGTCGTTCGATATAGGGAATCACCCCCTTGACTTGCTAGATCATTACCATACACTCACTTTCCATCCCTATGAATATTTGACCCCATGCCTTGACTGTTATGACCAATGGAGGCTCTCCACATGGACCAACTACTGTTGCTTGAGTGCCAAAAATCCCCCTTAGGTCTACGACCTTGGTCACCAAGATCAAAATCTATGAATGAGATCAAGCACGTAATAAACAAAGGTCACATCATCTCATCACCATATAGTTACAAATGGAATGTTCATAAAAGCATATCTCCCAAATCCCTTGGCTAAAAAATGTGATCTAATATACCATTTTGATCAACTCAACAATACCTACACAACGGACTAATTTTCAGACCCTAATTACATCAATTAATCCCCTATTTTTACAAAAGTGTTTTACTTTGGTCACGATGAATATATTTAACACATTTATGATGAATCTTGGGTCACTAATGAATATCTACCCTTGTAACAATCAAAATTTGTAACTATTATACACTTTTGAATTCAATGAGAGTCCTTGTTCATACACTTTTGATGTACCTAATGCACATATGTGACTTTTTATGGGCTTAAATGACAACTCTTAAATTTTTTGGGTTAATATTTCCTATAAATTACATCAAAGATCTATCTCATTTGAAATATGTATATTTGTTCCCCTCTATAGAAAAAATTATCACCCCTTGGATTCCCTATGATCTTGTTTGGTCTATATGACATGTTATGCATAAATATGACCCATTGATGACTTGAATGGTAATACTTTAATCAAATGACGTCTTTGACCCCTTTATCTTTTTGTGTATCCAACTCCTATGTATTCTTGAAATTAGTAGACTAGTATCATACTTTCAGACACTAATGTCTAAGATCAATCCATATTGTGCTATAGTGATGTATGTGACTCTAGATCCACTAGAAATTGTTAGATAATAAGTATTTATTATTCATTATTGATTTATTCTATTCCTTTGTATATGTGGGATTACTCCCATATACTGTAAAGTAGTATTGGCCACCTTCCAAGTCCATGTATATAGTTGTGCCCTATTAATACAAATTTAAGTTTCTTTGCCTCATAATCTTCCCACTAAGGTATCAGAGCAAGCGGTACCCTAAATTCCTAAAGAGAAAAGGCAACATGGGACTCCATCATAAATGGGGTTATCTTCACTATCCAATTGATCTTCTCACATTCTTCTCCATGGTGGAAGTCATCTCCATTGCCGCCTTCTTCTCTTATTATTCACAACGGAAGTCATCTCCATTATCCTGTCCGTCATCTCTATCATGGTGGACGTCATCGCCATCACTTGTAATATCTGAATCATCATCTCTATCATGCTGGAATTCATCTCCATCGCCCAAATCATCTAGATCATGATCGCTATTGTGGTAGGAGGTCATCACCCTCACCATGATCTTTTTTCTTTGTAAGGATCATCTAGATCATCATATATCTCTCTTCTCATATAGATCTATATTGGATTTTTATTTCTAGAAGAGGAGTCATCCTTGAATCTAGGGTAAAACATTTTTAACGTTTTCCCCTAACATCTTCCATGATAGTGCACAGTGTTTCCACTCTCAGCACACCATGTGTCTTCATCAAGAAACACATGCTTTCATTCAAATCAAAAGTTACACACAATGTTGATATCCCACATGCCGTGTTGACGAAAGGCTGGTTTATGCCTACACATCAAGTCAAATTTTATACACGTCATGTCAACAACAGTCTGTTCATTATCTCTAGTATTCTTACATGCCTTGTAATATTCCTACACACTGTGTCAGTTGTTTGCTGCCATCATGTCTGAGAAGAAAGAAGTAGTTTCCCCTCTCCTTATTCGTGATCAAGTCATCACCACTTGAAAACTCAATGAGAAGAACACTCATCAATGAAACAACATAGTCAAGATATGGTTCAAAGGACAAAGAAAGTATGAACACCTCAAATAAGGTTGCCCTAAGATGCAACTCTTGAATAATGGGATCAAAAGATGCAAATCTTATGTCTATTATGTGGAACTCCATGGAGGCACATGTCACTAGTCTCAGTAGCCACTTTGAGAGATGCAAGGATTCCTAGGATCATCTCAATCTCATGTATGGATCAAATATCTCATGCATGCATGAGATGAGTGTGGAGATGTATGATCTTTAGCAGGAAGATAAATCTCCAAGTCAATACTCTGGAGAAGTAACTTGTATCATTAAATATTTTCATTCTTTACTTCCACTGACTCTGGATCTCAAAGAACTCTAGTAACATAGAAATCATATGGTAGTAATCAAATTCCTAGCTAGAATCTAATGTGAGTATGAAGGATTCAATAGGAAAATCCTTGCTAAATTTGAACTTCCTAAATTGGCTGAAGCATATCAATGAATCCCCGTGCTTTCATTGATCTAATACCACACACTTCTTCCTAAAAATCCTATATGATTTCTGCTACAAATGGTCATACCAACATTGGGTTTTCTACTAGTAATCGAGGACGAGGAATCATATCTCCTAGAGGATGAGACCGATCACAATGAACTCATTGTGGAAAGTCAGGGCACTACAAAGAAACCTAATATGAGACTCATGGATATCCTCTAGTGAAGACACTATGGGAGATACCACCCGACAGATTTGAGTGACTGATGATGATACCACCTAATTCTTCCAATACAAAGCATTCCAACAAGCCTCATCATATGTTGAAGCAATGTCTTGCTTTCTCCAACATCTTGCTTATTCTACTACATGCATTTCACAAGCTTCTTATGTAGGTTCATGTTCTTGGGTTCATGACTCATCTGCAACTAATCACATTATATGTACAAGAAATGTTATATCTAACATAACCACCACCAAAATCACCTCTACCACCCGTCACTATTGCCAATGGTTCTGAAGTGTCTGTACATGGTGCATGAACCATTAAACCCTTACCTACCATCACATTATCATCAACCATGTATGTTCTTAAATTTTCCTTTAACATACTTTTCATAATCAAGTTAACTTATTCTCTTCAAGACTTAGTTACATGTAACTGTGATGATTGTGATATACAAGACCTGTGGACACAAAAGATGATTGGTGGCATGTATGAATTTGAAAGTCTCTACTATCTTCATCGGACTTGTGAGGCGTGTGTAGCAGCTACCCCTCATCATATTCATAGTCGTCTTGGAAACACATCTCTAAAAAAATCAAGGTCTTTCATCCTCAACTATTGATTTTTATTAAAATAGAATGCAAGTCATGTTAGTTAGGAAAGCATCACCAATCCACCTTTAAGGCCTAGGATCAAATGAGTGCTAAGTCAAAGTTTGAGCTTATTCATTCTGATATTTGAGGACCATGTCGGGTTCCCTCAAAACTTGGTCGTAAGTATTTTGTTTCCTTCATTGATGAATGAACTAGAGCCACATATTTGTATCTAGTGATAGATCATTCAGACACTATCAATAATACAAAATTTTTGTAATGAGTTTGATATGTAAAATTTTCAATATATTTCTATTCTTGAAACAGACAATACCAAAGAATATTTAGGCATCCTCTCAATCAATTTCTATCTATAGGAGGGATTGTTCATCTAATCCTCTTATCCACATACACGCCAACAAAATTGGGTGATCGAATGGAAGAACCATCATATTATCAGAATAGCCTATACTCTTCTTTTACATATGGATTTTCCTAATTCTACGAAGATGATGTGCTTACTACCACTCATATCATCAAATGCATGCCTTCATTTGCCTTAAATAATTGCATACCTATCAAACTACTTTTTACAAACCATCCCATCTATAATGACTTTTAAAATATATTTGGGTGTGTTTGTTTTGTTTATGATGTTGGGACCGGTCACAATAAACTCAAAGAAAAGGCTACAAAATGTGTGTTCCTTGGTTACTCTAGGACTCCAAAGGGAAACTGCAATGACCCCGCCTCCCGGTAACCCCCGATTAAGGGAGACCAAGGGGTCAGAGCCGTTATCCCAATTTGTGGATCAAAGGTTCAACAAATAATCAATAATAATTATTAAATTCTACCAGACTATTCTAAAAAGCTATAATAAAATAATTTTTTTGCATACCTTTGAAAAACTTGGGTTTCTAAACTTCTATCCACATAGAGAATCTATTCTAACTAATCCTCCTTGCAACTTAATTCATGTATTCACAATATGCCAATTTACTATTTGTCCTTTTGGGATTTTGTACCTAAATCGCCGTCAAACAAAACATCAGTCAGAATAACAGATTATACTAGTATGTGGGGGAATAAAAAACTTGTGCAACTATGGTAACAATGTAAGCAACCAAATATCATTTAACAATCAAAGTTACATTTTAAGCAATACTACTCAATCCATACATATCCCCTACCTCTATGCTGTCCCTACAATGGACTTGGATACTACCTCTCTCATATGGTAGGTTCTTACCCCCATGGTCCTACCTCACAGGTAGCCAATACTTAGGGTTATGGAGTCGCATGGCCCTACCCAAAGGTAGCCCAATCTCTGACTCATGGTGACTTGATGGACCTACCCCATAGGTAACCATGTACTAAGTCATCCAATGTCCTGATGGACCTACCCCATAGGTAGCCATGTACCGGATCAACCTTTCAAGCTATAAAAAGGACTAGGATCTTAGCTAGTAGGCATATAACTTAGGAGATAGTCATATCCACATTATAGTATGCATGAATTAAATTCATCCAACAGTTTAATTCAAGCCATGATGGAAACTTAGACAAAATCCTCAAAAACCTAATTCAGGGTATTCATAAATGTAACCACATACCTGTGATTGCAAATCTGGAGACAGATCAATCAAGTAGAGAATACCCAATCAAGCAAGCAAATATGCACAGAAATCCTGAAATAATTATACAAACTTCCTTTTATCAAGATTTAACCAAACTCATCTTACTTCTTAGGATTTCTATCTCAATTTAAGGGTTTCCTTTGAAATTAGGGTTTTGCCTCCACTTTTAATATTATGAACCATAATTCAACAAAACTACATAAAACCTTAAATTTCTCATTTTAATACTCCTAACAGACTTAGGATCATTATTTAGTAACTTATTTCCTTAATACAAAATAAACCAAGTTTTTCTCTTCTTTTACCCTAAATTAGGGTTTCTACATACATAGATTAAAACCCTAAATTAATAAAATTTTCATGTAAAATGGATTGAAACCCTACTTTACTATTCCACAAGTTATTACTTCCCAAATTAACCTATGAAACCACAAAGATTCACCCTTTCTACTCAATTAGGGTTTCTAGTTACCTTTTAATACCTTTTTATATCAAATTAAGATACTTTTTCAAAACGAGAGAGAATTAGGTTACCAAACTATTTTTATCTTATTCCTCGTATTTTCCTGATCATCTTTCATGTATAAAGTTTGTTAATATGATATTCCTAGCTATTTCTATGAATTTTGTGTGACATCCCCGGATTTTCTAAAACTTAATCTGATGTGTGACGTCCAAATTGAAACCCTCACCTCAGCGAGAATCCCAATTTAAACATCCCACACAAGGCTAAGAAGAAGAAAATCAGAGGAAGTCAGAAGGAAAACAATTAGTAGCACACACACATGAACAATAAACAAACCGCAACACATGTTCATCATTCAACATATAATTACAACATGAATTGTTACAACATTTGATATTACATATTGAACAACAAACTTATACATATACATGTACTACAACTAAACTACATGATCTTAAGACAACATGTCCACCTGTACATCAGCTCGCTACACAACTCTCTCTATCCTGGATCTTCAAGAGTATAACCACAACCTAAACAAAAGATTACATGCGGTACACGTCAGCACAATATTTCATGAATATTGTACTGAGTACGCCTACATGTCTTTTATATACCTCTCATCATATCTTGGCAATAAGATAAAACTAATACTTGGCAGTAACAGAAGAATATAAGAAAAACATATACTTGCACAAGGATGTTCATTAACAAAAGAGAACACATATTTTAAGCTTATTTTCCATTATATACCAAGGCCTTTATGATCACTACCAAAGAGTTAGATCATTTGTACAAGGTGACCACTACCAAAGAGTTAGGTCAGACCACTACCAAAGAGTTAGGTCATATGTATAATGTGACCACTACCAAAGAGTTAGGTCACTTCCAAGCACACTACCAAAGAGTTAGTGCTTTCATATAATGGAACAAATATATTATGTTTGATGTGTTCATAGCAATAAGTATGGAAAATCGTGCAACATATCATACAAGAACAATCATTTCAATCAATATCATATGCCAAGTCTTTACTACCATATAACACAAGCATATTGCATAATAAGCCAAGTAAGAGGTAATGGCATACCTTGATCAAGATCAAACCTAATCATCATATCCTCATGTCAACTCTAACCTCTTGGTCAAACCTGATTAAGACAAGATCATAAACTATCATTAGGTTCTCATCTTCTTATATCTCATCTTAACCCTAATCATGCTCATATTAGGGTTTCACTTAGTTCATTGGGATATTCTCATTATTACTTGTCTTATCATCTTGTTATCTGGGATTGATGTTACTGATGTCGTATTCCAAATTATGATTCACTATCTGAACATTATCTTCCATATCCTTTTTGTGCACATATTAACCCTAGGTTACATCATTAACCTAGATTAGGGATTTATAACATGTATTAATATTCCTCTTCATATAACATAGATTTTGTTCATCGTTATGATCTCATAATTAAAACTAAGGTTCCATATGCTGATATGAGATTACACTGTAAATTTCACCATTTATTGATCATATATGTATTTATTGCATTTTATTAGGGTTATTAGCCCTAATTAGACATATTAGGCAAATTATATAATTTCGTGTATCAACATGATCATCACTGACTTCAGGTGCACTATAAGCATTATTATGGAGTTACTGACATTTTCTCATAATTTTAGAACATCGTTTGATATTGAGTATCCATTAAACGAGCATTACAAATCTTACATGATATCCCTGATATTAATGCATAAAAACACTGATTTTATGGTTCCACATTATTCTACTCATTTTTCTGAGAATTTTGGTACCTTATTTATATTTTTCAGACATTCGAGCTATTTTATATGAATTTTGGAAGATCTGCACATTATTTGAAGAAATTACCTTTTTAGGCCAATCGGCCGCTGACACGTGGCCATATGGGTTGGCACATCCTTTCCTCTCTTGATTCAGCTGGTTCTCGTCTCCTGGTTCAACATTGAGTCGGCCGGTTCGCATCTCCTGGACCCAGTTCACCCCAGTTCTCTCTCCCTCGCCCTCTCGCTTTCTCACGCGATCTGCAACTCGTCTTTGTTCTTCCGAAAAACAGGAGCCGCCACACAGACAGGTCTCCGGCAAGCAAGAGCAGGCACAAGGATGCACCTACACGCACGATACAGATGACCTCACCTTCGGTAACTCTGGACGGAACTCCCCGACCGCTTTTCTCCCTGCTTACTGCTCCAGCTCTCCATCTAGGTGGGAGCGCCGCCGCCATCTCTGTCGTGGCGGAGCAAAAAGGGGAAAAGCACCCCTCTCACTCCGGCTCGACCCTAAATCTTCCAAAAGCTTCACAGGGCCTCTACGAACTCATCCACCATATTCTCTCGCGGTGAGCAACTCCAGAATCCATACCAAAGCTCAGTCCTCATCTCCAGCTATGAGGAGTTTGTCCGGCATGGAAGGCTCCACGAAAGCCACTAAAAACACATGGAGTCATCTCCTTTCGTCTCCTGCTTCCTTTTCTGTCCCTTATCCCCCTCTGATTGGTGTTCTAGCTACCCTTCTCCACCTCTAACCACCGCCTACAGGTCGCGGTGGAGGGGACCTGGAAGTCGAGCTTCCGTTCTCTCTACTGGAGTAGTTTCACAGCTTGCTTTAGGGGTCTCCGCACTCCTCTACTCGAGCCAAGAGAAACTAACCACTTAATATCCTCATTCAGGCCACGACCACGATGTGTGGTGGAAGTGGGTCGGGGCCTCGTCTCCCCACCCATGTTCTCCCTTGCGACGGAAGGTAGGAGGAGAACTCCTAGTCGTCTGATAATCATCCAAGGACTGGTAGTGCCCCACAAACAGGCCGGATCCATGGTTCTCATAACCAGGTAGTCCCAGCCACTGGATCTCAGATCTATGGCTACAAAACCTCCACGCATCCCACACACAGTTAAGGGGCGCGTGACACAACCTAGCTTAGGTTGTGATTGATGAACTTAGGTCTATTATCCATCAATATATACAAAATTTAATCATTTCCAAACATTTATAACTCTCTCTAGGAACCTTCAATGGCCACCAAATTTTAACCACAACTTCCTGACAACTCGAGCTTCCTTGTAAACGAATTTGGTGTCAAAACTGAACTGTATGTTCATCCAATTAATTTCCTCAAGAGGCATAGAGAAAAGGATGATATTAACATCAATCAACAAACCTATTTTGTCAAAATCTTGTAACTCTCAATATTATTCAACCTTATGATTTTACTTATGTCATTGGATGATTAAGGACTCCAAAATTCCACTCCATCACATCCTACACACCTTAAAGAAAATTTCGTCCTCGGAATTAAGCCAGAAAACCACTTTGTCACATCATATACATCTTAAAGAACTTTCGTCCTCAAAAGTAAACCATACTCATACTTCCAGGGAAAACCTTATCTTGCCTTCATCCATATTAGGATACTACCTTTGGTGCAACATATCCATAAGAAAAAGTTCTAGAACTATATCCAAGCTACCAGAATGATTTACAACATCTAGGGTGAATCACCCCTTCATAAGGATAGAAACAAGGGTTTAGAAACTCTAGTTATGTCATTACATATCTCATATGTTAGAATTTCATCCTTATCTTTGTCCATGAATTAGGGTTCCCACATCATATTATCATGTTCTAAAGGAGTTAATAAGATTAACTCATACATCAAGGTGTTATAAGAATTATGTTGTGCTAATTGTCAAATTATATTTTTCATCTTTATTAAGCAGTGAGATTAACACCTCAGGTACATGTTTCATTCATATGATCTTGTTTTATTGCTCATGGTAATTTTCCAGATTTATTAGTGATTTCATCACAAGATTAAACAAAAGTTCTCATTAATCATCATTATTCATGTATATGGTTAACCATTTATGCATTATCATCTAATAAACCATCTCTAGGTTTTTCATCATGTCATATCCACTATCATATCTCAAGATTGGATCACATTCTTACATATATATATATCATGGTTGTGCGAAACAAACTTGCACAAGTGGCTTATCAACATGCATCAACAAGTCCAATTGAGGTTCTCCTAACCCGTATCATGAGAGTATTGCCATGCTTAGTCTCTCTGAGCTAACTCAACTCAATGAGTATCTCATATGCATATATACTTTATCTTTCCTCTCGATCTAGGGTTCTCAGATATACCTCCTTGGCACTAGAGATAGCCTTACAAGCTCTAGCCACATAAGCACAAACCAAAACATGCTATGACATATTCTTCATATGTCTTCTACCCATGAAACATCTTACCCAAAACTTTCTTATATGCACCACTAGATTCCTATGTGGGAAACCACCCACCCGAGCATGAGGCTATCCAGAAACTAACACAGCTACCTCCTCCAGGATCTTGGGCTCTCTCCCTCACCCAAATGGCAGGTACTCATATTCATGTTCACATATGCACATAAAACCAGCCTCTATCTCTGATTCTAGGATTTGGCACTCCCAAGGACATCTAGGGTTCAACAAACTATATGAATCATGCATAGAGTGACTCAACTCAATCACTCAAGAGTATTCTAGTTTAGGACATATCATATCACATATTTCTCATATTTCTCATATCTTGGAGTTTAGGTTCTCTAACCTTTTCCCAATGGGTCTCACTCTCTCTCTGGAGTTAACCCTAAAACTGGTCCCAACACTAGAGGTCCTCCTTTGTGAAAGAGCTTGAGGCTCATGCTGACTCTCATCTTATCTTAACTTAACATATCTTATCTCATAAAAGCATATTTACATGCATCATCAAAACTTATCTCAAATCCTCAAAACTGAACTTAAGTCCTCGAAGACAAACATAGATCATCATAACCATCTTATGTCATCTATGTAAGGTTTACATCGTACATTCAAAACTTATTTCATCTATTCCATCTATCATATACATATCAAAAGGCTCTAGACATCTAATCTAGAACTACTCTCTCTTCTAGACTGATGTCATCACTTTCACTTAGGTTGCATGAACACCTCCTACTCGTACATGTGTGGGGACACATTTTTGTAATGCATATACATAATAAAATATTATATAGTTTTCTCCGATAAAACAAGCGTCAGAGAAACTATCACGGTTCGATCCGGTTAGAATCCAAAACCAAATCCTGAAACGAGTGCCCCACACATAGTAGAGAGTATAGTGCCATGAAAACTAGTGAAAAGGGTGAGAATATGGTGTAGACTAGTGTAGCTACTCTAGACAACGTGCGCAATATGTCTAGGGTTTCTCTTCCCTTGATGCACGTCATTTCCAAATAGTGCAACGTCCCATACCGCTGCACTACAAGGAAAGAACGACATCTAAGGACTTACTACTCAACAAGCACCAGTCTAGACCTAGTTCTCGGACATCTAGGTGCTAACCTAGAGGCTAGGTCAGATCTAGTCTCTAAAAGATGACTAATCTAACCCTAAAGATTATTAAGGTTCAAGGTTCATTAGTTTTGAGTTGCATAATGAGAAAATGTCAGGATTTACTATTGTTCATGCTCTGATACCACCTGTTACATCCCCAGATTTTCTAAAACTTAATCTGATGTGTGACATCCAAATTGAAACCCTCACCTCAGCGAGAATACCAATTTAAACATCCCACACAAGGCTAAGAAGAAGAAAATCAGAGGAAGTCGGAAGGAAAACAATCAGTACCACATGTACATGAACAATAAACAAACCACAACACATGTTCACCATTCAACATATAATTACAACATGAATTGTTACAACATTTGATATTACATATTGAACATCAAACTTATACATATACATGTACTACAACTAAACTACAGGATCTTAAGACAACAGGTCCACCTATACATCAGCTCGCTACACAACTCTCTCTATCTTGGATCTTCAAGAGCATAACCACAACCTAAACAAAAGATTACATGCGGTACACGTCAGCACAATATTTCATGAATATTGTACTGAGTACGCCTACGTGTCTTTTATATACCTCTCATCATATCTTGGAAATAAGATAAAACTAATACTTGGCAGTAACAGAAGAATATAAGAAAAGCATATACTTGCACAAGGATGTTCATTAACAAAAGAGAACACATATTTTAAGCTTATTTTCCATTATATACCAAGGCCTTTATGATCACTACCAAAGAGTTAGATCATTTGTACAAGGTGACCACTACCAAAGAGTTAGGTCAGACCACTACCAAAGAGTTAGGTCATATGTACAATGTGACCACTACCAAAGAGTTAGGTCACTTCCAAGCACACTACCAAAGAGTTAGTGCTTTCATATAATGGAACATATATATTATGTTTGATGTGTTCATAGCAATAAGTATGGAAAATCATGCAACATATCATACAAGAACAATCATTTCAATCAATATCATATGCCAAGTCTTTACTACCATATAACACAAGCATATTGCATAATAAGCCAAGTAAGAGGTAATGGCATACCTTGATCAAGATCAAACCTAATCATCATATCCTCATGTCAACTCTAACCTCTTGGTCAAACCTGATTAAGACAAGATCATAAACTATCATTAGGTTCTCATCTTCTTATATCTCATCTTAACCCTAATCGTGCTCATATTAGGGTTTCACTTAGTTCATTGGGATATTCTCATTATTACTTGTCTTATCATCTTGTTATCTAGGATTGATGTTACTGATGTCGTATTCCAAATTATGATTCACTTTCTGAACATTATCTTCCATATCCTTTTTGTACACATATTAACCCTAGGTTACATCATTAACCTCGATTAGGGATTTATAACATGTATTAATATTCCTCTTCATATAACATGGATTTTGTTCATCGTTATGATCTCATAATTAAAACTAAGGTTCCATATGCTGATATGAGATTACACTGTAAATTTCACCATTTATTGATCATATATGTATTTATTGCATTTTATTAGGGTTATTAGCCCTAATTAGACATATTAGGCAAATTATATAATTTCGTGTATCAACATGATCATCACTGACATCAGGTGCACTATAAGCATTATTATGGAGTTACTGACATTTTCTCATAATTTTAGAACATCGTTTGATATTGAGTATCCATTGAACGAGAATTACAAATCTTACATGATATCCCTGATATTAATGCATAAAAACACTGATTTTATGGTTCCATATTATTCTACTCATTTTTTTGAGAATTTTGGTACCTTATTTATATTTTTCAGACATTCGAGCTATTTTATACGAATTTTGGAAGATCTGCACATTATTTGAAGAAATTACCTTTTTAGGCCAATCGGCCGCTGACACGTGGCCATATGGGTTGGCACATCCTTTCCTCTCTTGATTCGACTGGTTCTCGTCTCCTGGTTTAGCATTGAGTCGGCCAGTTCTCATCTCCTGGACCCGGTTCACCCCAGTTCTCTCTCCCTCGCCCTCTCGCTTTCTCACGCGATCTGCAACGCGTCTCTGTTCTTCAGAAAAATAGGAGCCGCCACACAGACAGGTCTCCGGAAAGCAAGAGCAGGCACAAGGATGCACCTACACACACGATACAGATGACCTCACCTTCGGTGACTCTGGACGGAACTCCCCGACCGCTTTTCTCCCTGCTTACTGCTCCAACTCTCCATCTAGGTGGGAGCGCCACCGCCATCTCTGTCGTGGCGGAGCAAAAAGGGGAAAAGCACCCCTCTCACTCCGGCTCGACCCTAAATCTTCCAAAAGCTTCACAGGGCCTCTACGAACTCATCCACCATATTCTCTCGCGGTGAGCAGCTCCAGAATCCATACCAAAGCTCGGTCCTCATCTCCGGCTATGAGGAGTTTGTCCGGCATGGAAGGCTCCACGGAAGCCACTAAAAACGCATGGAGTCATCTCCTTTCGTCTCCTGCTTCCTTTTCTTCCCCTTATCCCCCTCTGATTGGTGTTCTAGCTACCCTTCTCCACCTCTAACCACCACCTACAGGTCGCGGTGGAGGGGACCTGGAAGTCGAGCTTCCGTTCTCTCTACTGGAGCAGTTTCACAGCTTGCTTTAGGGGTCTCTGCACTCCTCTACTCGAGCCAAGAGAAACTGACCACTTAATATCCTCATTCAGGCCATGACTACGACGTGTGGTGGAAGTGGGTCGGGGCCTCATCTCCCCACCGACATTCTCCCTTGCGACGGAAGGTAGGAGGAGAACTCCTAGTCGTCTGATAATCATCCAAGGACTGGTAGTTCCCCACAAACATGACGGATCCATGGTTCTCATAAGCAGGTAGTCCCAGCCACTGGATCTCAGATCTATGGCTACAAAACCTCCACGCATCCCACACACAGATAAGGGGCGCGTGACACAACCTAGCTTAGGTTGTGATTGATGAACTTAGGTCTATTATCCATCAATATATACAAAATTTAATCATTTCCAAACATTTATAACTCTCTCTAGGAACCTCCAATGGCCACCAAATTTTAACCACAACTTCCTCAGAACTCAAGCTTCCGTGTACACGAATTTGGTGTCAAAACTCAACTGTATGTTCATCCAATTAATTTCCTCAAGAGGCATAGAGAAAAGGATGATATTAACATCAATCAACAAACCTATTTTGTCAAAATCTTGTAACTCTCAATATTATTCGGCCTTATGATTTTACTTATGTCATTGGATGATTAAGGACTCAAAAATTCCACTCCATCACATCCTACATACCTTAAAGAAAATTTCATCCTCGGAATTAAGCCAGAAAACCACTTTGTCACATTTTGCAAGAAAAAAGGTTTTTTCTGGATTTTTTTTTCAGAGAGAGGAGTTTACCAAAAATAATCAACCGTTCGATCAGTGCGCCGCTGGTCCGCCCTTTTAGATACAACACTCTGTGTCGTGCACGGCTAAACTTGGCTGGTCCTTCCTTGGATCGTCAGATTGACGCGCAGGATTACGATGGACTCCAATCCAACGATTGCTGCTACTCATCTTCTTGAACCTGTGGCGGCGCCGCAGCAATTCTCTTACCGGAGAGATATCAATTGAGTGTGAGAGAGAGTGTTGGGCCTTGGGAGGTAGCCGTCTGGATTCACGAGGGTGTGAGGAAGTGAGTGGGGGTCTTTATATAAGGATAAGAGGGATCCCTTTAGGGTTTCTCAACCCCGCCACCACCTGTTCCTTAGCCCAATTGGGCATTTCCTTTAGACGCAACTAAAGCTCGCCAACCTAGGGTCGAGAAGGTTCAGTTTCCTCTCCCAGATTCAATGGAGCTATTTCCATGGATGCACATGCACTGGATCGAGAGAAAATCGAGGGGAAAAATCCCTCTGTACTCAGCTAGAGTCCTAGTTCCTATGGAACTCGACGATGAGCAGTGCTCGTTGGATCAAGATCCAATGGTCCTCATCTCACGCGATCAACCAAAAAGGAAAACATATTCCCTTTTCAATATAATTCACATATTTGAGGATAATTTGAAAAAACCATAACTCCTAATATGTAACTCCTTTTCATCTCAAATTTTAAGGAAATCTCCATAATGATTTAATCTCCCATCATGCCAAATTTGGGATCATTATCTAAAGAAAACGAGTCCTTTTCTTCGGTTGCAAGTTATTACTTAATTATGTATATTTTTCACATATTTTCTTTTTCCCTTGCCATTAAATTATAATCTTGGATTCCTTGGACCTCAAGGAACCCTAAAGGCACGAAATATCACCTTGAGAAATATTCCTTTGCCTTTTCCTCTTATTCTTTTATCCCTTTATTCCTTTTCCTTTTCTTTTCTTTTTATTTCAATTGGGCTTAATAGCCAATAATGCCCACTAAGAAAACAACCAAGGCTATTATGAACGAAAATCATGCATTTCAAACAAGTAATCAACCATTGATTTCATTTATCTTTTAAAAGAATATTTAAAAATCTCATTACAATGGTTTAGAAAAATGAGGTTGTAATAGATACACATGTTATGAACACGGTGAACACAATTTTATGGTTTCCTATGATGTTACTTTCTTTGAAGATACTCCTTTTTTTGTAGAATCTCAGTCTGTGGGAAACCTGAGAAAGGTCTCTCACTTCCCATGCTCCTTGAGATCTCATATTTTGAGCCTCTTGTCTAAGGATAATCACCTCCACCCATTCCCTACAAAACTTATTAAGGGGACACACCCCCATTGCTCTTGTATACACACATTTTGCAAAGGCAAACAGTCCAAAACAAGTATCAAACAATGTAGATGGAAACCCTCCTAAAATGATTACTTAGTTTGGAGACCGAGTTAGCAACAACAATTCTCTTGATCTACATATTATACTTTGAAAAGGAAAAATGGTTATGTGTTTTTCATCCTATCTCCAACTTTGTTTCATATGAATATTTGTCTCCCTCATACAAAGATTTATGTCAATCATATCAAGAAGTGTTGTTCCTAGTTTTATACGTATTGCTATGGGTCACCTAGGTTTGTGTCTTGCTATGGAAGATGAGATGAATACTCTATGCAAAAATCACACATGGAGTCTTGTCCCTACTCCAAAAGACAAGGCTATTTTAGTTGCAAATGGGTTTTATCTATGAAAGTAGGGCCTTTATGGTGCTAATGATCACCTTAAGGCTTCATTGGTAGATAAGGGATATACTCAAGTATATGTAGAAGACTACCTCAACTTTTTATCTCACTAGATGCTCATTTTCCTTGGCCTCTACATTAACTTGATATTAATAACACTCTCCTCAATGTTGACTTGAAATATGAAATTTATATGGAGCAACATCCTGGGTTTGTTGCTCAGGGGGAGTCTCATCTTGTTTGTAGGCTTCAAAAATCACTCTATGGGCTCAAACAATTACCTCAAGTATGGTTCATCAAATTCACTCATGCACTTTTGGAATTCAGTCTTCTACGATCGAATCTTTGATCAGAAGGTATTCTATCAATGAGGGTCCTCATGTATTGTCCTTGTTATTGTATATGTTGATGAAACATCACTGGAGATAATCAATAGGGTATTATACAACTCAGATAATTTCTTCAATTAGATTCGAAACTAAAGATTTAGGTTCCCTAAGATAATGTCTAGAAATTTAAGTGGCTAGATTCCTAGATGGTATTATCATCTCAAAAGGAAAATACACTCTTGGTCTACTTGAAGAACGAGCATGCTTGGAGAGAAACCGATGAATACTCCAATGGATCCTAGAGTAAATTTATATAAGGACCAAAGGGAGGCCTCTTGAAGATTAGTGGAGATATAGAAAGTTGGTCAGAAAGCTTAACTATCTTATAATAACTTGTCCAAATATAATTTTTGATACTAGTGTAGTTAGTCAATCGATGACCAAACCAAATTATAGTCATACGGAGGCTATCATTAGAATTCTTTAATATCTTAAGAAGAGTCCCAACTAAGATATATGGTATTAAAATTATGGACATCTTAAAGTACATGAATTCTCAGATGTTGATTGGGTAGGGTGTGATAATGATTGCAGGTCAATCTCTAGATATTATGAATTTGTGGGAGGCAATCTAGTGTCATGGAAAAGAAAAAAGCAAGCTATCATAGCTCAATCCAGTGCTGATTCTGAATACCGAGCCATGACTCATGCAACTAGTTATCTATAATGGACCAAGATCATCCTAAAAGAACTTGGGTACAGATAGTCTGAGCTAATGGAGCTCTTCTATGATAACCCCACTTCTGCCAACATTGCTTCCAATCTACTTTCTGTGAAAGAATTAAACATATTGAGGTTGATTGTAATTTCATTCAAAAAAGATACAAGATTATAAAATCATGCTTATTCCAGTCCATTCATAAGATCAAGCACCATATTTGTTTATTGAATCCCTAATAGTTGTCGGTTAAATTCTTATGTAACAAGCTCAATGCCTATGATATCTATGCACCAAATTGAGGGTGAATGTTAGAGTAATAAGTATTCATCATTCATTATTCTCTTATTCTATTCCTTAGTTTATATGGGATTAGTCCCATACAGTGTGGTTGGGTTATTGGACACTACCCAAGTCCATATATATAGGTGCGCCCTCTTAATACAAACTTAAGTTTCTCTACCTCATAATCTTTCTATTATACCTTAATCAAATGATGTCTTTGTCCCCTTTCTCTTTTTTTGCATCAAACTCTTATGTATTCTTGAAATCAGTATACATGTGATGCTTTGAGAGAATGATCCCTAAGATTAACCCCTTTTATTCTATGGGGATGCATGTGACTCTAAATCCAATACTAATGTCCCAATATGTACATATATGGATTGATTGATATTGCTTTTACCTTGATTTTGATATGGTTCAAAATCATATTTCCTCTCCTCTTAAATGAGGGAAGGATCTATACCTTATGATCCCCTTTATTTTATGTCCAACCTAATCCATATGTTGATCCCTAATGATATAAGGGGACTATGTTGATAATTGCATGCATGTTGAAATGTGAAACCTATGCTGAACCATATGAACCTAGACCTAGGGGATCATCCATAGAGTGATATGTAATTCTTATATCCTTATCTTTCTGATCTAAAAAGTCTTTTATGTTTGGACCTATTTACTTCATGAATCATAATCTTATTTCCCTATTACCAGTGTTTTGACCTTAAAATGTACCTAAGTGAAGTAAACCTCATCACAATCATTTAAAATGAATGGAACCTTAGACCAAAAAGGGAAGAAGCAAGAACAAGAAGTTCCACCTTAATGATGGTCCATAAATCCATAAAATACCATAAAATATGCCTATAACCAGCTTGGAACCTAATTTGACAAAAAAGACAATCCCGGACATAATACTCAAGAAACACATTGAACCTTATTTTATTGTCGATTAATGTTCTTAGTTAGGTGGATGATTTTGGTCAGATGGTCAAGGATAGGTTAATAGCCTATAAACTCAAGTATGTTGGATTTAATAGTCAAACGATCATCATTTTCTTTTGGAACATTGATAAGTATGTATGCTTTCATACTTGCTAACATTTCCATGTAGTATTATTGTCTTTTACTCATTTTTCAACTTGTTAATTTTATAAATTGAATACATAATTTGGATCTCCATCATACAAACTTTATAAAAATGGTTTTCTTAATGACTCTTGACATGTAAGGTCCCTCACACAGAAACAAGGTTAGCAAATGGCTTTGAGCCTTAAGCATGTCACAAACCCCATGCAACAAGACGTTTTTCAAAGGCTTTATGATAAAAGATTCACTTGGTATAATGGAGTAAAATGACTAAAACATATCTTTCGTTTTCCTAAGTAATTAAAGCTTGTTGTTCTTGTTTGTTTACTTATCTAAAACCTTCTAAATTATCAAAACTTTAGATATATGTATTTTTGTGCACTAGACAAACACCTTATGTATTGATACACTTGTTTTTCGTATATTTTGGATTTAGAGATAGCTTGATATTTGTTGTTTTTTGAGAAGCTCCTTAGGTCATACCTTTTGTATTAAGATCCTAGTTTAGTGTACATGATTGTACTTCTATAATGTACTCTGAAATGTATAATTAAATAAATGTAATCTATGATGTTGCATAATAGTTATTTTCTTTCTAAATGTTGATATTATGTTGGTGTATGTATCTAGTGGTTGTTTGTGTATGCTAAGTGTTCCATGCTACTACATTTTATCTTAGGTATTACATTTGATTCTTGGAGTACAACTTTGGTTCCGTGATAGTTGTCGTGGTACCAAAATGTTAGAGTTTAGCCTTACACTCCTCCACACACTGGACATCAAGGGAGTTGGACAAGAATGCCGTATGATGCCAAAAAGAACAGACAAGAATAAATTCATAACAAGGAGATGTGAGGGTAGGAGATAAGGTCAAAGATATGGTAGGTTCCCCTATGTGAAATTTGTCGACTCTAGGTGAATGCTGACTATAGGTCTAAATTGACTAAACCCTTATTTTGATGATGAATGAACAATTCCAATTATTTGTGTCTAATGTTTCTACTTGAGTGATTTTGGATTAGGTATAAACACACTCCAAATGCCCTAACTTGCACATCTCAACTTGGAGAAAAGACAAGTCAAAACCAATGCAAGTGCACTTTTGTGGAATATGATGTAAATCCCTTAGAATCGTGTTGCAAATCACTTGTAATGATTGTATGACTTGTAATTAAGCTTATAAAAATTAAGAGCACTTAAATTGAATGTTTAAGAACTTTAATGTAATTTTCCAAAATTCATTACAGGTTAATTCTCGGTCAAGTTACAAACTCGTCCGTTCCCTTAATTTTCCAAAAGTATCATGGTTTGGTTGAGTTGCACACTCAAAGAACTCGATTGATCCCTATACTAGGAAAAATTGATTTAAGTGATCGGTTGAGTTTCATCTAGGATAAACTCGATTGATTCTTCAAATATTCTTTGTCATATAGTGCAATTAGCCGAGTTACCTTTATTGAAGCTCGATCGATCATACTATACAGAATAGTGTAGAAAAGTGCTTCTAGCTGTTGGAGTGTTGCAAAACTTGAAAAAATATCCATTGTAACATCCGAAATGGCTAGTATTCATCTTTAAGTGTTCCCAAAGGCTTCTAGGCATCTCCAGTTTTAAATAGGACCCCTTGGGATTCATCTCATGGTTAGCCAAGCACTATGAAGGTCCCTATTATTTAGTTGAGTGCATCCTATAGATTCCTCTCTCTATCTAAGCTTAATCACTTGCTAAATCCATTATAGTGAGTATGAAATTTGTAAGAGAGCTAGTCTTTCATGTATATCTTATGAGGCTCTCACTTCCACAACCTCCCAAACTCTGATTCAACCTTGAATATGAAGGTTCTCTCTCTTGGATAAGAGAGGTGAAGAAGAATAAGGGAAGGAGTACCTTGGTGAAGAGATTCAAGACCAAAGACTTAGAGGAAGAGTGGGTAAGCCCTTGGTGAAGGCAGAAGACTCCTTGCTCAAGTGGGTAAGTCCTTGGTGAAAGCTCATCCTTGACGAAGGTGAAGTCAAAGGCTGAAGATCTAAGAAGAGTGGGTAATTCCTTCAAGGCCAAAGACTTGTGCAAGAGTGGGTAAGTCCTTGGTGAAGGCAGGAGACTCCTTGTAGTGGGTAAGTCCTTGGGAAGGTTGAAGACTCTTGGTTTGGATAGGTAAGTCCTTTGGGAGGTCATGTATTATATGTCTTATGAATGAATATAAGCGTGCTATGATTAAGAAATACTAGAAGTTGACCTCTCTAGGTAGTGGACTGACATATTTCTAGTTTGAAGTATGAAACCACTCTATATAGTTTGTTAATTGGTGCATGTTCAATCTCTCTCATCCTTGATATGTATGTTTAGTTGCATCAAATTTCATACTAGTAAAATTTTCCTATGATATATCTTGAAGGTCTAATGAATTTGGTTTAAGTTTTTATAGCTATATTCACCCCCTATAGAGATCCCATAATCACCCATCCTAGGATCCAACAAAGTTTCTCTCATAAATAGTCCTTTACGTCAGTATAGTGCCGGTTTCCCTAACTACTCAGGACCAACTCTAGCTAAATAACTAGTAGTTTATCAGCGACTTGTAACTAACCCATAACTAGATGACACATACCAGTATAACTATGCAGACAATCCCGCCTGATGATCATAAAAAGGGTGTGCATAGAAAGACATCTACACCTACCATTGTGTGTATATTAAACACTATATGATACTTGTAAATGAATTACCACATGATTAGATCCCACCCAAATGACATGATTGGGAATTAGGATTAGGTGTGTGGCTAACTAGTCGATAACCAACTGAGATACAATTTTAATAGGAAGAAAGACTCTCTATGATTATAGAAAATAAACACCCAAGAGGTTCTCCATGATGATGAAAAAATGGGAGTCCTAGTAAAAGAGGGAGTGAGAGGATGAGACCAGTTATTGTAAGAATGACGTAACCAAGTATTGTCTAGACAAAACCATGGAAACACTACAATGGAGGAAATAGATGTAGTGACTGATCGTATAGGTGGTGCAGAAGAGAGAAATTCAGGGCAAAATTCTAAGCGTTATATTTCTTTGCCTTGGGTGGGTACTCTCCACTCTCTTCTCCTTTTGTGTTTTTAGAACCATCTCTCATCATTGATTTCTGAAGAAGGGTCATGCTTCTCATTGACAAATTTTGAGGTGGGATCCCAGATTATCTTCACCAACTTTTGAGTCCTATATCTATAACTATCTCAAGGGAGAGCACCACTTAACCTAAAACCTAGGGTTGGGACAAAGCCTGAAGAGAACGATGAGAAAGTAGCATTGATATAGTGTTTAACTCTAATGGGTTCAATAATTGGGTTGCTTTCCACTTACCCCCATTAGTAACAAACCCATAACGACATGATAGGTTAGCGACACACATTAGATCCAAAAATATTGGGATGTGATATGCTAGGTCATGATGAGAATATGTCAAATGGGAAAATTTGCCATCCTACCTCCTTCCAGGGACACCCGATCTCAACAAGGATGCTCTCCATGGAACCAAACCTAAGGGAATTAAGCGCGGATCTGATAGCATCAACCTAGGCATCAAACATATTGGGATATTGCATGTAAGTATCAATGACTGATGAGGTTATGGAAGGTCAAGATGTGTCTATCCTATCAAGCACATGTAATAGCAAAAGTAGTTGTAGATGTAAACTAGGTACACAATATCCAATACCTATACATATAATAATGTTGTAGAATAAGAGGTATTCTAGAAAGTATTAAAAAATAATAATAGGGAAAATGAACAACTAAGCAATCATATTACACCATGATTTATGTGGAAAAACCCCATGACATGTGACAGAAAAATCATAGGATCAAACCCAATGAGAAAATCACTATAACCAAACTAGTACATAGTTTCGTATGAAGTTTTGACCCAAAAGATGAGCAGTAAATAATAGTAGGAAGAGATAAAAAATTACCAACTTGAGGACGTAACTACACCAAGGACTTCTTGATACAACACCCTTTGTGAAGAATACTCGAGGTAGAGTTAAGAATGGATGCTATGGTGGGGACATGGATGGAGAAACTAAAACAATGCCACCCTCCTTACTTTTATTCCTTCTTCCTCTTCCTTCTCTACTTTTTTCTTCCTTCTCTCTTCTTCTATCACATGTACACATCATCATCTATAATGAACCAAAACTTAGAATCGTACCCTATTCCAAAACTAGAAAGGTTGTAAGATCGGTTTCATAGATTTGACCTAAGAAGGATAAAATAAACAACGTCACACATTTACATAATAACTTAAATACGTTCTAATATTATTTATGTAATTCTTTTATAACTAATACCCACATAATGGAAAAATAATAATAAATAATGTGTTTTAGAGTAACAATTGGTAGTTCCATGTCCATAAATACTATTAGTTTTTTTTATTAAAAATATGAAATTAATGGTCTAGATAAGTTAACAACTAATATATGTAATTTCATAAATAATAATAATACATAACTCTTTTGTAATAATGTGAATTAATAAGACAAAATTAAGTGAGTGTTGATGATAAACATGTAATATTTTGGTAAATATAATGGTAATGAGCCAAGAATACAAATGTTGATAAAACTCACAAAAGAAAGTTCTAAAACCCAAATATAATGGTAAACACATGTTCCTTGGGCCCCATTTAGCTTGGGTAAACCAAATTTCACATTATTTAGACAATAATAAATATCTTAATTTAATTTTTAAAAGAAATTTTGAGATAAACAAAAAATATATTGAATAACCTCAAAAGGAAAATCTAATGAAAATTTCAAAATTTATGGGTCCTAAATAATCTAGGTTTCAAGTTTTAGATTATTTGGATTATTATAGCTATCTAAATTTAAATAGGAAGGAGTGAGGCTTAAATAACTTAATAGTTCATGACTCAATTATTTATATCGTACTGATTTGGCAAAGTTGCTTTTGTGTTCCTGATCATGTGAGGTTTATTGCATTATCCGAATTGTTTAGCCAGTGTTGACTCATTACGGGACATTTGTTCATCATCATGCTTTTGTCATTAGCCTTCAACCTTGGGTTGGAAATTGGAAACTAGTTGATGAACCCCTTTTACTTTCTCCTCATCCCTCCCTTAATACTAGTAGTCTCTCTCTTCTTTTATTTCCTCTACCTCTACATATCACTCTAATCATTATAACTCTAACCAGTATCCTATCATTTCGTAAACATTGCTAACCAACAACAACCCTCCTCAGTGGAACTCGGGTCTCTCCCCTATAAAGATAGGGTTTTTGATCTATCATTAACAATATGGAGATATCCTATATATCCACATTTATTTGAGGAACCCTCGTATGGTCCATAGTTTTCTCTACAAATTGCTCCTCCTACCCCACCTTTTATTGCCGATATACCAAGTTGCATCATGGGGACATGCATGTTGTCAATCCTCTATAAAGGGTTCTACAAGTTTGTCAAGAGGTATCGATTCTCTCTTCACTTTTGATTTTATGTCCTTTTTAAGGATTCTAGTTATCCATCTCATAAGTTGGTTTCTAGTTTGATTTTCATTTCCATGCTGTTTTTGGATTGCTATTGAAGTATACAATGCTTTGTGTGGCTTGTGTCTTCCTTTGTGCTCTATGGTGAGTTGAATTATTGGGTTTTGATTTTTGTGGTGTTTTGGTTCTGGATCTTTTCCATTCTATAACACCCCTCCTTATGATTTTCAACATAACTCAACAAAAGCTTTCATTTTTAGGAGGGAGGTCTCACATTTATGAAATCATAGAAAATAAACACATAATTCATCATTGAGATTCATACATTTCTCTTTGAATAAGAAACTACAATAGAGTTTTATAACATGTCTAAACATTACTACACATGAAAGTAAACATGATTGGATCACATAGTATGGATGGAACCCCACCAGATAGCTCTTCAAGGTCTTCTAATCCTTGCTTACTCCTCTTGAGTCCTTAGTTTCTCCAATTCCTGGGGACATCACATCCCCAGCCATGCGAAGGGGAAAACAACATATCAGTAAACAGTTCTGGCACATTATAACATAAGAAAAATAAAGTATATTTGACATGTAAGGAAAGTTAACATGAATTGACTATAAGCATAAAATAAAGTATATTTGACATGTAAGAAAAGTTGTCATGAATTGACTATAAGAGTTCTTGAATATTAACATGAAGAATTGAATAGTAATTGTATGCATCCCTCTATAATGCCCCATTAGGAGCACATGATTGCTAGGAAATCCCTTGATTGCTTGAAAAGGCCTTTATTCTAGGAAATCCCTTAACGACCTCTTGAGGTTCATGATTCGAGAGCATATAAAAACTAGTTCAATTCCACTTAACTTGATCATTAACATGACATTAACATTAACATAATCATGATTCTTAAAATTAACATGATGGGATTTCTTTCTCTTAACATGATGGGATTTCTCCCTCTTGATTATTAACATAAGTTTCATGAGTCATTAATCATAAACTTTAAGCATAATGAACATTTTACCATAAGACATAACATATAACAATCATCAAGCAATAATATAAAGTGATCATGATTAAAACACTAAACTTGCAGTGATAATGTCTACTTTGTACTTAACATGCACTAAACCATAAATACTAGTGTTGTTGCGAAGCTTCTAAAACATACATCATTAACTAAGTGGAAGCGATCACTAACATCAGATTACTGAAAATCACTAAAAATTTAAACTTCTTGCAAAGAGATCCAAACACAGGAAAACTCTTTGATCAATAAACAATGTATTTCATTTACATCCATGTTCATAAGTACATAACATGTACCATCTCTTTTCGAGAGTTACATAAAACAGTTGCTTTGTCAAACTATACATAAGCAACATAATCCTCGAGGCATTCAAGCCAAAATCTCATATCGATGATAAAAACACTATCTACTGACTTCGAGGACCTGAGAGTACAGAGACGACACATAGGATTTTCTATACAAAACTTGACAGCCAGTGCCTCCACCTGAGATATCACTGTTGACCTTGTTGCTGCTGCTGCTCTGCCCTTGCTATAGGGTTCCCGCCTCTTCTTCTGCGTTTACCTAAAAAGTTGGATCCCACAGGGGTGAGACAATTGAAAATTGTCCCAACGAGAGATATAACTCTCTGCCAGAAACATTATTATTGCAGTTTAATAGAATAAAACTGATCAGAGGATAAGAAGTTTAGAACATTGTCATATTTTAAAGCATTGCATCTATCTATCATAAAATAGTAATTCATCTATTCACTTTATAAGGAATACAAAGAATATGTATATCATTTATCCATCTTACTGTATCAACATGTCTAGCTTATCCTGAGATTCTCATTATCATGGTATGCCATCCATGAATCATTCTCATTTCAGTTTATTGACCTTAGCCAATCTGTTAACCAGATATTAGATTGTTCCAGTCAAATGAGTATACATCATCATATTCTATCCTGACATTGGACTATACCAATTCTATACAAACCTCTCAGGCTTTGGACTATGCCAATTCTATACAAACCTCTCAGGCATTGGACTATGGCAATCCTGAGCAAACATTCCATGCATTGGTCTATGCCAATCCTGTGCAATCATTCCAGGCATTGGACTATGCCAAACCTGTGCAATTATTCCAGGCATTGGACTATTCCAACCCTGTGCAATCATTCCAGGCATTGGTCTATGCCAACCCTGTGCAATCATTCCAGGCATTGGACTATGCCAACCATGTGCAATCATTCCAGACACTGGACTATGCCAACCTTGTGCAATCATTCCATGCATTGGTTTATGACCAATCATGTGCAATTATTCCAGGTATTGAGTTATGACCAATCCTGTGATATTATTCCAGGTATTAGGTTATGACCAATCCTGTGCAATTATTCTAGGTATTGGTTTATGACCAATCCTGTGCAATTATTCCAGGTATTGGGTTATGACCAATTCTATGCAATTATTCCAGGTATTGGGTTATGACCAATCCTATGCAATTATTCTAGGTAATCCTGTGTATCTATTCCAGGTATTGGACTATGCCAATCATGTGCATCATCATTGAATACTACATCACCTTTACTAGGTATTGAATCTTGGCCAAACTATCATACTTTTTCACATCCTTTATGTAACTCAAGTATTTCTCTTATCTTCTTTAAGCTTATTCATAACACTATAGCCCTTATTTGTCTATAAACAAAAAGCATGCATAATTAAGATTTCTTTATTGTCATTATATCCAATTATTATTATTATTATTATTATTATTATTATTATTATTATGTTACTAAGTTTCCAATTCCCAGTTTACTTGAACATTATAATTGCTTTCATGAGTCTTTTATAAACATCTTGTTACCTCTCACTAAGTAACAACTATCCACATGGCTCACAGAGCCTATTAAACATCTTGTCACCTCTCATTAGGCAGCAACCATCCACATGGCTCATAAAGCCCATTAAACATCTTGTCACCTCTCACTAGGCAAAAAATATTAGGGTTAGAGTTTCCCCTTTTTAGTTGAGTAGGGTTTCAAGTTCATATTATCAATTCAAACCCTAAATCATTGCTCCACACATCTTGGAGCATACATTAATATCATAAGTATTCAACCATACTTATTTATTCTCATCATTTGTCATTAAGTGATAATCAACACAAAGTATGAGTTTCTCTCTCATCTTTTCTAGGTTATTGATTACATCATACTTTGTTATTTGGCTTAACCCTTTCTCAAGGTATGTTAGTCTACAGTTATCAAAATACATCACATCTTAATGTGAATATGACAATTGTCATGGCATACTTCATGTGTTACTTCATCCAAGTATATTGGATATAGGGTACATCAAGGTGTATCAACCTTGAGGTGTTGAATGTGATATTTATCACATCTTAATGTTTCACCTCCCTCATCACCTTAATATTACTTAAGTTCATCAACTTGTCTTGTATTAGGGTAATTCTCATCCTAATACTTTATGCACTAGTTCATCACATATCATGTAATGTGCTGATCATAAGTCATTCATTTGACTTATTCAACCATTATTGATATAAGATTATCCATTATCAGGAATAGGGTTTCCCTTCATTATCAATTAGGTATTTGCATAACATCACCCTATGCTGGGGTTTGACATGACATCACCCTATATTAGGGTTTCACATGACATCACCCTATATTAGGGTTAGGGTTTTCAAATTAGGGTTTCATAATGCATGGCATCACCCTAGATTAGGGTTTCATATCACATTACCTTATATCAGGGTTTCCCATTTCCTCCTTACCTTTAATTAAGGTTTCTTATAACATTTCCCTTAAAATTAGGGTTTCATGTAGCTTTACTCAAAATTAGGGTTATCATGAAGCATTCCCTTAAATTAGGGGTTGTTTGGGTGAGGTAATTGGAGGTGGTATTGTATTTCATTTAAGTATTCTAACTACCATACTTGTAATAGTCATGTTTGGATGCTGATCGGTGTTTTTATCATTGCCGTATTCTAACTACGGTATTCTGGTCACGTTCGTTCGATGGCAGTGACAAAAGACGCTGAAATTGGCATGATTTGGAATCGCAGGTTCCGGCTCTACTCCTCCGACATCACTTTTGTCTGAATCTCTCTCATCTCCTCCCCAGGTTGTTTCCTCTTCCGTCCTTGTTCGGTCGTTCTTCCTTCTCCAGGCCCATCTTAACCCACCTTTTCTGCGCCCAAAGTCTCCTTGCCGAGGCCGCCACCTCCGTCACTGTCCGATTCCCAACGACACAGTCTCCATCATGTTTGCGGTATGGGTTAATCACATTTGTGGTCGACCCTCTGTTTGTGCTTGACCGCCTACTAGCGATCCAGATCGGTGACGACACCTGGTGTTGATCTGTGGTAAAGCATCACTCTCGTCTTTCGGGTCGCACCACTCTGGAAGGAGCTGCAGCGGGAGGATGAAACTCCTCCATGAACTTTTCCTTCGCAGGTGCAGGCATGGAGGGTACCGGTGTTGTCATGCGGCGAATCAGACATCTCCACTGTCGTGCGAGGCCGACCGCCGGCTGTAGCAATTCATGTGCTGTGGTGATGGAGCCCTGCAACACGAGATGCAGTTCAAAATGTTGGAACAGGGTAGGTTCTGGGACGTGGGGTTCTCTTCCTCCAAATGCACACTCTGGATCTGACGCCTACTCAGGATGACAAGGACACATCCCTATGCCCAAATCTACGGCTATCCAAATAATGCAATTATGCATTACCGACTTTGGTAATCAAGTACTCAGAATCCCGCATTACCTTGTATCAGGGTTTCCCATTTCATCCTTACCTTGAATTAAGGTTTCTTATAACATTTCCCTTAAAATTAGGGTTTCATGTAGCTTTACTCAAAATTAGGGTTATCGTGAAGCATTCCCTTAAATTAGGGTTTTTCATTAAATACCATGAATTGGGATTTCTCATATCATCACCCTAGATTAGGGTTACATCATTACCCTAGATTAGGGTTTCACCTATCATTGCTCTTAATTAGGGTTAGGCTCATCAACCTTCTCAATTAGGGTTTCATGATCTCTTTATCAAGGATCATACCCTAATTACATATTTATTCATGTTGAAAGTGATGAAGCTTATACACTACATGATCATAAAACATGTGGGAATTCCTCTCTCTCTCATCCTCTATAGGATGTTGATTTACTTCAAGCTCGATTAAATTAGGTCAATTTGAGTGAAGGGTTAACATAGTGTATTAAGATATTGCTTCCATAAGCATCAAAGGTTACCCACTTTAAATGTACTAATCACCTGAGTACTTTAGGGATTCAACCACTGTACTTGTCTTTGGTAATCATCATTATCAATCATGGAATCAATTGATCTTTTATAACCTTGAGTCTCCAAACAGTTTTGGGGCACCTTGAACCTCCAAACGGTTTTGCTCCTTTTTAACCTTCAAATGGTTTTGAACCGTTTACCCTCCAAACAATTTTGAAACCGTTTGGGCATCTAGCCCTTGAAACCATTTGAACAAATATACATTGAAACCGTTTGTACAATTTCCTTTGAAACTGATTGGATGATTTGATCTTGAAACTGAAAGGACCGCCAAACTGTTTGAGACCGTTTGATCCCTAAACGGTTTTAAGTCCGTTTGGACTCAAACTTTCTCAATACCGTTTGGTCCAAACTAGTTTCAAACCAAAAGGAGCAATTAGGGTTTGTTTCAACCAAATTAATTAGAGTTTACTCCATTGAATCGATCATCAATTGAACTATTGAAGGTAAATCGGTTTGTAGCCCTTGGATCTCCAACCATACACCTCAATCAAACATTGACTTCCAAACGGACTTGAGACCGTTTGGTCTCAAAAGGTCTTGAGACCGTTTGCCTCTAAACAATCTTGAGACCGTTTGGGTTATCCAATCCCCAAAGTCAATTTCATCAATCAGGGTTTCAATCGATTCAATCGATTAGGACTTGCAATCAATGGACCTTCCAATATTGAAACCCTCAAATTGAGACCATTGGATCATCATCCAGCTTATGACATCACCTAACCTCAAACAGTCTTGTGTCCTCTTGACGTCAAACGGTCTTGAGACCATTTTCCCTCAAACGATCTTGAGACCGTTTGGTGTCAAACGGTCTTGAGACCGTTTGACCACCAAAGAACAAACTGTTTGCACAAGATATTATTAAGGTGTGTTCTTAAGATGTTGTCATCATCATCAACCTTGAAACCTTCGAAATCTACTGTGTTTCTCATGGAGATTTCAACAACTTATTCAAAAGAAAATCGAGAAAAAGAAAGGTTCCAAATATGATGGATAATTTACAAGCAATAATGATATTTAAGGGTTCAAGTTATATAACCCACCTTCAAAGATGAACCCAAGCTCCAAGATTCACATCTCCAATGGTGATTTAATCTTTCTCAATCTCCTAAGGTCCGTCCTCAAGCTTTTGAGTGAAATGAATGGCTAAGGTTGAAGATTGAATGGAGAAAAGAAGAAATCAAGCATTGAATTTCGATTTCAACCATGGAATCAAGGTTGAAGATTACTATGGAGCTTACCTACAGGTTGGGGCACGTCCTCCTGTTTCTCCTAAGCTCCCTTGTGCATGACCAAAGCAAGGAAAGAAAGAAGGATCGAAAAAGCCTTTCATTTGGGTTGAAAATGGGATGTATATAAGGAAATTCAATGAGAGAGAAGGTCTTATAATAATCCTTTAATTTCCAAAATTGGTGCCACATATTCTCCTACATACCTTGCATACGAAGCCATCTCCCCCACCTTGCAATTCCTCTTCATTATCCATGAATTAAAAGAAAGCAAATTAAGCACCTTAACCATTATAATAATAATATCCAAAATTGAGTGGATATTACTTTTCCTTTTACTAATGTGAGTGGGCTCTCCACTCACTTTAGATATTTCGTGGCCTTTGCAAGGAAAAAGGACGTTCACACTTATTCAAATTCAACCATCTCAATATTTGTTGAAGGGCACTTCAATTAATGTATGTATTTTTGCATTAAATTGAATTAGGGTTTCAATTATGCTTAAATCTTGATTATTTTAATAGCAAGATTCTCTCTCCTCCAAAGTGATTGAAATGAGACGCCCCTCTCATTTTCTTTTCTCTACATGATGCCAAGAAACATTAGGGACTCTCTAGAAGTGATATTTTGCATATTGAACCCTAGGTTTTGAGTAAATTGTATATTACTCCAAAACTAGGTTTTAATGCACAAGCATTGTTTAATAAGCTCTTTCTTAGTGCTCAGGCTATCACAAGCCATACTTCTGCATCATTCTCATTATTATGATGTTTCAACACTTGAGGAACATTATCCTATAACATTTGCAAGTTAACCCCTCAACTTGGGTAATTTGCACATTAGTCCAAAAAAGACAAAACATTATTTCAACATTATTGAAAAAGGACTAAAATTGAAACATGAGTTCCTCTTAAGCCTTAATTACTTTTAAAAAGATAAGAGCAAGCATATAATTACCTTTATTAAATAAAACATCTAGGGTTAGAACATAACCCAGGTCAGGGATGTTACAATTATAAACCCCTAACAAGGATTTCATCCCCGAAATCCCAGGTAAAGGGAGACAAATATTTATTCATTCATCATGTCATCAGGTCTCCTTATGACATCTTAATGTTATGGAGATGCCATAGATCTTTGATCAACACAAATTCCTCCCGTATAGGGTTATCAAAACACTTGTCACATAGGACACATACTCTACTGTCCTTTTCTTTATTGACTGTAAAGTCAACTCTGTTTCTGGTAACACTTTTCTTAGTCAAGAAAACATTATACATACCTTATTTAATTTAGGTGTCAAACCTCACTAATTTATCACCTTTCTCAACTTATAACTTAATGTGACATAATTCTTGATTCTGGGGAGTCTCCCATACTCCTCATTCAATTAAGAATTTTGCTTCCAAAGAGAGTCCAGAGTTACATCCTTATCGATGTTATGTTTATGCAAAGCATAAACCCCTAACATATGATGTCCATAGTATTTTATATAACTAGACTGATTTCACAGTTGGCCATTCCAGGTAACCAACATAAACCATTTCCTCAGATTATTGCATGAACTTTCAATTGTTCATGTGTCATTCAATCTTACTTCCTCTTAAGTTCCTTGCCTTCATCATAGAAATTATAGAGATGATTACATATCACCACCTTTCAAATTATTATTATCATGATTACTAGATCAGGGTATTCCAACCCTTAGTTCATTACTGAACATTGTTACTTCTAGGTCTAAGGACCAGGGTATACATTATACTAAACATCCTATTTTGTTTATAAGTTCATCTATGATTAATTTAGATCTCTCCATATCAATCAAGATGTGGTAGAATTATCAATGCCACATATCAGATTTCATTAAACTCTTTAGATTGTCTCAAAATGACTACTTGATCAAGGTAATAAGAAAGATAGCAATCTAAGAGTGTCATACTTACCTTACCTTCAATAGATGAATACCTGGCCAGGGGATTCAAGAACTGAAGTTAGGTAGTATGTATTGGTTTTTATATTATGTTTCATCTCTTTAAGTCTTACTACTTAATATCTTACATTTTCTATGGGTGTTTCTATTACATCTCTTCCTTTCATCATGAAGAGAGAAATTTCAAAATATATAGGAGAATATTATTTTGAATATAAATTCTCATCCTTTTTATCTCTTCCTTATGTCCTCATAGGACTAATTAAAGGAAGCTCAATAAGAACTACCTTTCTTATAATCAGTAGGCAAAGAATAGAAAAAGAAAGATTATTCAGAATGAAAAGTTCTATCTTGACATATTACCTCTTACAAGTTATCTAGTAACTTATCGGACTCAAAACATAGAGTCAGTTGTCATCTGCTATTGCCTTTGTCCTTTACTACCAGAGGTAGATGGACCAAACAGTGACACTTGTCTTCGTCCTCAACCTTCTAATTCACTAACTTGGGGTCCTTGTGGATTTTGTAGATTATGCCTTGACTGTTGGGTCACCACATTATTTCTTCTTGGACACTGCTGCCTAAAATGTCCTATCTGTCCACATTTATGGCAAGTTCGGCCCTCACATGATGAGCACTGCATTGATGTACTATATTGTGGTTGAACCGGTGTTACTAAAAACTTTAGTTGTTTAGTACCACCAATCCACTATTCCTGTGACTGTGTAGATCTCCTTTTGAGGTTTGCCTCATGTTTCTTTCTCACAGACCTTTCTATCCTCCAGATTGACTCCACAAATGTGGCAAATTTCTCTCTACTTTCTAATGTAGTTGTTGAGATAAACACCTCATCATTCAATCCTTTCTCAAAATTTCGAATCTTCTCCTGATCAGTAGCAGCCATTTGAGGACAAAACCATAAAAGTTCCATAAACCTAGCCTCATATTCATTTATTGACATGGTTCCTTGCCGAACCTTCTTAAACTGTGAGATCTTTTTGTCTAAGTATGTTCTTGGAAAGTACTTATTGATGAATTCTTGATGAAATTCCTCCCAATCAACCTCTTCAACATTCCTTTTTACTTCTTCTATAGCCCACCAATGGCCAACACTACCCTTCAAAAGATATACATCATGTTTGACTTTGTCAACATCTAGAATACTAAGGATCTTAAAAGCCTTTTCTAACTCAGTGATCCATAGATCAACATTTGTTGGGTCAGTTGTCCCAACATATTCTATAGCTCCTACACGACATAGTCATTCAAAGGTCTTACCAGACCCATGTCCCTCATTGGGAGTTGGTGCCCTAGGTGCTGGTGCGGGCATCCGGTCTGCCATATACCTCATTGTGGTCATGAATTCCCTAAATAGAGCATGAATAGATGGGTTTTCTATCATAGATTCATCAAACTGGGGGTTCTCAGGCACTGGTTCCTCTCTTTCCTGATCCCTTGCACCTCCTACTGGTGCAGAAACATTGCTTTCAGCAACATGATCCTCGTGTTCTCCAGACATCTTTAGGCTATCTCCCTTCTTCTGCATAAGCAGTAGTCACTATAAGATATACTGGAGGACACTAGAACAGACTCAACACCTTAGTCCTATGTCTCTATAGACTTAGCGAACCTTAAGCTCTGATGCCACTAAATTGTTGTGAAGCGTTCAAAACATACGTCATTAACTAAGAGGAAGCGATCACTAACATCAGATTATTGAAAATCACTAAAATTTTAAACTTTTTGCAAAGAGATCCAAACATAGGAAAACTCTTTGGTCAAGAACCAATGTATTTCATTTACATACTGTTTCATAAGTACATAACATGTACCATCTCTTTTCAAGAGTTACATACAACAGTTGCTTTGTCAAACTATACATAAGCAACATAATCCTCGAGGCATTCAAGCCAAAATCTCAGATCGATGAGAAAAGCACTATCTACTGACTCCGAGGACCTGAGAGTACAGAGATGATACATAGGACTTTCTATACAAAACTCGACAACCAATGCCTCCACCTGAGATATCACTGCTGACCCTATTGCTATTGCTGCTCTTCCCTTGCTATAGGGTTCCCACCTCTTCTTCTGCGTTTACCTAAAAAGTTGGATCCCACGGGGGTGAGACAATTGAAAATTGTCCCAGTGAGAGATATAACTCTCCGCCAGAAACATTATTATTACAGTTTAATAGAATAAAACTGATCATAGGATAAGAAGTTTAGAACATTGTCATATTTTAAAGCATTGCAACTATCTATCATAAAACATTATTTCATCTATTCACTTTATAAGGAATATGAAGAACATGTATATCATTTATCCATCTTACTATATCAACATGTCTAGCTTATTCTGAGATTCTCATTATCATGGTATGCCATCCATGAATCATTCTCATTTTTGTTTATTGACCTTAACCAATCTGTTAACTACATATTGGATTTTTCCAGTCATATGAGTATACATCATCATGTTCTTTCCAGACAGTGGTCTATACCAATTCTATACAAACCTCTCAGGCATTGGACTATGCCAATCCTGAGCAAACATTCCAGGCATTAGTCTATGCAATCCTGTACAATCATTCCAGGAATTGGACTATGCCAACCCTGTGCAATCATTCTAGGAATTGGACTATGCCAACCCTGTGCAATCATTCCAGGCATTGGTCTATGCCAACCCTATGCAATCATTCCAGGCATTGGACTATGCCAACCCTATGCAATCATTCCAGGCATTGGACTATGCCAACCCTGTGCAATCATTCCATTCATTGGGTTATGACCGATCTTGTGCAATTATTCCAGGTATTGGGTTATGACCAATCCTGTGCAATTATTCCAGGTATTGGGTTATGACCAATCCTGTGCAATTATTCTAGGTATTGGGTTATGACCAATCCTGTGCAATTATTCTAGGTATTGGGTTATGACCAATCCTGTGCAATTATTCCAGGTATTCCTATGTATCTATTCCAGGTATTGGACTATGCCAATCCTGTGCATCATCATTGAATACTACATCACCTTTACTAGGTATTGAATCTTGGTCAATCCATCATACTTATTCACATCCTTTATGCAACTCAAGTATCTCTTTTATCTTCTTTAAGCTTATTAATAACACTATAGCCCTTATTTGGCTATAAACATAAAGCATGCATGATTAAGATTGCTATATTATCATTGTATCCAATTATTATTATTATTATTATTCTACTAAGTTTCCAATTCCCAATTTACTTGAACATTATAATTGCTTTCATGAGTCTTTTATAAACATCTTGTTACCTCTCACTAAGTAACAACTATCCACATGGCTCACAAAGCCCATTAAACATCTTGTCACCTCTCATTAGGCAACAACCATCCACATGACTCACATAGCCCATTAAACATCTTGTCACCTCTCATTAGGCAAAAATCATCCACATGGCTCACAAAGCCCATTAAACATCTTGTCACCTCTCGCTACGAAACAACTATTAGGGTTAGAGTTTTCCATTTTTAGTCGAATAGGGTTTCAATTTCATATTATCAATTCAAACCCTAAATCATTGCTCCACACATCTAGGAGTATACATTAATATCATAAGTATTCAACTATACTTATTTATTCTCATCATTTGTCATTAAGTGATAATCAACACAAAGTATGAGTTTCTCTCTCATATTTTCTAGGTCATTGTTTACATCATACTTTGTTATTTGGCTTAACCCATTCTCAAGGTATGTTAGTCTACATTTATCAAAATACATCACATCTTAATGTGACAATGAAAATTGTCATGGCATACTTCATGTGTTACTTCATCCAAGTATATTGGATATAGGATACATCAAGGTGTATCAACCTTGAGGTGCTGAATGTGATATTTATCAAATCTTAACATTTCAACTCCCTCATCACCTTAATATTACTTAAGTTCATCAACTTATCTTGTATTAGGGTAATTCTCATCCTAATAGTTTATGCACTAGTTCATCACATATCATGTAATGTGTTGATCATAAGTCACTCATTTGACTTATTCAACCATTATTGATATAAGATTATCCATTATCAGGAATAGGGTTTCCCTTCATTATCAATTAGGGATTTGCATAACATCACCCTATGTTGGGGTTTTACATGACATCATCCTATATTAGGGTTTCACATGACATCACCCTATATTAGGGTTAGGGTTTTCAAATTAGGGTTTCATAATGCATGTCATCACCCTAGATTAGGGTTTCATATCACATTACCCTGTATCAGGGTTTCCCATTTCATCCTTACCTTGAATTAAGGTTTCTTATAACATTTCCCTTAAAATTAGGGTTTCATGTAGCTTTACTCAAAATTAGGGTTATCATAAAACATTCCCTTAAATTAGGGTTTTTCTTTAAATACCTTGAATTGGGATTTATCATATCATCACCCTAGATTAGGGTTACATCATTACCCTAAATTAGGGTTTCACCTATCATTTCTCTCAATTAGGGTAAGGCTCATCAACCTTCTCAATTAGGGTTTCATGATCTCTTTATCAAGGATCATACCCTAATTACATATTTATTCATGTTGAAAGTGTTGAAGCTTATTCACTACATGATCATAAAACATGTAGGAATTCCTCTCTCTCTCATCCTCTATTGGATGTTGATTTACTTCAATCTCAATTAAATTAGGTCAACTTGAGTGAAGGGTTAACATAGTGTATTGAGATATTGCTTCCATAAGCATCAAAGGTTACCCACTTTAAATGTAGTAATCACCTGAGTACTTTAGGGATTCAACCATTGTACTTATCTTTCGTAATCATCATTATCAATCATGGAATCAATTGATCTTTTATAACCTTGAGTCTCCAAATAGTTTTGGGGCACCTTGAACCTCCAAACGGTTTTGCCCCTTTTTAACCTTCAAATGATTTTGAAACCGTTTGCCCTACACACCGTTTTGAAACCATTTGGGAATCCTAGGTCTGAGATCGTTTGGTCTTAAATAGTTTCAAAACTATTTGGGCATCTAGCCCTTGAAACCGTTTGAACAAATATACATTGAAACCGTTTGAACAATTTCCTTTGAAATCGATAGGATGATTTGATATTGAAAGTGAAAGGACCTCCAAACGGTTTGAGACCGTTTGATCCCTAAACAGTTTCAAGACTATTTGGACTCAAAAGGTCTCAAGACCGTTTGGTCCAAACCACTTTGAAACCAAAAGGAGCAATTAGGTGTTTTTTTATCAGTACGAGAAATTAGGGTTTGTTTCAACCAAATTGATTAGAGTTTACACCATTGAATCGATCATCAATTGAACTATTGAAGGTACATCGGTTTGTAGCCCTTGGATCTCCAACCATACACCTCAATCAAACATTGACTTCCAAATGGACTTGAGACCGTTTGGTCTCAAACAGTCTTGAGACCGTTTGCCTCTAAATAGTCTTGAGACCGTTTGGGTTATCCAATCCCCAAAGTCAATTTCATCAATTAGGGTTTCAATCGATTCAATCGATTAGGACTTGCAATCAATGGACCTTCCAATATTTAAACCCTCAAATTGAGACCATTGGATCACCATCCAACTTATGACATCACCTGACCTCAAACGGCTTGAGTCCTCTTGACCTCAAATGGTCTTGAGACCGTTTTCCCTCAAACGGTCTTGAGACCGTAACCGTTTGACCACCAAAGAACAAACTGTTTGCACAAGATATTATGAAGGTGTGTGCTTAAGATGATGTCATCATCATCAAGCTTGAAACCTTCGAAATCTACTGTGATTCTCATGGAGATTTCAACAACTTATTCAAAAGAAAATTGAGAAAAAGAAAGGTTCCACATATGATGGATAATTTGCAAGAAATAATGACATTTATGGGTTCAAGTTATATAACCCTCCTTCAAAGATGGACCCAAGCTCCAAGATTCACGTCTCCAATGGTGATTGAAGCTTTCTCAATCTCCTAAGGTCTGTCCTCAAGCTTTTGAGTGAAATGAATGGCTAAGGTTGAAGATTGAATGGATAAAAGAAGAAATCAAGCATTGAATTTTGATTTCCACCATGGAATCAAGGTTGAAGATGACTATGGAGCTTACCTACAGGTTAAGGCACGTCCTCCTATTTCTCCTAATCTCCCTTGTGCACAGACAAAGCAAGGAAAGAAAGAAGGATCGAAAAAGCCTTTCATTTGGGTTGAAAATGGGATGTATATAAGGAAATTCAATGAGAGAGGTCTTATAATAATCCTTTAAGTTCCAAAGTTGGTGCCACATATTCTCCTCCATCCCTTGAATACGAAGCCATCTCCCCCACCTTGCAATTCCTATTCATTATCCATAAATTAAAAGAAAACAAATTAAGCACCTTAACCATTATAATAATAATATCCAAAATTGAGTGGATGTTACTTTTCCTTTTACTAATGTGAGTGGGCTCTCCACTCACTTTAGATATTTCGTGGCCTTTGAAAGGAACAATGACGTTCAAACTTATTCAAATTCATCCATATCAATTTTGGTTGAAGGGCACTTCAATTAATATATGTATTTTTGCATTAAATTAAATTAGGGTTTCAATTATGCTTAAATCTTGATTATTTTAATATCAAGATTCTCTCTCCTCCAATGTGATTCAAATGAGACAACCCTCTTATTTTCTTTTCTCTACATGATTCCAAGAAACATGAGGGACTCTCTAGAAGTGATATTTTGCATATTGAACCCTAGGTTTTGGGTATATTGCACATTACTCCAAACTAGGTTTTAATGCACAAACATTGCTTAATAAGCTCTTTCTTAGTGCTCAGGTTATCACAAGCCATACCTCTACATCATTCTCATTCTTATGATGCTTAAACACTTGAGGAACATTATCATGTAACATTTGCAAGTTAACCCCTCAACTTGGGTAATTTGCACATTAGTCCAAAATAGACAAAACATTATTTCAACATTATTGAAAAAGGACTAAAATTGAAACATAAGTTCCTCTTGAGCCTTAATTACTTTTCAAAAGATAATAGCAAGCATATAATTACATTTATTAAACAAAACATCTAGGGTTACAACATAACCCACGTCAGGGATGTTACAAGTGTTCATTAGCATGACCCGTTTACCTTGGAGACATGAAGATCCTAAGATTGTCTTCCTAATCCTTGAGTCAAATCTAGGTCAAATCTCCCCTTGATTTGATTAGGCTCTAAGCACCTGTCCATGTTTATTGAACATCATAATTTAATACATTGTATTGATCCTAGATTGAATTAGGGTTGAATGCATTAGGGTTAGGCTCATAGAACAATAGGATTAAATTAGGAAAACTAGGTTAGGTTGGATCATTTTACATGTGTTACTTAATTAGGGTTTCATGGGTTAAACTAGGATTTCAAATAAGACACCAGAAAATAGAGTGTGAAAACAACACCAAATGATAGGAGATCAATATAGCTTTGCAAAACATATTTTTCTAGATTTTTCTGAGAATCCTTTGAATTACTATGATTTTCACAAGATTAAACCAATCAGAAATTAGGAAAAGGCCACATAGCCGATTAATATTCATTAGACCTTGGGCCCATCTGACGTGGGCCAATGGCAGACTCCCATCTTGGCATCATGCCTCAAACCAAACAAGGGGTGGTGATGCTTCAAAAACTAGAATTGCCCTTGGAAACTTAATCATCAAATTAAACACGTGGGGATACTAAGGTCAATTCATGACCTGGCATGTTTCTCCATCACATCAGGTGCGAGCGAGCAACCTGGAGGTTGATCCTATGATCAAAACTTGGGATGAATGAATCATTCTTGCAAAAATGTGGTTTCCAGTAAGTTACAAATCATCGGGCGGAGCCAAAGAGACAAGAAGATATAACATGGACCATGGCGAGTACTGGGCTGAAGGAGCTACTCTGGCCATGGCCAAGCACTACTGCCAAACAATTAGGCAAAGAAACATCACAAAATGCAAGGCCAGAATCACCAGAGGGGGATTGTGGGAGTCCGACAAAGTCAAATAGATGACTATTATTTTAAGAGGGCCATAATGGCCTAAGAACCGAGCATGATGGTGAGAAATAGGGGAGGAGTTTGGATACTGAAAATCATCAAAGATGAGGTGAAAGTCCACTGCTGAGAGTCAAAGATCATTTGCGGTGGATAAGAGAAGGTCACGACATCATTTCCTAGTTCGGAGAAACACAAAAGAGGTGATATAGTGAGTCACCAGCAAGGATGATCACTGATCTATAGGACGTGGTGACCGGGGCAATCACATGGTTTCCTAACAGTTGAAAAGTAGTCAGGGGGGTCTGGGAAGCTTACTTGACCGACAATTTAGCCCGAGGTACCAGAGCAGGCTAGGGCAGAGCCAAGGTCTCCAGAAAGTAGAATGGATTAGGTCGGAGGTCCTAAGGGTACAAGAGGGCAAATTGAGCGAGGAGTAGGGACTTAAGATATCCAAAGATCGTTTTCGACCTCTTATATAGAAATAATATGGCTCGCAGATTCCCTCTGCAAGTTGGGGGTGGTGAGAGGAGGAAATCCCTGAATGGGCACTTCATGTATAGAGAAGGGAGAGGATGAGTAAGCCACCGTTCAACTTGGGGAAGAAGGGTGAATTTACTAGTGAAGATATTTCGTGAGAAGGTGCATTGATGGTGGAGAAAAGAACCAGGGAAGGAGGAGCCTATGCAACGTCTCTGATTTGCGGATGACGCGGAGGAAGAGGATGATGTCCAAGCCATTGGATCATCAGTTGGTTAAATATGGACTGTCAGATCACACGTTAGAAAGGAAAAACAAGAATGTAATGCGTGACATCAATTGAAATGCGGAACATTAGGGAAAATCAATGCAATTAATGAAATTAGATTAAAACCTAGGTCAAACTATATTCAAATACTTCAAAATCAATTTGAAGGGTCAAAAATGGGTCAAATGAGTTCAGATTTGAACCATAGGAAAAATAGAAGATCTGGAATATTCCTATGAAGCTAGATTTCATTTTTGTACACATTATGGTCCATAACTCCTATATTGGTTGTTAATCTTAATATTAATGCATTTAAAGGCAATATAATTTGAAAAGGCTCTGTTTATATAATCCGCGAGTCACAATTTTGAGTTATACATTATTCACTCATTAAGGAGTCACATGATCATATCATTATCCTATTTTTGAGTTTTATTGCCATTTTAGAGGAGAGACAAAATGAAATGAATTAATATGAGTTAATAGACATACATAATTCATATTTGAAAATGAAATAAGACTTTGGCAATTATCTTAAATTTTCCCATTCTATTTCGTATAAAGTCAATCATTATAGGTATTTTGCATTAAGACCCCTCAATCATTATTATTTAGGAAAAACTTCATCTTAAGTTTAAATTAACAATGAAAATTGGGATGTGACAATTCTACCCACCTTAAAACAAATTTCGTCCTCAAAATTTCCTAGGGTACTACCCACCTTTAGATTTTAGTTACTTCTTCACATACTTAAAACATTAATAAAATTTGCACGGAAAATGAATTTATTTCATAAGTCAAATGAACATAAGCTTATTATTACATCACTCCTCATCTTCCTTTTCTACTTCCACGATAAAAATTCTAGCTTGTCTTTTAGTAGGTGGAGGGTGGCCCTTATTCTAGTCTTGGTCCTTCTTTGTGAGCTTGGGGCCGTTTGAATTGAGGTGTCCGATTTCTCCACAGTAGTAGCATGCACTTGTACTATACCTACATGGGCCTGCATGGTTCTTCTTGCACGTCGAATATTGGGGCTTCTCAGCTTCTATTGTAGATTCATGTACCTTCCTCTTAGGGTTGTTGGGAGGTTGATATTGGTTGTTCTTCTGAGGAACTTCTTTCTTGTAGGTCCTCCAAGGGTGATCTTCAAGCCCTAGGGCTGCATCTAGGGTAGCCTGGAGGGTCCTGTGACATCTTCCTGACAAGGCAAAACTCAAGTCGGGCTTGAGTCCTCAGATGAATTTCTTTGTCCTTCGATGTTCATCATAATCATAGCCATACTTTTAGAGGACCCTAAACATCATGGCATATTGGGTCACAGTCATGCCACCCACTTGAGCCAGGTTGGCAAACTCTGGCTCCTTCTTATCTATCATGGCTTCGGATACGTAGTGCTCCTGAAAGGCTTCAACGAATCCTTCCCATGTGAGTGGAGGTGCATCAGATGACCTTGAGTTGAGGAAGTTTTCCCACCATGTGCGGGCTACTCCCTTGAGCATGTGGGTTACAAAATGAACCCTAGAGTGTTGTGGACAGTCCATATCTCGGAAGCAATGCTCCATGCCTCTAATCCAATCCTCAACTTTGGTGACTACATCAATTTCTCCTTCACCCAAGAAAGAGTCGGGCCTTATCTTTGGGAAGTCCACTAGAGTTAGCCCATGATTCCTAGGATAATGTTGTCCTTATGTTAGGGAATTGGTGAGTGCTTGGACAAGATCTTCTATGGTTGGATTATTGTTCCATCTTGGTCCACTTTCCTCACTAGAAGAGCTGACAATATCATCCTTATCCTTTCCCTTGTCTGTTCTCTTAGGGGCCATCTGAAACAGGGTCACATAAACCTAGGGTTAGAACATATGAATCAAACTACTTTTTGGTGGCCATCCATTTATTTGCTCTGATACCATTAATGTGACACCCCTCCTTATGATTTTCAACATAACTCAGTGGAAGATTTCATCTTTAGGGGGGTGTCACATTTATGAAATCATAGTAAAAACACATAATTCACCATTGAGATTCATACATTTCTCTTTGAATAAGAAACTATAATAGAGTTCTATAACACGTCTAAACATTACTAAACATGAAAGTAAACATGATTGGATCACCTAGTATGAATGGCACCCCACCAGATAGCTCTTGAATGTCTTCTAATCCTTGCTTACTCCTCTTGAGTCCTTTATTGCTCCAATTCCTGGGGACATCACGTCCCCAGCCATGTGAAGGGGAAAACAACATATCAGTAAACAATACTGGCACATTATAACATAAGCAAAATAAAGTATATTTGACATGTAAGAAAAGTTGACATGAATTGACTATAAGCATTCTTGAATATTAACATGAAGAATTGAATAATAATTGTATGCATCCCTATATAACGCCCCATTAGGAGCACATGATTTCTAGGAAATCCCTTTATTGTTAAGAAAGCCCTTAATGCTAGGAAAGCCCTTAACGACCCTTTGAGGTCCATGATTCGAGAGCATATAAAAACTATTTCAATTCCACTTAACTTGATCATTAACATGACATCAACATTAACATAATCATGATTCTTAAACTTAACATGATGAGATTTCTCCCTCTTAACATGATGTCTTAACATGATGGGATTTCTCCCTCTTGATCATTAACATAAGTTTCATGAGTCATTAATCATAAACTTTAAGCATAATGAACATTTTAACCATAAGACATAACATATAACAATCATCAAGCAATAATATAGAGTGATCGTGATTAAAACACTAAACTTGCAGTGATAATGTCTACTTTGTACTTAACATGCACTCAACCATAAATACTAGTGCTCAGTAGCATGACCCGTGTACCTTAGAGCAATGAAGATCCTAAGATTGTCTTCCTGATCCTTGAGTCAAATATAGGTCAAATCGCCCCTTGACTTGATTAGTCTCTAAGCACCTATCCTTGTTTATTGAACATCATAATTTAATACATTGTATTGATCCTAGATTGAATTAGGGTGAATTAGGGTTGCATGCATTAGGGTTAGGCTCATAGAACAATATCATCAAATTAGGAAAACTAGGCTAGGTTGGATCATATTACATGTATTACTTAATTAGGGTTTCATGGGTTAAACTAGGATTTCATATAAGACACCAAAAAATAGAGTCTAAAAACAACACCGAGCAATAGGAGATCAAGGGAGATTTCCAAAACACAAATTTCTAGATTTTTTTGATAATCCTTCGAATTACTATGATTTTCCCAAGATTAAACCAATCAGAAATTAGGAAAAGGCCACATAGCCAATTAATATTCATTGGACCTTGGGACCATCTGACATGGGCCAATGGCAGACTCCCATATTGGCATTGCACATCAAACCAAACAAGGGGTGGTAATGCTTCAAAAACTGGAATTGCCCTTGGAAACTTAATCATCCAATTAAACATGTGGGGATACTAAGATCAATTCGTGACCTAGCATGTTTCTCCATCGTATCAGGTATGAGCGAGCAACCCAGAGGTTGATCCTCTAATCAGAACTCATGATGAATGAATTGTTTTTGGGAAAATGAGGTTTCCAGTGCATTGCAAATCGTTGGACAGAGCCTAAGAGACAAGAAGATATAACATGGAGCATGGCGAGTACTGGGCTCAAGGAGTTGCTCCGGCCATGGCCAAGCGCTACTTCCAAACAATAAGGCAAAGAAACATCGTGAAATGCAAAGTCAAAACCACAGGTAGGGGATCGTGGGAGTCTGACAAAGTCAAATAGATGACTATTAGAGGAAGTGGTCCATAATGGCCTAAGGACTGAGCATGATGGAGAGAAAAAAGGGAGGAGGTCAGATACTAAAAATAATCAAAGTTGAGGTGAAAATCCACTGTTGAGAGTCAAAGATCATTCATAGTGGACAAGAGAAGGTCGCAGAGTCATTTCCTAGGTTAGAGAAACACAAAAGAGGTGAGACAGTGAGTCACCAGTGAGGATGATCAGTGATCTATAGGATGTGGTGACTGGGGCAATCACATGGTTTCCTAACAGTTGAAAAGTAGTCAAGGGGGGTCAGGGAAGCTTACTTGATTGACAATTTGGCCTGAGGTACTGGAGAAGGATAGGGCGGAGCCAAGGTCACCAAAAAGTAGAATGGAGTAGGTCAGGGGTCCTAATGGTAATAGAGGGTGAATTGAGTGAGGAGGGACTTGAGATATCCAAAGATCATTTTCGACCTTTTAAATAGAAATAATATGGCTCACAGATTCCCTCTACAAGTTGGGGGTGATGAGAGGAGGAAAGCCCTAAATGGGCATTTCATGTATAGAGCAAGGAAGAGGATGAGTAAGCCACCGTTCAACTTGAGGAAGAAGGGCAAATTCACTAGTGAAGATATTTTGTGAGAAGGTGCATTGATGGTGGAGAAAAGAACTGGGGAAGGAGGAGCCTGTGAAACGTCTTTGACTTGCAGATGAAGCGGAGGAAGAGAATGATGCCCAAGCCGTTAGATCATCGAATAGTTAAATAGGGACAGTCAGATCACATGCTAGAAAGGAAAAACAAGAATGTAACGTGTGACATCAATTGAAATGCGGAACATTAGGGAAAATCAATGCAATTAATGAAATCAGATTAAAACGTAGGTCAAACTATATTCAAATCCTTCAAAATCTATTTGAAGGGTCAAACATGGGTCAAATGAGTTAAAATTTGAACCATAGGAAATATAGAAGATCTAGAATATTCTTGTGAAGCTATATTTTGTTTTTTACACATTATGGTCCATAACTCCTATATTATTTATTAATCTAAATATTAATGCATTTAAAGGCAATATAACTTGAAAAGGCTCTATTTATATAATCTGTGAGTCACAATTTTGAGTTATACATTATTCACTCATTAAGGAGTCACATGATCATATCTTTTCCTATTTTTGAGTTATATTGCCATTTTGGAGGAGAGAGAAAATAAAATGAATTAATATAGTTAATTGACATACATAATTCATATTTGAAAATGAAATATGACTTTGGAAATTCTATTAAGTATTTTTATCCTATTTTGTATAAAGACAATCATTATAGGTATTTTGCATTAAGACCCCTCAATCATTATTATTTAGGAAAAACTTCATCTTAAGTTTAAATAAACAATGAAAATTGGGATGCGACACATTCACTGATGGAGGTAGCCAGTTCTTTGGTCTCACCCATGATAGGGTCCTTGGTTCTTTTAGTTGAGTCTGTCTATGAAACGTATGTAAGTCAATGAGAAACATCCATACATAATTATTTGAGTGGCTATCAAAGGTAAAAATACTGCATAGATCTCTTATGTTATTGGCCATAGAAAGACTACATTTTTACATCCATGTACAATAGTTAGTTAGTGGAAACGAATGCCTGGTGTCATGTTCATTTTCACCATCACTTCTTTAGTGATGAGTGTCTTATTTTAGTCCTAACGCTAGTAGAGCAGTGAGTTTTTGGGTGTCTGTTAATCTACTTTGGGTCTCTGTCTACAAGAAAGCTTGAGAAGTCTTAGTATGACAATTTGGTTGTATGTACTTCATAGATCATCACCGAATTCAAGTTTGGTTGTGGATGCAAACATTCAGTTAACCCCAATCGACATTTGGTGCCAGCAACTCTGGCCACAACTTCCTTTTTCCATCGAGGTAAATATAGGGTGGATTTATCATGAGGGAAACCCTTGGCGTATTCAAGGAGAAGACCAGGGGAAAGGATCGATGTACACTTTGTTCGATTTTACAATAAATCTATCTTTCAAGGGTGATATGATCTTTTCCTTACTAGTGATGATCCTTATCCACGTGTGTGAGAGCTGGTGTTTTATCAAAGAGTCATGTCTCACAGATAGTTTTTGGTGCATGATCTGCGGGCATAACAATCCTTTTCCCAATCTTGGCTTATCAAATATAGTAAATAAATATATCTTCTAAAAGTTCATAACCAAATAACAAACAAAATAAATATGTTTTATTGTTTATTCCCCATTCGGTGGTATCATTTTCATTAAAAAATTCCAAATTAGTTAATATATGATTTATTTTAGATTTGCCCAATTGGTTAGATTTTCTAAAATTCACAAGTAATAATATATAAGTCAGAAAAATAAAGTAAAATATAATATAAACTCAAAAAAAATATAATCTATAAGATGGTATGATTTTTATAATCTAAGTCAATAATAATAAAAAGACGTTTTTAAGGTTTATACAATTAATGCAAACTTAACTCTAATTCTACATACATGTTTAATGGGTGCATTGGAGACTTAGGCTTGAAACTGGGGCTAACATTGGACTTATGTAAACTCTATCTGAGGTATGAACATATTTTCTATTATCTAGGCACTACTATGATGACCAAATATTATTTCCCATAAGAGGCATGAGTAGATATTCTCATTTTCATCATTATGAAATTATTATTTTCTTGGATAATATTTATCAGTCCTCTGACCCCACATAATTTATTTTGGGTGCTCTCATCCTATTATTTCACATAGACTAAACTTATACTTGCCTTTCCCTATTTATGTGCATGCCTATACTATCCTTATTTCTTTTAGTGGTACATGCGTACAACCATTTTTATAGGGGCATGCTTTTCCACCCATTATTTACAAAGGCGTGATTTTCACCTAGGGTGTGTTATCTCCACACATTATTTTTAGGTTGAGATCCAATTGGGTCTCAACCCTACTTGAAATAATTTTAGTCTTTGTTTGTTACATACAAAATATATTTTTTGATATTGTTAATGGAATTTTTACAAAGGCAAGACTCCCTACTTGATATTCTTTATTTAGACATGCCTCATCTCTTGACCTAATATTTATTTTGAAACTCATTTCTCTTGATCATGCCTTATTTTGATGCTCTTATTTTGAACTTTATAAAGTAGTGCATAGTTGTTATTTACTACACATGCTCAATTTTTACTAACTCCCATTCCTTTTGTTTTCCTCCTCTTGGGTGTTGTTTTTCAACCCATTCAGAGATAGCACAACCCCAAGTGTAGGATATGGAGGACATGACATGCATATGTGGATCTAGCTTAAGGAGATGATACTTGGGAGACATACTTGGTATAGTTTAAATATACCTCTGCTTAGGTCCTTATGTTGTAAACTTCAATGTATATCCTATATGGGAGATAATGATGTAATTTGATAAAGTGAATATAGTCATGACTTTATTCTACTACTACACTTTGGTCCCTTTGAATACCATTGTTTGAGAAATAAAACAAATGTACACTTATTCCAACATGCTTGTTGGTATTTTTGGAATAGAGTTGACTTATTTTTCAAATTTAAGTAGGGACGCTACTACAGAAATGGCTTATAATGTCACTTTTAAAGGCGTCGGTTGCATAAATACACTGACACCTAAACAATAAAGTGTTGATTTATAAAATCAACCAAAATTAATCTATAAAGGGTGACCAAACACGAGTATCACTTTTATTCAGTGTCAATTCCTTAATAACAAATCGATGCCGAAAATTAACCACCAAATACAAAATTTCCAGTGAAAAAAATTACCTCCAAAATTTAACATATGGCGTCGGTCATTAACTAATAAACCAACGACAAAAGATTATTCACGAAATAGAAATTGGGCACATTTGGATCGTCGGTTTTACAATAATGACCGACACTTATGGGTTTTCCCACATTGTTCGGGGGAAAACTTTCACTCCCTTTGAGCGTCGGATTAAAAAAAAACCGAAGACTATGGTCATTAATCGAGAACCAAAATTTTAATCGGCATATGTAGATAGACATTAGTTTTTTTCTAGTTAAAACCAATGATTATCATTGAGAACAGGTGTCGGTTTTGTGGTTAACTGACACCTTTAGTGTTATGTGTCGCTTTTATTGAATAACTAACACCGAATGTTAACTTAATAGCACACGAGCGAGCCTGACTCTTCCCCTTTCTCTCTGTGTTGCAATCGGCTTAGGGTCTGGAGATTTCGGTGAGTAAGCAGACTCCCTCCACGCCGCCGCCCACCGTCGCCATTCTCCTTGCTCGCCGCCGGCCACCTGCTGCTCGCCGCTTGCTGGTCTCTACTCCTCTACCGCCTCCGCTCGCTGCTCCAGCGGCTTGGTCTCCTGCTGTCCGACGGCCTGCTCTCTTACTGCTATGGCACCTCTGACGGCCTACTCTCTTACTGCTCCGACCAACTCCGGCGGCCTGCTCTCTAACTACTCCAACTCCGGCGCCGCCTTCCTGCTGCCTTCCGCCGCCGCCACTTCTTCTTCCGCTGCTCCGACCAATCAAAGGTAATGGAACCATCACCATTTCTATGTGTGTACATTCTATGTGTGTGACCTGTAGGAGTACCTTATAGTCTAGTCTCCATATCTATTTCTACTGTGGTTGATCCACTGGTTTCTATGTGTGTTCTATTGTAACTAGGAGTACCGTACAACATATGGGTCTCCATCTTCATTTATTGTATCCAATGTTGATTTCTGTAGGGTTCTTGTCTGACCTGACTCTAGTATTGGTGTCATTTTTACTTGATTAGTACTTTAATATATTGTTAAGAGTGGATTTGATGTCTACCTACATGTGAATTGAGATCTTGAATCAATATATATTTTTCTAGAGTATTTAAGACATGACTTTGTGCCTAATATTAGATCCTCTAAGGGAGTGTTTATTTAAATTGAACATTATATATGAAACAAAATATGATTGTCTAGTATTTTTTCAATGATCACTTCCATTACGGTTCAGGAGCTCGCCGACCTTCTGCCTACTCCAGAGCTCACCGCCTGCTCCAGAGCTCTCTGGCCTTCTACCTGCTCTAGAGATTGCCACTCATTGGCTTCCTGCTCCAAAGCTCACTGTCGCCCTTCTCCCTCCTCCTTGCTCGCTCGCTGGCTGGATGCTCACCGCTCTTCCATGCTCGCCTGCCCACTCAGCCTGCCCGTTCGGCTTCCACGTGCACCCATCCGTCTCGCCCTCTCTCCCTGCTCCAGAGCAAGATGCCCGACTGGGCTCAAAGAGAGGTAAACATGTCCAAAAACCCTCTGTCTTTCCCTCTCTCCCAGCTCCAAAGCAAGACACTCTGATTTGTATTTACTTAAATACTGATTTGTATTTACTTATCTAATCATTCGTTCATCTAATGATTTTTTATTAATCACATTATTTAAATTTAGGGCTTTATATTTATTCATATACTTTTTAAAATTATTTAATCATTTCTTGATTTATATTTGTTTATCAACTGAGATGTACTTTTTTATCTATTGCTTTGTATTTGTTTATCTACTGATTATATTTATTTATCTAATGTTTTGAGTTTACTTATTTAGATGTTGCTATTGTAAATCAACCTAGGATATGAATAAATCTTATGGTTGCATATATTTGTGCTTCTAATCCTCATTCTTGACCTAATTCAGTAAACCCTAGGAATTGATATTATAAATGCATCTAAACATTCATAAGCTATTAATGTTGATTAATTTAATTAGGAAGCATTGATATGTTGTTATGGCTGTCCAAAAGTGTTTTTATAACAAATTGTGTGTTGAATGGGGTTGTGAACAAGGAACTGGTGTTGTATTTGTCGGCCTAGAAACCCGTCCAAGATTTACTCATTAGGAGTAAATCTTGGATAGTCCTCGATTTGGGACTGTTCTTGAAAACCTAATCTCACTTAGGATGTAAGTGTATAATGTGTATTGGGTTTTCAAGAAAATTTCGGCAGTATTTCCCCGTTTGTTCTCTAAGTACATATGTACTTGGAGAACAACGGGGAAATGCTGCCAAAATTTTCTTGAAAACCCAATACACATTATACACTTACTAGTGAGAGTAGGTGTTCAAGAATGGGATAGGTGCTACACATTTATTATATATAAGAATGCCATCACATGTATAAACCCTAAAGTGTTAACCGTAAACTCTAATCTTGTAGCCTTAGGCTAGTACTGATAAACTTGTTTAGCTCAGTGTAGGTTAGTAGACCTTCTTCAATGTTAACTCATGGTGAAATCTGTTTGTCCTCCTGCTAATGCATACGGTTGCTGAATCACGACCTCCCAGTCGTAACATGTAGTTGTCGGTAACTTGTTTTAGCAGGTGGGATTGTCACCTTAGTCCCACTATATATGTACTAAGCTAGTGTTGTATGTAAATTCGGCACTGCTATTGTTATGCACTATATATGTGTTAGTCTGTCATGTTGTTATATGAATCTGAAACACTTGTGCATGCTGCACTTTATGTATTGTATCTGTATCATGCTTCTCTTCATTGTGGCTTCTTTTGCTATTTCATGGCTCTTCAATATGATTTTGTTGACAATGATGACAATGATGAATAAAGAATAACTTTGTTCTCATAATTAATTTTGTGTGAATGTGAATGAATTTTTATGAATTGTCATATGTGTGTGAAAATCATCAATACATGAATGTTTCTACATGTGTCTGAATGTGAAAAGAGATGAAATAAATGGAACTGCAAGTTGTTACTGGTTTCTACATGCGTGTGATGAAAAAAAATAATATGAATTAAATGTTCTTATACATGAGTGTGATTCACATATATATAATATTTTCCATCATGTTAATTTTGCAGGTTTGTGGCCTGTTGTTGGCTGATATCAATGGATGTTGTAAAACCTGCAGTTCATAACTGAACTGCAGGTTTGTCATCCTGCGACCAGCCACAACAGGTCTGCAGACTGACAAAAAAACATAGGCGTCAGTTATTTGAACAAAATTGACACCTATTATATACGGTGGCAGTTTTCCACGTAAAACCGACATCTATGTGACCAGTTACCACGATCGTGCTGGGAAGCACGGTCGTGGTGGCAGACAGGTGATAGGGAGTTGGTTATTATCACAAAATCGACATCGATTCAGATGATGTGGCGTCGGTTTCACTTAGAAAACTGACGCCTATAATCCCTTGGCTGGCTTGTTTTGGTGGCGGGAAGAGTTTTTGCGGCGGTTGTTTAGTAAACAACTGACGCCTATAGTCCCTTTACTGGCACGTTTTCAGTGGAGGGAAGAGTTTGGGTGTCGGTTTTTACTAAACAACCGACGCATATAGTCCCTTTTCTAGCTCGTTTTCGGTGGCAAAAAAGGTTTTGGCGTCGGTTGGGATCCGATGCCGAAGGTGTCCCCCTTTAGCAGCGCCCACTTGGGTGTCGCTTTGAAACTGACACTAAAGATATTAAATAACCGACGCTAAAAGGCTTTTATCTAGTAGTGAGAGTGGATCCCCTCTGGGGTCCAACTCCTTACAACATCACATAAGAAGTGATGCATCGACTACTATTCACTTCCTTGCAGCTTACGTCTATATAATTAACTATGACTCTTATTGTTCTTGTGTGAGATTGATATTTAATCCCCCACATCAATGAAATAAAGCACTAGTGGGACCTCACATTTGGGATTGAAAGTAGAGATCCGTAGGACCAATTATCTTCACCCTCCAACCCAAATCAGGTTGCTTCATGACTCCTCATATGGAATCCAACTTTGCAAGTTCCTTACAATAGTAACCTTCTTTGTAGGAACTTACTTCATCGACATGTAAAAAAAAATTGTTGTTGTTGACCTTCCTCAACTTCAACTTCTCTTCACTAATATTTTCATGTAACTTGTGTGATCTCATATACATATGCCTTGTGATGGATTGATAAGAAGAATTATTACTTAAATCCATGTCACTCAGGTTAAAATAAAAATTAACATAGTCATCTCGTGTAAACCCTATTCTCATAAAAACATTTGAGCCAAATAATCTCTTTTCCTTATTCACAAAATTCTATATACTCTTTCTCACTAGTATATAAAGAAACACACTTTTTTAGTATTAATTGCCAAATCACATCTCCCCTTGTGAAGGTGAATAGAAAACTTGAGGTAGACCTAGTGATCAAGATCACATGCTAAATATACATTTGCAAAACCCGTCAAAACTGGTGATGCAAAGCCAAAGCATAAATATACACTAGATGCACCCCTATATTATATCAATATCTATTCCAAAACATGCCAATGCTCCTTAATAAGGTCAAATAGAAACATTCCAATCACACCAACCACATGTGCAATATGAGGTCAAGTGCACACCATTACATACATACAAATTCCTACTATAAAAGAGTAGGGTATGTGATCCATCTCTTGCTTTTACTACTGACTATAAGGAGATTGATTCCTACTTAATCTAAAGTGATTGTCTAAGAGAGTATTAACTAGGTTCTCTTCCCTCATGTTGAACCTATCAAGTACCGCTCAACATATCTCTGGTAACAACCAACATTTCTTAGCTTTATTATCATTTATGATGTCCACACCAAGAATATTTCTATCTGGTCCCATTTATTTCATGTCAAAAGACTTAAACAATTACTTCTTCATCTTGACAATTATTTCATAATCTTTTCCAAAAAACATATCATCAACATAAAGAAAAATAACGATGAAATTGTCACCCAAAAATCTCTTGTAGTAAAGACAAGGATTTTATTTTTTTCCTTTGGTTCCCTTAATTGAGCATAAAATAATCAATCTTTTTGTACTACATCCTCAGTGTCTATTTCAACCCAAAAAACTTTAGTTTAACAAGAAAACTAAGTGTTCTTTGCCTTTCATTGCATATCCTTTAGGCTGTTACATATAGATCTCTTCCTCTAGCTTACCAAGGAGGAAGACTGTCTTCACATTAAGCTACTCAATACCAAGGTCCAATCTAGATACAAACATAAAACTATGTAGATGGAAGTCATTTTCACCACTAGAGAGAATATCTCATGAAAGACAATTCCCTAATTTTGCCAAAAACCTTTCACAAAAATCTATCTTTGTATCTCATATTCCCATATTTCATTATCTTGAAAACCCACTTGTTATTTAAAGTTTCTTTACCACAAGGAAGTCTAAATAACTTCTATGTTTCATTCTTTTGCAATGAGGTCATCTTAGCTTGTACTATCTACATCCACTTATCTTTTTCCCAATAAGATGGTTCCTCATAGATTTTTGGATCCCCCTCTTCTGTGATTTATGACCATTTTGAATTAGAATATTTGTTAGACATCTTACTATATCTATTAGACGTCATCAACTATGAACAAGTGGGATATTATTGTTGAGTTCTATCCCTATGCTTAGGAGCCTCTCAATAATGGATGCCATCAACATCAGGATCATCCTTTGCCATATCATCACAAGGGATCTCATCGTCATGAACTATCTCTGTATCTGCATTCTATTGGATTAGAGAGGGAATCATTATATCAATCATGATATCATGTGTAACCTGCGCAGAAGCTGGTCGTCATAATATCAACTACATCTAGTCCTCAAAGAAGATCACATCTTTGCATTTGATTATCTTCTTCTTTCTTGGGTCCAAAATCTTGTATCCAAACATCTCATCACCATATCTTACAAAAACACACAGACTAGATCTACCATTAAGATTTTACCTCTTCTCCTTAGGAACATGATAAAATGCCTTGCATCAAAACACCCTAACATGAGATTAACAAGTTATGTTCCCTGTCACCACACTTTTTGGAGTATAAAAATCCAAATGAATTGATGGTGACCTATTAATCATGTATCAAGTAGTTCTTAGAAACTCATCCTAGAACTATGTAGGTAATTTTGCATTCTTCAGCATGCATCTGAGTCTCTCCATAATGGTTCCATTCATTATCACAACCAAACCATTGTGTTGTAAGGTACCTAGAACAATCTTCTCATATTGAATACCCGATCCATCACAATAATGCCTAAACACCCTAGAAGTTTACTCACCTCATTTTCATAATTAAGACACTTAAGATTTTACATGGATCCCTTTTAACCATGGCATGTAATTTTTCCATAAGTATCAAACACCTGATATTTCCTTTGCAAGTAGTAGTCTGAAACTTTCCTAGACGGATCAACAGTGAAAGTCACAATGAGTTTGTTTTTACCCAAGGAGTTGACTTCCATAGGACCATAAACATTAGAATAAATCTTGTCTAACACATTAGACTTCTTCTCACACTGAGTATTGAAATGGAGACTTTGTTGCTTCTGAAGCAAACAACTTTCACATGGATTAAGAATTGGTTTTTTACCGTATAGGTTTGATTCTTTCTTTTCAAGCATTTGTAGTTCCTTCTCACTCATGTCCCAATCCTTCTATGCCATAAATCTAGAGAACTAGAGTTGTGCACAACATTGCAACTTTATGAACAAACCTTCATATTCTTCCTGCACAAAGTGTATGATAGTTTACCTTTATCCACAACCAATTGTCCTTTAATGACTAAAGATTTCATGTCAACAAAGTGATAGTGAAAGCCCTACAAATCTAATCCATAGATGAAGATGACATTATAATTAATGACATGAATATGTTTAACATTCTTCAGTAAGATGGTGTATCCCAACTCTATCTATATGCACACCTTCACCAATACCATGTATTATTTGATAGTTTTTACTAGCCAAGTTTCATTCAAAAGTTACTAGAATCGTAGGAGAAGTAGAATTGTATGTTGGAAAAATGTGATAAGAAGCACCGATGTCTAACACTCGCTCAATGATATCACAAATATGTAGACAACTTCACATTGGAACTATACATGTGAGTACCTTGACGGTAAATGTAACATTTCTATTTCTAGTGTCATCTGTACTTTCAAATTTCCGTGTGCAATTTCCCTTTTGCGTTGCTTGAAGAATTTCTTTATATGATTTGGCTTGTTGCAATGATGAGAAATTACCCTAATTTTTGACTTTGACCTATTCTTCAAATTTCCTTGATCACCACCCTAGATATGACTTTGAAACTTCCCTTGTCCTTAGAAATAATAGTATGTGAAGTAGACATCTTTCCTAACTTGTATTGCCTAGTATCTTCATTCAATAGTTTATTGGACATCGTGTCCAATGCAACTTCCCCTCTGGAGCATAGTTTCTAATAGTGTTCAGAAAAGCGCTATTCGGTGTACGGGTAGACGGGGCACTGAATAGAGTATATGTGGTATGCGGGAGTATATGCGGTTTTGGATTTTTTAAATAAATTAATATATCTATGTATATTTATATATTAGTCATATAGAATTATATATCACATCGAACAATTACATACAAGGACAACATAGAATGATTAATTAGAAGAAAGGGAGCAACAATATCATATAAATATTTAATTAGAAACAACAAAAATATCATATAAATTTCATTTCTTCAATTCCATGTATGTGTGTTTGGAAAAGCAGTGATTAAGGGGCCGCATAAGCGGGTAATCGGCCGCATAATCGGGCCTGGACTGATTATTGGTCTGCTTTGACATATGTGGTCGGACCGATTTCCTGAACACTGGTTGCTAACAAAATTTTCCAAGGACTCATAGTTGTAAGGTAAAGAACTAAGAAGTAGAAGCACTTGAAACTCGTCATTAAGTGTGTAACGCTTGTGCCCTTTACCATAGACTCTAATAGCATTTTAGGAATGATGGATGGACCCACAAACCACTACTAGCCTTAACTACTTGCTCTATCCTCACTCACACACAAGTTGTGATCAACTTCCTGACTGGTCACCCATCCCAGAACTACTTCAAGCGGAGCATGGTTAACTTTGGAGTTCTTAGTGGTGGGATCTCTGAAAAGGAAGTACAACTTGGTGATATGGATAGTCTAGCCATTCCTTTTAAGATCATTTTATTTGAGGCCTCAAATCCTGAGATGTTACATTCTCCCCCCTCAGACTCTTGGCTTACTTGTCAAGGCTCAACTATATGGCCTCATAATATTTTCTCATTTTAGTGAAGACCTAGAATGGACCATGGAAACCTAACTCTTGATCATGGCTTCTAGAGCAAGGGTGGTAATATCACCATGGACAGTCCTTTTCAACATGCCTTGACCACACAACTCAAGACTGGCATGCCACATGTCTATGTGTGCCCCACCTACTGGAGGGGCTATGACTCTAATACCATTTGTAACACCCATGCCCACTTCCTAAGGATCTAATAGAGTTTCAGGAATGACGAATGACTCCAAAGATTAGCACTAACTGTAACTACAAGATTCACACACAATAACTACAAAGATTCACACACAAGTCCAGATTAACTTCCTGACTGGTCACCCATCCTAGTACTACTCCCAAGCCGACAATGCTTAACTTTGGAGTTCTTAGTGATAGACTCCTTGTAAAGGAGGTGCACCTTGGTGATATGAGTAGTGCAATCAGTCCTTCTAAGATCATTTTATTTGAGGCCTCAAATCCTGAGACGTTGTAAAGTGACAAATCCATTGTGGCTAGATGCTTTACCATACTTTTAAATCATTATATGTGTTGTCGCCTTCTTCAAATTTAGATTGACAAGGTTTTTAGTGAAAAAGTCTTTGTTCCTACAATATTCCTCTCTTTGTTCCTACAATATTCCTCTCGTACATCAACTTGTTCTTCTTCTACAATTAATGGACACTAGTCTCATCAATGATGTGATGGAATGCCTACTCGTCTACCCATCATCAGATTATTCTTATTCATTTCACGTTCATCTTTGTTCAATACTGGTACTTTGTGCCAACTAGATTTTTTGCATCTTCACGTAGATCATTGTTGACAAGAAGCTCCTCCATATATATTTACCAAGTGGCCACTTTGATGTCGTTAGTTTAACCATACTATTTTTGTCGTTCATCTAGTCCACCTAACCTGGTATACTCTAAACTAGTTGAAGAGGTTACGGAAGTCAACATATGTGTATCATGTCACTCGTAGTTATACAAAAAAGACATGCACACATGGAGTAGGAAAACAATATCTAATGTCAATACTCAACATCACGACGTAGCACAAGCAATGTCATGCTAAGCACAAAAAATAATAACAAACAATACAAACATCAAAGAAAACATAGAAACACCAACATATATGTGGAAATCCCTCACATGAGGGATAAACTATATTTGTCAAATCGAATGGGAAAATCTACTATGACCAAAATACTAGAGTTTTTGTCTCAAATTTTGATCCAAAACTTGACGAAATATTAATAGTAGATAGAGGTACAAATATCACCTGACTTTAAGTATGTCACCACCCCAAGGGCTTTCCAAAACAACATCTTTGTGGAGAATATGTGACGTAGAACAAGAATGGAGACTATAATGGAGAAGTCTGTGGAGAAATCGGATCGGCGCTACCCTCCTTTTTCTTCCGTCTTCTATCATTTCTTTCTTCATCCTTTTATCTTCTTCCCATCTCACGTTATTAAAAAAGTCAAATGAAGAAAAGCAATGTCAGGACTGCTATTCACTTCCTTGCTTCTTGTGTATATATAATTAATTACAACCCTCTTTTTTTCTACAAGTTGCTGGGTTTTAATCCCCCGTGTCAAGGCAACAAAGCCCTAGTGGGCCACACCCACATTTGGGATGGAAATTAGAGGACTTTAAAACAACGTCGAACCGGTCACTGTGGCGACCATCAAAGTGGAGACGGGTGGATAAGTGACTAAAAGAGTGGATACGATGACCAACACCCAATGATGGAGATAGATAAAACTCACGGGGGCATGTTACGTACCTTCTTTTGACATTCTATAAAAGTTTGCCTTATTTTAATAAAAATATAAAGAAAATGGCCTTTTGCCAACCTTGCTACTGTTGGGCCTACGCCCTTGTTTTCCAGCCCACTTTTGGGCGGCCCATTAGGGCATGCTACAGCGGCAGCAACGAGATATAAATCCCAGCCGCTTTGCCTTATATATGTACTTAAATATATTATGAATAAGAGCAGTGTGTCTGCTATTCCAGGTGCTTGCTTTAATAGCAGTGCACCTGCCTATTCCAGATAATTGTTTTTTTTCGTCTATTTACTGCCACTGCCACGTCTATTTACGGACTTTGACACCTTCACAACCGGTTCAACACCTGATGTTACATATTGGTATCCGTCATCAGCAAATAAAGGACTCTTGCGGGCCATAAATTTTTACAAAATTGTGACTGTTCCTCTTCAGGCGGTGTGTTTTCCGTGTGGGGTCACAGAGTGTCGACGGTGCTGTTTTGCTTGTGGGGTCACGAAAAGGTAGCTCCGTAATTGTAGCAGCCGAAGCCGGAGGTCACGCGGCGTCTATGTTAGTATATTTAATTTACGGTTTGCTCGCTTCTGGAAAGTACTTAATTACTGACACCTGACTTGAGGGAAGTCTCCGCTACACCCCTCTAACCGTACGACGTAGATAAGTGACTCCCCCTCTGGAATGCTAGAGAAGATAGGGGAGAAGATATAGCCGTTGCCGCCTTCTAATGTACTTCTATTCGTGACGGAAAGAAGAGGAGTCAAGGAAGAAAGAAAGAAAGAAGGAAGAAGAAATGGAAAGATGTTCGTGACGGAAAGAAGAGGAGTCAAGGAAGAAAGAAAGAAAGAAGGAAGAAGAAAAGGAAAGATGGTCTAGTACTGCTCTGGTTTCTTTACCGGTCTTTATACTAGATTCTCCATCATTATCTCTGTTCTTATTCTATCCGGATATCTCTGCAAAGGGGTATTTTTTCAGGATGCCTTTTTAGTGTGACGAGGTACCGGTCTGGTATTATCTGTATCCCTTCCTTTTGCTCTATATTCCTCAAGTTTTGCGACAAAACTTGAGACGAACATTGTAATCAGTTGACTAGTAGATTTTTCTGTCGGGCTTTGAACCCGTGGTTTTTCCCTCATACATTGTGGGAGTTTTCTATGTAAATCTCATTGTTATGTGGTTGTGTGTTTGTTATATTATTTTTTGTGTACCTAGTCCACACGTGTATGTTATTCCACATCTTTTTGGCCTGCATCAACCCCTTTAAGTGGTATCAGAGCGTGGGTTGACTACGTGGACTAGATAGACAACACAAATAATATCATGAAATTGACAACATCAAACTGGTCGACATGGAAGATAAAGATAGAGAATTTACTTTAATGTAATGATCTTTATGATTCAGTTCAGGTAGATGCAAACAAGCCAATGGACACGAAATAGGAGGACATGACAAAGATGAACAGAAAATGCATGAGCCTCATCCGACACTGGGTTGATGAGTCTCTCTTCCATCACATCACCAATGAGACCAGTGCCCACTCTTTATGGAAGAAGCTTGAGTCGTTGTACGAGAGAAAGAATGTAGGGAACAAAGGGTTTCTGATTAAGAAGCTTGTCAACCTAAAGTTCAAGGAAAACAAAAACATATCAAAGCGTTTCTGATTAAGAAGCTTGTCAACCTAAAGTTCAAGGAAAACAGAAACATATCAATGTACATGAATGATTTTAAGAGCATAGTGAATCAGCTAGCCATGATGGGTTTGTCACTTGATGACGAGTTGCAGATGCTTTTACTGTAGCAAATTATTCAAGCCCTAATTTGCTATAGTTCAAGTCAAAAGCTATACAAGTGTGTAATTTGGTAAATCAATGTAAATGACCTTAGAAGATTTTTGTAATCACTTGTATTGATGATATGACTTGTAACTAATATGAGAAAATTGATCGTGACACTTTACACCAAGTTTTAATCACTTTTGATGCACTTTAGAAAATTGATCATAGGCAGCTAATCAGTCGAGTTACAATCTCGACCGATCAACTGAATCAATTCTATGAAGAGTGCATCGGTCGACTTGTGCATTCACAGAACTCGACCGATGGGGTTACTGACCAAACACAAGTTTTATTGGTCGGTCGAGCTTCCTCAGGACAAACTCAACCGATGGTTTGAAAATTGGGTTTGTCTTTTACCCAATCGATCGAGTTACCTTTATTGAATCTCGACTGAATGCACTGTATGGAAATTGCATAAAAAGTGATTGTGACCGTTGGTGACTTATTTGGACGAAAATAGATCTGTTGCCTTGGAAAAAAATGACTATAATTTGGCCCTAAGTGTTCCCCAACTCAATGGGCCACCCTCAGCTATAAATAGGACCACTTGAAGTTCATTCTAAGGTTGCTCATTCCATATATGTATGGTTCTTGCTTAGTTGAGAGTGCTTCACAGCTTTAAGTCCCTTTCTCTCGCTACCTACAAGTCAAATCTGTGAGTATGAGTGAGTTAGGATCCGTTGTAAGAGAGCTACCCGTTGTATCCATGTAAAGCTCTCCACCTCCATCTTCCTACCCCCCTTTCCTTATTGAAGAAAAGGCTTGAAGATCTTCTCCGAGTGAAGGAGAAGGAGTTGTTGTTCTTCAAGGTTAAAGAAAGCATGGTGTTCCAGATCTCCGAGTGAAGGAGATAGGAAAGGCGGACATTTAAGAAGGATAGGTAATTCCTTGAAAGACAAAGACTTGAAGATGGAGTGGGTAAGTCCTTATTGAAGGCTGAAGACTCCATGGTTCAAGTGGGTAAGTTCCTTCGATAGGTTGAAGATCCTTGCTTGAGGTATTAAGTCCTTGGATGAATGTGGTTTTGTCTTGTAATCTTTTGAATAAATATAAAAGAATCAAGATTGCAAAGTCCTAGAGCCTAACTACCTCTAGGTAGTGGACTGACTCACTTCTAGTTTGAAGTGTGGAACCACTCTAAACCACTTTGTCCAAGTGTATGTTCTTCCTTGTCTGTCACCCTTGCTATGCATGTTAGTTAGGATCTCAAATTGGCTGTATGTTTAAGTTTCTTCACTTAATATAATTTGGTAGTCTAATTCATCTTGTAAGATTTTTGAAGCTCTATTCACCCCCCTCTAGAGCCCTTGATCCAACAAGTGGTATCAGAGTAGGTCTTCTCCAAGCTAATTCTACAAGTAGGAGAAATTGGGAAATTTAGCACTTAGATCTCTCAACTTGGAGGGAAGCTTCTCCATGCAACCTTTAGTCTTCGACGACACCAACTTCCTCTATTGGAAGAGAAGAATGCAGCACCAACTTCCTCTATTGGAAGAGAAGAATGCAGTTCTATCTCCAAGGAGTAAGCTATAAGATGTGGAAGGTGGTGCATCTAAAGTATGAAGATCTAAAGGGAGAAATCTCCACATGGATGGAAGCCCAAATGAAGCAAGCTCAGCTCAATACCAAAGCCGTGAGCATCATCTATGAAGCTCTCACCCCATCTGAGTTCAACCGGATCTCCTCTTGGGACACCACACATGGAATTTGAAACAAACTATGTGTCACCTATGAAGGAATGAAACAAGTGAAGGAAGCCAAGATCTACATGATTGATGGTCTACTTGAGAACTTCAAGATGGGAAAAAATGAAAGAGTGGAAGACATGTACACAAGTCTTAATGTGATCATCAATGGATTGACAGTCCTTGGTAGTGTGATGTACAAAGGCACAATCAACTCCAAGATCTTAAGATCTCTTCCAAAGAGATGGGATCCCAAGGTGACATCCATTGAAGAAGTGTACAAGCTTAGTGAATTGTCAACCGAGGAGTTGGTTGGCAACCTTCAAGCTCATGAGCCAATGCTTTAAAAGCAAGCAAGAAGAAGAAAAGAGAGAAGAGAAGGAGTCCAAGAAGATTAAGGACACAACCTTCAAAGCTCAAATTGAAGAGATGGTTTAGTAGAAACAATTTGCTCTCAAGTCCCCTACTCCTTCCTCAAGTGAAGATGAAGGCCCAAATCAGCATGAAGCAAACTACTCCAAGGGAAAACACTTCAAGGGGAAGCCTTCTTCATCAACTCTTAGATGCTATGAATGTGGCCAAAAAGGCCATTACAAGAGTGGTTGCCCCAAGGCCAAGAAGATCCACCACAAGAGCAGCCACAAGAAGGACAAGGAGTACAAGAAAGAAGGCAAATATAAGAGAAAGGAGAAGAAAGAAAGAAGAAGCAAAGATGCATCTCATGTAGCTTGGGAGGAGTCTTCCTCAAGTTCTTCTAGCTCTAAATATGGAGAATGCCACCTTGCTCTCATGGTCTCTACAAGTGATGATGTAGGTGAGGTAAGTGAGGTAAGTGAAGTCAATTTGTATGAGTTGAGTCTAAAGAAACTCTTATTTATATGCTTAATGCTTTCCAGGGATCCTTTACTAAATACAATTCTAAAAAGAAAATGTTAGAAAAGATAATAGATGATCTTTATGCTAAAATTGAGATTTTTGATCAAAATGAAAAGCCGCACCTTGATAGTATTGATACCTTGAAAGGGCAATTTCTTGATCTTGAGCTCCAATACAATGGAGTTGAAGTTGAGAATGGTGTCTACCTTAAGACCATTGCTGATCTTAAGGAAGAGAACCAAAAATGCCAAGATGAGATAGATATTCTTAAAACTGAAAATGTAGAACTTACTCTCATTGATGAAGCTAGAAAGCAAGAAAATCATGCTTATCAAAAGAAAATTCTTTTGCTTAAATCTGAAAATGCTTAGTTGCTTGCTCAAGTTAATGATCTATCCTCTATACCTATTTTGCAAAGTAATGAGGTAGCTAGAACTTCTCTAGAACGTGATTCTTTTCATACTAAAGCCCTCTATTTAGAGGTCGACCTATTGCATGCTAGAGATGATATTTCTAGTTTATCTTCTACTGTCATTTACCTTAGTGATGATAATGCTAAGTTAAGAGCTTCTTTGCAAAAGTTTCTTACGGGAAAGAAATCCCTTAATGCTGTCCTAGAACACTCTACCAAACAAATTCGTACTAGTGGTTTAGGATATGATGAGACTACTCCCAAGGGTAAGAACAAGAACAAAATTAAGGGTAAGAAGAAGAGTGTGGAACCTCCTTTCTTCCATGAAGAGATTTCCGGCTCTAAGAACCCAATGGTATGTGTTCATTGTAAATGTGGTGATCATTACTCTACTTATTGTCCTTACAAGCCAAAGGGGACCATCCCAAAGATGAAATGGGTCCCCAAGCTAACCCCAGATCCCAATGTTTGAGTTGGGTACTGACATCCTTCTTTCATGCAGGTTAAAAGAAGATGGATTGTTGATAGTGGCTGCTCAAAGCATATGACAGGTGAAATCAGCCATTTCAACTAATTCATGAAAAAGAAAGGAGGATCGGTGACCTTCGGGGACAACAAAAAGGGTAAGGTAAATTGTGAGGGTGATGTAGGCAACGAGCTAAGTATTAAATTTTTTTTCTTCTTGTTGATGGCCTACATCACAACTTGATTAGTGTAATCCAACTTTGTGATAATGGTTATCTTGTTCTATTTACTTCTTTAGAATATTTGCTTTTAGATTCCCTCATTTACAATGTTATATATAAGGGAACTAGAAATGGTAATATCTATGCTATTGTGCTTGGTGCTCTAAAGCACATACTTTATAAATGATTAGTTGTAGATAAAAATGATATTTCTCTTTGGTATCACCATTTGGGTCATGTGAATATGCATCAAATGAAGAAATTTAGCAAAGAGGAATGGGTTACGGGACTTTCCAAATTGGATTTTGAAAAGGATGAGAAATGCCAACCTTGTACACAAGGAAATACAACCAAGTCCTTCAAATCCAAAGGAGTCCTTAGTACCAAAAGAGCTCTTGAGCTTCTTCATATTGATCTATTTGGACCTATGAGAAATCAAAGCTTCTTCATATTGATCTATTTGGACCTATGAGAACTCAAACACTTCGTGTTTCTAAGTATTGTCTTGTGATTGTCGATGATTTCTCACGCTATACATGGACATTTTTTCTCATTTCTAAATGTGATACTCTAGATGTTTTCTTGATCCTTTGTAAATGAGTTGAAAATGAATCTTCTTGCCGATTGTTTATATCCATAGTGACCATGGGGGAGAGTTTGAAAATGATCTTTTTGAGCATTTTTGTGAAAAATCTGGTTACTCGCACAATTTCTCTTCTCCTCATACACCTCAACAAAATGGGGTAGTAGAGAGAAAGAATAGGTCACTATAGGAGATGGCTAGGACCATGCTTCTAGAATATGACATTTCTAAGAAGTTTTGGGCTGAAGCCATTAGCACCTCTTGCTTTGTGCAAAATTGACTTTTTACGCATCCTTCTTTGAAGAAAACCCCCTATGAGTTGTGGCGTGGTAGAAAGCCATCCATCATTTTTTTTCACATTTTTGGATGTCCTTGTTTTTTTTTGAACACGAAGGAGTCTCTTGACAAGTTTGATCTAAAATTTTACAATGATTTCTTCCTAGGCTATAGCATTATGAGCAGGGCTTATAGATTTTTCAATTTTGAACTGTCTAAAATTGAAGAATCTATTAATGCCAAATTTATTGAAACTAATCCTGTTATTGGAAAGAATGTTGTTGATAATGATATTACAGATGACTTAATTCCTATCTTGAAAGATCTCAACATCGACAACAAAGGTAAGTAGGTGGTTGAAGTTGAAGATGAAGAAAAGAAGGATCCCATTTCTCACTTCACAAAGAATCATCCCAAAGAGCTAATCATTGGCAACCCATTTGAGAGGGTGAAGACACGAGCTGCCTACAACAAAGAACAAGTAGACAGTGCCTTCATCTCACAGCTGGAGCCAAAGAACATCAATGAAGCTCTTGGAGATGATGAGTGGATCCTAGCCATGCAAGAGGAACTAGAGAAATTTGAAAAGAATCATGTGTGGACTCTAGTGCCACGACCAAGTGACAGAAAAATCATTGGCACCAAGTGGGTATACCGCAACAAGCATGATGAAAATGGCAGGTGGTAAGTAACAAAGCAAGGTTAGTGGAACAAGGCTACAATCAGCAGGATGGTATTGATTTTGATGAAACTTATGCTCCTGTTGCTAGACTTGAATCTATTAGAATGCAACTTGCCTTTGCTAGTTATAAAATTCCTTGCTATATTAAATGGATGTTAAAAGTGTATTTTTGAATGGTACAATCGAGGAGGAGGTATTTGTTGCTCAACCTCCGATCTTTGAAAATGAAAAGCTACCTAATCATGTTTATTTTCTACAAAAATCTCTCTATGGACTCAAACAAGCACCTCGAGCTTGGTATGAGAAATTAAAGAACTTTTTGTTGGACAATGGCTATGCCATGGGCAAAGTTGATTCTACTCTATTTCTAAAACACACTTCTAGAAATTTTCTTATCATTCGAATTTATGTTGATGATATCATATTTGACGGGACTAATCTTGATCTTTGTAAGGAGTTTAGTTCTCTTATTCAGAGTGAGTTCGAGATGAGCATGATGAGTGAGCTTACTTTCTTCCTCGTCTTCCAAATCAAGCAAACCAAAGATGGAAACTTCATCAACCAAGGTAAGTACACAAATGAACTACTCAAATGCTTTGGAATTGAGAACATGAAGCTCATGGACTCACCCATGTCCAACACTGCTAAACTTGATAGAGATGAAGAAGGTGAGAAGGTAGATGAGAAGCTTTATAGTGGTATGATTGGAAGTTTACTTTATTTAACTTCCTCTAGACTTGATATTATGTTTAGTGTCTGCTTGTGTGCTCGCTTTCAATAAAGTCCTAGGAAATCACATCTTATTGCTGTTAAGAGGATTTTGAGGTACTTAGCCAAAACTCAAAACTTTGGTCTATGGTACCCTAAGTCAAGGGACTTTATTCTTATAACATATAGTGATGTTGATTATGCAGGTTGTTTGGTTGATAGAAAGTGCACAAGTGGCAGTTGCTTCCTTCTAGGACCATGCTTGGTGTCTTGGTTTTCTAAGAAATGGAGCACTGTGACATTATCAACCACCGAGGCTGAGTACATTACAACTGGGAGTTGTTGTGCCCAGGTCCTATGTATGAAGCAAATGCTCCAAGACTTTAAAATACATTTTGATGCTTCTCCTATCTATTGTGATAATACTAGTGCAATCAATCTTTCTTATAATCCTATATTGCATAGTAGAGATAAAAATATAGAGGTTTGCCATCATTTTCTTCATGATCACATTGCCAAGAAGGATATTTATATCACACATGTAGATATGAAAAATCATTTGGCAGACATTTTCACTAAACCTCTAGCTAGAGAGAAATTTAACTTCATTAGATCTAAACTTCTCATTGTTTCTTTGGATGATATTGGCATGCTATCTATCTAGTTGCTTTTATCCTATATGTCTTGCTCATGCTTTATTCACCTTGCTTGCCTAAAATTGCTAATATTTGCTAATTTTTGTGTGTTGACATGCTTAGTTTCACTTTTTTTTGGCATTTCTTGAATTTCTTATTTTTATCGCTAAATAGTACCCAATGACAAGTGATATGTATCTAAGTATGTTCTATATACATAATAGACTCAAAAAATGAATTTAATTAGCATTCATATGGCTAGAAATTGAGTTTGATGGTTTTAGGTCAGGGTGACCATCGGTCGAGTTTCCCTCAGGAAAAACTTGATCGATCTGTGGCTGAGAGCTGTTCGAAAATGGACCAATCAGTCGAGCTTTTGAGTCTCAGAACTCGACTCATCAGCAGGCTGAAGCTAACTTAAGTTGGGTTCGGCTGACTATTCTCCCTCTCAACTAGAGAATAGCCGACCAATTCTCCTTCTTCTAGCCCGAAGCTCTCTACCCAAACCCTTACCTTCCCTATCCTAGCCCATTCCCGAGCTAGATAGGCAGCCCTATACCTCCCCTCTTTCTCTTTGTTGGTGTTCGGATGGTTTTTGTGGCTTGCTTTGTGTATTTGATCTATTATTCTCATTCTTTTCACCTCCATGGCTTCCCATAGAAGAAATATACCCACCCCTAGCAATGCTCCATCGTCTTCTTCATCTTCCCACTTGATTCCCTTTGATGACACCTCATTTGCCTCAACAGAAGCTATAAATAGGTATAAGGACCTTCTTCCTAGGAGTCCTTTCCCTTTTAGAGCTTTGTTTGAGCCTAGCCCTAGGCGTGAAGCGGTCATAGACCAAGTAGATAAGTTTCTAGCCATTCATCACCTCTCTACCCTGGATATCAAACATGACTGCTTTCATAATTCGATGACAAACAAAAAAACAGTTCACAAATTCTACACTAATTTGCATTGGAATTACGACACCCTTGTACCCATGTTGAATACTCAAGTGATCCTGACTTCAATTATCACTGAAAAGTATTTTCAAATCTCTGAGGATATCTTAAATGTCTTCTTTTCTGGAGATAATGAGAATGACACTTGGCACAAGGATTACAACGAGTATTTCGACCTCTTGGATCATGAGGGTATCTATAAGCAGAATGAGATCACTCTTCCTGAAATCCATCACTATCTCAAGAAACCCGATGTTCCATACAAGAAGAAGAGAACCCTACCCTCCTCCTCCCTCGATCTCAAAAAGCATATATTAGCCTTAGTAGTCAACTGCAACATCCATCTGAAGAAAAATAAAATGGATATTTTAGAGAACACTGCGGTTATCATGTATTGCCTTCTTGAGAATATCAGAGTCAAATGGTCAATATACATTCTCCACCATATGACCTATTTTTATTCTGGTAAGAACACCCGAGGCACCCATCCACCCTATCTAGCCTTAATTTGTGGTTTGTTTTAGTTCGCTACTGAGAAATCACTCTTTTCTGACTTCCATTACAAGCTAGCCAGAAAAGGTGTGTGTATTAGTGAAACCACAATTTAGAAGTATGTGCCTGTCTTTGCCTCCACCACACCCGGTGCTTCACCCTCATCCTATGCCTCTGCAGCCCCTACCTCCTCTTCCCGAGATCCCCCACCTCCTCATCCACTGAGACCTAGCCATACCTCATTTTGTGTATCCAATGAAACCCTTATGGACTACATGATGCACCAACATGCATACAACCAATAGGTTCAGGAGAATCTGCACTAGGATTTATGTTCAGTCATGTCAAACATGAACATGTCATGTTCACACCCCTACCCCACCTACCAGCCTTTCCCCAATAGTGATTATGCTTCTTATGCATATCATCATTACTACCCTACCCCCGAGCCTTCCACTACTACTCCTCCACCCTCTGCTGGTGGAGGTTCTACTCCCATGTACCTGCCATTTCTTGCTGGCCCCTTGTCCACCCTGCTTGCCAGTCTTGGCGATTCTGCTCCATCCTTCCCCCAGGCCAATGAGCTCTATGCTCTTGGTATAACTTGGGATGAACATAATGCTCAGTGACTCAGTCATGGTTTTGGTCCTCTTATAGACGAGTAGATGCCTAACCAGGCTGATGCTGAGATAGTTGTTGCTGACAACGATGATGATAATGGTGAGGATGCTTCTGATGATGGTGATGGCTCTAGTGGTGATTCTAGTAATGAAGCCACTATTGTTGCTGCACCTTTAGATGGAGACGAGGACTATGAGCCTGGAGCTGATGATGATGTTGTAGACATACATAGTCTCGATGTCTAGATTGTTTCTTTGTTTCTAGTCTAGTATGCTGATCATATATATCTTTCTAACCTATTTTGTATTAGAAACATCTGGGCACATTATCTGAGATGTACTATTTTTATCTTCAAATTTTCATCGCTTCTTGCTTGTAGCTGCTTTCATGAGAACATGCTTATGAGTTGTAATCTATATTATGTGCACTCTTTCTCTTTGCTCTGTTATATATTCTGAGTTGGTACCACTTTTCATCATATTTTGATTATGACTGAGACTGTGTGTTTCTTTCATCTCTGGTTGACATATGATATGAGATTGCATGCATGATTATCTGTTTGATTGTGTTTGCAGAATACCTGATTATATGATCTTCAATCCCCTCTACTTTTTTATAATGTCAAAAGGGGGAGAGAACTTCAATGTCTTGAAACTCAATCATATTGCTATTCTTTGTCATACTGTTGTTTATTGCTTATGTGATCCTTTTCTTGTTCATTTAATGCTTTATCATGTGACATGCAAAGGACCATATAGTACATGTATATTATAATTGCTTTGTGTAGATAGACTAACTATGCTGAATAAAGTAAGCATAGATTGAGGGGGAGCAATTCACATTGTTCACATCTTGAATCCCCCTAATTCACCAGGAAAAGATATAACTTCTATATCCTTTTCAATATGTTTGAGGAATGGTTTGTCATTGTCAAAAAGGGGGAGGATGTTGACCTAGAGGTTATACATTGTCCATATTTTGATAATCACTTAACCATTCCAGTCATATGTATCTAATATCTATATTCAAGATTGATTTTTGGTGTTAGGTATATGAAAATGATCCAATTACTCAAGCCCTAATTTTCTACAGTTCAAGTCAAAAGCTATACAAGTGTGTAATTTGGTAAATCCATGTAAATGACATTAGAAGATTTTTGTAATCACTTGTATTGATGATATGACTTGTAACTAATATGAGAAAATTGATTGGGACACTTTGCACCAAGTTTTAATCACTTTTGATGCACTTTAGAAAATTGATCATAGGCAGCTAATCGGTCGAGTTACAATCTCGACCGATCAACTGGATCAATTCTATGAAGAGTGCATCGGTCGAGTTATGCATTCATAGAACTCGACCAATGGGGTTACTGACCAAACACAAGTTTCATTGGTCGGTCGAGTTTCCTCAGGACAAGCTCGATCGATGGTTTGAAAATTGGGTTTGTCTTTTACCCAATCGGCCGAGTTACCTCTATTGAATATCGACTTGATGCACTATACAGAATTTGCAGAAAAAGTGATTGTGATCGTTGGTGACATATTTGGACGAAATAGATCTGTTGCCTTGGGGAAAAATGGGTATAGTTCGGCCCTAAGTGTTCCCTAACTCAAAGGGGCACCTCATCTATAAATAGGACAACTTGGAGTTCATTCCAAGGTTTCTCATTCCATATATGCTTGGTTCTTTCTTAGTTGAGAGTGTTGCACACCTTTGAGCCCCTTTCTCTCTCTACCTTCAACTCAAATCCATGAGTATGAGTGAGTTAGGATCTGTTGTAAGAGAGCTACCCCTTGTATCCATGTAAAGCTCTCCACCTCCATCTTCCTACCCCCCTTTCCTTATTGAAGAAAAGGCTTGAAGATCTTCTCCGAGTGAAGGAGAAGGAGTTGTTGTTCTTTAAGGTTGAAGAAACCATGGTGTTCCAGATCTCCGAGTGAAGGAGATAGGCAAGGCAGACGTTCAAGAAGGATAGATAATTCCTTGAAGGCCAAAAACTTGAAGATGGAGTGGGTAAGTCCTTGTTGATGGCTGAAGACTCCATGGTTCAAGTGGGTAAGTTCCTTCGATAGGTTGAAGATCCTTGCTTGAGGTATTAAGTTCTTGGATGAATGTGGTTTTGTCTTGTAATCTTATGAATGAATATAAGAGCATCAAGATTGCAAATTCCTAGAGCCTAACCACCTCTAGGTAGTGGACTGAATCACTTATAGTTTGAAGTGTGGAACCACTCTAAACCACTTTGTCCAAGTGTATGTTCTTCCTTGTCCCTCACCCTTGCTATACATGTTAGTTAGGATCTCAAATTGGCTGTATCTTTAAGTTTCTACACTTAATATAATTTGGTGGTCTAATTCATCTTGTAAGATTTGTGAAGCTCTATTCATCCCCCTCTAGAGCCCTTGATCGAACATTGACTTCTTGGTTCTTTACCTATCAGCTGAGAGACCTTGGCAATTTATGTTAGCAACTCTGCTCCAGATGGAAAGTTGACTTTAGATTTGGTGTCCAATACACTACTGAATGAAGAGACGAGATGACACAACTCAACGGAGACATCAATTTCACATGCTCTTGTTGCTAAGTATAGGGGGAGGATTCAGAGTCGTGGTCAGAGTGGTGACAAAGAAAAGTCAAAGCACATGTCAAAGTTCAAAAGCAAGGTAGTTTGTCATTACTACAACAAGCCAGGTCATATACATAAATTCTGCAGGCAACGCAAAAAGGAAATTAAAAAAGGGAAACAGAAAGTAACAGATGATGATATCAATAGATCTATAGTCGTTACAGATGTCGAAGAGGTACTGACATGTGGAGTTGCCATGGGAAATTGTCTACATATTAGTGACAACACTGAGTGTGTGCTGGATACTGGTGCCTCTTACCGCATCACTCGTCATAGACACTTCTTTTTCTCCTACAGGTCTGGGAATTTTGGAATGACGAAGATGGATACGAAAAGCTATGCGAAGATTCGTGGGATTGGTGATGTGTGCATTGAGACCGAGTTGGGGTATACCATCTTGTTGAAGAATGTTAGACATATTCCTAAAGTTGATTATAACATCATTTCCAACTATGGTATCGAAATTCAGGAATTTAAATATCATTTTGGTGACTTGAAAACCTTTGTCACCAAGGGACAGTTGGTTGTGGCTAGAGGCAAACTTTGCTGCACTCTGTATAAGATGAATTTAAAGGTTTGCACTGAAAGTGTCAATGTTGTGGACACCTCTAGTTCTCCAGATTTATGGCATAAGTTGATTGGGCACATGAGTGATAAAGACTAACATGTTCTTGCAAATAGATTTGATCCCCTGTGGTAAGAATGTGATTCTTAACCCTTGTGAAAGTTGTTTGCTTAGGAAGCAAAAAAGAGTCTAGTTAAATGCTCAACGTGACAAGAAGCCTAATGTGTTAGACATGATTTATTCTAATGTTTGTGGTCCTTTGGAAGTCAACTCCTTGGGTGGAAGCAGATTCTTTGTTACTTTTATTGATGACGCATCTAGGAAAGTGTGGGTCTACTGTCTATATAGGAAATATTAGGTGTTTGATACTTTCAAGATGTTTCATGCCATGGTTGGAAGGGAGATAGGTAAAAAGCTTAAGTGTCTTCGTTCTGACAATGGAGGTGAGTATATGTAACATCCCTGACCTGGGTTAAGTTTTAACCCTAAACGTTTTGTTTAATAAAGTTGATTAGATGCTTGTTCATAATTCTTGGAAAGTAATTAAGGCTCAAGAGGAACTTATATTTCAATTTTAGTCCTTTTTTATTAATGTTGAAACATTGTTTTGTTAGTTTTGGACTAAAGTGCAAATTACCCAAGTTGAGGGGTTAAATTGCAAATTGTACATGATAAAATGTTTCTCAGATTCTGAAGCATCATAAGAATGAGAATGATGCAGTGGTATGGTTTCCACAAGCTTGAGCCCCAAGATAAAGCTTGCTGAGCAATCCTTGTGCATTAAACCTAGTTTTGGTGTAATGTGCAATTTACCCAAAACCTAGGGTTCAATATGCAAAATACCACTTATATAGGATCCCCCATGTTTCTTGGCATCATTTAGAGAAAATAAAATGAGATGGGCGCCTCATTTGAATTATTTTGGAGGAGAGAGAATCTTGGTATTAAAATAATCAAGATTTAAGCATAAAAGGAACTTTATTTCAATTTAATGCAAAAAGAAATATATTAATTGAAGAAACTTTCAACCAAAAGGTGAGGAATGAATTTGAAAAAGGGTTGGATGATCTTGTGCCTTGCAAAGGCACAAAAATATCTTGAGTGAATGGAAAACCCACTCACATTAAGTTAATAAAAAGAAATATCCACTAAAAATGGGATATTAGTATAATATGATTAAGGTGCTTAATTTCTTTTCTTTTATTTCTTGGATAATGAAAATTTTTTGCAAGTGGGATAATATGGCTTCGTGTCCAAGGAATTGAGGCGGAAGAGGCGGCACTAATTTTGGAATTAAAAGATTTTGTAAGACATTTTCTCTCTCATTGATTTTCTTATAAAAACACCTTTGACAACCCAAATCAAAGGCTTTTTCGAATCCACTTCCTATCTTTGCTTGAAAAAACGACCAAGGGATCTAGGAGCAACATGAGGACGACCCCCAACCTGTTGGTAAGCTTCTTGATCTTCTTTCACCTTGATTTCATGGTGGAAATCACAAAACAATGCATGATTTTTTCTCTATTTCACTCCATATTCAATCCTAGCCAATCTTTTCACTCCAAAGCTTGAGGATGATCCTTGGGAGACTTGCAAAAGCTTCCTCCACCATTTTTGACGTGAAGCTCCAAGCTTTGAAGCTCAATTGGAGGTGGGTTATATAACTCAAACACTTAAATATTGTTATTGCATTCAAATCTCCATTATTTGTTGAATGTTTTGTTCTATTTGAAATTCCCTTGATCCATTGCTATAATTTCCATGAAAATGGCAGTAGATTTTGAATGAACGAAGGTAGATGATGATGACATAATCTTAGGTACATATTCTAACAAGTTTCCCTTGCAAACGGTTTTAAGACTTTGGTCCAAACGGTTTCACCAAACCGTTTGGAGACTAAACGGTTTGCAAACCATTTAAAGTCTTGAAACCCAAACCGTTTAGATGAGTTGACCATTTGGATGGGTTGAACGTTTGAGGTCAGGACTCTAGTACATGTTGTATGAGGATCTAATGGTTCCAATATATTGAATCAATATATGGACAATCATCCAATTACAAACCCTAATCGGGTTAAGTGCTGATTTTGCAATTAAATGAATTAAATCTATGGGTTGATTAACCCAAACGGTCTCAAGACCGTTTGGAGATCACCCAAACGGTCTAAAGAACGTTTTGAGGTCAACTAATACCGTTTATAAGTCTAGGGTTGAGTATGGTTGAGTATTTGAAGGTCCAAAGATAGCAAATGGTAATGCAATCAATAGTTCAATTGTTGATCAATCTAATGATCCAAACCCTAATTGAATTTCACAATTTTCAGTGATGTGATGTGGAAAATGGTCTCAAGACCATTTGGAGGTCATCCTAACGACCTCAAGACCATTTGAGGTCAGGTTATTCCCAATTTGAATGATGGTCCAATAATTTCAAAGCAATTAGTTCCACAATGACTATTATTGAAAGTTCATCGATTTCAACCCTAATTCAATGGGTTCAAAACCCTAATTGATGATAAATTGAAAGTCTAATCAATTGAAAGATGATCCATTAATCTCAATTGAAGTATGGTTCTTAGTTTCAATTGATGAGTAATTACATGGATGAAATTGATGAGGGAATCAATCTTGGAAACCCTAAATCAATATGAGTGTTGAGACCATTTTTGGTCTAATCAGTTTTGAGGAGGTTTGGACCAAACGGTCTCGAGACCGTTTGGGACCAAACAATCCCAAACCAGTTGAGACTCAAACGATCCCAAGTACATATGTTCTAAACGGTTTCAAGCACCAACTTTGTTAAACGATTTCAAGCACCAACTTTGTTAAACGGTTTCAAGCACCAACTTTGCTAAACAGTTTCAAAACATTTGATCAAGACCGTTTGGAGGTCTAAACGGTCTTAGAGCATTTGGAGGTATTTCAAGCAAGATCGTTTGAGGTCTGGTTGGTCAAGACCATTTGGGGTCTAAGTGACCAAGACCGTTTGGAAGTAATTAACCAAAACCGTATGGACAATTAAGGTGATTAAAGGTCAATTGTTTAATTGATCATTACATGATGTAATTCAAGGATGATTATGATAATTGTACCCTTAATAAGATAGGGTGATTAGTACCTTTTGAATGATTAATATTTGATGATTATGGAAGTAATAACATAATACATTGTGTTAACTTTTCATTTAAGATGAGTTGACCTCATCTAATCAAGTCTGAAGTAAGTCTCATCTTATAGAAGATGAGAGAGAGAGGACTTCCTACATGAATGATAATCATGTAGTGGTTAAGCCTCAACACTTTAAATATGAATGAATGTGTAATTAGGGTATGATCCTTGATAAGGAGATCATGAAACCCTAATTAAGAAGGTTGATGAGCCCTAACTCTAATCGAGGGCAATAATAGGTGAAATCCTAAACTATGGTAATGGTATGACCTTAATTTAATGTAATGACATGAGGAATCCTAGTTCAGGGTATTTTAATAATAAACCTCAATTTGATATGAATAGTAAATCCTAATTGAGAATGATGCTATGAGAAACCCTAATCAAGGGTGAAGCCATATGAAACCCTAAATGAGGGTGATGTCATGTGGAACCCTAGATAGGGGTGATGTGAAAATGAAATCACAATAATGGGATGAAAAACCTAATTCAAGGAAATTCTATGTAATGGTATGTGGTACTTTGATATGAAATCCTATACTGACATAGGATGAATATATGTGGAGCCCTAATCTTGGGTTATAATGTATGAAACCCTAATTTTGAGCAATATGATGATAAATCATAACCCAAACCTGGGTAATGAGATAAAGTATTCCTAATTGACATAAATTGGGAAATCCTAATTCAAATGATGAAATAGTGATGTTACTCTCACAATGCATAGTGCTGATTTGTAATTGATATAATTATTATCATGTGTACTAATTATGTAGGTTTCATGAGATGGTGGACATATCCAGGTATGGACTATGATGTTTTACTATTGAAATTACTTTATGGGCCTTGTAAGTCATGATATGTTGTGTTTCCTAGTGAGAGGTAACAAAAGATATTATGGGCTTTAAGAGCCATGTGAAATACCTACATTGAAATTATTATGTTTACATTGGCCAGATGACCTGAAGGCATTAAGTTACCTGAAAAATGGGTAACAAGTGATTTGATGAACTAAGGGTTTGGACACCCATGTTTTATAATCATAATGACGAGATGATAAGGGATGGGAATACCCTCATGTGATAAGGGATTGAGATCCCAATGTTTAACAAAGCTTTGAAAAGAACTTGGTAGAAATAGTACTCATTCTTTGAAGAAGTTATTATAATGTTTTATGTTTGAAAACATGGTTGATGCTAAAAGAATATTTTAATGTACTTAACTAACCAAGTGAAATGGTATCATGTAGAGCCCTGACCATAGATCCATCATCGTCAGTAGTTTGGTGATGGTGAAATAGGTTTTCCTATAGGAACTCCTGGAGGGCATACTTTTGACTATGTGGGGGTTATGGGAGCGAATATCCTTACGCCCTAATGGAGGAATTGATGTGAGGTAAACATTAAATCTCTCAATCCTTCATTATTTATGTCGGGATGAATGTATCACTAATCTCCCGAAGACAGGGATGGATGTATTATTAATCTCCCGATGATCTTAATGCCGGATCGATGTGAGATAAATATAATATCTCTCGATTGTGAAGAGATTACATCATGCCACTGTAACTCTAATAGCGAAGTTGCCAGTATACCTTAGAAAGCTATTTAGCTGAGGCACAAGATGTCCTTCATTTGGTCCTCACACTGACTGAGGAAGATGAGGTCATGGAAATCCGGCTCTTCTTTTGACCTATGTATGGTACCGATTTCGAATTCGTAATGGTCAGTTGGAGTATGAGCGGTATACCTCATCTCCTCAAGGCTTAAGTATGATTGTAAAATGTAATCAGCCGTGTAGCATATTTACTTAGGGTTGAAATACGAGAATTAATGGTTGATGATACATTGATTAGTATGTCTTAGTTGGATAAATGTTATACATGTTCTTCATATTCCTTATTGAATAAGTGACATGCTGCTTTGTCAAGGTATAGAAGAAAGGACTTGAATAGAGAATACTGCTCTAGTCGGTTTATACATTGATTTAACTGCTATTGAATACTTATGATTCTTTTGCTCAGTTTTATTTTATTAACTGCAATAATAATGTTTCTGGAGGATATTTATATCTCTCACTGGGACCATTTTTCAATTGTCTCACCCTTATGGGATCCAACTTTTTAGGTAGACACCGAAGAAGAAGCAGGAACCCTACAACAAGGGAAGAACAACAGCAACAACAGAACCAAGGACAATAGTGAATCCTCAGGTGGAAACACTGGTTGTCATGTCCTATAAATAGAGAGTCCTATGTGTCGTCTCTGTACTCTCAGGTCCTTGGAGTCAGTAATTAGTTTAATATTGATCTGAGGTTTTGGCTTGATACCTCGAGATTTTTATCCTACCTATGTACAGTTTAACAGAGCAGTTGATGTTTGTAATTCTCGAGAAGAAATGGTACAAGAGATGTACTAGTAAACCAGAATGTATTTGAAATACTTTGGTTCCTTATGAAAGAGTTTTTCAGTCTATGGATCTTTTTGTAAAAAGTTTTAATTTTTAACGATTTTCAGTAATTCCGTTGCTAATGAATGGTTCCGCTTAAGTAAATCATGTTTTTAAAGTTGGACACCACCGTTTAGTGGTATCAGAGCTCTAGGTTCACTGAGTCTACAGAGACATATGATTAAGGTTGTTGAGTCTATTCTGGTGTCTTCCAGTTTATCTGATAGTATCTTCTACTCATATAGGAGGATAATAAAAACTAAAGATGTCTGGATCACATGATGAGCATGTTGCTGATAGCAGCGTTGCTGCACCAGGAGGAGGTGCAAGAGACCAAGATAGGGAGGAGCTTGTACATGAACAACCTCAGTTCAACCAAGTTGATATGGGGAACCCAGCATTCCAAGCCATGTTTGGGCAGTTTATGGCGGCCATGACTCATATGACAGATAGGATGCCACTACCTGCACCTAGGGCACCTACCCACCATCAAGGATAGGGAGCCGGCAAGACATTTGAATGACTTCACCGGGTTGGAGCCACATAATATGCTGGAACAGCTGATCCAGCAAATGCTAACATGTGGCTAATTGGACTAGAGAAGGCCTTTAGAATCCTTAATATCCCAGAAGATGAGAAGGTTAGACACACAGTGTACCTTCTTAAAGGGAGTGATGGCCATTGGTGGACCATAGAAGAGGGCTAGAGGCCAGGTGTGGAGATCGAATGGGAAGTATTCCGATGAGAATTCGTCAATATATACTTTCCTAAGATGTTCCTGGATGAGAAGATCTCTCAGTTTGAGAGATTAAGGAAAGGACCAATGAACATTAGCTAGTATGAGGCTAAGTTCATGGAGCTTTTGCGGTTCTGTCCGCATATGGAAGCTACCGATGAAGAAAGGATTCAACATTTTGAGAAGGGATTGAATGCTGATTTGACCACTCCTGTGTCTACCTTTGAGAACAGGGAGAGGTTTGCTACTTTTGTGGAGTCTGTCAGATGGATAGAGAGGTCTGTGACTGAGAAGCGATAGACTAAGAGTAAGAAAGTGTATACTCATTTTCATGGACAAGGGTCCAAAAGCTTTAAGAAACCAAGGTTTTGTGCACCAATAGCACCACCAAGGTTTAATACCCAGATGCAATGAACGTCTGATAGGGGTAGAGGCCGTAGTCTACCACCAGAAGGAGCCCAAAACTTAGTATCAATGTTGGTAACATGACCATCTAGACCACAACCAGGGAACAAAGGTTGTTTTATATGTGGAAAGATGGGGCATATGTTGAAGGATTGTCGAGCAAGAGAAGCAACTGTGACTCAACCTCAGAGGCAGAGTCAGCAAGGCTCTCAGTGGCAACCATTTCCAAGTGGCGTAAGAGGACATTGACAAGCGTCCCAAGATGGATCATCGGCACTGAGTAACCGAGCACCGAGTCAACCACAGGCGGCAACGAGATTTTATGCGATGAATCAGCCTGATGTAGTAGTCAATCCTAGGGTTGTGATAGGTCAGATGGAACTATTTTATTCTGATATGTCTACATCCTGCATCATATCTTTTTTAATTGATCCGGGTGCTACACATTCTTTCATCACTAAAAGAGTGATTCTTGACTACGATATGACAGTTGGTCATAGGACAGAGAGTTTGAAGTTAGAAACTCCTTTAATGGGATCTGCAGCGTTGCGGGAGGTGTGTTCTTCCTACACTCTTTTCTTTTCTAAACATCGCATTCAAGTGGATCTTATACCACTTGAGATGCATGGGTTTGATATAATTCTTATAATGGATACCCTAGAAAAGTACAAGGTTGTCTTGGATTGTGAGTCCAAGCAAGCTGTGTTCACAGATGATAGTGATACATGGATCTTTCAAGGAGATAGAAAGATTCTTCCAACCTATCTTGTGTCATCCATGGTAGCTGAGAGGCTGATGAGGCAAGGATGTTTTGCATTCTTGGCACATGTGGTAGATACCACCATGGAGAGTTCTAATCCTTCCGAAGTTCCGATAGTTAGGGAGTTTGAGGATGTATTCCCTGAGGAACTTTCAGGTGTACCTCCATCCAGAGAGATTGATTTTGAGATTAATCTAATTTCGGGTACACAACCTATAGCACACACATCGTATAGGATGGTGCATGCTGAGATGGCAGAGATGAAAAAGCAACTTGAGGAGTTTCTTGAGAAAGTCTTTATCCGATCGAGCACTTCACCCTGGGGTGCTCCGATTCTCTTTGTTAAGAAGAAGACGGATCGATGCAGTTATGCATTGATTACAGGAAGTTGAATAAAGTAACTATAAAGAATAAGTATCCTTTGCCAAGGATAGATGACTTGTTTGATCAGTTTCATGGTGCAACTGTCTTTTCTAAGATAGATCTGAGGTCGGGATACCATCAGTTGCATATTAAGGAGGGTGACATACCTAAGTCTGCCTTTAGGATAAGGTACGGTCACTATGAGTTCATAGTTATGTCGTTTGGACTAACTAATGCACCAACTGCATTCATGGAACTCATGAATAGAATCTTTTGACCTTTTCTTGATCAGTGCGTAGTAGTCTTCATAGATGATATCTTAATCTACAGTAGAGATGCTCAACAACATGAGAAACACCTTTGTGAGGCTCTAACTTTGTTAAGAGAGCATAAGTTGTATGCTAAGTTTAGCAAATGTGAATTCTGGCTACTAGAAGTTTCTTTCCTAGGACACATGATATCTGCCTCAGGTATTCATGTTGATCCTAAGAAGGTAGAATCTGTCTTGTAATGGGAACAACCTAAAATACCGACAGAGATACATAGTTTCTTAGGGTTGGAAGGCTATTACAGGAGGTTCATTAAGAACTTTAGTTCTATAGCTTTACCCCTAACCAAGCTAACCAGGAAGGAAGTTCCTTTTATTTGGAATGACAAGTGTCAACATTTTTTCCAGTTGCTGAAAGAAAGGTTAACCAGTGCACCTGTGCTGGTGTTACCTAAGCAGGGAAAGGGGTACATAGTTTTCTTTGATGCATCTAAGAATTGTTTAGGATGTGTGTTGATGCAGGATAAGCAAGTGATTTCTTTTGCATCTCGACAACTTAAGAAACACGAGGAGAATTATCCTACACACGATCTAGAACTAGATGCTGTGGTCCATGCTTTGAAGATCTGGAGACATTATCTCTATGGAGAGACATTCCATATTTTCACAGACCATAAGAACGTAAAGTATATTTTCTCACAGCATGAGCTGAACATGAGGCAATGCCGCAGGAAGGAGTTAATCAAGGACTACAATTGTACAATTGATTATCATCCAGGAAAGGCTAATGTGGTTGCTGATGCATTAAGCAGAAAATCAACAACACCAACCTTAGATAAAGCACAGTTGAATTCTTTAGTGTGCTCTAAGAGGGATATGTTTATATCCTTGAGGCAAAACAATGTACAGTTTAAAGTATCATTGTTAGCCGGGTTGTTAGCTAAGATGCACATAAAACCAACTCTGAGATAGCAGATTAAAGAAGCCCAACAAGTTGATGCTGTAGTTCAGCAGATTAGGTCAGAGTATGGTAGTGAGAAACAAGATGGCTTTCATGAGTCATAGGATCAGGTAGTCTGTTACCATGGTAGGATGGTAGTACCTGATGTCAATGACTTGAGAAAGTTAGTTCTTGAAGAAGCTCATTCTTCGATGTATGCTATGCATCCAGGGAGCACCAATATGTATCATAACTTAAAAGATATGTATTGGTGTCCTAGATTGAAGAAAGATGTAGCTGAGTTTGTTATGCGGTGTCCGGTGTGTCAGCAGGTTAAAGCTGAACATCAAAAGCCCGCAGGAACAATGCAACCTTTCTCTATACCACAGTGGAAATGGGATCATGTAACCATGGACTTTGTGGTTGGTTTGCCTAGAACAACCAAAGGTCATGATTCCATATGGGTGATAGTTGATAGGTTGATAAAGACAACACATTTCTTACCTATCAAAACAACCTAATCGACGGAAAAGCTAGAAAAGTTATATGTAGATGAGATAATGCAGTTGCATGGGGTTCCAGCTACTATCATTTCTGATAGAGGTCCCCAGTTCACGAGTCGGTTTTGGGAATGACTTCATAAATCTTTGGGTATGCAGTTAAGGTTTAGTACAACCTTTCATCCACAGACAGATGGACAATCTGAAAGGACCATACAAACTTTGGAGGATTTGCTTAGAGCATGTGTCCAACAACTTGTAGGAAGTTGGGATCTACACCTGAGCTTAGAATTTGCTTACAATAATAGCTATCAACACAATATTGACATGGCATCATATGAAGCATTATATGGTAGATGTTGTAGATCTCCCTTATGTTGGTACAAAACTGGAGAAAATCAACTTTTGGGTCCTGAGCTAATGCAGCAGACAACTGAGAAGATTAAAGTAATACAACAACAATTAAAGACTGTACATGATAGACAGAAATCATACGCCGAAAAATGGTGAAGACCCTTAGAATTCCAAGTTGGAGACATAGTATATCTCAAGGTCTCACCTTGGAAAGGAGTTCTTAGATTTGGAAGGAAGGGAAAGTTAGCTCCTAGATTTATGGGGCCTTATCCAATCATTGAACAGATTAGAAAGGTAGCTTATAATATGGAGTTACCATCTGAGTTGCATAAGTTGCATCCAGTGTTCCACATTTCCATGTTGAGAAAGTGCCATCCTGACTCATAATTAGTTCTACAACATTTAGAGGTAGAATTAAATGATGATATATCATATGTTGAAGAACCTGTGACAATCCTCGATAAAAGAATTAAAAAGTTGAAAAAGAAAGACATTTGCCTTGTAAAAGTCCTTTGGAATCACCGTGGCATTGAAGAAGCTACGTGGGAGCTAGAGGAAGAGATGAGGAGGAAGTACCCTACTCTTTTCTCTTAATGTTTTGTTGATGATTTCGGGGACGAAATCCTTGTAAGGGGTGGATAATTTGTAACATCCCTGACCTGGGTTAAGTTTTAACCCTAAATGTTTTGTTTAATAAAGTTGATTATATGCTTGTTCATAATTCTTGGAAAGTAATTAAGGCTCAATTGGAACTTATATTTCAATTTTAGTCCTTTTTGAATAATGTTGAAACATTGTTTTGTTAGTTTTGGACTAAAGTGCAAATTACCCAAGTTCAGGGCTTAACTTGCAAATTGTACATGATAAAATGTTTGTCATATGTTAAAGCATCATAAGAATGAGAATGATGCAGTGTTATGGTTTCCACAACCTTGAGCACCAAGATAAAGCTTGTTGACCAATCCTTGTGCATTAAAACCTAGTTTTGGTGTAATGTGCAATTTACCTAAAACCTAGGGTTCAATATGCAAAATACCACTTCTAGAGGGTCCCCCATGTTTCTTGGCATCATGTAGAGAAAATAAAATGATAGGGGCGCCTCATTTGAATTATTTTGGAGGAGAGAGAATCTTGGTATCAAAATAATCAAGATTTAAGCATAAAGGAACTTTATTTCAATTTAATGCAAAAAGAAATATATTAATTGAAGAACCTTTCAACCAAAAGGTGAGGAATGAACTTTCAAAAGGGTTGGATGAGCTTGTGCCTTGAAAAGGCACGAAAATATCTTTAGTGAGTGTAAAGCCCACTCACATTAAGTTAATAAAAAGAAATATCCACTAAAAAGGGGATATTAGTATAATATGATTAAGGTGCTTAATTTCTTTTCTTTTAATTCTTGGATAATGAAGAAGTTTTGAAAGTGGGAGAGGATGGCTTCGTGGCCAAGGAATTGAGGGGGAAGAGGCGGCACTAATTTTGGAATTAATAGATTTTTATAAGGCATTTTCTCTCTCATTGATTTTCTTATAAAAACACCTTTTACAACCCAAATCAAAGGCTTTTTCGAATCTACTTCCTCTCTTTTCTTGCAAAAACGACCAAGGGATCTAGGAGAAACAGGAGGACGACCCCCAACCTGTTGGTAAGCTTATTGATCTTCTTTCACCTTGATTTCATGGTGGAAATCACAAAACAATGCATGCTTTTTTCTCTATTTCACTCCATATTCACTCCTAGCCAATATTTTCACCCCAATGCTTGAGGATGAGTCTTGGGAGAGTTGCAAAAGCTTCCTCCACCATTTTTGATGTGAAGATACAAGCTTTGAAGCTCAATTGGAGGTGGGTTATATAACTCAAACCCTTAAATATTGTTATTGCATTCAAATCTCCATTATTTGTTGAACGTTTTGTTCTATTTGAAATTCCCTTGATCCGTTGCTGTAATTACCATGAAAACGGCATTAGCTTTTGAAAGAACAAAGGTAGATGATGATGACATCATCTTAGGTACATATTCCAACAAGTTTCCCTTGCAAACAGTTTTAAGACTTTGGTCCAAACGGTTTCACCAAACCGTTTGGAGACTAAACGGTTTGCAAACCGTTTAGAGTCTGGAACCCCAAACCATTTAGATGAGTTGACCATTTGGATGGGTTGACCATTTGAGGTCAGGACCCTAGTACATGTTGGATGATGATATAATGGTTCCAATTGATTGAATCAATATATGGACAATCATCCAATTAGAAACCCTAATCGGGTTAAGGGCTGATTTTGCAATTAAATGAATTAAATCTTTGGGTTCATTAACCCAAACGGTCTCAAGACCGTTTGGAGGTCAACCAAGACCGTTTGGTGGTCTAGGGTTGAGTATGGTTGAATATTTGAAGGTCCAAAGATAGCAAATGGTAATGCAATCAATAGTTCAATTGTTGATCAATCTAATGATCCAAAACCTAATTGAATTTCACAATTTTCAGTGATGGGATGTGGCAAACGGTCTCAAGACTATTTGGAGGTCATCCAAATGACCTTAAGACCGTTTGAGGTTAGGTCATGCCCAATTTGATTGATGGTCCAATAATTTCAAAGCAATTAGTTCTACAATGACTAATATTGAAAGTTCATCGATTTCAACCCTAATTAAATTGGGTTCAAAACCCTAATTGATGATCAGTTGAAAGTCTAATCAATTGAAAGATGATCCATTAATCTCAATTGAAGTATGGTTCTTAGGTTCAATTGATGACTAATTACATGGATTCAATTGATGAGGGAATCAATCTTGGAAACCCTAAATCAATATGAGTGGTTGAGACCATTTTTGGTCCAATCGGTTTTGAGGAGGTTTGGACCAAACAGTCTCAAGACCATTTGGGACCAAACGATCCCAAACCAGTTGAGACTCAAACTATCCCAAGTACATATGTTCTAAAAAGTTTCAAGCACCAACTTTGTTAAACGGTTTCAAGCACCAACTTTGTTAAACAGTTTCAAGCACCAACTTTGCTAAACGGTTTCAAAACATTTGATCAAGACTGTTTGGAGGTCTAAACAGTCTTAAACCGTTTGGAGGTATTTCAATCAAGACCGTTTGAGGTCTGGTTGGTCAAGATCGTTTAAGTTCTAAGTGACCAACACCGTTTGGAAGTAATTAACCAAAAGCGTATGGACAATTAAGGTAATTAAAGGTCAATTGTTTAATTGATTATTACATGATGTAATTCAAGGATGATTATGATAATTGTACCCTTAATAAGATAGGGTGACTAGTACCTTCTGAATGATTAATCTTTGATGATTATGGAAGTAATAACATAATACACTGTGTTAACTTTTCATTTAAGATGAGTTGACCTAATCTAATCAAGTCTGAAGTAAGTCTCATCTTATAGAAGATGATAAAGAGAGGACTTCCCACATGAATTGTCACACCCCGATCTCACACTAACCACAAATCACGAGATTAGGGCGCGACCGAGGGATTATCACATAAACAAATCACTGAGAACTTTTTCTTTTTAAAACCTCGTAATGATATCCGGATTATTGCTGTAAACTAAAACATAAATAACTATTGTGGAAGCATTTCAATTAAACTGGCTAGAGAACATAAACAGAGTTTACAACATGTAACATTGTTTAACAGAAAGTAAAACATAACAGTTAATTTAATTCTTTTACACATTCGCCATACATACTCTCTCTCACCCACACCATGTCCCAAGGACCGAGGGGAAAGGACTAAGAGACCATATCTAACTAACTACATATACCTTCTACTGACTAGGGTGGTAAGATCCTTCAGATTCCTGGAACCTGTCGCTGACCTGAAAATGTTTGAGTAGAGGAGTGAGCCTACTCACTCAGTGAATAGATTTTCATTTAACTATCACTAAACAACTCGTCAAGTTTATTAAATTGAAATTAAGCATAAGAACAATATTATACAGAGCAGTTCTAATGACATAGCAGATTTTACAGATAATAATCACATTTCTATACAACAACAAATATCGCATAACTGTAAAGCATAAAATATCAGAAACTGCATATCTTGAATAATAAAGCAATTATTGAGAACTAGCGTAGAAGTTCTAAACTCTGAACATATTAATTTTACTGTGATCCTATGTGAATGCATTTTAGTTATGCCCCAAACATATGCAGCGCACTCTGCATATGAAGATCTGTAGTGAACTACGATCCCACCGTACAAGACTTAGCGACACAACCGGGAAATGCTAAGTCTGACTTCTCGTCCTGGTCTGCACAGGACTCTCAGGCTCACAAGGCCTCACTGCACTAACTCTGAGTGCTCTGGACTCCTCCCGCAACCTGTAGTGCATAGTCGGAGGGTCTCTAAGTCTCCGATGCCTGGGCGTATCCCCAGGGCTGACCGGGACATTCTCTCGGATCTCCGATGCCTGGGCGTATCCCCAGGGCTGACCGGAATCCTACCTCTCAGACTTCGTGTCACCGAGACATTCGGTATTTGTTGGACACGAGTCTCCGATGCCTGGGCGTATCCCCAGGGCTGACCGTTTTACCCCAAAGGTACAAACTGCGCAATGGGGTTCTACGGTGTTGGGGCACCTAAGTCTATTAACTGATTAACATATAAACACTTAAACAGGAATATCACATTTACTGACTTCAGATCAAATCACAATACACTGTCATTCTAAAACTGTCTGAGCAATATATTTCAAATCATTGTAACTTCTGAGAAATTCTCATACCATGCATTCGGACAAATTAGAAATGCATAAATACCCCAACTTATTTCAATTTGGCACATACATAGCGAATTTACGCAATTGAACATCTTATTGCACAAATTAAAGAAACTTACTTCACATATGAGAATCATACTCAACATTTGTCAATTCTCTAAAATTCTCGAAAAACGTGCACATTAACCCTAATCCTGGTTTGTGCATCACTTAACTCAATTAAGAGTTAATTACCTATCACAACACAATTTAATAACAATACTTGAGAATTTCTGGTAATATTTCATAAAAATGTGCCATTTCATGTAAATATCAATTTACACATATTAACGTCAAAAGATATATGCAATTAGGGTTTTATTGCATATTTTTATTTACTCATATCAACTTTGAAATCATACATCTGATCATTTATCAGAAATCCTTATTGTCTGGGTTCATACCCAAACCATTCCATTTTCAGACATGAATTTCTAATGTCAACATTCAAATAAGCAATTTAGTTTCCAATGAACCATATAAATCTACCGATTCAATCCACACTGATCAATTGCTAAATTTAATCATATAACAACGTCTAGAAGCAGTTTATGAAATAAAAATTCGGGCGAAGCCAAACACTGCCCTATTCCTGATAACGCCTGTTATCAGCGTAATTCGCGCACAAAATAGAAAATATTCAAACGCCTGAGTTTATTAATGATAAATGAATGAAACTCTACTCACTTTGATTTGGTCTATCCGGATTCGTCCGGAACTGCGTCCAAGACTGGATTCTGGGCGATTTCGGATCGTCTTCAACCTTTGATTTCAATGTTAACGGTCCTGTAGCATCAGGTTGCTTCACGCACACAACAGGGTGGCGGAAGAACTCGGCTAGGATGCTCAAACACGGCTGGGAGCTACGGACCTTTTCTTGGACCTCACGACCGACCTCCAAGGCACCCTCCCTGGTGCCCGGCGTGCCCTAAATAGCTCCTTAGCTGCTGCTGTATGCAGCCGCAGGTACTATTGTTGATTGCCGACCAAGCAGCTAGGGTGGCTGGGCTGCGAATTTCCACTCTAGGCTCTTGGCCGAGCTTGATGCCGGCGATTCGTGATGTTTGCTCGCCCTAGGCGGCGCCTTGACTGCCGCACGCAGCAGCTAGCTACAGGGCGCTGGCCGCCAAGCTGCTAGGGCAGCCGCTGGTTGCTAGGCGGGTAGGGGAGGAAGGAAAAGAGAAGAAAGAAGAAGGAAAGGTAGAGGAGGAAGAGGCAGAAATCGATCGCCGGTTGAATCGCCCAACAATTGCCCTTGGTCGCCCCAAAATCGTCCCCCTTCCAACTGCTATTCGGGCGCCGCTTTCAAGCGGCGCTTCTGTTCTGTCTACGCGTGAAGAAAAAGAGATAAGGAGAAGAAAACGGAAGAAAAGGAAAATAAATAGCCACAATTTTGGGAAAATTGCATATTAGGTCCAAGGAAAACAAAAGTGTTATAACTTTCACCTCGAGAGTCCAAATCAATTGATTCTTTTTACAATGTTTCAAGTGTGAAATTCTCTACAACCTTAGAGCAAGAAATTATGCAATTTAACATGTCACAACTAGTCAAAGCACTAATTGCAACAGTGAGTACTTAACTCAACTTAATTAACCTAACGATCAACATTGCTATTATCATCAATTACCTTAGATGATTCAATCTCAACTTTTGATTCACGACATAGCTTATCTTGATTAACCATGCTGTTTAACAGGATGATTGGCACTAATCAAGGTGCTTCATGCTAATTGAGGTATTTATTGGCTAACCTCAACGTGGGTCATAACAATCTCCCTCCCTTATAAGAATTTCGTCCCGAAATTCCTAAAAGAGAAAAGGAAACTTGTTACCCATATCTGACTCAAGCTCCCACATAGATTCCTCTAAGTTAGGATTCCTCCACAGATCCTTCACTAATGGTATCTCGCGATTCTTCACTTCTTGATCCTCTGATCAACTATTTGAACCGGTCCTTCAACATAGGACACGTCTGTTCTGAGCTGTGCCGGTTCTGGGTCTACTATCTTCTCTGTACCAGGGTAACATTTCTTAAGCATAGACACATGAAACACATCATGTATATTAGCTAACTCAGATGGCAAATCCAACTTATAGGCTACAGGTCCAATCCTCTCAATGATAGGATATGGGCCCATGAACCTAGGAGTCAGTTTGCCTCTCTTACCAAACCTCAACACTCCTTTCCACGATGAAACTTTTAGATATACCTCATCACCAACCTCAAACTCAAGAGGTCAACGCCTTTTCTCAGCATAGCTCTTTTTCCTGTCATGTGAAGCTTTCAACTGTTCTTTAATCACAATAATCTTTTCAGTGGTCAGATCTACTATCTCGAGTCCAAGAATCTGCTTTTCACCAACCTCATACCAACATATGGGTGATCTACACTTCCTACCATATAGGGCTTCATACGGAGCCATACCAAGACTGGAATGGTGACTACTGTTGTATGTAAACTCTATAAGGCTCAAGTGTTCTTCCCAACTTCCACTGAAATGCAAAACACATGCTCTCAGCATGTCTTCAAGAGTTTGAATGGTCCTTTCTGACTGACCATCCGTCTGTGGGTGAAATGATGTACTGAATCTTAATTTTGTGTCCAAAGCATAATGCAACAGATTCCAAAACCTGGATGTGAACTTAGGATCTCAATATGATATGATTGAAGCTAGAATACCATGCAACCTGACTATTTCATCCACATATATCTTAGCCAACTTCAAGACATCAAAGGTTGACTTAATATGAAGATAGTGAGCAGACTTAATTAGTCTATCCACAATCATTCATATCGAGTCACAACCTCTAGGTGTCATGGGCAACCCTATCACAAAATCCATTGTGATATGTTCCCACTTCCACTCTGGTATAGGAAGAGACTTCAGAGTACCTACAGGTTTCTAATGTTTAGCTTTAACCTACTAACACACACTACATCTAGCCACGTACTCAGCTACATCCTCTTCATACCAGGCCACCAATACAACTCCTTGAGATTCATATACATCTTAGTGTTGCCAGGTTGCATAGCGTACATTGATGCATGTGCTTCCTCAAGAATCTTTTATTTCAAATCATTGTCTCGAGGTACACAACCTATCATGTGGATACAACAAACCATCATCTGAAAACCGAAACTCTGATCTCTTTCCCTTTGTCATATCATGCATGATCTGTTGTAACTCACTGTCACCCTATTGAAGTTCCTTGATTTGATCGTAAAAAGTAGGCTTGACTTGCATCTGTGCAATCAAACCACTCTATTCTGTCATCCCTAAGTCTAAGTTCAACTTTCACATTTCTAATAGCATGTCTCTCTTGAAACATGCCATTGAGAATGCATCAACTGTTGAACTTGACTTCCTACTCAGGGCATCAACTACCACATTCGGTAACCAGGTGATAGTCTATCATCACATCATAAAGATAGTGATGCCATATCTTAAAAGCATGAACTACAACAACTAACTTCAGATCATGTATCGGGTAATACTCCTCATTCTTTGCTACTTACTTCTTGTTATTACTTGTAAGAATTTATTTCATAACACACTTCACTTATATTATATTTCTTCTTTTGTTCACAACACATTTTTTATATTTCAAAATTATATCTCACTCTTTCTCCCAGTCATTTTCATATTGTTTATCTACCTATCAGATTAAATACCTTTAAACCCTGGATTACTATCAATACTAGTTTACTTTTCATAGTGCAAATCTCATGATTTTGTTTTATAGAGATGCTAGTATTCAAGGTCAAATCACTAGCGACTTCCCTTGAATTGCTACAACTCTAAACATTCTAGGGTTTAATCATTATTAATAACATAGCGTTATTGTGATGTGACCTTGCTTCCTTTGTTTGAAAGTCAAACTTTGGATCTCATAAGTTTTACTAAAATCTTCCTTATCTTATCATTGGAATTCCCTTTCTCTTACTTGGGCATTCAGATACATTACATTCTCAATTTACCATGCTAGGGTTTCATGCTCGTATTGTGTACCATTATTTCATTCATTTAGACATCTCTACCTTGGTAGTTATGCAACATATATGATGCATTCATTTTCTAACTTACGCGGTTGTTCTTTATTTTTTTGGAACTAGTCTGTTAGTCTTTAGAGACTCAAAATCTCAAGGTAGTATGTATGAATGCACGAAACTTTATAATAAGGATATGCATTCCATACTCTCAATTATGTCATGTAATCCTCATTCCTTAATCAAGATGATCATTTTTAACATTTCTTTTGATTCAACTAAGTTCCTTGTCCTGGTCTTATGATTTACATAAGACTCTTTATTTCTATGTACTTATTGTATACTTAATTCTTTTCTTCTATTTTACCTTTGCTTTGAAGTACATAAAAGTATTTTACTCCATTCCATGATCCAACCCAAAGCTAATTCTTTCTATCTTAGCCATTACATACTTTTCTCATATTCTTTCCATACTCTTATATTTAGAGTTCATAAAATACAAATCATTAAATTTAATTTGAACCTTATGTCGTGTTCCTTATTTTTTCCAATTAAGGATTGCTCATATGAGGTACCAACGTTGAGTTTCCGATATCAGTTCCAGCTACTTCTTAGCTATTCTAATCTTTCCCTTATATCTCAACATCTTATCGTATGTACATTCTTACTATGATTCAGGTCTAAATCATCCAGAGTCTATTCTAATTATACTGTTAATAGGAGTCATTAGATCCCAGTAACGCATCCTGCCAGCCGGACCAGGCCGAACCTGTAGTCCTGAAGCCAAGAGCTACTCAGGATTAACCAACTCCTATTGATTTCAAACATGTGGAATGAATATCCACTTAAGGAAAACTCATTTAAACATAACTTTTGGTCTACTTGATACAAAGAATTTAAACAATGAATAAATCATTTCATGACATACAACAACATAAAATAATCATGTTTACTTTACAAACTAAAAATCTAAATTCATGCATATACGAGCATTTCTAGTGATCTTCAATCAAATAAGCAATATAAAGTAAGAGTTATTTCACATCCTATGTTTAATCTCTTACTCCTACATTAATTTCTTATCTCATAACCCTAAAATTTCTAGGATTTCTCTCTAGCCTATCCTTCATCTGCATACCTGGCCAGGGCATCTAGAGAAGAATAGACAGAGTAGCTTGATACTGGTCAATCTAAGTATTCAGACACCTGGCCAGGGTATCCAAACACTTAGATCTCCCAGAGCTAAAGACACATCATTTCTTATCTATCTTAATTATAATTCTATCTTTTGATCCTAATGATCCCAGACGACTCAACTTAAACTCTCAACTTAATTCTCATAACCACGTCCTCTTCCTACCATCTGCAATAATATAACAGAACACTTCCTATTATAAAATTGCAGTTAGAAGGAAGACACCTAAGTCCTAATCCTATTGGTCTCTAATCATCCCCTGACCTTGACTTAGAGTAACTATGTACTCAACCTATTCTATGATACCAAGATGTCACACCCCGATCTCACACTAACCACAAATCACGAGATTAGGGTGCGACCGAGGGATTATCACATAAACAAATCACTGAGAACTTTTTCTTTTTAAAACCTCGTAATGATATCCGGATTATTGCTGTAAACTAAAACATAAATAACTATTGTGGAAGCATTTCAATTAAACTGGCTAGAGAACATAAACATAGTTTACAACATGTAACATTGTTTAACAGAAAGTAAAACATAACAGTTAATTTAATTCTTTTACACATTCGCCATACATACTCTCTCTCACCCACACCATGTCCCAAGGACCGAGGGGAAAGGACTAAGAGACCACTATCTAACTAACTACATATACCTTCTACTGACTAGGGTGGTAAGATCCTTCAGATTCCTGGAACCTGTCGCTGACCTGAAAATGTTTGAGTAGAGGAGTGAGCCTACTCGCTCAGTGAATAGATTTTCATTTAACTATCACTAAACAACTCGTCAAGTTTATTAAATTGAAATTAAGCATAAGACCAATATTATACAGAGCATTTCTAATGACATAGCAGATTTTACAGATAATAATCACATTTCTATACAACAACAAATATCGCATAACTGTAAAGCATAAAATATCAGAAACTGCATATCTTGAATAATAAAGCAATTATTGAGAACTAGCGTAGAAGTTCTAAACTCTGAACATATTAATTTTACTGTGATCCTATGTGAATGCATTTTAGTTATGCCCCAAACATATGCAGCGCACTCTGCATATGAAGATCTGTAGCGAACTACGATCCCACCGTACAAGACTTAGCGACACACCCGGGAAATGCTAAGTCTGACTTCTCGTCCTGGTCTGCACAAGACTCTCAGGCTCACAAGGCCTCACTGCACTAACTCTGAGTGCTCTGGACTCCTCCCGCAACCTGTAGTGCATAGTCGGAGGGTCTCTAAGTCTCCGATGCCTGGGCGTATCCCCAGGGCTGACCGGGACATTCTCTCGGATCTCCGATGCCTGGGCGTATCCCCAGGGCTGACCGGAATCCTACCTCTCAGACTTCGTGTCACCGAGACATTCGGTATTTGTTGGACACGAGTCTCCGATGCCTGGGCGTATCCCCAGGGCTGACCGTTTTACCCCAAAGGTACAGACCGCGCAATGGGGTTCTACGGTGTTGGGGCACCTAAGTCTATTAACTGATTAACATATAAACACTTAAACAGGAATATCACATTTACTGACTTCAGATCAAATCACAATACACTGTCATTCTAAAATTGTCTGAGCAATATATTTCAAATCATTGTAACTTCTGAGAAATTCTCATACCATGCATTCAGACAAATTAGAAATGCATAAATACCCCAACTTATTTCAATTTGGCACATACATAGCGAATTTACGCAATTGAACATCTTATTGCACAAATTAAAGAAACTTACTTCACATATGAGAATCATACTCAACATTTGTCAATTCTCTAAAATTCTCAAAAAACGTGCACATTAACCCTAATCCTGGTTTGTGCATCACTTAACTCAATTAAGAGTTAATTACCTATCACAACACAATTTAATAACAATACTTGAGAATTTCTGGTAATATTTCAGAAAAATGTGCCATTTCATGTAAATATCAATTTACACATATTAACGTCAAAAGATATATGCAATTAGGGTTTTATTGCATATTTTTATTTACTCATATCAACTTTGAAATCATACATATGATATCAGAAATCCTTATTGTCTGGGTTCATACCCAAACCATTCCATTTTCAGACATGAATTTCTAATGTCAACATTCAAATAAGCAATTTAGTTTCCAATGAACCATATAAATCTACCGATTCAATCCACACTGATCAATTACTAAATTTAATCATATAACAACGTCTAGAAGCAGTTTATGAAATAAAAAGTCGGGCGAAGCCAAACACTGCCCTATGCCTGATAACGCCTGTTATCAGCGTAATTCGCGCACAAAATAGAAAATATTCAAACGCCTGAGTTTATTAATGATAAATGAATGAAACTCTACTCACTTTGATTTGGTCTATCCGGATTCGTCTGGAACTGCGTCCAAGACTGGATTCTGGGGGATTTCGGATCGTCTTCAACCTTTGATTTCAATGTTAACGGTCCTGTAGCATCAGGTTGCTTCACGCACACAACAGGGTGGCGGAAGAACTCGGCTAGGATGCTCAAACACGGCTGGGAGCTACAGACCTTTTCTTGGACCTCACGGCCGACCTCCAAGGCACCCTCCCTGGTGCCCGGCGTTCCCTAAATAGCTCCTTAGCTGCTGCTGTATGCAGCCGCAGGTACTATTGTTGATTGCCGACCAAGCAGCTAGGGTGGCTGGGCTGCGAATTTCCACTCTAGGCTCTTGGCCAAGCTTGATGCCGGCGATTTGTGATGTTTGCTCACCCTAGGCGGCGCCTTGACTGCCGCACGCAGCAGCTAGCTACAGGGCGCTGGCCGCCAAGCTGCTAGGGCAGCCGCTGGTTGCTAGGCGGGTAGGGGAGGAAGGAAAAGAGAAGAAAGAAGAAGGAAAGTAGAGGAGGAAGAGACAGAAATCGATCGCCGGTTGAATCGCCCAACAATCGCCCTTGGTTGCCCCAAAATCGTCCCCCTTCCAACTGCTATTCGGGCGCCGCTTTCAAGCGGCGCTTCTGTTCTATCTACGCGTGAAGAAAAAGAGATAAGGAGAAGAAAACGGAAGAAAAGGAAAATAAATAGCCACAATTTTTGGAAAATTGCATATTAGGTCCAAGGAAAACAAAAGTGTTATAACTTTCACTTTGAGAGTCCAAATCGATTGATTCTTTTTACAATGTTTCAAGCGTGAAATTCTCTACAACCTTAGAGCAAGAAATTTTGCAATTTAACATGTCACAACTAGTCAAAGCACTAATTGCAACAGTGAGTACTTAACTCAACTTAATTAACCTAACAATCAACATTGCTATTATAATCAATTACCTCAGATGATTCAATCTCAACTTTTGATTCACGACATAGCTTATCTTGATTAACCATGCTGTTTAACAGGATGATTGGCACTAATCAAGGTGCTTCATGCTAATTGAGGTATTTATTGGCTAACCTCAACGTGGGTCATAACATGAATGATAATCATGTAGTGGTTAAGCCTCAACATTTTCAATATGAATGAATGTGTAATTAGGGTATGATCCTTGATAAGGAGATCATGAAACCCTAATTAAGAAGGTTGATGAGCCCTAACTCTAATCGAGGGCAATAATAGGTGAAATCCTAATCTATGGTGATGGTATGACCTTAATTTAGGGTAATGACATGAGGAATCCTAATTCAGGGTATTTTAATAATAAACCTCAATTGGATATGAATAGTAAATCCTAATTGAGAATGATGTTATGAGAGACCCTAATCAAGGGTGAAGCCATATGAAACCCTAAATGAGGGTGATGTCATGTGGAACCCTAGATAGGGGTGATGTTAAAATGAAATCACAATAATGTGATGAAAAACCTAATTCAAGGCAATGCTATGTAATGGTATGTGGTACTTTGATATGAAATCCTATACTGACATAGGATGAAGATATGTGGATCCCTAATCTTGGGTTATAATGTATGAAACCCTAATTTTGGGCAATATGATGATAAATCATAACCCAAACCTGGGTAATGAGATAAGGTATTCCTAATTGACATAAATTGGGAAATCCTAATTCAAATGATGAAATAGTGATGTTACTCTCACAATGCATAGTGCTGATTTTTAATTGATATAATTGTTATCATGTGTACTAATTATTTAGGTTTCATGAGATGGTGGACATAGCCATGTATGAACTATGATGTTTTACTATTTAAATTACTTTATGGGACTTGTAAGCCATGATATGATGTGTTTCCTAGTGAGAGGTAACAAAAGATATTATGGGCTTTAAGAGCCATGTGAAATACCTGCATTGAAATTATTATGTTTACATTGGCCAGATGACCTGAAGGCATTAAGTTACTTGAAAAATTGGTAACAAGTGATTTGATGAACTAAGGGTTTGGAAACCCATGTTTTATAATCATAATGATGAGATGATAAGGGATGGGAATACCCTCATGTGATAAGGGATTGAGATCCCAATGTTTAACAAAGCTTTGAAAAGAACTTGGTAGAAATAGTACTCATTCTTTGTAGAAGTTATTATAATGTTTTATGTTTGAAAACATGGTTGATGCTAAAAGAATATTGTAATGTACTTAACTAACCAAGTGAAATGGTATCATATAGAGCCCTGACCATAGATCCATAATTGTCAGTAGTTTGGTGATCGTGAAACAGGTTTTCCTACATGAACTCCTGGAGGGCATACTTTTGAGTATGTGGGGGTTATGGGCACGGATATCCTTACACCCTAATGGAGGAATTGATGTGAGGTAAACATTAAATCTATCAATCCTTCATTATTTATGCCGGGATGGTTGTATCACTAATCTCCCAAAGACCGGGATGGATGTATCATTAATCTCCTGATGATCTTAATGTCAGATCGATGTGAGATAAATATAATATCTCTCAATTGCGAAGTGAGTACAACATGCAACTGTAACTCTAATAGCGAAGTTGCCAGTATACCCTGGAAAGCTATTTAGTAGAGACACAAGATGTCCCGCATTTGGTCCTCACACTGACTGAGGAAGATGAGGTCATAGAAATCCAGCTCTTCTATTGACCTATGTATGGTACCGATTTCGATTTCGCAATGGTCGGTTGGAGTATGAGCGGTATACCTCATCTCCTCAGGGCTTAAGTATGTTTGTAAAATGTAATCATCTGTGTAGTGTATTTTCTTAGGGTTGAAATATGATAATTAATGGTTGATGATACATTGATTAGTTTGTCTTAGTTGGATAAATGATATACATGTTATTCATATTCCTTATTGAATAAGTGACATGCTTCTTTGTCAAGGTATAGCAGAAAGGACTTGAATAGAAAATACTGCTCTAGTTAGTTTATACATTGATTTAACTGTTGTTGAATACTTATGATTCTTATGCTCAGTTTTATTTTATTAATGGTAATAATAATGTTTCTGGTGGAGAGTTATATCTCTTGCTGGGAAATTTTTTCAATTATCTCACCCCCGTGGGATCCAACTTTTTAGGTAGACACCGAAGAAGAAGCAGGAAACCTACAACAAGGGAAGAACAACATCAGCGGTAGAACGAAGGACAACAGTAGAACCTCAGGTGGAAACACTGGTTGTCATGTCCTATAAATAGAGAGTCCTATGTGTAGTCTTTGTAGTCTCAGGTCCTAGGAGTCAGTAATTAGTTTAATATTAATCTAAGGTTTTGGCTTGATACCTCGAGATTTTTATCCTGCCTATGTATAGTTTAACAGAGCAGTTGATATTTGTAATTCTTGAGAAGAAATTGTACAAGAGATGTACTAGTAAACCAGAATGTATTTGAAATGCTTTGGTTCCTTATGAAAGAGTTTTTCAGTCTATGGATCTCTTTGTAAAAAGTTTTAATTTTTAGTGATTTTCAGTAATTCTGCTGCTAATGAATGCTTCCGCTTAAGTAAATCATGTTTTTAAAGTTGTACGCCATTGTATACTTCCAAGGAGTTCAGGTCTTACTGTGAAGGATCTGGCATACAACATGAGAAGACTGTTCCCAGTACCCCACAACACAATGGTTTGGCTAAAATAATGAATAGAACCATTATGGAGCAAGTTAGATGCATGATGAATAATTTAAAGCTGCCTAAGGAGTTCTGGGTAGAGGCTATAAACACTACTTGCTACTTGTTTAACAGGTCTCCATCTATTTCTTTGGATTTTAACACTCTAGAGAGTGTGTGGATAGGGAAGCCAACTTCTTATTCTCACCTTAGAGTGTTTGGGTTCAAGACATTTTCATATGTTCCTAAGGAGCAGAGGAAGAAGCTTGGTGACAAATATATTCCATGTATTTTTGTTGGCTATGTCGATGAGTAGTTTGGCTACAGGCTTTGGGACCTAGAAGAGAAGAAGATAATCAGATCCAAAGATATGGTTTTCTTTGAGGACCAGATGTTTTTTGATACAGTGACGATAAAGCCTGAGTAGGTAAAACATGATACTATGATTGATGTCTCAATTCCCTCTCCAGTCTAGCAAAATGCTGATAGAGACCATGTTGAGGATGATGAGATCCCACATGATGATATGGCAGAGGATGATCCTAGTATAGATAGCGTCCATGATGAGGAGGTTCTTGAGCAGGGGGAGCAACCTCAACCAGTAGATCCAACAAGTCCACAGTTGAGAGGGTCTACTAGAGAGAAAAGGGTGTCTACTAAATATTCTGATTCAAAATGGTCATTGATCATAGAAGAGGGGGATCCAGAAAGCTACGAGGAAGAAAAGTCTCATCAAGAAAAAGATAAATGGCTACATGCAATGCAAGATGAGATGAGCTCATTGAAGAAAAAATGATACCTATGAGTTATGCAAGCTTCCTGAAGGCAGAAAAGCCTTAAAGAACAAGTGGGTCTTCAAGCTAAAGAAAGATGGGAGTGATACCACTGTAAGATATAAAGATAGAATTGTGGTAAAAGGCTTTGGGAAAAAGCAAGGCATTGACTTTGATGAGGTATTCTCTCCAGTGGTGAAGATGACTTCCATTCACAGAGTTTTAGGCTAGGCAGCTAGCTTGGAACTTGATATTGAGCAACTTGATGTGAAGACAACCTTACTTCATGGTGAGCTAGAGGAAGATATTTATATGCAGCAACTTGAAGCATTTGCAATGAAAGGAAAAGAACACATGGTTTGCAGATTGAAGAAAAGTCTCTATGGGCTGAAACAAGCACCAAGGCAGTGGTACAAAAAGTTTGATGCTTTCATACTGAACCAAGGTTACCATAGGATAGAGATAGATCATTGTGTTTACTTTAGGAGATTTTTAGGTGACTGTTTTATTATTCTCTTGCTTTATGTTGATGATATGTTGGTTGTTGTCAAGGATTCTCAGATGATTTCCAAGTTAAAGAAGGAATTGTTTAAGTCTTTTGACATGAAAGACTTGGGACCATCCAGAAAGATTCTTGGCATGTACATCAGGTGTGATAGGAAAGTAAAGAGACTTTGGTTGTCATAGGAGAAATACGTTGAGTGTTTACTTGATAGGTTCAACATGAAGTGGGTGAATCCAGTTGAGACTCCCTTAGCCAGTCACTTTAGCCTGAGTAGAAAACAATCTCCTTCTATTGAGTAGGAAAAGAAAGAGATGGCTCACATACCCTACTATTTTGTAGTAGGAAATCTTATGTATGCTATGGTGTGCACTAGGCCTGATATTGCACATGCAGTTGGTGTGACTAGTAGATTTTTATCTAACCTTGGTAAGGAGCATTAGAATGCTGTTAAATGGATACTCTAATATTTGAGAGGTACTTCTAGTGCTTGTTTATGCTTTGGAGGGGCACCACCAATTCTTATAGGTTTCACAGATGCATATTTAGCTAGTGATCGTGATCACAGGAAGTCTACCTCAGGTTTTCTATTCACTTTTGTAGGGTGAGCTATTAGTTGGCAGTCTAAATTGCAAACGTGTGTTTCTTTACCTAATATTAAGGCAAAATATATCACAACTTTTGAATCTGTAAAAGAAATGATTTGGCTCAAACGTTTCTTGCAAGAACTGGGTTTGAAACAGGATGAGCATGTTATCTACTGTGACAGTCAGAGTGCCATGGACTTGAGCAAGAATTCTTTTTTTCACTCCAGGACAATGCATATCGATCTCAGATACCATTGGTTGTGTGAAGCTATCAATGATGACCAGTTGAAGCTGAAAAAGTCCACACCAACGATAGTCTTTCAGACATGCTGACAAAGACAATTCCTACAAAGAAGCCATCTACTTATAAGGAGCTTGCCAGATTGGACTCTACCTGAGGAGTCATGAGGATAGTCTCTCCTTTGAGATGGAGGGGGATATCGTTGGGCCTACACCCTTATTTTCCAGCCCACTTTTGGGTGGCCCATTAGGGCATGCTACAACAACAACAATGGGATATAAATCCCTAGCACTTTTCTATAAAGAAAAAGGACAACAACAACCACTAGTCAAGATTAAAAATGCAGTTGCTGCCACCTTCTAATATACTACTACTCATGACAAAAAGAAGAGGAGCCAAGGAAGAAGAAAGAAATAAGGAAGAAGAAAAGGAAAGAGGGTCTAGCACCGCTCTGGATTCTTCACCGACCTCTATACTAGATTCTCCATCATCACCTCTGTTCTTGTTCTAACTGGATATCTTTGTAAAGGGGTGTTTTTCTGGGAGGCCTTTTTGGTGTGGTGATGTACCGATCTGGTATTATTTGTATACTTTCCTTTTGCTCTATATTCCTCAAGTTTTAGGTCAAAACTAGAGAAGAACATTGTAATCAGTTGATTAGTGGATTTCTCCATCGGTATTTGACTCCATGGTTTTTCCCTCAAGCATTGTAGGGGTTTTCCACATAAATCTTGGTGTTTTGTAGTTGTATGTTTGTTATATTATTTTTTTATACCTAGTCCACATGTGTAGGTTATTCCACATAATTTTGTCCTACATCAACCCCTTCAGATACAACCTTTAATCTCACCTTGACCTATGTGCTTCCAAAAATTCCTGGATCCATCATGTCCTATACTACGATCATTGTCCTATCGATGCGTACCATGAGTGGTGAGTGATGAGGGACTAGGGTGCATGTATGGTGATTAAGAGGAAGGAGATTCCTGACGGTATCAACTTTGGTGGTGGTTGGAGTGGGAGGGACAACACTAGGGAACTACAAATGTAGAGAGTGCACTACAAAGTCACCTCTCCTGTATGGTGGATTGAAAATCAACATATGACCCCCAAAAAGTGAGCAAAACATATCTTCACTTGCAAGTTGTTCTTACCATGACAACATATATCCACAAAACAATCACCATGTCATACGAATATCGTAAAATATACCATATACAAAAAGGGCATAAATAAGGATACCATGTATCTTATAAGTATCACATATACTACAACAAGAGTCCTAAACAACCTTGAATTGTGTGCACAGTTCATAAACCAACTTTAAATATTAGCGCATTTCTTGATTAGCATTTACTAATTCATGTTAATGGATTTATCCCAATGTAGGTGTAACTAGTACATAAGAGTCGGAGAAAAAAGTAGTCACCATTAATGCAAATGAGAGGTTGATTTAATACTACGATGTGCACCTATAAGATGTTGCACTACCTTATATATGATTGAATGTGACACTAGTGTCCAAAAAATCTAGAGGAGGGTATGCTCACCCTTGTAGTGTGTATGGTGACCATACAATCATGTATGTGCCATACCATTCCTTGCTGAGCTCATGCACGTGAGTCAAAGGTTGTGGGAGTCGTATTCTATATATTTTTGCACAAAAGAATAACTACCTATTAGTTAATTAATTAATACCTAAATATTTTTGTTAAACCAAATAGGAACATGACTTTTGATAGATCAATTTTGATGCACTTCTATTAGCCTTGTTATGATAAAAATCAAAGAAATAATGTTTAGATGTTTAGTGTTACCCATTATTACTCTAGTTCACTTAAATGATAAAGTTCTAATTCAGTGTTGATGATATTTGAAGGAATCAAGTGCAAATCTAGTGAAATTGATGAAGTCTGAATGATCTTGCTTCAAACAATAGACCAACCAACCGACAACATAATTCTTCACCAAGAGGTAAAAAAAGACTACAGACTCAAGCTCGACTAACTTGTCGGATTGAAGAACCTCAACAACCATCTATCGATTAATGAATGCCAAACAAAGTACAAGTCTCACATCTATCGATTAGACACTAACAATCCACTCCATCGACACTAATGGATTCTTGTTGATCCGAAGCTATCGAGCCAATTCTCGACACACTTGTCGAATAGAGGATCCTTGATACCCCCATCGATTATTCTGATGATAGCCATGTCTACAACATTGTCGATGTCTAGAAGACTTCTATCAAGGAGTCACATCAACAAACCGATCGATCTCCCCGGTCGACATCATCACACCTATAGATTCCCAACAAAGAAGAACTCTGTCGATGACAAGAAGAGATTGAAATACCCTGTGGATTGACAAAGATCAGTCGAAGAAGTCCCATGTCGACATCGACATCAATGCCACATGGACACGTTACCTTGACAAACCTCCATCAAAGACTATAAATAGACCCCAAGGGAATCACTTCAACGGATCTAGAAACTTTGGAGTAAAAACATCGTGAGGCTTCTACCAAGTTTTCTTTAGTTCCAAAGTTGAAGGATGAGGCCTATCAACCTGTCTAGATCTATTGATTCATCCTTTCGACCTTGCTCCTTGATGGATCTTTACCACCATCATTGCTGATCCAGAGGACCTTCTTACTTTAATACCAGATTAGAAGGGAGTAGGAAGCCCGTCGACCTCGTCGACCGTTGTGATATCATCTGAGAGGTTGGTAGATCAATCATTCGATCTACCTTTGTATCGATATCCTCCTTTCCCTTTCTTTATGATAGTTTACTCTATTTGTACTCTTTTCATTTATTCATCCATGCATGGCTAAACCCCATAACTTGGGTTGGGAGTAGCCGTCAGGCCCTCGCAACCATGTAGTTTTTCCTCTTTCTATTTTATGGCATATGTTCTTTAATTTTTTTGTTCTTATACTCTTGTTGTATTGCATCATTTGATGATTAGCTACCATCTTTAAACATCTGATATGAATATTGTTCGAGAGAATGGTTTCAATGAGATCTGGAGTACATGATAGTAAGGATACACAAGAATGAGGAGTTGTTATAACAAAAGTCATATTGTTTTTCCTTGATCTTTTGGTTATTACTGCGAGAGAGATAACCTTTGATAGAAATACACCCAAATCTTGAGAGAAGGAAAGAATAAATATTTTCTTATGGCTGTTTGAGAATATATATAAAATAGGAGTGAAGGTTCTACATGGTTGTGGTTGGCTTGATTGATGAAACCCAATCCAAGTCCCTTTATATCTTTATTTCTCAATTTATCTTTGTTATTTCTTTGATATTTCATAACTTAGGTTACTTCCTCATTAGATTAAATCTGTTTCTTAACCAGAACACTATCAAATTTGTTCTTTGGTTAGGCTAGACTACACCAAGATTTTGCATTCTCACTCTATTATTCTCCTTGTCCCTGTGATTGATCCCACACTACTATAAATACTCTATATTGAGTTGCGGATGTCTCTACTAATCAGGTATAAATTCAAAGTCTGGTTTCTTTGACTAGGACACTCATGTTTACACTTTTGGCCCACAAAAAAGAGTGATCAACTTTTGGTGCCATTTTTGAGGACAAGACAATGGATAATCTTAATGAACTTGTGGTCTACTTAGCACTAGTCATTGCTTCTAAATTTTGCAAAACGTTTATTAGCACATCCTTTTTACTACCTATCTTCTAGAATATTAGTTACATTTCCAGTCTTTGAATCTAATTCATTCAATATTTTTCTTATAGGTAGCTTACTATTATTTCTTACCAATCCTGGAGTTCCTCACTGAATTTCCAAAGGTAGATATTCTCCCCATCTATCCAATGGCAGCACGAGGACCCTCCTGACCCAAATGTCCCTAAGAAAAGCCCTCTTTTCTTTCATTGGTCACTAGGTCATGTAAATGACGATAGGGATACTATAGTACTTCCTTTCATATAAACAACAAACTTTGAGTTAAAGCATGGGTTCGTCAACATGATTCAAAATCAAATGTTTGGGGGGAATTCTGTTGAAGAAAACCCTTATCATCACATAGATGCCTTCAAAAACCTCTGTAATACTATCAAGGTGAACATAGTACCTTAAGATGTTGTCTACATGAAGGGTTTTGTTTCTCGCCTAAGGATAAAGACTTACAATGGTATCTTTTCCAAAAGGACATTATTTTGTGGTAATAATTGTCTGAAGCCTTCATGAACAAGTTATATCTAGTTGAGAAGACAATTAGGTGTAAGCTTAAAATTACCGGTTTTAGGCAGAAAGCTACCGAAAGCTTGCATGATGCATGGGAGAGATATTATGAATACTTGAAAGACTGTCCACATCATGGCTATGATGATGGGTTTATCATAACTACTTTCTATGAGAGCCTTACCTCCATCGAGAGAACATCCTTAAGCACTACAATTGGCAATGATTTAATGAAACATGATGCTAAAACCTCCAAAGAGATAATCAATAACAAGGTAGCCCTCCAAGTAGGATGCCACTATGATAGGGGTTCTATAGCAACAATGTCCATAGTCAGTGGTTCTCTAGATTTTAAGCTACTGGAGAAATTAAACAACAAACTTGGTAAGATGGCATCTGACATCCATGATCTCAAGGAAGTCAATTCCAGACACTTTACTAAGGCGTCCATAAAGTGTGTCACTTGTGGAGAAGGGGGTCATGACATAGAACACTATATTTACACTCTTGAAGTAGAAGACACTCAGATTGAGAATGTGTCCTATGTGAATTACAAATGACCCGATCATCCTGGATTCTCATATGGGAACACCTCTGCAGCGGAAAACTTATTTCAACTGAATCAATTTTCTCAAGAAATGGGTAGAGGGAAAGCCATTAGTAGAGGAACCCCACCGGGATTTTGACAAAGCAGAGCTCAACCACAACAGGGAGCTTTCAGTGGGCAAAGGGGGAGTCTCTTACAACAACATCAGAAGTCTATATATAGTCTGGAATGCTTAACTGAGAAGATGGGTGAATGTTTGGTGAGTAATAACAACATTTTGGCAAACACGCATACACATATGAGCACTATGAACAATCAAATAAATGATCTTCAAACCCACAATTAGATGATCGATCAACAACTAGCTTTGATTGCCACATCAATTGGAAGATCAGCATGACATTTTCCATCTGACACTAAATAAGATCCTAAAACAAGATGGCAAGAATGCCCACACTTCACCCTAGGAGTTTCATTTCTATTCCACAACATGATGTACCAATCATTGAAGGAGTCAACAACAGTCGAGAGAACACCCAATGCGCAACAAGTTGAAAGGGACACAAATTCCATTCCATCATTGAAAATGATTGAGATTCCCACTGGGGTCCACATCGCTTCATCACAAGATGCAACTCAAGAAGAGATGCACTAGGTTCCTTGACACCATTAAGAAAATTCATCTTGATATTCCTCTCCTTGATGTCATAGATGAGATGCCTATTTACACCAAGTTCCTAAAGGATATCATCACAAAGAAGAGAAAGAGGAGTGAAGTCAAGATGATATGTCTTACAAAAATGACATCCACCTTTTGTCAATCAAATATGCTGATGAAACAAAAGCGACCCTGGTGACTTTATTATTCCATTCCTCATTGGGTATGTATCAACAAGATATGGTCTTGCAGATGTAGGGGCCAACATTAGTCTCATGCCAGATAGTTTGGCCACCAAGTTGGGCCTCAACGACAATATGAAATCCAATATGCGAATTCAATTAGCAGATAATTCTTACACCAAACCACTTAGAGTGGTGGAGGATGTACCAATGAGGATAGGAAATTTCTTCATTACTTGTGATGTTGTCATTATTGATGTAGTGGAAGACCCCACATGACCAATGATCTTCAGTCGACCCTTTCTTTGCACAACACGAGTGCTGATTGACGTGGCCGATGGGTTAATCATGATAAGAGTTGGGAATGAATCTATCAATTTCCACATACTCGATCATATGAGGGGCACTTCCTCAGTAGAAACAAGCTACTTTGCTGATTATTGCAGTCAACTATTTGTAGAAATAGAAGAACACAATGCTATAGTCGAACCCCTGGTGTGAGCCCTAATCAATCCCGCTTCATGATTTGATGATCCCTATGTCAAAGAAATCTTAGCATAGTTTCCAACCACAGAGGAGGAAGAAGAATTTTATGGATCTACTAAAACAATAAAATATGTTATTCTTCAACGTGAACCAAAATATGACTCAATTCTAAAACTACTGCCAGAGCTGAAACCCCTCCTTGAAGGTTTAAAGTACACATTTCTTGATGAGGAGAAGAGAAATTTGGTGATTGTTAATACACAACTATCTTTTGATAAGCAAGAGCAACTGTTATCTAAACTGAAAACTTGGAAAAGGCTCTTGGGTATTGTATAGATGATTCAAAGGACTCATCCTGACAATGTGCATGCATAGAATCAACCTCAAAAATGATGCAAAGCTGTGAGTCCAAGGTCAAAGAAAATTGAATGACAAAATGTGAGAGGTCGTACGTAAATAAGTCGTTAAACTAATAGATCCTGGTATCATCTATACTATTAGTGACAACATTTGGGTAAGTCTGGTTCATGTGGTTCCCAAAAAGGGATGGATGACAGTAGTAAGAAGGAAAGGATTTAGCCACTCGTACAGTGACTAGTTGGCATATGTGCATTGACTATAGACTATTGAATGCAGTAACACACAAGGATAATTTCCCTCTTCCTTTCATTGATCAAATTTTGGAGAGGTTGGTGCATCATTCTCACTTCTGTTACCTTGAAGGTTATTCTGGGTTTTATCAGATTCCCATTCACCCAGAAGATGATGAAAAGACCACATGTCCTTGTTTATATGGGACATATGCTTTTTGAAGTATGCCGTTTGGTCTATGCAATGCCCCTACCACCTTTCAGAGGTGCATGCCAGCTATATTTTCTGATCTAATATAAGAAGTCATGGAAGTCTTCATGGATGACTTCTCTATGTATGGGTTATCATTTGAAGAATGTTTTAAAGAATTTATCCTTAGTTCTCTAGAGATGTGAAGAAAATCAACTAGTTCTTAACTGGGAGAAGTGCCACTTTATGGTACGAGAAGGAATCGTTCTGGGACATAAGATGTCCAAAGTTGGTATAGAAGTGGATAAAATTAAATAGAGTCCATCTCTAAACTTTATCTTCCTTCTTTGATCTCTTCTGTTCATAGTTTTTTGGGACATGTGGGGTATTATCATCATTTTCTCATGGACTTTTCAAAGATCACAAAACTCTTGTCCAAACTATTGGTAAAGGACACTCCATTCATCTTTGACGAAGGGTTCCATAAGGCTTTTGATACACTCAAAGATTCCTTGAACACTTCTCCCATTATGCAAGCTCTAGATTGAGACTTGACCTTTGAATTAATGTGTGACGCTAGCGATTATACAGTTGAGACTGTCTTGGGACAAAACAAGGACATGAAACATCATGTTATCTACTATACCAACAAAACTCTTAATGAGGTTCAAATTAATTATACAACAACTAAAAAGATATGTTATCCATCATCTACATCTTTGATAAATTTAGATCTTATCCGTTAGGTGCAAAGGTGACAATCTATACTCATCATGGAGAAATTAAGCATCTTGTACATAAGAAAGGCACCAAACCACATCTCATCAGATGGGCCCACCTCTTGCAAGAATTTGATCATGAGATTGTTGCCAAAAAGGGATAAGAGAATGTCATTGCTGATCACCTCTCTCAGATATGGGTAGAATAAAACAACCCACTTCCCATCAATAGATCCTATCAAGATGAATCCTTGATTCTTATTCATTCTTTTGATCAAGTAACTCCATGGTATGCTGATTTCTGCAATTACCTAACATGCCAACAATTACCTCCTGGGATGGCTTACAATCAAAAGAAGATTTTTTTTTTCTGACATTAAGAACTATTTTTGGGATGATCACCTCCTTTTTAGAAACTACACAGACAACATGTATCTTCATTGTGTGGATCCCGACGAAGCTCATTCAATCTTAGATAAATGTCATGCGCCCCCTATGGATGACATCTTGTCTCTAAGACAACATTGAAAATCTTGAACTCTAGTTTTTATTGTCCAACACTAATTAAAGATGTGCATGCATTCACTAAAAAATGCATCTATGTAAAGAGGCGAGATCACCTCCTTACTAAAATTTAAAGTACAAAACATCCATCTTTTTTAGAAAGACAAAAGATATTGAGGAATGCATGTATATTATTCCAAGTAGATAAGCATGCAACATATACATTATAAAATGTCAATAGCAGTGGAAATAAAAGTACTAAGCCTATTATATGGCTTTCATTGTTCATTACATGATTTTTCCCAAAAGAAAAAGATAAGAAAAAAAATATCTAGCTATAGCAACCTAGACATCCTTTCAGATAGCTTGAGATCTACTCCTGAGATGACTTCCTACAAACTTGTCCTTCTCCTTACTCAACACCAACACCTGGGTGGTTGGGAAAGCAGCCAACACAAGGGGAAAGAAAACATGGTATGTGTCACAAAACTAGTCTAGGATAACAAGATAAGTAAAACAAATAAGAACATGCTAGGGTTCATCATAAGATGAAGATAACAAGAGTAGGAGGCTATATTCAAAAGAAACTTTCCATTAACAATCATATAAAAAAGGATTTGCATGCAATATAATTATGTCTACCTAACTAAGTAGGGTTTATGCACCTACCAGACCTCTAACCTATAGGTGAGGGGAGAATAAGACATTCTCAATCACCTACACAACTACATAGGGGACAATAAAAATATTCCCCAAGGCAATTAAATACATGCCCTCTGTGGGTGGTTGTACATAAGTACCACTACTTTAAATTAAATAGAACATAAATCTACATTCTACAAAAGTAGTTTTGGCAAGATTAGTCATAATATTCAATAAGCATGGTAGTGGGGTATAAGACCCAAAGAAGAAGAAATTATAATCTGATTTGAGGCATGAACAACATTAGGATTCAAGAATAGAAGATTTAGGGTTCATTTAAGCCTCATTAGAGAAATATAGGATTTGTCTGCAATTATCCCAACATAGGGTGTAAGGAATGCACATACCTCTCTTACTGATATCAGTTACTAACTTTTACCACTTTAATTGTGTATGAGTTCCACTTTGCCTATTTTCAATGTATTAACATGTATTAGAGTACACAATGCACATTAATGTATAAAAACTCTAATTTAAGAACTTTTAGAAAAATTTGGATTTATATTTTTAAAATATCACCAATGAACTTATTAGGTTCTCCTGATCAGGAAAACATATTTTATGTTAATTTTGGAGTTATGAGGATTAAGATGTACTTTTTATGGTTTTATGCATTAAATTCATTTTACGAAAAACACCCTAAATCAAAACATTAAATCAGACCTTAAAAATATTTTTATTATATAGAGATTAATTTTCCAATTCCAAAACATATTTATTTTTCAAATTTGGATAAGTGGATTAGAAGATATGAATTTTTCAATACTGACTAATATGAAATTGCCACATCATAAAACCAATTGAGATAATTTAAGAGAGAGGGTGAGAGAGAAAATACCATTTGAACCAAGATCAGGTTTGAAGCTTCATAGGTAACCAAACTAGATCTTCTAGAGAAGTAAAATAGAAAGAATTCAAAACCCTAGAAGAACATGGTCGATAGAGATGGAGATCAACGATTTTAAAAGTAGAAGCATGAGTTTTAAGCATGTAATAAGCAACATATGAGAAGGGGGTTAACAAAACTTGCCTCTAGGAAGGTAATAAGGTCCAAACAACAAGGATCCTGAGATTAGAAGGTCTGGTTGCTCCAAGCCAAGCTCCTTTCTTGAGCAAAGATCATCTTCTCCACTTTAGAGGTGCAAACCCTAGCAAAAGAGCATGGAGATGAGATGTTTTAGGGTTCTAGGTGGAGTTTTACCATGGAAGGTCATGGTTCCAACCTGTACGAAGGTGGGAGGAATACTAAAAGCATGAAAATAGGGAAGCAAAGGGGGATACTTACTAGTTTTGGTCAAAATCAACAAGGAGGAGATTAAGAAATCCTAAATAGAGAAATTTGGAACCCTAGGAGCCTTCTTCACCAAGGTACCCACCCTCTTTTACCTTGGGATAGAAACTTTGTGGAAAAACATAGAAGTATGATGATATAATATGGGGGAAACAGAAGGAGAGAATTGCTTCTTAGATTGGGAGGTTGGAAGGGGTAGACATGGCTTTATAAAGAAGGGGACAAGCATGAGGTGTGGATGAGACTTTCCATGTGTCCTTAGGCTAAGGCTTCATGGCCATGCAAGAGGACAGATCATAGAGACTTCTTGTATATCCAAGATCGGTCCTAAAAGTCCATGGAGGCTTCTAGGACATCCCCACCATCCTCCAATCAAAGAAATAACCCCATTGGTTGATAGCTTCTAAAGATAAGCTTATTTATAAAGAGGGTGATCCCTATAATGCCCTTGGAGAGAAACACCTTCAAACCAAGGTGAAACCAGGTTCCCATGGTTAAAAATATCCATAATGATAAGGGAATATCTAAGGATTAAAATTAAGGTCACAATTTGCAAAGAAAACCTCCCAATTGGGTAAATTTCATAAAAGTCCAGAATGCACCTAAAATTGCATAACTTGCACAAACAACATCCAAATTGAACCAAATTTGAAACTTTGTCTCATTTTATATTTTAAAATCACATAAAAAATTAGATTAAGGTTTAAATCACTTAATTATGGTAATTAAGCTTTCACTAAGGTATTTGTGCATAAACCCTTATATTGGTACAATTAGTGAATAAATGTTCACTAAACCACTATAAATTCCACTAATTAAACATGAATGACATAAATGACAGAAATGAAAGGGAAACTTGGGGAAAAGGTTTACATGGAGATTATATCTAAGATTCATTATGTTACAACACCCACCCCTTTAAAAGGATTTCGTCCTCGAAATCTCAAGCAAAAAGAGAAGGGTGAGTACGTAACATTTTGTCTCTCAACTCCTAGTGGTTTCTTCCTATGAGAACCCATTACACTAAATGAGATTACTAAAAACATAAAACACAATCAATCACTAATTAATCACATATCCAAAATATGGGTAAATTAAAACCAATTTCAACATCAACATCCGTTCATAAACCTTTGCATAAGAGCCGAAAATCTTTCTTATATCCATAATATGTCAAGAATTTGTTACAAATTGTTCTATCATCTTAGCCACCACATATATACACATGAGAAAAATATTCATACATGCCACACAAACAAGCACTAACATGCTAACAAAAGTTATATTTGTTTGAAACACCATATACAAACTTTTCCTTCCTGGACCTGAGAGTACAAGGACAAATCTAAGACACCCTAGACATCTAATCAACTTTATCAAAGATTCATTACAATAGATCCTCTTTTCTGCCACATGTTTGTTTTTGTCACATCCGATTACCTAAAAAAATGTGGCGAACCACAAGGGTGAGACCCATGTCCCAACAACAAATATAACCTCCTACAACGTTTATTGAATACAACATTTTTAAGTAATTAAACAATTAAGAAGTTTAATCAGATATAGCAAATAAGCTTAGCAGTACTGATGATTAACAAAATACATAAAGGAGAAGATAATAACTATTGTCATTAGCCAGACTATCATCCTTTATCTTGTTGACAATATAAGCAATTCAGTAGCATATGTATATCTAGCAACATGAGCAAGTCTAATAACATAGAATAACTAACAACATGAGCATGTCTAATTGGTTGAACATATCAATATCATAATAAGAGATAACAACATAAGCACAACTATCTAGATAAGCATGATTAGCAATATATACATCTCTAGTTACGAAAGCATGGATAGCATGCATAACATAACTGACAACATGAGATATCTAGCATCATGATTAGAATCAACAGTAGCAATATAGTTATCAACATAATCATGACTACTGTATGTATGCATTTACAATCTTAATCATATCCATAACATACATATATCTACTATCTCTTAATTTCACTAAGCATCATCTGATGTAAAGAGAACAAACAAGGGTTATCATCCAATGTGAAGCGTTGTGTATAACCCTAAAAAAATATGCTACATGGCTGTATTACATCTTTTATTATGCCCTGGGGAATTTGAATTGTACCATTCAAAGTCCAACCGACCCTTGCGAAGGGATATTCAAGGACTATTCATACCCAATTATCATCATTTAGTTATATTAAAGCTAGGTATAACAAGCTATACCTCATTAGGGTTACATATCAACACAACATGATTATCATCCCTTCTATTCATATGAGTGAATAGGTAAGACTAACTGATTAAGGGTAACCCTCCATTTGTTCCATCATCATTCAACCCATATCGCCATACCACAATGTCATCAAGAACCATTGAATGTTTAAAAGGTAAGACTATTGGTTGTTTACATAAGTAAACACCTTGGAGAAACCACCTATGAAGTTCTTGATTTGTGTTGTAGATAGAGTCACCATTTAATCCTAGACATCCCTTGATCATCGACAAAAAAATTCCATTGAGAGTAGGGTAAAACCCACATCGACTGTTCAGTTAAAACAAGCCATCCATTGTCAACAAGTAAGCTCCTTAAGTTGATCATATAAAGGAAACCATCTAAATCACATTTTAGGACTAACATATTATATTAGCCATCATTCCACCTAAATGGAGGAATAAACAGTAGATCTCGACCATTGGGTCAAGTTCACATGTTAAAACCATCAATTACAGTATAAGTCTGACCATTACATCAAGTGACCCAAGAAATCATTGGTCTAAGGCTTAATTGATGCTAAAACTATATGATTAACTCACCATAGATTGTAGATACCTGATCCACCATCATTAGTGATCATTAAATCACTATAGATTGTTAGATCAACACTATATTCATTAATTAACATCAAATATTAAGCCGATGTCATCATTGATTGATATCATCAGTAGGGTACTTAATGGTTGATCATTATACTTCTAATTGATCCAAAGACTAACCTAAGGGGGTGACCATAGGTTTTCACCATCATTTCACCCTTGATCATGACCATGCGTTGTTATGAAGACAACACCATAGGGTGGTTGCAATGGTACCATCATCGGGTCATGGTTTATAGAAGAAATCAGCTTTAAACCCTGAAATTGACCATTGTTTGATAGGTGCTTAGCACCATAGGTTGTCAAACGAACCTGATCCAAGTCAAATTATACCTTATTAATAATGTACACATTATAAAAGGTTCATCTATAACTGAAATCAGAATAGGGAATATTATAAAAATCGAAATCCAAGTCATGCATAGCTTTTTAGTGCATGAATCATCATTTTCAAGCAAGAACATGATATTGAAAGCTTATGGTAAGCAATAAACGTGGACAAAATTATAAAACCTACCAATAATGAGAATATAAAACTCCACACATAAGAAATCTCAAGCAGGTAGGGTAGAAAATCCAAGATTAAGCAACAAATTCGTTCATCTAGCACCTTTCTTCATCAAATGAGCAAACCCTAAGCATAAGGAGCAAGAAAGGTAGGGTTTTAGAGCTTTAGAGCAATTTCTACAATGGAACAACAATTTTCTGACCTAAAGAAAGCTAGGAGGAAGGTTAAAAAATAAATAGATGGAGGAAATAAGAAAAAACTTATACTTTTAGGTCAATATCACTGGGAAGAAGCTTTATAGACCCAAAGGGGAATCAATTGCAACCCAAGATTTTATTCCAAGAAGATCCCCACTTTTTTTCTTCCATGGGAAATAAATTCTCAGATGAACAGAGGGAGAATGAAGCTGGGATAAGGAGAGAGGTTCTGGAGAGGAAATGACTCGTTTTGGTGCTTGGGGATAAGTATATGACACTTTGATATAAAGAAAAAGAAAAAGTTGAAATTCTAGTATATATCCAAGTGTCCATGGCTTAAATTATTAAGAATATATGAGAAAACACACAAGAAGCTATCCCATTGTCCCTATAGACCTGATTAGCTTTACTTTGTTGAAATTACCAGCCAATCACACAATTCCTTAGTTGATAGCTACTAAAGGTAGCTCATCCATGATGGGGTAAACTGTAAAATACCCTTGATGAAAACACCTTCAAACCATGGATCAACTAGGAGCCCCATGGCTCAAAAATATCCAGAATGATAATATAGAATCTAAGGAACATAATTTATGTGACAAATTGCAAAGAAACCCCTCAATTGAGTAAATTGCATAAAAGTCCAAAATGTACAGAAAATTGCATAACTTGTTCAAACAGTGTCCAAATTGGAAACAAATTTGAAAATTAATCTTGTATTATGATTTCAAAACATATAAAAAGGTTATATTAGGGTTATAAGCATTCAAGTATATTAATTATGCTTATTCAAATCATTAAGCAAGTTTAGGGGCCTTACAACTATAAACCCTAATAGGAATTTTACCCCCAAAATCCAAGGTAAACAAAGATGGGTATTTCCTCTGCACCTCATCCTATTACCTTCACATGGTTTCTTGAATATCATGGTAATGTCACATCATTTATACATATCTCATCTTGGGTCAGCACAAAAACCCCCACAGAAGAAGACATTACTTGAACACTCTGTTCCTCCTATTCATAAATTCTATTGGTACATTGGTTAGTCTAAAGGATATAACTTTAGACTCATCATGGTCATGTGAATTATGTCATTCAATCTAAATCTTATGCATTGATATTTGATCATAAGTTTATATTTAAGGAACATGGTATCACATATCTATTGACCAATAAACCTTCTATCCTTGATAGTGGTCTTGTTCTGCTATCACTAAACCATACACAACACTATAGAATCACTTTTGTTTTTTCTTCCTAACAACATTTCGAGGGTCATCATCAACTCTCTCTCCCTCTCTCTCTACGGAAGAGGAATGCTTGGAATGTTTATTTAATAAACACCTCCAACCTTCACATATTTCTCATATTATTAATACATCTTGTATACTAGGATTCATTACCTTGCTATCCACCTCATGTGCTATAAGAAACTCACATCCTTATCTGATCTACTTTTACCAACATAATAAATTTCAAAACATATAAGAGGAGTCTTCCTAATTATTGGAAGGCTCAAAAGAAAAATCATCACATACTTTATGAACTTGGAACCATAGTCCAAGCAACCTTATGCTATAAATAATGAATCCACACATACCAAATGGAAATGATCCACTTGAAAGCTATGCCCTAGAAAGGAAAGACACAAAGTGAAACATACTTGCCATACCATAGTAGTATTTTTCAAGGGTCACTAGCAAAAGGTAACCAATTCTACTTTCATTATGTAGGTTACAACTTCTTATGTATCATTTTACCTTTTTCATTTCAGGTTCCTTGCCATTAGCATAGGAATCATAATGATTAATGTATCTCATTACTCCTTCCTTTATGACTATTTATCCCACTTGGGTATGTTCTCTTATTTTATTATGTGTTTCAACCACTTATCAATAGATAAATCATCATATTCCACATTTTCTTCATTAAACATGGTTCATCTGTCTTAATTTCTTTCAAACACCATGCTTATTTTACATTAACACTTTCTTAAACAAATAGGTTGGTCTGAGGTTAACTCATGTTCCACCTTATTTTGATATCATTGTTCTCTTTTATCTTCTCATTATATACTTATCATTGGAGTTTTCTACATCTTATGTGTATTTCATTCCTTGAATAACTTTATAAGCATAGACTTATCTGTCTTTTACTTTATTTTCTTCTTGAATCACATCTTCAAGAACTCCTCTTTTCCTTATTTGTATTCAGATTTAGATTTCATGGTGTTGTATCTTTCTCTTATAGTTACCAACCATTCAAGTTTTGATAGATTATGATGCAATTCCCATCTTCTTTAAGATAGGATTGAGATATTCAAACCATGATTTGTTATTCGTTACTCTCTTTAGATTGTCTCAAAATGACTACTTGATTAGAGTAATCAGAAAGATAACAATCTAAGAGTTCCATACTTACCTTTTCTTCAATAATTGAATACCATACTAGGACACCCAAATATTGAGATTAGTCAGTATGTACCATATTTTTATGTCATATTCCTAATTTTGACATCATCCTAGTCCTAAGTCCTAGTGTCCCTATAGACTTAGTGAACCTAAAGCTCTGATACAAACATGTGAGGACCCGTTACACTAAACGAGATTACTCAAAACATAAAACACAATCAATCACTAATTAATCACATACCCAAAATATGGGAAAATTAAAACTGATTTCAACGTCAGCACCTGCTCATAAACCTTTGCATAAGAGCCCAAAATATTTCTTATACCCATACTATGCCAAGAATTTGATACAAATTGTTATATCATCTTACCCACCACATATGGACACAGGAGAAAAATGTTCATATATGCCACACAAACAAGCACTAACATGCTAACAAAAGTTCTATTTGTTTGAAACACCATATACAAACTTTTCCTGCCCGAACCTGAGAGTACATGGTTGACTCTAGGACACACTAGATATCTAATCAACTTTATCAAAGATTCATTACTAAAGATCCTATTTGCTGCCACATGTTTGTTTTTGTCACTTCCGATTACCTAAAAAATATGGCGAACCACAAGGGTGAGACCCATGTCCCAACAAGAGATATAACCTCCAACAAAGTTTATTGATTATAACATTTTAAGTAATTAAGCAATTAAGCAGTTTAATTAGATATAGAAAATAAGCTTAGCAGAACTGATGATTAACCAAATACATAAAGGAGAAGATAATAACTATTGTGATTAGCCAGACTATCATCCTTTATCTTGTTGAAAATATAAGCAATTCAGTAGCATATGTATATCTAGCATCATGAGAAAGTCTAATAATATAGCATAAATAACAACATGAGAATGTCTAATTGGTTGAACATATAAACATCATAAGAAGAAATAACAACATAAGCACAACTATCTGGATAAGCATGATTAGCACTATATGCATCACTAGTTACAAAGGCATGGCTAGCATGCTTAACATAACTAACAACATGAGATAGCTAGCATCATGATCATAATTAGCAGTAGCACTATAGTTTTCAACATAATAATGGCTACTATATGTATGCATTTACAATCTTAAGCATATCCACAACATAAGTATATCTACTATCTATTAATTTCACTAAACATCATCTTTATGTAAAGAGAACAAACAAGGGTTATCATCCAATGTGAATCGTTGTGTATAACCCTAAACAAATATCCTACATGGATGTATTACATCTTTTATTACACATTGGGGAATTTGAAGCATACCATTCAACGTCCAAATGACCCCTATAAAGGGCTATTCTGCTCCGTACAAGATCTAGGAGTGCCGATATCCTAAGATCTCTTCCCCTCATACAATACGAGTAAAAAGACAGTGACATATCAGTCAAAGGTGCCACCACAGTGACATATATTCAAGATGATTACACTAGTCTGACCTTGGTATAGGTCATGACACTAGAAACTAGGGTATTCAAACCCAATCACTGAGGTACAATCACAGTTGTCCTCTAATCACAACATGTTATAATCACCGAGATACAACCACAGCCATTCTCAATCACAAAAGATGAATAAGGCATGACCATAGATAACCTCCACAATCTGCATTGTGGATGACAAGGATAGATCCATAACCTACCACCCCCACATACTCAACAATATGCACTCTGAGTTTCCCTTAGGAAAACTCAGTTCACCATCCAACAAATTCTGACACTGAAGATGGCTATACAACACATGGCACTACATGATTAGAGTTACACTTGATTAGTTATGCCAATTGGGTGAGTTAAGGTTGCATTAAGCAAGTGGACATACAAACCCTAATTCACTTCTAGCAAGAATATATATATCACAACTTTCAAAAGATATAAAATGTGTTAAACAAAATTTGTCATCTCATCATCACATGGTACTATTCACTTGCCATACATGAGACTACACTAGTCATCATATTATCACAAGATATAAATCCTTTTCAAAATATCACAGGGTATCGACCCTTATCAACATAAGAGGATTACACCTCATCCAGGGCTCAACCATGCCCAAAGGTCATTAATACCATCATATTATTTCATACAAGATAATCATTATCTTTCCATACCTTATAACAAGGCTCAACAACATCACTTACATATAATACACCATATCAACACAATCTTGCATTAATGAGCTAGGAGATATTCATAAACAATCATAGAAGGGTTATATTACCATTAAGAACATTCCTTTATTACATCAACATGCAAGGAATCTAGAGATGATTAACACTCATCATATTCATAATGAACATGTTCAACATAAGAAAGTATCAACCATGTGGCTATGATAACCACCAATTAACACATTAAGGTTATGATCATGTTAAGGAGGTTATTCCACGATCATTCCATCATATAAGAATGTTAAACATGAATACTCATCTTTATCTTATTGCATTAGAGTTAGGTTCAATATGTTAAATTATATCATTATTACTAATCAACACTCATACCTAAACCTTAACTCACGACATCCCCATTGGATCATGGACGCATAAGGTGAAGCATCACAATCACATTCCATACTATTCTCAAGTATGAACCCACACATAAATCAAGGTGTAACCATCAGGTTATAGTAGACAGGGGTTTCAACAATAATAGAGTACTCCATGATTGTATTAGTCATTCAAGGACTATTCATACCCAATTATCATCATTTAGTTATAATAAAGCTAGGTATAACAAGCTATAACTCATTAGGGTTACATATCAACACAACATGATTATCATACCTTCTATTGATATGAGTCAATAGTTAAGACTAACTTATTAAGGGTAACCCTCCATTTGTTCCATCATCATTCAACCCATATCTCCATACCACAATGTCACCCAGAACCATTGGATGTTTAAAAGGTAAGACTATTGATTTTTTACATAAGTAAACACCTTGGATAAACCACCTATGAAGTCCTTGATTTGTGATCTAGAAAGAGTCACCATCTAACCCTAGACATCCATTGATAATCGACACAAAAATTACCATTGAGAGTAGGGTAAAACTCACAATCGACTGTTCAGTTAAAACAAGCCATCCATTGTCAACAAGTAAGCTCCTTAAGTTGATCATATAAAGGAAACCATATAAATCACATTATTAGGACTAAAATATTAAATTAGCCATCATACAACATTAATGGAGGAATACATAGTAGATCTCAACCATTGGGTCAAGCTCACATGTTAAAACCATCAATTACATTATAGGTCTGACCATTGCATCAAGTGACCCAAGAAATCATTGTTCTAAGGCTTAATTGATGCTAAAATTATATGATTAACTCACCATAGATTGTAGAGTCTGGATCCACCATCATTAGTGATCATTAAATCACTATAGGTTGTTATATCAACACTATATTCATTAATCAACATCAAATATTAAGCTGATGCCATCATTGATTGATATCATCAGTAGGGTACTTAATGGTTGATCATTATACTTCTAATTGATCCAAAACCTGACCTAAGGGGGTGAACATAGGTTTTCACCATAATTTGACACCCTTGATCACAACCATGAGTTGTTATGCAGACAACACCATAGGGTTGTTGCAATGGTACCATCATCTGGTCATGGTTTTTAGAAGAAATCAGCTTTAAACCCTGAAATTGACCATTGTTTGATAGGTGCTTAGCACCATAGGTTGTCAAACCAACATGATACATGTCAAATTATACCTTATTAATAATGTAAACATGATCATAGGTTCATCTAGAACTGAAATTAGAATAGAGAACATTATAAAAATTGAAATCCAAGTCAAGCATAGCTTTTTAGTGCATGAATCATCATTTTCAAGCAAGAACATGATCTAGAAAGCTTATGGTAAGCAATAAACGTGGAGCAAGTTATAAAACTTGCATCTAATGAGAATATAAAACTCCACACAGAAGAAATCTCGAGTAGGTAGGGTAGAAAATCCAAGAGTAAGCTATGAATTCGTCCATCTAGCACCTTTCTTCATCAAATGAGCAAATCCTAAGCATAAGGAGCAAGAAAGGTAGGATTTTAGAGCTTTAGAGCAATTTATACCATGGAACAGAAAGGTTCCGACCTGGAGAAAGCTAGGAGGAAGGATAACAAAGAAAGAGACGGAGAAAATAAGAAAAAACTTACACTTTTAGGTCAATATCACTAGGAAGAAGCTTTATAGACCCAAAAAGGGAATCAGTTGCAACCCTAGAATTGTTTCCAAGAAGATCCCCACTTTCTTCTTCCTTGGGCAGAAAAATTTGTAGATGAATAGAGGGAGAATGAATCTGGGAGAAGGATAGAGGTGGTGGAGAGGAAATGGCTCATTGTGGTGCTTGGGGATAAGTATATGACACTTTAATATAAAGAAAAAGAAAAAGTTGAAATTCTAGTATATATCCAAGTGTCCATGGCTTAAATTATTAAGAATATATAAGCACACACAAGCAGCTCTCCCACCGTCCCTCCATACTTGCTTAGTTTTCCTTTGTCAAAATTCCCAACCAATCACATAATTCCTTAGTTGACAGCTACTAATGGTAGCTCATCCATGAAGGGGTAAACCCTAAAATACCCTTGATGAAAACACCTTCAAACAATGGATCAACTAGGATCCCTATGGCTCAAAAATCTCCAAAATGATAATATAGCATCTAAGGAACATAATATGTAACAAATTGCAAAGAAAATCCCTCAATTGGGTAAATTGCATAAAAGTTCAAAATGTACAGAAAATTGCATAACTTGTTCAAACAATGTCCAAATTGGACCAAATTTGAAACTAAGCTTGTATTATGATTTAAAAACACATAAAAAGGTTATATTAGGGTTATAAGCATTCAATTATGGTAATTAAGCTTATTCAACTCATTAAGCAAGTTCATGGGCCTTACACTTCCAGACCATGATATTTCCATAAAAATTTTACCAGCTTAATCTCTTTGTTCTTCATCTGCTTTACTTAGGAGTTAAGGATCTTAATTGGTTAGATTCTCATGTATCTCCAAAGGCTCAATAGTAAGCACATGAGAAGAGTCCTTCACATACTTCTTCAGCACAAAGAAATGGAACACATTATGAATCTTATCATAGGAAGTAGGTAAAGCTAAGTTGTATGCACAATCTCCAATCTTATCTAAGATTTCAAATGGTCCAACATAGAGGGGACTCAACTTGCCTTTAACTTTAGATCTAGCAATAGAATAGATAGGCTTGATCTTCAAAAATGCATAGTCACCCACTAGGAAGTTTACATCAACCATTTTCTTGTCAGCATACATGTTCTGTCGGTCTTGACCAGCTTTCATGCGTTTCTTTATCAAATGTACCTTTTCTATCATCATTTGTGTGGCATCAGTCTTCACTAGAGAACGTTCACTGACATCATCCCAATGCAAAGGTGAACGACAATGTCTACCATAGAGAACTTTAAAAGGTGGCATACCAATACTAGCTTGGTAGCTATTGTTGTAAGTAAACTTAGCTAATTGCAGATACTGATCCCATGAACCATTCTAATCAATCACACATTCACAAAGAAAGTCTTCCAAAATCTGAATTGTTCTCTCAGATTGACCATCAGTGTGTGGGTGGTAAGCAATACTGAAATGCAAGTCAATACCCATCTCCTCCTGAATTTGACCCCATAAATGATAAGTAAACTTTAGGTCACGATCAGAAACTATTACCTCAGGTACTCCATGTAGGTGTACGATCCACTCAACATACAACTGAGACATATATGCAACTTTTTAATTGGTTTTGAAAGGTAAGAAATGAGCAGATTTTATAAGTCGATCAATAGCCACCCAAACAACATCATAACCTTTCTTGGACTTGGGGAAACCAGTAACAAAGTCCATTGTGATCTTCTCCCACTTCCATTCTAGAATTTCAAGAGGGTGAAGAAGACCACCAGGTCATTGATGATTGATCTTGACTTGCTGATATGTCAAGCACTTCGCGATGAACAAAGCTATATCATTATTCATGTTCTTCCACCAGATGCTTCATAGTAAGTCCTTGTACATTTTTGTTGTGCTAGGATGAATAGTATAATTGGACCCATGCGCTTCACTCATCACCTTCTATCTTAGATCACCCATTGTCAAGAATCCACAACCTTTGTTTGAAGTGGACAACACTATCCACTCTGATAGAGAAGTCAGATTGTGGTTTCTCAGTCAAGGCCTTCATCTCTTCCATCTCACAAATTTCCAACTGTGCATCAATGACTTCCGAGATCCACGTCAGTGTAACAGTCAAACTAGCCATATGGACACACAACTTGTCTTCGTCCACTAAATTGATAGGTTGAGGTCACCAACTAGTCACATATTTGAGATTTTCCCACACCAAACATCTTAGAGTAGCACAAACGACATCCTTCTTGTGACTTAAAGCATCAACTATGACATTTGCTTTACTGGGATGATAGGTGATGGTGAAGTCATAATCATTGAGATATTCCATCCACCTTCACTGCCATAGATTCAGATCCTTCTGTGTTAATAGGTACCTCAAGCTTTTATGGTCAAAGAAAACTTCAAACTTCACACCATAGAGATAGTGTCGCCAAATTTTTAGAGCATGAACGATGGTAGCAAGCTCTAAATTATGTGTAGGCCAATTAGCTTTCATTCAGTTTCAATTAGCGGGAAGCATAGGCGATCATATTTTCATTTTGCATCAAAACACACCCTAAGCCTTATTTAGAAGCATCAATGTAGATGACATAGGGTATGCCTTCAATAGGTAAGATAAAAATGGGAGCATAAGTCAAACACTCCTTCTATTTTTGAAAACTGTTCTCACATTCTGGTGTCTAAGAGATCTTGACCTCCTTTCATTTCATCTTGGTTAAAGGCAAGGCCAACTCAGAGAAGCTCTTGATAAACCTTTGATAGTAACCTGCTAAGCCGAGGAAACTACAGATCTCTGAGGGATTTTTCAAAGCTTTCCACTTGGCTAAAACTTCTACCTTTGTAGGACCAACAACTATATGTCTAGAAGAAATCAAATGACCCAGAAACATCACTTCCTTTATCCAGAACTCACACTTTGAGAATTTTGCATAGAGTTGATGTTCTTACAATGTGTTTAGTACAATATGCAGATGCTCGTGATGTTGTTTTAACATCTCAGAATAAACCAAAATGTCATTGATAAACACACCACGAATTGTCAAGGTATGGGAAGAACACTCGGTTCATCAAGTCCATGAAGGTAGCAGGAACATTTGTCAAGCCGAAAGGCATGACGATGAATTCGTAATGCCCATAGCGAGTTCTAAATACCGTGTTTGGGACATCATCATCCTTCACACGCATCTGGTAGTGGCCACTTCACATATCCATCTTGGAGAACACAATGGCTGACTTCAACTGGTCAAATAAGTCATCGAGGCCAGGCAAAGGATAATAGTTATTCATTGTCACTTGGTTAAGCATGCAATAGTCCATACACATTCACATCGAACCATCCTTCTTCTTTATAAACAAGACAGGGACTCCCCAAGGTGAAACACTAGGGAAGATGAAGCCCATATCGAGAAGCTCTTCTAGTTGCTTCTTTAGTTTGGCAAGCTCGGCAAGGGCCAAGCGGTAAGGCAACTTCAGTATTGGCAAAGTTCTAGGTACAAGATCGATTGAGAACTCCACCTCCCGAGTTGGTGGGAAACTGGGTAACTCCTTGGGAAAGATGTTTGGGAAGTCCTTCACCACATCTATGTGGTGAAGAGAAGGAGGTGTATCCTCGAGGACTATAGAGGCTAAGAAATCTCTACACCCTTGTGAGACTAGCTTTTCAGCTTTGATGACAAAGATAACAAATTGTTGATCCTCTCTCTTCCTACCCTTTACACACAATCTTCCCTCAACAGGATGTAACAAACTAACCTTTGATTCTTCACAAAACAAAATAGATTTATACCTCTTCAACCAATCCATTACCAGGATGACATCAAAGGCAGTCATGTCGAGCAAGATGACATCTAAGGGAAAGATTATACCAGATATATAGAGGTTCATGGTCACATTTTGGAGATACGATGAGAAGATCTTACCACTAGGGGCTTTTACATCTAATATATGATCCATATACTCATATTATATTTCTAACATAGAAGTAAGCTGACAGGATATAAAGGTATTGGATGAGCCAGAATCAAATAGTGCCTTTAGAGGATGCATATTAAGATGCAAGGTACCTTTAATAACTTCATTATCTTCACCTGATTCCTCAACATTGAGAGCAAACACTCTCCCATTCCGCCTCTCCATTGATGGTCACCTCGGTTGTTATTGTTGTTATTATTCTGTGGAGGCAGATTCTGCATTGGTTGCTACAACTACTGGGAATTATTCTATCCCTGCTGGAAACGAGGGAAGTGTGGTCAGATATGCCCAACTTGGCCACACTTGTGGTAGGTCAGAGGAGGTCGTTTGTCTCTACGAGAAGGTGCATTTTTGGCAGGACATCTCCATAAAGGATGGTGGTGAGAGAACCTATTACACTGATCACATCTGTGATTCTCGTTCGGGGTAGGGTTCTTCCTCTTGTTGTTGTTGTAGCCATTACTATGTCCATAGGATTAGAATCCTAGGTAGGACTTGATGACTAGGTCCTTATCCACCATCTTCTCGAAGGTGAGTGGAAGCTGCAGAACAAGACTTCGGCCCACCTGGTAGTTCAGGCCCTCTGAAAACAACGTTGCCCTTCTCTTGGCTCCAAGGTTGGCGGCGTAGCATTCTAGAAGTAGGAACCATTGGATGTAGTCATCCACACACATGCCTCCCTACTTGAGGTTGTAGAACTCAGCCTCCTTTTTCCTCAGGAAGGCAAGACAGATGTACTTCTCCCTGAAGAGCTTCAGGAATCAGTCCCACTCCATGGTATAGGTGTCTTGAGTGTAAGCGACACCATTCCACCAGACACGTGCCGATCCGTCCAACACATACGTCATAAACCAAACCTTTTGGTGAGGAGGGCATGCCATACCCTTGAAGGTCTGATCCAAAGCCAACACCCAGTCATCAGCTTTATCCACCATGTTGTGTTCACTTTCACCCTTGAAGTAGGGTGGCTGCATCTTTATGAAGTCGGTGAGGGTGAAATCCCTCAGTTTGTTTGCGTTGGCAGCCACTATGTGGAGCCGCCCCATCATGGTGGCAAGAAACAGACGTAGCATTGCCAGCTCTTGCTCCGATATGAAGGTGGGGGTGCCCAGAGTAATAGGGTTGACCACACTATGGCCGGTAAAGTCACATGAGTGTTTCCCACATTGGAGTCATTAGGGTTTGACTCCTTTCCCTTGTTCCTACTGTCGAACAAGCCACCTATCCTGAAAGGGGGTTAACATATTAGGTTCCAAGGTGTATTTGAATCATATATGAGAAAATAATAGAAGCATAGATGAGAAAAGACTATCTAGAATGTTATTGCCTAAAAGCATACTATTTTGGGCAATTCATATTAGCTTAGTCCAGGCCGGTATCATATGGGCACGTGAGTCCTTGTAAAACAAGCTAGTGGTGCGGAGGAAAATATTGCCAGCTCCTCGAAACCCTAATCCATTCTAGACGCCTTTGCTTCAACTTTGTGTCCTAATAGTTTCCTAAAGGCTCTGATACCATGCTGTAAAGAAGTGAGATCACCTCCTTACTAAAATTTAAAGGAAGTACAAAACATCCATCTTTTTAGAAAGACAAAAGATTTTGAGGGATGCATGTATAATATTCCAAGTAAATAAGCATGCACCGGATACATTATAAAATGTCAATAGCAGTGGAAATAAAAGTACTAAGCCTATTACATGGCTTTCGTTGTTCATTATATGATTATTCTCAAAAGAAAAAGATACGAAAAAAAAGGATCTAGCTATAACAACCTAGACATCCTTTCAGATAGCTTGAGATCTACTCTTGAGATGACTTCCTTCAAACTTGTCCTTCTCCTTGCCTAGCACCAGCACCTGGGTGGCTAGGAAAGCACCCAGAAAAAGGGGAAAGAAAATAAGGTATGCATCACAAAACTAGTCTAGGATAAGAAGATAAATAAAGCAAATAAGAACAGGCTAGGGTTCATCATAAGATGAAGATAACAAGAGTAGGAGGCTATATTCAAAAGAAACTTACCATTAACAATTGTATTAAAAAGGAGTTTCATGTAAGATAATTATGTCTACCTAACTAAGTAGGGTTGAGGCACCTAACTGACCTCTAACCTATAGGTGATGGGAGAATAAGACATTCCCAGTCACCTACACATTTATATAGGGGAGAATAAAAACATTCCCCAGGGTGATTAAATGCATGCCCTCTGTGGGTGGTTGTACATAAGTACCGCTACTTTAAATTAAGTAAAACATAAATCAACATGCTAGAAAAGAAGTCATGGCAAGAGTAGTCATAATATTCAATAAGCATGGTGATGAGCCTTAAACATGGGTCCAAGAAGGGAATCATGTCTAAGTTATCATACTTTAGAAATTTATAATACCTGAATGTTTAAGACACCTGCAACTAGCACATGGTCGAAGTAGTTCGGGGTCAAACACATGGATAGGAAGAACGGAGCTTTAGAACTTGAGTTTCACTTGTCTAAGCACATCAAACAGGTAAAAGGATATGTTTGGTTGTAATAAGAAATCACCATAAAGAAATTCAAATAAAAGGCTATCTCCAACTGGAGTTACTAGAAAGATTATGATTTTAGGGTTTAGCAATTTTTATAGAGGTTTTAGATAACAGAAGCTGAGGAGGTAAAACTGTCATTGAGGTAAAGCACGAAGGAAGAATACTTAGGCATAACAAGCAACAATGGAAGACATCCTGCAACCTCTTCTCTCAAAGAGGGTGCCTCTAGCTATTCATCATTTCCCTCTCTCAAGGGAAGTGGCCGTAAATTAGAGTGGTAAGGTAAACTGAAGCAGCCCTGATCCTAGGTACTGTTGTACACCCAGATCAGACCAAACTCTAGAGTTGCAACATCCCCCTCTCAAGGGTGTCTGAATGGGAAACATGATTCGATATCTAGTCAAAAGTGCAATCCAAAAGAAGAAACTAGACTTCAGATGCTATAAAGAAATCATCCAACAAAAAGGAACCGTACACAAAACAACAAGAGATAAACTCCATAGATTCCAATAAGCTTAAAGAGAGCAAAAAGGTTTAGTTACAATGCATAGGGAAATGAAATTAAAATGCAGTAAAAAGGGGAAGATAAGCATCAGTCTCCTTGATTTAGGAGGTCGATATACAGCAACGGGCCCTTAAGGGACTGCTAACCCGATACTAGGAAGGATCTCCGCTCGATACACCCGTGTCAGGCAGCCAATCCTCTCGGGTGACAAGCATGACAACCAGGGTGTATCGGGCATAACTCCCTACCCGATACGGCCGTGTCAGGCTGCGAACCCTCTCGGGCGACTAACTGCATTGGTTGGTCCGTATTGGGTTCGGTATCGTGTCGGGTTAGGAATCACTTCGGTTCTTAGGTTCCTTGTATCGAGTATAGAGGGGTGAGCCGTCTCGATTTGAGACCCATCCAGGGACCGAGTAGGGGAGGCCTTCCTGGTCGTATCGTGCTACTGCAGCTACCAGGACGGGTTCTAAGTGAACTCATCCCGCCCCTCTCGGGTTGGGGGTGTGCTAACCTAGTATAACCCGGCACGCCTTGGAATGGGACACACTAGCTCCTGATGTCTTTTCGGAGTTAGCTCTCATGGGATTCCAACCTGTCCCATCGGAGTCCTGTAGCTGCTATTTATAGGCAGCAGCTGGTAGAGGTTGTGGTTCTCGTAGGGCCACGTGTCCTTTATCGGGTCAGTTTACGTGGCTTTAGAGGAGAACCGACACGTCTGTCGCCCAACACGGCTGTGGCGCATGTTGGGTTGTGAGCAAATCACTTGACCATATCGTGTAATACTCCTGGCGGGCAGCTGCTCCAATGAGTGGCTTCATCGTGTGATAGACTCTATCGGAGTGAGTCATGGAGGGCAAAGCTCCCTATCGGGTAGATGGCATATCACTCGTCAGGGCCCTCACGTGACACACCGGTGTCGGGTTGCTTTCGTGACGGGCAACGATCGTGATGGGTAAGTGGGCATGTCATGCGGCCAGTAAAGGGCCGGTTCAGGTGCTTGCTGTAAGTGGGCCGTGACAAGCCTTTTTGCTAATTTTGGGTGGAAAAGTGAGGGAAAACTCTACAAAAGATGGGAAAAGAGTTAGGAGCACAGTGTGGGTTGTTCTTATGGAAAACTAGGATAAAATGAAGAGGAAAATAGTTTAGAAGGCAGGTTTGACAACGAAATATGAGCCATAAATAGCCATAGAATGGGTGTTATCAACTCCCCCAAACTTAGAATTTTGATTGTCCTCAATCAATCTGTATTTTAAAACTTTGTTTTGCGATACTTCTTTGTAGCCCGACATAGTCTTTGGATAAGGGGTTTGAGTGAGTTTTGAGACGTCCTTGAGGAGAAATACGTCTGGCTACAAATGACGAACTTTATTTTTTTTGCCTTATTTAAGCAAAAAATTTTCTCTTCAGCTTCGGCGAGACTTTGGTGCATCATTTCGAAGTTAGCTTTCACACCAAAAAGCTTTGGGGGTGAGAAGTTGGGTTTTTGGGTAGGCTTAAGGCTTTTTGGGTTTTTCTTGTTTCCCATCAGTCCATCTAGGTATGGGTCCATTAACAGGCAAATGGTCCCTATAGTCCAAGCCAGTTGGCTTTAGAGCAGTGATTTCACGTCCTACATATCGCTGCCCCAGATTTACCATGCCTAAAGATGGGTACTTTTGGAAGGACAAGTGTGTGTTGTTGTTGTTTTTTTTTTTCATTTGGCACAACTCTCATTGCTTTTTTTCACTCTCATAAGGCTTTTATCTCTTTTTGGGATTTTTTATGGGTAGGGAAACAAAAGGGAGTTTGTTGTTTGGACAACTTTTTCCTTGACATACACATCTCTTAGCTGTTGCGAGATTATTTTTCGAAATTGGCATATAAAAGTTATAGTCTTTGTTATTTGAGACTACATTTTTGGAAAGAACATAACAAAAACTTGCACCTCCTTAAACACAGAGAAAACAAGCTAGGAGAAGTTGTATCAGGTTTTTACTATAAAGTGTCTTTGTACAATTGTAGAGAGGTAAGGGGTTGTATATGCACTATATTGTATTAGACATGTATATATATGTAAACAGGAAAAGAAAAAAGGCAAAATGGGAGAATTTTTAGTACCTCCCTAACTAATATATAGTTCCCCCCAAACTTACCTCACACTCTATCCCGGAGTTGTGAGATAGATAAGGTAGGGTAGTAATAAGTCAGTGAGGGTTTAGCTGGTGAGAGCGCCTCTGTCAGATAGAAGCTCCAACACATATTCGCCGTGTTTTCTGTGGTAGTCAATGTGGTGGAGCTCGTCAGGTGTTTGTTGTAGCGCCACCGAGCTAGAGATCCATTCCAGCACATAGATGCTGCAATCATTTGATTGTGGAGTTTGTTGTGTACTGCTGTGGCAGAATTGAAGCTCGTGCCATTTGTTCGCCGTGCTCTCCAGGAACGGCTAGATCAACATTGCCACCTCGATGTACTATTTCCTTGCTAGGCGCTCGAGTCATGTCAATGATTTTAATGTACACTACATTGAATGATCTTTGTTTCTATTGGAGCTGTTGTAGAAAATTACTACTCGTGGGTGAGTGTACACCGTCAGGAGCGTCCAATGATTATAGTGCAATATTGGAAGGAAAATGATACACGTATTCTGCTTTGTATCTCTGCCAGAAATTATTTTTTTGCTCCTGACTCATCATCTAGGAAGATGTCATTGAACACCATCAGGTGGGCGATATAGGCATGTTCAAACTTCTTCTATATGATATGGATGTAGGCTACTGCTACTGATATCGCCATACATCCTCCTACCTTCACTAAGTCCCGAAGATCATCAACTGGGACTATGACACTGCCTGCCTCATAGATGATGTCTACGGGGGAAGAATCAGCTAACTTGAGGAGAATTATGTTGACCTGTTCATGAGTTAGTGTAGCACACGCGGAACGGTCAAAATTGTTGATAATTGTTTCTAAAATGTCAGGCGAAGCGAGGTCTTCATTGATAAGTATTTCTCACAGAACATCCATCCGCTTTCCTGCCATATAGATGTTCGTGGCTATCTCGACCTCTTCTCCTAGAAGGCTACTGGTCGGGGAAGATTCATCTTCATGATCACTATCCATCAACTTCTCTGGCATGCCTGCATCTCGGAAATAGCGTCTGTCCTTGATCAACAACATCGCATAGGTGCTTCTGATCTGATAGAAGTTCTGGCCTTGGAGTTTCATTATGTATCCAAAGATGTGGAGCATCTACATGGTGCGAAGGACTATGAAGGCACTGTTTCTGCTTCCCGCTTCTTCTTGTATGGGGAAGTCTCTGAGGGTGAAGAAATTCTAAACGCCACTGTGGCGTTGGATTCCATACTTGATCACGCGGAGAAGATGCAGCGGGAGAAGCCTAAGATGCTTGTCTTCTAGGCATACGAATATGTGTCCTGAGCATGGGACCTCCTCGTTGCAACAACTGAGGAGCTGGAAGTCATGATTCCAAAGATCTTCTACGCAAAGGAACCACTTTCTTTGGTTCTTGTAGGGGGCCAACACGAAGTTCGGGTTGTGTTCTTTGATGTGTTGCAACATGTTAGCCACCAAGATCGAATCGTACGCCCCTCTTATCAGTCTTCTTGCCAAGGCTGGGGTGGAAGTGTAGATTGGCTGATGGCCTATCTTGGTGCCTAGGTTCTCTATCATCGCAATCTCCAAGACCTGGAAGAGGATCTTCCTGACGATGGATAGGGAGAGGAACATGCTCTTTAATGCTTCCCGTCATACGAAGAAGTAGATGTCACTCTAGAGGACATCGTCTCCATCTGCCTATGATCTCAAGATCTTGTTTAGTAGCTTCTGGTCTCTGATCATTAGGTATCCGATGGATCGTCGTTCAAAGTCTTCCATCTCGAAGGAGGGGATCTCTGACGGTACAGAAAATGTGTCTACTGTCGAGCTCCTTCCTCTAGGGGGGGTGTCTGTCATTGATAGAGTATATGTACCCCCCTATGATTCTTCCGAATAACCCTCCTCTAGGCTAATGGATATGTCCATGTCTTCATCTATTTCTAGGGAGGGCGATGGAGCAGATGTATCAGCACCGCGGGTGCTCTCCTGTCCTACTGGAGTCCCGTCGGCAGTTTTGTTCATCGTTTCTTCCTCGGGCATTGCGGAGGGCCCACTGGAGGAGGAAGAAGATGGCGTTCCCAAGGAGGATGCCGGAGATGATGGTTGGGGGCCGGGGCCCGGAGGCAATGGAGACCTCCTTGGCTGTCTTGAGCGGGGGTGGTCGTCCCTCCGGTTCAGCCTCTCTTTGATGGCATCGAGGCATTGAAGCCCCAACTGCATCTTGTTATTCAATGCCTCTAGTTGGCTGGGAAGGCCAACTAGAGTTAGCAGCTGACGCTCCTGCTCACTCAACCTCCTCTAGAAAACACTGAACTTGTGGGTTAGGGAAGCAAAAGTAACAGAGTGGTTGCTTGTTACCTCCCACAAGTGGTCAAACTCTTGACTGACGACCTGCCCTAGTGTTGGAGGGGTTGTGGCTGATCGACCCCTGGTCCTCATCACGCTCCTCGAGTTGGATGTTCGGTCCGAAAAGTGTGCATCTTCAAGTGGGGTCGAATCCATCTGTATTGTGTGTGAGGGCGTTGCTTCAGGATGGGGCATCAACTGCTTCGTGGTTACCTCTGCCTCGTCAGCTTGTGGTGGTGGAGAAGGGCGCAGAGTAGGCGGATGCTGATCTTCCACCCGACTCTTAGTGTCCTCCTCCGTAGTGACTATTGGCGCCATTGGCAGCGGTGTCAGCGTTGACTGCACGGCCCTGTGCTCCACCTCCAGGAGCTCAGCAAACACGTCATCGTTAGCGTTCGTCGGCACAATCGCTTCAAGACAAGGACATGTGGCTGTTTCTTTCGTGGTAGTGTCCTCAGGCATTGTCATCATTGCATCCACACCGGTGGTTTCGACGACTTGAACAATCGTCGTTGTTTCCTTAGTGGCCACGGCCGGCTCAGGAGCAGCAACAACGGCTTCGGGGGCGGCTGTTGCTGGTTCGGTGGTGACAACCACAACTTCAGGAGCGGTTGCCGCGGGTTGTGTGGTGGTGGTGGATGGCTCGGCGGGGGCGACGACCATCACTGCTTTATCTTGTCGAGCGTCTAGGGGGACTGGCATTCCTGTCGCGGCCTCCCTCTCTTGTATTCTTGTGGTGGCGGCGTAAGAGGCTTCAACCAACACATCTTCGATTTCTGCTATAGTGAAGACCATATTCTCTATGTCGTAGTCAGTGCAACATGTGCATCATGCGATAGATGTATCATGTGATGCGGTCAGAAAAACATCAAAAAACCCGATAGGAAAAACCTGTCATAGAGCAGAGGGTGTTGCCTGACATTGCCATCATGCAAAACTGTGTTGCGTGACACACGTCTTGCGTGATACTCTCTGAGTGATACACAAAGTTAAAGCGTTGGGCCCGACACGGGAATCGCTAAAGGAAAACGCCGCCTGATATGACATGCCCGATATGGGTAGCACGACACGATAGAGCGTATCGAGTTATACCTATATCGTCTGAGGGTTGTCACAGGCGACACGGGAAGTCAGGAGGGAACGCCGAGACGGGAGGAAAGCGAGAGAAAAATGCACAATACGGGAGTAGGTGAAAAGTAAATGCAAGTGCCCGACATGATTAAACTGAAGTTACTATATATAGAAAATGCGAGCGGGGGTAAATCAGGTAAAATGGGCCACGTGTCACCCGATAAGCGCATCGATTTCCGTGATACTATAAAATCAGTCAAATCCATCACATTGGGAAGTGATTTGCCTTCCTAAGCATGCGTCGTTCTGTGCAAAATTCATGTCGCGCAATCCGGGTGTGTCGGGTGATACACTTCTTTGTTACACCCTTTTTCCTGATATGATTGACCGACATAGGAGCCTGACACAAAACTCAAGGAGTTTGAGGGTGTCGCCTGACACGATCAAGGAAAGGCAGATGGCCGATATGGTCAGAAAAAGGGATATCGGGCAGAGAAAAAACTAAAGGGGTGATCTACTATGCATGCCCAATACACAAAACAAAAGAGGAAAGGCAAGGGTAGAAAAACTAAAGCTAAAGAAAAGAAGAAACATTGATGGGTAAAACATCATCGGATAAAAGGGGAAGACCTCCAGCCTCAGATAGTGTTACCCATCAAGGTTATAAAACTAAGTCAGTGGCCCATAAAACAAGAGAGTTTGTGCATGTGTTGTATGCACTGACTTAGGCCTTATTACAAAAATAATGTTCGTAATGTTTTTCTGCATGAAAGGAAAATAACATCCTATGCTAGGAAAAGTAAAAATTTGGGTTCCCTACCGAAGAGCATTGTAGTTTCCGTCGCCCGCTCGATACACGTCAGATACTTCTACTCTGATCCTTCGGCTGTTGCCTCAGTGTCCTACAGGGTTATCGCTGACCTTCTCATGAATGCTTCATTTTTGTAAATCCTCTTGACTCTATGCCCGTTCACTGGAAAGACCTTTTCCAGATCGTCTTTGTTATACAACTCCATCATCCCTGTTGGGTATATCTTTGCCACGATGAAGGGTCCATCCCATCTTCTCTACAACTTCCCTGGAAAAAGACGGATACGGGATTTAAATAACAGAACTTTATCACCTTCATTGACGTCCTTTTTCTTCAGATGGGCATCATGCCAGATCTTGATTCTTTTCTTGTAAATCCTGGCATTTTCATATTCCAGGAGTCTCAATTCTTCAAGCTCCTAGAGCTAAAGAAATCTATTCTTTCCAGCCAGCATCTGGTCCATATTAAGCTGCTTGATTGCCCATAACACTTTATGCTCCAATTTAAAAGGAAGATGACAGGCTTTTCCATAGATCAAGCGATAAGGTGTGGTACCCAGCGGTGTTTTAAAAGTAGTTCAATATGCCCACAAAGCATCATCTAACTTAGCTAACCAATCCTTGTGGGACTTGCCAACCTTCTTTTCTAGAATCTGCTTTATCTGCCGATTGAAGACCTCCACCTGTCCCGATGTCTGTGGATGATATGGAGTTGCAACATTGTGGCAGACGCCGTACTTATATAGAAGCGATTCAAATTGTCTTTCCGTGAAGTGAGAGCTGCCATCACTAATGACTGTCCTTGGAACTCCAAACCTTGGAAAGATAATCTTAGTAAAGAACTTGATTACTGCCCTTGCATCACATGTTGTAGTGGGTCTAGTTTCTACCCACTTTGAGACATAGTCGAATGTGACGAGAATGTACTTAAAACTGTAGGATGAGGGGAATGGTCCCATATAGGAAATACCCCACACATCAAAAATTTCAACTTCAATCCAATCTGATAGGGGCATCTCATTGCGACGGGAAATGTTTCCAGTTTGCTGGGATTCGTTGCAAGACTTTACAAAAGTGTGAGCATCTTTGAACAAGGTCGGCCAATAGAAACTAGATTGTAGCACCTTGGTAGATGTCCTCTCACCTCCCAAATGTCCTCCATAAGAAGAGGAGTGACATTCGAACAATATTTTTGAAACTTCCTCTTCTGGTATGCATCTTCTATATAACTCGTTGGCGCAACGCCTGAACAACAAGGGATCATCCCAATTATAGTTCTTTAAATCAGAGAAGAACTTCTTCTTCTGATTATAAGATATATCTAGGGGAAGCTTCTTACATGCCAAGTAGTTTGTAGAAATTTGTATACCACGGCCCCTCAGGGTCTGCTGACTGGGCTGAGTAGATGGATTCATCGGGGTAGCTTTCATTGATGTGCAGTGGGTGATCATCTTGCACCCATATCCTAGAAAGATGGTCTGCAACCACATTCTCTGAGACCTTCCTGTCTTTGATCTCATGGTCAAACTCTTGTAGCAATAGTGCCCAACATAGTAGTCTGGGATTTGCATCCTTCTTCTACATTAGATATTTAATAGCCCCATGGTCGGTGTAAACAACCACCTTCAAACCCACGAGATAAGACATGAACTTGTCAAAGGCGTACACAATAGCTAGGATTTCTTTCTCTGTGGTTGTGTAATTCTACTGAGCCTCATCTAGGGTCTTGCTCGCATAGAAGATAACATGATGCTTCTTGTTTCTCTTTTGGCCGAGTATGACCCCTATAGCAAAATCACTGGCGTCACACATAAGTTCGAACGGAAGACTCCAATCAGGGGACTGGAGAATCGGTGCAGATATTAAAGTGCCCTTCAGAGTGGAGAATCCCTTCATGCACTCCTCTGTGAAGTCGAACTTTACATCTTTTACCAGAAGGTTAGAGAGAGGCTTGGATATCTTTGAAAAATCCTTTATAAACCACCAGTAGTAACCGACATGACCCAGAAAACTACAAACACATGTAACTGAAGTAGGTGGTGGGAGCTTGGCTATCACCTCAACATTGGATGGATCGACTTCAATACCTTTACTTGACACCTTGTGTCCGAGAACAATCCCCTCTTGTACCATAAAATGACATTTTTCCCAGTTGAGGGTGAGGCTATGCTCTTCACATCTTCTCATTACGAAGGACAAATTGTTCAGATAGTCATCAAACAAGCTGCCATAGATGCTAAAATCATCCATGAACACTTCCATCTTGTCTTCAAGCAAATCTACAAAAATGGTGTTCATACACCTCTGAAAGGTATCAGGTGCATTACAGAGCCCAAATGGCATTCTTCTAAAAGAAAAAGTTTCGTAGATGTAAGTGTTACGACCCCACCTCCCGATAACCCCCAATTAAGGGAGACCGAGAGGTCGAAGCCGCACCCATGACTTCCGGATCAAAGGTTTGGCAATTAACCAAGAATAATTATCAAATTTTAACATACTATACTAAAAGCTGTAGAAAATAAAATTTTGCATACCTTTTTGAAAACTTGGATCTCTAAACTTCTATCCACACAGATACTAATCTATCTAATCCTCCTTTGCACTTTAATTCTCATTTAGTACCACATGTGCCACTTTACTATTTGTTCTTTTCATTGTACCTAAAATGCCTACAAACAAAACGTCGGTAAGCCCGAAGCTGGTATGTGGGGGGAAACAATAATCATGCACATATATGTTAACAAAGTAATCATTTATCAACCAAGATTACGTTTTAAGCCAAACTACTCAATCCATACCTATCCACAACTCTGTGTTGTTCATGTAAGGACTTATATGGTACCTCTGTAAAGGTAGAGTCGCATGGAACCACCCAAAGGTAGCCCAATATCTAACTCACTGTGACATGATGGACCTACCCTCTAGGCACACATATACTAAGTCATTCATGACCTGATGGACCTACCCTTTAGGTAGCCATATACTAGGTAAGCCATTACGACATAGAGGGGACCAGGATCTGAGGTAGAAGGCATATACATTATGTGATAGTCATAGTCACTTTATAATTGCAATATGAACATCCAAACAGTTTAGTTGCATTCAATGCGATTTAACATTCGGGAATCCATCGGAAAACCTAAGCGGTTATTCATAATTAACCACATACCTGATCTGATGATTTGAACATAAATATCCATGCAAATAAGAATCCAAGAAAGCAAACATTTTCAACAAGATCCTGAAATAATAATGTAATTCCCTTTTATTACTCATGTCATCAAGATCTAATAAACCTAGCTCGCTTCTTAGGGTTTCTAATTCACTTTTAGGGTTTCCATTGCAATTAGGGTTTCCCTTCATCTTTTGCTATTTCAAACCCTAATTTTATCCCATTACTCATAAACCCTTATTATCTTATCTATTCTTCAATATAAAGGTTATCTTAACATCATATAACCCTATTCTCGGATTTAAATGCACCATTAACCATCAATTAATTTCATTAAGTTTCTTTTACATTAAAGCTACTATTTTTACCCTTTTTAATCCATGCCAAGATTATTATGCTCATCCATCATCAATTCAAGGTTCATTATGATCTAATTCACATATGAATTCGATTTTCCATTAATACTACCTTTTATTCATGAGAAAACCCTAATTACTACTTTAAGGGTTTTTATCCATGATTAGAAACTTTAAAGCTCGAAATAGATTAGAACCATTATATGACAACACATTTTCACATTTTCCAGATTAAATATGATCTTATCCTCCTTGCCCTTAAATTAGGGTTTTTATTGCTTAATCGTTCATAATTGGTGTAAAAACCTAAACCATGTGATAAATCATCTATATCAGGTTCACGTTCATCATTAACATTTCAACAAGTTACTATTACTTAATTTTGTTGATTAAGTATCATGCATTCAACCATTAACTTCAATTAGGGTTCCTAACATTATTTCAAAGCACTTTCCATTAATTTGGCATACTTTTGCAAATAGGAACAAAATCAGATTCTAAAAGTATTTTTATTGAATTCTACACGTTCTCCTGATCATTTTTCATGTTTTGCATATTTCCATCGAAGCTACCAATCTTTAGTTATGGATTTTGTAATAAAACTTTACTTGGGCCAATCAAGAGGTGCCACGTAGCTCGTTCACATGCAACTCATGCGATTTGAAAAAATAATCAAATAACAACTCGGCCCCCGTTTAAGTTTTCCGGTCTTCATACCCGCGGAGGGTATATCTATCCAACTCATGCTGCGCTCATTCTTCCTTGTGAAAGCCCTAGGCTTCCGCCTGTAGCAGCTCGCGGAGGGCTTCCCTCCTCCACTACTCGGCCCCCTAGGCATCGGCGACCCCTCCATCATCTCCGCCGTCTTCCACCGCACCTGATGGTGCTTTTCCTCCGCAATCCAGAGCAGCTAGCCTACGGTGGCCAGTCTGCAACCCGCGGCCGGCCTGCAGCCGTGCTGTAGGTATCGCGTAGAGATGGCGGGAAGGGAAAGGTGGCCCTCCACTCCAGAACTTTGGAGATGCGTCGTGCCTCCACCAAGCATCTAGATCAGCTGCGAACCACCAAGGTGGCCCTATGAGTTCATGGTTAGGTTTCAAACGTAGAGAAACAAGATGAGGAAGAGAGGAAAGACGGGGGTTTTCTCTCCAGATCTCGAGGCAGGGGTTCTACCCCTCTTATAGGGGTGGGTACTCACACCCCAAGACGTTTCCTAGTGGAAACAAGTCCCCCCCCCTTTCTTAAAGGAAACATATTCCTTTAATGAGAAGGAATCTTCTCACTCTCTTAACTTATTTTTTTTTAATATTCCTTTTTTCTGTAAATTCTAGGATTTCGAAAATTATCCCACTTATTATCTTTGTTTCTTGCTTTTCAATCCTTAGGCACGGAATCCTATATTCCTTTAATAGGATTTACTTTCTTTTTAGCAATCTCACATAATACATTAATTGTATACTCACATCATCTTCTTATTTTCTGTTATGGGTATTTTCTCTTTCCTCTTTTATTAATTGGGCTCCTTGAACCCTAAGAAACTCTAATATTTCGAAATTCTTTTCCAAGGATATTTATTATCATCCTAGATGCATCTAAATGCATTATTCTTTATTATTCCTCATTATCTTGTTTATTTCTTATCAAAATATCTCTTTTTGAGAATTTCTCTTTATTTCTCTTTTATTTTCCTCATTGGTATTCCTTTTATCATTAGGAATCCTTGGAACCCGAAATTTCACAAAGGATAACTCAATTATACCTCTTTTCACTTGTTTTCCATATTTTATCATTATTTTCAATCTCTCTCTTATTAAAGAAATACTTAATTAAACTTTTCTTTTCTTATTGCCTTTCCTTTGCAACTTTGGACTCCTTGGAACCCAAGATGCACGAAATCCCTCTTTGGATCTGCCTTCTAGAGGTTTCCACATTTTTCTTTTCTCAAATATTCAATTATTCATTTACTAATTGAATTTTCTTGTTATTTGGGCCCAATAGCCAATAAAGCCCACAAAACAATCATCAAGGCTATTGTAAATGAAATCCATGTATTCAAAACAGATTATACCATTCTTTGTTCAATTATCTGTAATATGAGAAATTGCTTTTCTCACCAATTGAACCCAAAAAATTGGGGTTGTAACATCCTTCCCCTCTTATAGGAATTTTGTCCTAAAAATTCAACCAAGTAAACAAATAATTCTGGATAAGACTTTTCCATGTCCATCATTGGCCCCTATGCGGCTTTGCCGTACTCATGGAATTTTCAAAGAACCTTTATTCTTTTATCCTGGCATCTATAAACTGCACAGGTGATTCATGCCATATCAGCCTCCCTTGGGGCTCACTAGGTTCATTGCTCAGCACATGGTCGGTGTTGGTTGTTTACACTAACGAGTTTCAATCATAAGAATGATCTTTTACTCAACTATCTATATCTAGCAAGTATACAAGAGTAGTTGTAGTCGAGGTCGAGCACAAGGACCGTTGGTTAGCTAGGCGCAAGAGTTATGATTTTCAATAATCTAGATCGTTGTACATAAGATAATTGGATTAGAACAACTAAATTATAAATTGAAAACAAAATAGTAAATTATCACTTAAGAAAGGTTAAGATTCAGATTTGGAAGGATCTTAGACTTGGGATTTCACTATCACATCATAGCTTATATTAAAATATGAATTTAAACATGTTAATTAACTTGTAAAGGAGGTTTGTAGTCATCACTCACCTCCCGGTGAAGTAATGAGGATTCTAACTCCATACGTCACTCTCGTGCATGTATTTCATTTTGAATCACAAACCTTGCTCCTCAACTTAATCCTAGCCACTCTCACGGTCAAGGACAAGTTGCCAAAAGAGTAACACCATACTCTCAAACACATCTTCTCAGATTATGAAAGAAAGCATAAAACATGCAAGTATGATGGCCAATCACACAAACAAGCATTTCAGATCTGAAACATCTCTTGGAACATGCAAGAAACTAACATTTAGTACGAAATTCATATGTTCATACAAGCTATGACATGGGAGTTACTTTCCCATGTCCAAGATTTGGATTCTACTCGTCCATGATCATGTATTGCAGAAATGCTACAAAATTTTCAGAGTTTAACATGGTTTAGAGAAGGAAAAGCTAGGAGAATTGAAAGTGTAACCCAAGAGAAGTAGAATTCCGTCTTGGGGACGAAATTCCACTCCTAAAGCTGCTCCAAAACGGACTGGCTCCTCTCCCGAGAAGTTGCACAAAGTTGGGGAAGCTTGGCTGCACCTTGGAGAAGATAATGGAGAAGAAGAGAAGAAGAAATGGACTCCTTTCCCAAAAAACCACCCTTGATCTCCTCAAAATCGCCCTCCTCTGCTCTAGGCTTGCTCTGGGATGAGGGAACTAACAGAAATGACCAGGCATAACCGCCCATTAAGTTTCCACTTTGTTTTAAGCAAAAACTCATATTTTTCAAAATGCTGAAACTGCCAGGTGCACGTCGTGCACTTTAAAGTGCAAGCCGTGCAACTTTCCAGAACTTTAAATCTGCTTGATGCTCCAATCATAAGAATGATCTTTTACTCAACTAGCTATATCCCACAAGTATACGAGAGTAGTTGTAGTCGAGGTCGAACACAAGGAGCGTTGGTTAGTTAGGCGCAAGAGTTATGATTTTTAATAATCTAGATCATTGTACATAAGATGATTGGATTAGAACAACTAAATTATAGATTTAAAACAAAACAATAAATTATCACTTAAGAAAGGTTAAGATACAGATTTGGAAGGATCTTAGACTTGGGATTTCACTATCACATCATAGCTTATATTAAAATATGAATTTAAACATGTTAATTAACTTGTAAAGGAGGTTTGTAGTCATCACTCACCTCCCGGTGAAGTAATGACGATTCTAACTCCATACATCACTCTCGTGCATGTATTTCATTTTGAATCACAAACCTTGCTCCTCAACTTAATCCTAGGCACTCTCGCGGTCAAGGACAAGTTGCCAAAAGAGTAACACCATACTCTCAAACACATCTTCTCAGATTATGAAAGAAAGCATAAAACATGCAAGTATGATGGCCAATCACACAAACAAGCATTTCAGATCTGAAACAACTCTTGGAACATACACGAAACTAACATTTAGTACGAAATTCATATGTTCATACAAGCTATGACATGGGAGTTACTCTCCTATGTCTAAGATTTGGATTCTACTCGTCCATGATCATGTATTGCAGAAATGCTATAGAATTTTCAGAGTTTAACATGGTTTAGAGAAGGAAAAGCTAGGAGAATTGAAAGTGTAACCCAAGAGAAGTAGAATTCCATCTTGGGGACGAAATTCCACTCCTAAAGCTGCTCCAAAATGGACTGGCTCCTCTCCCGAGAAGCTGCACAAAGTTGGGGAAGCTTGGCTGCACCTTGGAGAAGATAATGGAGAAGAAGAGAAGAAGAAATGGACTCCTTTCCCAAGAAACCACCCTTGATCTCCTCAAAATCGCCCTCCTCTACTCTAGGCTTGCTCTGGGACGAGGGAACTAACACAAATGACCGGGCATAACTACCCATTAAGTTCCCACTTCGTTTTAAACAAAAACTCGTATTTTTCAAAATGCTGAAACTGCCAGGTGCACGCCGTGCAACTTTCCAGAAATTTTTAGCTCCCAGGTGCACGACGTGCAATTGCGTGCACCCCGTGCAACTTTCCAGAACTTTAAATCTGCTCAACTCTCCCAGGTGCACGGCGTGCACTTTTGGTGCACGACGTGCACTTGGCTGTTCTGGGCTGTTTTGTATTCTGCTCATAACTTTCAGCGTGTAGGTCCAAATTACATACCGTAAAAAGTGGTATTTGCATAGTTTCGAACCCCAAAACATGTAGAAACTTGAGGATTGATCTAATAAGAGATAATATGATATATTACTCATCATTTCATTACAAAATATAGTACCTACAATCCAAACCATGAGACAAGTAAGAATAGCTAAAAATATAGAATCTAGCATGAATGAGAGTGATAATTGAGTCAAAACAACATGGATATGCAACCAAACATGATCCAAAAGATGATATGATTTGTGCACATCAGTTGGATACCTCACATAGTGCTCTAAATCAGACACATGAAACTCATCACACATTACTTTATCCTGAGAAGTAAGGTTAAACTTAACCTTATCCACCAAACCATATCAAAAGAACCCATGCATCGGGGACTCAATTCTCTTAGCTATAACTTAGAGGGGTCGGATTTTCACATATTCTTCCACAGTAACTTGTATGTCAGTCTACTTTGCATCTGCTCACAACTCTCATCGTCTCTAGGCTCCTTTCAGCCCTTACACAATCAAAGTGACTTCATCTACATGCACTGTGGTCCCTTTTCTAACCATCATGTGGTCCTTTTCTAACCATCATGTGGTCCTTTCACCAACATCACCTTACTGAAGTGGTGACCGACACAACCTCCCTTACAAAGCTTCTTATAAAACCCGATACTGGCTATGGTGGTCATTGTCACACCTTTCATAGGACAAAAACTGTCTCTAGATATCACCCTAAACGAGCACACATGCCCTCATCAGACCCTTTAGTCTGGATCATACTAACCACAGTTAGGGGTGATAAACTATACTAACATTGAGTTCTTCATGTACCTACTTCCATCTTTTGGAAGGAAACCTTTAGGTCAAACTCAAGAACCCCTGAACTCGCTTCATGGTGTAGTTGAACCATCTCTCTCATGGGTAGTTCAACTAGATATGTCCCTTAACAAAACTCTTTCTTTCTCATGTCATCTAGGTAAGGTGACCTACCATAACCCATATTGCATATCGACCTTTCTTGGTCAAGGGGAGACTTATCACAACATCCATAGTGATGAACTCCCATTCCCTCTCAGGGACTCATTTGTCCTCTATATCGATACACTGGGTTACTGGGGTTCGTCCTTTACCTCCTGGCTTGCATGGTCATAAATCACATGCAACTTCATCTTAAGCATCCAAAGTGCTATTGCCATTTACCACAGTGTATGGTGATCTTAAAATCATGATCACATGTATGTCATTATTCTTCAAGATCAATTCCTCAGAAACCCTAAACCACTCTAGTCGAGGTTTCATCACCTTCTTTTCCAAAGAAGTGTGCTTGAGGTTCTACCACCATCCTTTCATTGTATCAAGGACTATATTGGATAACCAAACAACCATTAACTTTTCAATGTCTCTTGTTACATCTGAGTGTTATCCAAACACCTCTCCTTTTCGAACTTAGGGTTAGCTAAACAACCTTTTCTAGATTCTAGTCAAACAAGTCAGATGTATCTCAATCAGAGCATCCATTACCACTTCACATCCTTAGGTATTAGGTAACATTGAAGACATACACTTTCATGTATTTCACTTATCATCTCACCTCAAACTCTATGTCTATCTTCATTAAGAACACTTCTCTGATTTCATCATCATGGTGATCAAACTCAACATGGTATAACTTGTAAGTTCTACATAGTTCATGATAAAAACATCCTCATAAGGGGACTACCTCATCCCTCTTAGTGTTTACAAACCATCCATGTATCATTCACTTTACTAGGGTAGATTATCTTCTCTATCCCTATTTCTCATGGCAACGTTCCAACCTACATCATCTCTTATCCTTGGTGTATGGCATGCGTAATGTCCTATCTCTCACTCCCATAACAAGAGGAAATAAGCATTTGGCTGCAGTCCAAATACAGAGTTCTTCCTGTTCCAAGAGTAGAGATGGTACATCCCACCTTGCCAATACACCTTTACATATAAGTTGCAACGTGCCACATATGTCTCTTCATCACAAACATTTCGATATTAAAGTTACCTCCATGGAAAACTAGTCTTGAGCCTACTGAGGATTATATCCTTGGTCATCTCCTCTAGGTCTATAGGGTACCGACTCTTTTGGGGTCATCCCTCTTCCCTTATGCATCAAGAGAGTGCCCTACTCATCTGCCCTTTGGGTCCCATGAGTTCATGAAGGTGATCAATCTCCTAACCCATGGCCCTCAGACAATGATAGCTGTTATCTCCCGACCCTATGGTCATGTGCAACTAGGGAATTAGGCAACTCCTACTTTCATCGATCTTATCCCTACCTGACCCTAGGATAGACTTAGGATTCACCATTATAGTACATGTTTACTTATAACCTTACCCAAGTCTTCATCATCTCTCTTTCTGCATTCAAGGACTGGCTTTCATCCTTTCATAGGGGTCATGGCAACCTGCCTACCTTGGTCAAGCCCCATACCGGTTACCTCCATGGTAACACATTCATATGCAATTATAGATGGATGTCTATGGGTCTACTTTTCACTTAGCTTGTCAAGATCATGTGAGACCTCTTCAGGTTACCTTAAACCAACAAAACTGATATACACCCTACCAAAGGGGTCCCTCTCCTAGGATGGGAGGAAAACTATCTCTTGACAACAAAGTCACAAAAGCTCTTAGGTCTAGGGTTTACCACCACATGAGCTTACTTAACCCTACCAGGATATTAAGGAACAAGCAGATCACCTACTAAACCATGCTAGGTCATACTTGTCCTCTTTCCTCAATGTTGGATCAATATCATACCTTTCTTTATCATCAACCTAGTTGTGAGGGGTTCATCAAACACACCTTAAACTTAAGGGGCTTCTCTTTTCCTCTATTCATGAGGAGTACCATGCTCGCTTCTATAGGAACTCAACTTCTCATCATGAGCCTTAGGTACACCACTTCCCCTCTTAGGCCTAGGAACCCTAGGTTCACTGCATGCTCTGTCTCTTATCTACGAACCAAGCATGAAAAAGGCATGACATGCACTCCTTGTCATCCTTCAACCCAAGCAACACTTAGAGTTGGGTCCTCCTTAAGGACTACCAACAAGGTACAAGGCCTCATAACCTGCTACTAAACCTTTCTAGGTCTAAGGAACTCTTCTTCCTACCTCGGAAGGTAAACATCTATACCATAGGCACGTAGGTACCAGAAGCTTCATCTTTTCTCAAGGGTTTGGTCCCTCTAAAGGCAACCAAGGTATCATCAACTTTCAGGGATCGATCATGAGGCAACCACTATTATCCATTGTTCAGGATTTTAGGCTTCCAACCTTCTTGCTGGGTTTCCTGCTCTCTCTAGAGATAACACCACATCCAACCTCACCATTAGAGGTCTTTTCTTCATGAAGGATCAACCTCAAAAGCATGCTCTACATGGGTGAAGCCTGGGTTCGAACTTATGGTTGCTCAAGATCATCCATAACCCTTTATGCTCCATCATAATTCCTTATCTAGGGTTTCATCCTACTATCAGCATTATGATGTGCCCTAGGTGACAGCTACGCCCTACTTGCACAAGCCCATATGGTTTCTATGGTCCTTCACTAACATCATCATCTAAGGAGCTATCCTTTACCCTAACATGCACAACCCTTCCCAGGGTTGGGTTGCCAAAGGTGCTAGGTCACCCATGGATCATATGGCATCCCAAAGGCATGCCCTTTTAAACACCTGGTCCAACTCATCTCTCTCTAACCTTCACTTAGGGTTTGGGTTAGGATCATTCTCCGAGGATGTGCCAGGTCTCTACTTGAAATGGAGATCTTTATCTCCAAGACTAACTTATCCTCCTGTCAAGAAGGTCTAGCCTCAGGACTTTTCTGAGGACATGACAACTTATGTCATACGACCTAAGCATGTATCTATTCTTTAGTTTGCGCTTAATCTATTAAGCTTATGTCCATGACATATTTTTTACATGCCTTTCATTAATTTGGTGGATGATTCCTTAAACCTTATTAACCCATACCTCAAGAGGGTGAGGAGAAGAAAGAAAACCCTAATCCTTTAGGTCCTTATCAGAATTTTATGGTGAGAAGGGATGAATAAGATGAGAAGTCCTAAAGGTATCTTATTTCGATTCATACCCTAAGACGTTGGCCAGGAAGTCACACATATCCGGGAGTCCTCGTGTTCCGACTAGCAGTGCGGAGGAAAATATTTCCAGCCCCCGGTCGTGATCCTTTTCTAGACACCTCCATATTTCAGATAATCCTCTAATAACTCCCTTGGATTCTATGGAGTTTGTAAAATTTAATAATTATTAATGGTTAAATGAGGAACCAATGCTCTGATACCAAATGTTACGACCCCACCTCCCGATAACCCCCAATTAAGGGAGACCGAGAGGTCAAAGCTATACCCATGACTTCCGGATCAAAGATTCGACAATTAACCAAGAATAATTATCAAATTCTGAAAGCTGTAGAAAATAAATTTTTTCATACCTTTTTGAAAACTTGGATCTCTAAACTTCTATACACACAGATACTAATCTATCTAATCCTCCTTTGCACTTTAATTCTCATTTAGTACCACATGTGCCACTTTACTATTTGTTCTTTTCATTGTACCTAAAACGCCGACAAACAAAACGTTGGTCAGCCCGAAGCTGGTATGTGGTGGGAAACAATAATCATGCACAATTATGTTAACAACGTAATCATTCAATTAATCATTTATCAACCAAGATAACATTTTAAGACAAACTACTCAATCCATACCTATCCACAACTCTGTGTTGTCCCTGTAAGGACTTATATGGTACCTCCGTAAAGGTAGAGTCGCATGGCACCACCCAAAGGTAGCCCAATATCTAACTCACTGTGACTTGATGGACCTACCCTCTAGGCAGGCATATACTAAGTCATCCATGACCTGATGGACCTACCCTCTAGGTAGCCATATACTAGGTCAGCCATTATGACACAGAGGGGACCAAGATCTGAGCTAGAAGGCATATACATTATGTGATAGTCATAGTCACTTTATAATTGCAATATGAACATCCAAACAATTTATTTGCATTCAATGTGATTAAACATTCGGGAATCAATCAGAAAACCTAAGCGGTTATTCATAATTAACCACATACATGATCTGATGATTTGAATAGAAATATCCATGCAAATAAGAATCCAAGCAAGCAAACATTTTCAACAAGATCCTGAAATAATCATGTAATTCCCTTTTATTACTCATGTCATCAAGATCTAATAAACCTAGATCGCTTCCTAGGGTTTCTAAGTCACTTTTAGGGTTTCCATTACAATTAGGGTTTCCCTTCATCTTTTGCTATTTCAAACCCTAATTTTATCCCATTACTCATAAACCCTTATTATCTTATCTATTCTTCAATATAAAGGTTATCTTAACATCATATAACCCTATTCTTAGATTTAAAGGCACCATTAACCATCAATTAATTTCATTAAGTTTCTTTTACATTAAAGCTACTATTTTTACCCTTTTTAATCCATGCCAAGATCATTATGCTCATCCATTATCAGTTCAAGGTTCATTATGATCTAATTCACATATGAATTCGATTTGCCATTAATACTACCTTTTATTCATGAGAAAACCCTAATTACTACTTTAAGGGTTTTTATCCATGATTATAAACTTTAAAGCTCTAAATAGATTAGAACCATTATATGACAACACATTTTCACATTTTCCAGATTAAATATGATCTTATCCTCCTTGTCCCTAAATTAGGGTTTTTATTTCTTAATCGTTCATAATTGGTGTAAAAACCTAAACCATGCGATAAATCATCTATATCAGGTTCACGTTCATCATTAACATTTGAACAAGTTGCTATTACTTAATTTTGTTGATTAAGTATCATGAATTCAACCATTAACTTCAATTGGGTTCCTAACACGATTTCAAAGCACTTTCCATTAATTTGGCATACTTTTGCAAATAGGAACAAAATCAGATTCTAAAAGTATTTTTATTGAATTCTACAGGTTCTCCTGATCAATTTTCATGTTTTGCATATTTCCATCGAAGCTACCAATCTTTAGTTATGGATTTTGCAATAAAACTTTACCTGGGCCAATCAGGAGGCACCACGTAGCTCATTCCCATGCAACTCATGCGATTTGAAAACATAATCAAATTACAACTATGCCCCCAATTAAGTTTTCCGGTCTTCACACCCACGGAGGGTATATCCGTCCAACGTCTGCTGCTTTCCTTCTTGCTCACGAAAGCCCTAGGCTTCTACTTGTAGCAGCTCGGGGAGGGCTTCCCTCCTCCACTACTCAGTCCCCTAGACACTGGCGACCCCTGCATCATCTCCGCCGCCTTCCGCCGCACCTGATGGTGCTTTTCCTCTGCAATCCAGAGTAGCTAGCCTACGCTGGACAGCCTGCAACCCGTGGCCGGCCGGCAGCCGTGCTGCAGGTATCGTGTAGAGATGGCGGGCAGGGAAAGGTGGCCCTCCACTCCAGAACTTCGGAGATGCGTCGTGCCTCCACCAAGCATCTAGATCAGCTGCGAACTGCCAAGGTGGCCCTATGAGTTCATGGTTAGGTTTCAAATGTAGAGAAACAAGATGAGGAAGAGAGGAAAGATGGGGGTTTTCTCTCCAGATCTCGAGGCAGGGGTTCTACCCCTCTTATAGGGGTGGGTACTCACAACCCAAGATGTTTCCTAGTGGAAACAAGTCCCCCCCTTCTTAAAGGAAACATATTCCTTTAATGAGAAGGAATCTTCTCACTCTCTTAACTTATGATTATTTGTTTAATATTCCTTTTTTCTATAAATTCTAGGATTTCGAAAATTATCCCACTTATTATCTTTGTTTCTTGCTTTTCAATCCTTAGGCACGGAATCCTATATTCCTTTAATAGGATTTACTTTCTTTTTAGCAATCTCACATAATATATTAATTGTATACTCACATTATCTTCTTATTTTCCGTTATGGGTATTTTCTCTTTCCTCTTTTATTAATTGGGCTCCTTGGACCCTAAGAAACTCTAATATTTCGAAATTCTTTTCCAAGGATATTTATTATCCTCCTAGATGCATCTAAATGCATTATTCTTTATTATTCCTCATTATCTTGTTTATTTCTTATCAAAATATCTCTTTTTGAGAATTTCTCTTTATTTCTCTTTTATTTTCCTCATTGGTATTCCTTTTATCATTAGGTATCCTTGGAACACGAAATTCCACAAAGGATAACTCAATTATACCTCTTTTTACTTGTTTTCCATATTTTATCATTATTTTCAATTTCTTTCTTATTAAAGAAATACTTAATTAAACTTTTCTTTTCTTATTGACTTTCCTTTGCAACTTTGGACTCCTTGGAACCCAAGGAACCCAAGTGGCACGAAATCCCTCTTTGGATCTGCCTTCTAGAGGTTTCCACATTTTGCTTTTCTCAAATATTCAATTATTCATTTACTAATTGAATTTTCTTGTTATTTGGGCCCAATAGCCAATAAAGCCCACAAAACAATCATCAAGGCTATTGTAAACGAAATCCATGTATTCAAAACAGATTATACCATTCTTTGTTCAATTATCCGTAATATGAGAAATTGATTTTCTCACTAATTGAACCCAAAAAATTGGGGTTGTAACAGTAAGTGAAAGTCATCTTCTCCTGGTCATTAGGGTGGATGGGGATCTGGTAGAAACCCGAGTACCCGTCCAACCAGCAAAAGTAGGAATGATGGGCCAGGCATTCCAGCATCTGATCAATGAAAGGAAGAGGGAAATGGTCCTTGTGGGTGGCGATGTTAAGTTTCTGATAATCTATACACATCCGCCATCTAGTGACCGTCTTGGTTGCCACCTCGACCTCGTCATCTCCCTTGACCAAGGTCATCCCTCCCTTCTTGGTAACTACTTGGATTGGACTCACCCACGTGCTATCACTGATAGCGTAGATGATTCCAGCGTCTCGAAGCTTAACTACTTCTTTGTTGAAGACTTCGTGAAGCTTTTCATTCATCTTTCTTTGTGGTTGGGCATATACCCTGGAGTCTTCTTCCAGATGGATCCGGTGCATGCACACCGAAGGGCTTATCCCTCTGAGGTTCCTGATTGAGTAGCCCAAGGCTTTCCTCCACAACCTTAACTCTTTGAGCAGTTGGTCTTTCTGTCAATCTGACAACTCTGAGTTGATGATTACCAGGTGCATCTTCTCTCGATCCAAAAAATGATACTCAAGGCCTTTTGGCAATACTTTTAGCTCTAGTGGGACTTCCTTTTTCTATTCTTCGGTAGGGGATTCTCGGAGAGAGGAACATCTAAATGTCTCAATAGGATCTTCATCCTCAGTCACTTCTTCAACATCTAGATAGGCCAACAATTCCCTGACCTCAGGATCATCGATCTCTCGTAAGTCACCAGTTAAGGCACACATCAAAGGATCTACCATGGCCTACTCTTCCTGTACTTCATCGCATAACTTTTGATAGCTCTCAACAAAATAGGAGGATTCAAAGAACGAGGGGGCCTTCATACAATATGTGATGTTGAAGTCGATGTGATCTCCTCCAACATGGATCATAATCATTCCCGCCTCGACATCGATAAGAGCTCGGCCAGTGGCAAGGAAGGGTCGCCCGAAAATGATAGGGCAACTCGGATCTTTTATGGTGTCAATTAAAATAATATCATAAGGGATAAAGAAGTGTCCCACTCGGATGGGAACATATTCAACGACACCAACTGATCGGGTGAAGGTATGGTCAACCAGTTGTATCCTCATGTTGGTGCTTACCATATCGGTGAGCCCCAATCTCTTAGCAAGGGATAGGGGCATCAGAATGATGCTAGCCCCTAGGTCTTCTATACCTTTCTGAGTTACATTATCTCCAACTTGAAAGGGGTTTACGAAGGTCCCTGGATCCTTCTTCTTCAAAGGTGTATTAGTTTTGATGAAAGAACTAGACATCTTAGAGAGCTTCACAGTCTGTACGTCTTCTCCTTTCCTTTTTCATGTTATCAGGTCCTTTAGGAACTTAGCATAAGTGGACATTTCTTCAATGGCATCTAGGAACGGGACGTCCACATGCAACTTCTTTATAGCGGCGAGAAACTTTTCATACCTCTTCTTTAGCTGGGCTTTTACTAGCTTCTGTAGGAATGGTATGCGGGGTGCGTACTTATCTGGACACTCTTAAGAAGAGATGTGGTCAACCTTGTCTTTGACTACTTTATTTGACTTCTGCAAAACTTCTTCCTCAACAACCTCTGTGCTAACTCCTTCGGCAGGTGTTGTTGTTGACATTAATGTCTTCTCTGCGGCTGGTGATACAATTGTTCCCTACCTTAGAACGGCCATTTTCTCCATCTCATGTCCTCATGGGTTGGCTTCAGTATTAGAGGGGAAACGCCCCACCTGATGGTTGATGGATTGGGCGAGGCTCGCCAGCTACTGATCAATCTATTTGTTATGCTACTGGAGCTCCCCTATCTAGATAGAAAAACCACCCATCTGTTGCTGCATTAGTTTGAGCAGATTCGTGCTATCCACTGAGCTCTTGTGCATCTTTTCATTAATGTTGTTCTGTCTCTTGGCGAAGGACATAAATTTCATTGTCAAAGATGGTCGTGGTTGCTGGTTTTGTTGGAGGACCCTCTGCTGCTGGAACCCTATCTTTCATTTCTAATTTGATGGTCCTCATGAAGGTTTCCCACTCAATAGCTGGTGAGAGTTCTCAGTAGCACTGGTGTTCCCATAAGAGAAACCAGGGTGGTCAGGCCGTCGATATTGAACAAAACTCACATTCTCTGTAAAGTCCCCTTTGAGATCTTCTTGGGGTGCGGGGTGCGGTGTGCGGGCAGAAATCTGACATGTGGTCCGGCTCTCCGTAGGTGACACAACTCTTCACGACCTCTTGTCGAACCTTCCCTTTATAACCTTTCTACTTGAGGGACTAGACATCTGTGATCATCTTGTCAAGTTTGACTGCGAGGGCCTCCATAGCCTTAGATTCACCTGGAGTAGTGTGACTTAGTGACTCTCGGTCGTATTCTCCATCTTGTTGGTTTGTAGCCATATTTTCAATAATCGTCCTGGCTCTTTGGGCACTAAGTCCCAAGAAATCACTGCCAGTGGCAGCATTCAAGGACTTCCTCTCAGCAGGGCACACCCCATTGTAAAATGTGGTGATAAGATTTGGTTATGAAAAACCATGATGCATACATTCACGCTGGTAGCTCTGGAATCTTTCCCAAGTCTCATGAAGATTCTCTGAGGGCTTCTGGGAATACTTTGTGATCTTGTTTTGACATTTGATGGTCCTCTCGATGGGGAAGAACTTGGCGATAAAAGCATTGGCAAGATTCTCCCAATCAGGGAGGCTCCCATCCTATAAGCTGGTGTACCATTCTAGTGCCTTGTCCCTCAATGAGAATGGGAAACACTGGATGTAGATATGCATCAACGGGACTCTATTGATCTTAAAGGTGTTGCACATCCTCTTGAATGTCGTTACATGATTATACGGGTTCTCCTCAAAGGTGTTTCCACCAAACCTATTATGCTGTAGGAGCTAGAGAAAGAAGGTATTTAGTTCAAAGTTGGTAACGTTCAGAGGCTGCGTTACAACCGGGTTTCTCTCTTCATTAGCTCGAACTTGAACGAATGAGCGAAGAGAGCGAGCTTCAAGGGCTTGGTCAGCCATGACTTGTCAAGAGCTTGGATGACCTAGAAAGAAAGAAATAAAGAAATGAGTACCTGGAAAGAAACAAAGGTGTAAGAGCGTTGTATAAATTATGAACAGTAAATATTATGCGCAGTAAATAATTGTAGTATTATATACATATGTACAAGGTTTTGGCCAAGTGCAAGTGAAGCTAAAGTTCATAGAACGGTTTTCTTTGCCTATCCCTGACAAAGGCGCCAAAAAGTTGACGAGCTTTAAACGTGGGTCCAAGAAGGGAATCATGTCTAAGTTATCGAACTTTAGAAATTTAAATTACCCGAATGTTTAAGACACCTGCAACTAGCACAGGATCGAAGTAGTTCGGGGTCAAATGCAGGGATAGGAAGAAAGATGCTTCAGAACTTGAGTTTCACTTGTCTAAGCACATCAAATAGGTAAAAGGATAGGTTTGGTTGTAATAAGAAATCACCATACATAAATTAAACTAAAAGGCTATCTCCAATTGGAGTTACTAGAAAGATTATGATTTTAGGGTTTAGCAATTTTTATAGAGGTTTTAGATAACATAAGTTGAGGAGGTAAAACTATCATTGAGGTAAAGCATGAAGGAAGAAAACTTAGGCATAACAAGAAACAACAGAAGACATCCGACAACCTCTTCTCTCAAAGTGGGTGCCTCTAACTATGCACCATTTCCCTCTCTCAAGGGAATTGGCCGTAGATTAGAGTGGTAGGGTAAACCGAAGCATCCCTGATCCTAGGTACTCTCGTACACTCAGATCAGACCAAACTCTAGAGTTGCGAAAGCCCCCTCTCAAGGGTGACGGAACGGGAAACATGATTCGATAGCTAGTCAAAAGTGTGATTCAAAAGAAGAAACTAGAGTTAAGATTCTATAAAGAAATCATCCAACAAAAAGGAACCATACATAGAACAATAAGAGTTAAACTCCATAGATTCTAATAAGCTTAAAGAGAGTAAAAAGGTTTATTTACAATGCATAGAGAAATGAAAGTAAAATGTAGTAAAAAGGGGAAGATAAGCATCGATCTCCATGATTTATGAGGTCGATATACAACAACGGACCCCTAACGGACTGCTAACCCGATACCAGGTAGGATCTCTTCTCGATACACCTGTGTCGGGAAGCCAACCCTCTCGGGCGACAGGAATGACGACCAGGGCATATCGGGTAGAACTCCCTACCCGATACGGCCGTGTCGGGATGCCAACCCTCTCGGGTGACATACCACATCGGTTGGTCCGTATGAGGTTCAATATCATGTCGGGTTAGGAATCACTTAGGTTCTCAGGTTCCTTGGATTAGGTATAGAGGGGCGAGCCATCTCGGGTTGAGGCCCATATAGGGACCTGACAAGGGAGGCCTTCCTAGTCGTATCATGCTATTGTGGCTACCAGGATGGGTTCTAAATGAACTCCCCCCACCCCTCTCGGGTTGGGGGTGTGCTTATATAGTATCTCCCGACACGCCTTGGAATGCGACACAGTAGCTCCTGATGTCTTTTTGGAGTTAGCTCTCATGGGATTCCGACCTATCCCATTGAAGTCCTATAGCTGCTATTTATAGGTAGCAAACGGTAGAGGTTGCAGTTCTTGTGGGGCCACATGTCCTTTACTGGGTCTGTTTATGTGGCTTTAGAGGAGGACTGACACGTCTGTCGCCCGACACGTCTGCGGCGCGTGTCGGGTTGCGAGCAAATCGCTTGACCATGTCGGGTAACACTCTTGGCAGGTAGCTTCTCCGATGAGTGGCTTAATCACATGATAGACTCTATCGGTGTGAGTCATATCGGTGTGAGTCATGGCGGACAAAGCTCCTTGATGGGTAGATGGCATATCGCTCGTCAGGGCCCTCGCGTGACACTCCCGTGTCGGGTTTCTTCCATGACAGGCAGCGACCGTGACGGGTAAGTGGGCGTGTCGTGCGGCCAGTAAAGGACCGGTTCAGGTGCTCTCTATAAGTGGGCCAGGACGGGCCTTTTTGCTGATTTTGGGTGGAAAAGTGAGGGAAAACTCTGCAAAAGATGGGAAAAGAGTTAGGAGCACAGTGTGGGTTATTCTTATGCAAAAATAGGATAAAACGAAGAGGAAAACAGTTTAGAAGGCAGGTTTGACAATGATATATGAGCCATAAATAGCCATAAAATGGGTGTTATCACATGGTAGTGGGGTATAAGACCCAAACAAGAAGAATTATAATCTGATTTGAGGCATGAACAACATTAGGTTTCAAGAATAGAAAATTTATGGTTCATTTAAGCCTCATTAAGGAAATATAGGATTTGGCTGCAATTATCCCAACATAGGGTGTAAGGGATGCACATACCTCTCTTATTGATATCAATTACTAACTTTCACCACTTTAATTGAGTCCAAGTTCCACTTTACCTATTTTCAATATATTAACATGTATTAGAGTACATAGTGCATAATAATGTATAGAAACCCTAATTTTAGAAAATTTTAGAAAAATTCGGATTTATATTTTTAAAATATTACTAATGAACTTATTAGGTTCTCCTAATCAAGAAAACATATTTTTATGTTAATTTTGGAGTTATGAGGATTAAGATGTACTTTTTATGATTTTTATGCATTAAATTCATTTTATGAAAATCACCCTTCGTCAAACCATGAAATCAGATCTTGAATATATTTTGATTAGATATATATTAAATTTCCAATTCCAAAACATATTTATTTGTCAAATTTGGATAAGCGGATTAGAAGATATGAATTTTTCAATACCGACTAATAGGAAATTGCCACATCATCAAACCGATCGAGATAATTGAAGAGAGAGGGAGAGGGAGAAAACACAATTTGACCCAAGATCAGGTTTAAAGTTGCATAGGTATCCAAACTAAAGCTTCTAGAGAAGGTAAAATAGAAAGAAACCAAAACCCTAGAAGGATATGGCAGATAGAGACAGAGATCATCGATTTTATACATAGAAGCATGCGTTTTAAGCATCTACTAAGAAATACATGAGAAGCGGGTTAAAAAAACGTGGATCTAGGAAGGTAATAAGGTCCAAAAAGCAAGGATCCCAACATTATAAGGTCTGGTTGGTCCAAGCCAAGCTCCTTTCTTGAGAAAAGATCACCTTCTCCACTTTAGAGGTGCAAACCCTAGCAAAAGAGCATGGAGATGAGATGTTTTAGGGTTCTAGGTGGAGTTTTACCATGGAAGGTCATGGTTCCTACCTGGAAGAAGGTGGGAGAAATACTAAAAGTATGAAAATAGGAAAGGAAAGGAGGATACTTACTAGTTTTGGACAAAATCACCAAGGAGGAGATTAAGAAATCATAAATATAGACATTTGGAACCCTAGGAGCCTTCTTCACCAAGGTAGGCACCCTCTTTTACCTTGGGATAGAAACTTCATGGCAAAACATAGAAGGTATGATGTTTTAAGCTGGGGGAAAGAGAAGGAGAGGATTTCTTCTTGGATTGGGAGGTGGAAAGGGGTAGACATGGCTTTATAAAGAAGGGGGCAAGCATGAGGTGTGTATGGCACTTTCCATGTGTCCTTAGGCTAAGGCTTCATGGACATGCAAGAGGAAAGCTCATAGAGACTTATTGTATATCCAAGGTTGGTCCTAAAAGCGCATGGATGCTTCTAGACCATCCCCACCGTCCTCCAGTCAAAGAAATAACCCCATTGGTTGATAACTTTTAAAGATAAGCTCATTTATAAAGAAGGTAATTCCTATAATGCCCTTAGAGAGAAACATCTTCAAACCAAGGTGCAACCAGGTGCCCCATGTTTCAAAATCTCTATAATGCTAAGAGAATATCTAAGGATTAAAATTAAGGTGATAATTTGCAAATAAAACCTCCCAATTGGTTAAATTGCATAAAAGTCCAAAATGTACCTAAAATTGCATAACTTGCACAAACAACATTGAAACTGAACCAAATTTGAAACTTAGGCTCATTTTATGTTTTCAAATCACATAAAAAAGTTATATTAAGGTTTGAGAACTTATTTATGGTAATTAAGATTTCACTAAGGTATTTGTGCATGAACCCTTATATTGGTACAATTAGTGAATAAATATTCACTAAACCACTATAAATTCCACTAATTAAACATGAACGACATAAAGGATAGAAATGAAAGGGAAATTTTGGAAAAATGTTTACATGGAGATTAAATATAAGATTTATTATGTTATAGTCTACATGTTAGTGCACTGGGAACATTAGCAAGAGAAATGAGATGCCTCTTGCTGAATGGATCGAAGGGGAAATCTTTGATGTTTGGGGGATAATCTTTGTGGGAATTTTCCCACCATCTTCTGGAAAAAAATATATTTTTGTGGCCTTTGACTACATTTCCAAATTGGCAGAGGTTGTATCATCATCAACCTATGACTCGTAGATGTTAATGCGTTTGTTCACAAAAATCATTTTCCACGGGCTTAGAGTTCCCCATACAATAATTAGTGACGGAGGATCACATTTCATTGAAAAAAAATTTGAGGCTCTTTTAAAGTGATATGGAGTAAGACATAAGATATCTACTCCATATCATCCTCAAACTACAAGACAAGTAGAGGTCTCCAATAGGCATATCGATCAAATTGTCGATAAGACAGTGGGAAAGTCAATAAAAGATTGGTAATCTAAACTCGATGATGCTCTTTGGGCATATTAAATTGCTTACAAGACACCTGTACAAAATACCCCTTATCAGCTAATGTATGGTAAACCTTGTCATCTCTTGTTAGAACTAGAACAAAAAGCTTATTAGGGAATTAGAGCCCAAAACATGGATGCTGGACTTGCCAAAGAGAAACTCTTTTACAACTAGAGGAGTTAGAAGAACTCCCTCTGCACACTTATGAGAATACAAAAATCTACAAAGAGTGCACCAATATTTGGCATGACTCTCATATCAGGTGAAAGGATATTTCAAAAGGAGTCAGGGTTCTCCTAGTCAATTATGCTCTTTGTTTCTTCCCAAGAACTTTGTTCTCATTGGTCTGGACCATTCACAGTGGTTACCATCTATCCCTCTAGAATGATGGACATTCATAGCGAGAAATCATGGACATTTTCAGTTAATGGTCACCGAATAAAAATGTACTACAAAGATGAAGCCATCACTAGAAGGGAGGACTTGAAGCTTCTAGATGCCACAGAAGCAACATACTATGATCAAGAAGTCAATCTATATGACTATAAAAAAAGCGCTACTTGGGAGGCAACCCAAACATTTATCTTTTCTGTCATTTTTTGATGATTTTGTTTTTATCATACAAAAACTTTACAAAAATTGTCACATCTACATCAAGGTGGACAAGTGTTTTCCTTCTAAATGATGATGGGAAAATAATCATTTTACCATGACATGTCGAACTAAATTCTGATCTGACTTATCAATTTTTTTACTTCAAAATTTTTCTTATTACCTTGTTGACGTCACTTTGTGTTGACCGACAATGCTAGTCTATTCCTTGAGACAACTGTCGACCTTCTAATAAGTGTCGATTGACAGTCTTTTGGACTTTCATCTGTCAAATTCTTGATCGATAGGTTGCAACAAGAGGATCGAGACAATAACAAGGTTGAACTGTCGACCCTACTAGTCGACACGTCTGTCGACCATCTCATAGAATCTCTCAAAAAACAACATTTTTCTAGATCCAGATCCTCTATCCGGGCCATCGATTTAAATTTCACTGACCTGAACTGTAGCTATAAATACTTGACCCAAGGTTAAGAATTTTCTTACCGCCTTGTAATCAGAGTGAAGCCTGCTTGTCCATTTACTCGATTGTTGATGTTCCGATAGAAAATATTTCTATAAAAACTCCCAATCATCAACCTTACTTTTGAGCTCCTGTCGACATCTGTTCTCTCACCTCATTGATCGATACATGTTTGTACCAGTTGACACCCTTGTCGACCCTTACAACAATGTTGTCGATATGATGATCCTATCAACCATTTTTCATGACATAATGTTGACCTATATTGTATTTAGATGATTGATTCTCATCTTATTGATAATCACAGTCGATAGCACTATCGACTTACCTAGTTTTCACTATGATCAATCGACAACCAAATTGACTTTATTTCCTTGTACATGTTGACACCACCTTCCTTAACACAATTCTGTCGACACTTGCATCGACAATAGTAATTGATAGAGTTAAATCATACATAATATTGTGCTCATTCTTTTTCTTTTACAGAGATGTCTTAGTAAGGAAGCTCCTCCCATCGAAGAAGGGGGAGAAGATACCTATCTCTAAGCAACCTACATCAGTGGGAGAAAAGAGAGCCATGGTTAATGAACTAGAACCAAATATTAATAAAGGCTCACAGTTGGAGCTTTCTTACTCTTGAACCTTCATGCCACAAAACAAAGACCATCTGCAGGCATTCAAGGTGACGAAAAGAGCAATTTTCAAACCCACTCGCTTCATCTCTTCCACAACTCTTGAGAAAATTAGTGTTAGGGAAAGAGTAGAGGAGATGTTGGCTGAATCCAATCTAGCTCACCTCTGATTTGCAAAACCATGTGCTTATACAGAAGATACAATGGAATTCATATCATATATTAAAGAGGTCTCATATAGACAGATACAAGTCCACATCAACAAATTTGACCATGTTATTACCTATCAAATCTTGAATAAAATCTTCTATATTTCAGAAGAAGAGGCTGCTAAAGCTTCTTCGGGATTTCTAGAAAAAGAAGATTCAATCTTCAATGCTTCCAAATATTAGGAGCGGTTAATTTTCCAAAAGAAGTATCAATCTTGGCATTCCAAGGCATTGATGGTGTATTCTGGATTATGGAGGATTATGCACAAGATATTGGCCAATGTTCTCTTCACCAAGGCAGAGACTGGAAGCATTTATCTTTAGGAACTCTATGTACTATGTCATATAATGGAATGAAGACCTGTCAACATTGGCCACCTTCTGATTGTCAAATGGATGCTCATCTACTCAGCTTCGCAAAGAGAATACTACATGGGTGGTCTCATTAGACTATATTTCAAGCATATTACCACCTTCCTTGCATAGATTTCAAGGAAATGCAAGGAGAAAGCTTAATCACATCAGGTCCCTGATGTCTACTAGTATCTTAGTATGACATGACAATACTAGCCACTACATGATCATAAGAACCAATATTTCCATTCCTTTACCTGGACTAGCAGATTATTACAAAGACAAGTTTCTATATTCTGAGGTGGAAATTATTGATCTCATTCAAAATTTCTGAAAGACAAGTTCAGCATAGTCGGGCATGTCATACGGTAGTGTCTGGCAAATCTTATTGTTACAAAGAAATTGATTCAACCTCTATCCAAGATATGAGAGAAAGTGAATAAGGACAAATAATCAGGTATGATTTGGAAGAATTGTGAGTGTCACCAAAGCATGGCCCGAATTCCCCACCGATTTCAAAAGAAGAACACCCTCTATTTACTCCATCGTTTGATACAAGCAAGCATCCACAACCTCAACCCACCACAAAGTGCCCTGCCACCATCCCGGTTCTAGTCCTACCATCAGCAAACCAGTATCTTTACCACATCAGAAGGTGCATGATGTTCCTGATAGTCCACCAAGACGTTGTCATCATTCTGATCACCCTTATTCTTCTCATCAAGTACCTAGATCTGAGAATCATTCTTCATCCTCCTTGGATCCAGATACCTTGGGTGGCACTTTTGGTCGTCAATTCGAAATTATGCATAGGGTAACTGACACAACTATGACTGCTTTTCCTAAACTTTGAAAGGCCATATAAAACATCAAAACAGCAGGTTCAATCCCGAGACACATGGATCAACACGCTGAGCAACATTCTCATACAAATGGTGACCCTTCAACATAATCTTGACAAAATATTGAAGGTCCAACACCACCTCCTACTCCATATGACCCACCAAGGAAAAGCTAGGAAGCATTGAGAAGAACAACATGATCTTCTATGACAACACCGATGAGAGTTCCTTCATAATTCTATTAAAGCATCATCTTCACCATCTTCTCAGTCTCCCAAAGGAAATTATTATGTTTCTAATACTATGAGTGAAGACGGTCGTCACCACTCTCCTAATATGGCTGCTAGGTCATTCTAAGAATCTATGTTCCATGTATATGACTCTATTTTGGGAACTGCCAAACCTTTTTCAATGGACCGTATTCCTCATATTCAACAACCTCTATAAGATGGACTTCCTCTTTTTGATATTTCACCTATCATTAGCACATCTGAGGATCGTCCATATGAGAATATTCCCCCTCGAACTCCGTCGTCGTCCCAAGATACTCTTGAAAAGGACATGAAGTATAAACTAGAAGAAACAATGCTCAATCTGAGCCCAATACGTTCTAGGTTAGTCTATGTACAAAAGAGGAAATATCTATTGGGGTGTATACTACTCACATGGATCTCTAAGATGATGGTATCAATCCATTTGACAATTATGACATTTCTTTTGATGAGAAAAATGGTGATCTCTCTATTATTTTATCATCTGCACCTCCTCGTCTATCTGAACCAATCTTCCTGGAACATCTTCTGCCACTCCCACCTCAACTTCCTCTGAAGATGAGTGGACTTGATCCATATTGTTTGAAGGGAATGATGATTCATGCCATTTTTATCTTATAAGAAATTATTGTCGACCAACATAATGGTGGCCATATTGTCTATAACAACAACTCCATCACCCTATCATGAGAAGATTTCCAAAATCTTTTTTCATAATCCTACCAAAGTTACTAGAAAATGTTCACCATCCTTACATCAACTATCCTAGAGGACGTCATGCCTAGAGATAGGGATTGGCCATATTATAATGCAACTCCTTCCTTAAATAAATACTTACTCAAGAAGCGATTGAAGGCTTAAGCAATTTTGACCTTGCAAGAAAATCTTGAATTTAAGGAAACAAGAGTCATCTTGTTACCTTTTCATTTTAGCGGATTGTGGGTACTTTGTGTTGTTGATTTAAACAAATGCCAAATTAATATATTCAACACCTACATTGAATTACTGACAAATTCTGATATGCGACTTAAGGATCACATTGCAAAAAAACTTCCTCATATCTTGATCTGACTTCAAAGAGTTGTCCATGAAGTTCGGTATTATCAACCTAACTGGACACATTCTATGATTGCACCATTAAATTTCCAACATAATCTTGAGCACAATGATAGTGCTTTCATCGTACTCTGAGGTATAGAAGCTCACAATCATGAAACTCCTATTTCTAGTTTGGATCCCAATGGATTCACACCTATTTATAGACGTTACACAATGGAGGTCATCCATGATAGGTGCTTCTTTCAGGATCCTGAACTTCCAGAGTATCTAAGGGATCTTTACCCACATATTTTTTTTGGATAAGTTAAAATATTACTCAAACTAAAAAAAGTATAGGGAAAAACCCATATACTATACAGAGGGTATTAGATACAAAAGCCCCATTGCTGGCTAACCAACAGGCTCAAACCTTTATAAGCATTAGGTTTAGCCCTTACACACCAAAGAAGATTGTGTTCCACAACCTCAAAGCAGTTGAGCATATCAGCCTCAACCGCCCCATGCAACCTACCATTCCTTTCCTTCCAAGTGAGAAAACAAATGGCAACGAGGCCCGAGAAGGCCAAGCTTCATAAAGCAGCATAGGTGGTATGGTTCTGGATCCAAGCAAAATAGTCCAAAACATTATGGGGAGGGGAAACACCCCGACCACACTTGAAGGACCGTCGGCATATAAGGTGTCCACTGAAAGGGCAATCAAAAAACAAATGGCTGTGTGATTCATCTGTGGTATGGCAGAGAAGACAAGTAGTGTTGACGTTGAGACCCCACTGCCTCATCCTATCAAGAGTGACCAACCGATTCATAATAATACGGTAGATGCAGCAGCTCCATTTCGGGGTGTGCCCCTTATACCAAACAAATTTAGCCCAAGGAACATCGGGATCAAGGTAGAAAATGATCCATGGCTTCACCACCAGTCTAACCCACCCACCAAGGGAAGTGGGTTGGTAGTCGTGCTTCACTAGGAACCAGTTCCTACACATATTGTGCCAGACCCTGGAACATTGAGGAGGGGGACTATCACTCAACTGGGACAAGTACCTAGTCCTCATCTAAGCGCTCCAACAGGAATCTAGGTTGAGGAGAAAGTTATCAATTCTACAAAGGCTCGCCCTTTCTGCAATCAAAGCAGGATCCAAGATACCCAAGCCACCTTGCTCGAGGGGTTTAGCCAAGGAAGACCACGCAATGCCATGAACCCTACCACCCCAAAGGAAACCAACGAAGATGTTACAAATTTTATCCAGAATGAAACAAGGAAAGTCAGTTTGCCTGCACCAGAAACTGACTTTGGTCATGAGGATTGTTCTGATCAGAACCAACCGGTCCACCATGGATAGGTTAAAGCCAGACCATCTATACACAGAAGCTCAAATACCATCAACCACAGATAAGTAGTCTTTGCCTCTTCTCTGACCACCCGAAATAGAAATACCCAAATACTTTTTTGGTAGAGAACCAATAGGGATCCCAATACTGCTTCTCAACCTCCCCCTCCTGCTATCGCAAGATCTCGAAAGGAAAACATTGGACTTGATATCATTAATATAAAGTCCAGTGAGCCAACCAAAGGTGCTAAGAATACCCCTTACTTTGCGCAGATGGTTTGCATGCCCGACAACGAACACCATAACATCTTTACCCACTTATTACTCGACCTGAAAATGAGGCATTCAGAGAAATCCTACAAAGAGAAGAAGTAGAAGAAAGGCATGTTACATTGTTGTCATAGAATCTCCTACTACTGTTACATCAACTACAAAAGTCAAATAAGTTACATATATACTCAAATTTTTAGATGAGCTTACACTGTTTCCATTATATGGACCATGTATGCACTATAGAATCGGGTTTTGAGAAATTTGAACACAGTTAATGTTGCAAAATTTCTCTCTCTCAACTGATGATGTTGATGCAACATTTTAAACCTTGTAGAAATCATGTAGCCTTCAGTTGATATGACCTTCTAGTTATGAAAGATGAACTCCTGGAGACTCTTCAACCACAAAGATGTTTATTTCATAGCATCATGTGTCTTATCAGTCTCTTATATGATAGGATGTTTATGATGTATATATGATCGACCCTAATCTTTTCATCGATCTCTGACGGTGCTCTGATTTGGGTGGAAACAATCTTCTTCTTTGTCAGCTATAGGAGTCTATTCCCCGCTGTATTTTTATACCTATTCTTCACGATGCTCATTGGACCTTTCTTAATGTCTTTACTCATGAAAGGGAGGTCATGCTTTACAATAGTTTTGATTCTTCTTTTGACCTTGAATCCCTTAAATATTATATGCTAAGTCACATTACACATGAAAGTATTGCTGACACATGTTCTATGACACTTGTTCCATTGATCAGAGAATTGGGAAGTGGCTATGCTTCTTAGGAACCAAGAAGATGGAAGGTAACCTGATTTTGGCATCATTGTCCTCAACAATGTCCACTATCTAATGATTGTGGCTTCTACATTCTACACTAGATGTGCACCATTGGAGTCCTCCATGCTGTTGTAGAAGAAACTCACAATGATAACTATCATTGTCTTTGAGGAAACTATGCTCTGATGAGCTTGAGTCCTAATGGGAAAAAATAGATCTTTGCTGAGAAACTCAAGTATTTACATTTTCTTTTCCTTTCTTTTTCACTCTCTATGGACAGTGTGTGTTGTAAATTTGGGATGGGGAGTGTGATCCCGTGAGTTATGTATCCATAGTATCACAAACACTGCTTTTTGCCTATAATATTTCTTTTCATAATTTCTTTGTGTTCATCACCAATTTCAAACTTGCTAATGTAATGAAGTTGCAATTGATGGAAAAAAATCCCTCTACAAAGATTCTAGTTTATTCCTAAACTATACCCTTTTACATGATATCTCAAGGAAAAATCTTTTTGTTACTACATTTTTTATATTTTCCTCTTAGCAAAGCATCATGTATCTTTACGATGTCATCAATTGATTCTTACCAAAAGAATATAATTAATAAAGTCTTATCTTGTCAAAGGTATGTTGTCACAATAACAAGGAAAAAGCTACCTCGTGTGTTCTTCCGAATATTTTTTTTTCAAAATCCCCAAAAGAGCGAGGAGTGAAAAAGAACCTGAGAGACGTGCCATAAATTAGAGATGTTAAAATGGTATAGTGTTGTGCTCATGAATGTAGATATGTCAATTTTGTTTTGTGTCTACAAACACTACCTCATTCTAGTGGAATTCATCTAAAGGTATTGCAATCCGGGGCAGTGATACTTATGATGTGCAATCATTGCTCTAAAACCAATTGGTTTGGAACATAGGGATCACTCACCCATCTAAATGGGCCTGTACTTGAATGACCCATAAGAAGGAAGGAACATCCATATGGATTTTATCCTACCTAATTGTTCCACACAATACTTTGACAAGAGTGAAAGCTACTTTAAACAAAGTAACAAATATATTGGAGACAAGAATAGTGCACAAAAACAAATAAAGAAAGAAACTATTGACAACATGACATCTTTGATAAAGTAAGTTTTGATAAGAGGGTTGTATAAAAATATGTTTCAGTAATTTCTAGATTTTTTTTAACTGATAAGAGAAATAATGATTGCATTATCTTGAGTACAAGATAAAATTATAAGTTTGGGGGAGGTTATAATATCCATTTTGATGCACTTCTATTAGTCTTTTTCATGTTAAAAATCAGAGAAAAAATGTTTATACATTTAATTTTACCCATTTTTGCTCTAGTTCACTTAAATGATAAAGTTCTAATTTAGTGTTGATGATATTTGAAGGAATCAGGTGTAAATCCAGTGAAATTGATGAAGTTTGAAAGACCTTGCTTCAAACAATTTACCAACCAGTCAATAAGATAAGTCTTCACCCAGAGGTCAACAAAAAGACCATCGACTCAAACTCGAAAGACTCATTGAGCACCAAATTTTTAGATTAAAGAACCTCGATAACCATCTATCGAGTAATGAACATCAATAAAAGTACAAGTCTCACATATGTCGATTAGACATCGACAATCCACTCCGTTGACACCGATGGATTCTTGTCAGTCCAAAGATATTAAACCAATCCTCGACACACCTATCAAACAAAGGATCCTCAATACCCCCATCGATTGTTATGATGATAGCCACATCGACAACATTGTCAACATCTAGAAGAATCTTGTCGAGGAGTCACCTCGACAAACTAATCGACCTCCTCAGTCGACATCATCACACCGACAGATTCCCATCACAGAAGAACTCTGTCGATGACAAGAATAGATTGACATACCTATCGATCGACACCTGTTGAAGAAGTCCCATGTTGAGGTCCTTGTCGACATCAACATTAATGCCATGTTGACAAGTCACATTGACAAACCTCCAATCAAAGACTATAAATAGACCAACAGGACATCACTTCAACGTATCTGGAAACTTTGGAGTAAAAGCACCGAGAGGCTACCACCAAGTCTTCTCAAGTTCCAAAGCTGAAGGACGAGACCTATCTACTTGTCTAGATCTATCAATCCATCTTGTCGACCTCACTCCTTGGTGGATCCATTCCACCATCAATGCCAATCTAAAGGACCTTCTTTCTTTAAGTCAAGATTAGAAGGAACAAGGAAGCCTGTTGATCTCACTGTCGACCACCGTGATATCAGTCAAGAGGTTGGTAGTTCGATCATTCGATCCACACTTGTATCTATATCCTCCTTCCCCTTTCTTTATCATGACTTATTCTAGTTGTACTCTTTTCATTTTTTCAACCATGCATGCCCATAATGTAGTTGTTCATATTTCTATTTTATGGCATATGTTCTTTAAAGTTTTGTTTTTATACTATTTTTTATTGTGTTGTTTGATGATTATCTACCCTCTTCTGATGTTCGATATGAATGTTGTTTGAGAGAATGGTTTCAACAAGATCTGGAGTATAGGATAGTAACGATACACGAGTGTGATGAGTTGCTATAACAAAAGTCATATTTTTCCCTTGATCTTTTGATTATTACCTCAAGAGAGATAACCTTGTTTGATAGAAATCTTCCTGGATCTTGAGAGAAGGAAGGAACACAAATTTTATTATGGCTTTTTGCAAAACAAGTAGAATATATATATAAAATAGGAGTGAAGGTTATACATTATTGTGGTTGTTTTGATTGGTGAAACTCAATCCAAGTCCATTTTTATCTTGATTTCTCAATTTATCTCTGTTATCCCTTTGATCTTTCATAACTTAAGAGACTGTCTCATTATATTAAATCCATTCCTTAATTGGAACACCATCGAATTTGTTCTTTGGTTAGGCTATACTAAGCCAAGATTTTGTGTTCTTACCCTATTATTCTCCTTGTCCATGTGTTTAACCCCGCACTACTACAAAGTCTCTATATTGAGTTGCAAACGTCTCTAATAGTTGGGTATAAATTCACAGTCCAATTTCTTTGACTAGGGCAATCATGTTTACACTTTTATCCCATGAAAAAGAGAGATCAACTTCTCATATTCCTTTTACATGTAAAATGAAAGGCAAGTCCATGGACTGGATAACATCAAAAAGTAATTTGAGCTTCATTATAGTAACCTCTTCAAGGCTTCTAATGTAAGTAGGCCAGACCATGAATGTTACAATCTTCCAAAGCTAAATGAGACTCAAATTATTGATATCTGCAAGCTAGTGACAGATGATGAAATTCAGGAGGTGGTAAACAAAGTTAGTGAGGAAAAATCTCCAGGGCCAGATGGGATGAACGCTCACTTCTTCAAGCAGACGTGGGACATTGTTGGGAAAGACTTATGCACTGCTATTAAAGATTTCTTTCAAAAAAGGAGAATTCTGAGTGAAGCAAACAAAACCTATATTTCTCTTGTCCCCAAGGTAAATTAACCTGAAAAAAAATCAATGACTGGAGGCTCATATCACTTTGTAACTTTGTGTACAAAGTCATAGATAAAATAATGGCTAATAAACTAAGAGACATCCTTCCTCAATTATTAGTTTCAATCAATGTGTGTTTGTTAAAGGTAGGTGTATATCGGATGCTATCTTACTTGCAAATGAAATGATGCATGATTTCAAATGTAAAGATTCTCATAACAAATTATTCCTGAAGACTGGCCTCATTAAGGCATATGACACAATTAATAGGGAGTATCTAATGGAGATCATGAAATAGATGAACTTTCCTAACTGCAGGTTACACTGGATAAGAGAATGTCTGGACTCAACTTCATTCCAAATTTTGGTGAACGGTTCTCCAACTAATATCATTTAAGAATCAAGGGGTATCAGACAAGGTGATCCACTTGCACCATACTTATTTGTCATTGGGTTGTAGGGTCTCACCTTAATACTAAACAAAGATGTTGTGGATAAATCCATCACACCTATGAAAGCTGGAGATTTAGAAGTATCCCATATCATTTTTGCAGATGATTTACTTGTCTTCGTAGAAGCAACAAAGAAGGATGAGGTGGGCATAAAGAAATGCATGAATCTTTCTACCTCTCTGTCAAGTTTGGAGCTTAACCCAGTTAAGAGTCACATGTTCCTTAGTTCAAATGCACCCCAAGATATTTTGGAAGAACTGGGCATAAGCATTGTTAATTTAACATTTAGATATCTAGGGCTACCACTTTTTATTGGCAAACTTACCAAAATCATGTGTTCACCTCTAGTATATAAAACCAGGTTAAAATTGAACTCATGGAACACTAAACTCCTATCTATGGCCAATAGGATGGAACTGGTAGTTTCAACCCTCACTGCATATCACCTGTTTTGGACATGGGTTTTCCCTTTACCTAGAGCTACTGTAAACAAAATTGAATACCTATGCAGATCCTTTATTTGGGGTGATAATGAAGGTGTAAAACATTTCCATACTGTATCTTGGGATTCAATATGCAAACCAAAGATAGAAGGTTGTTTGGGGATTAGAAAGGTGGATGAATGGTCAGAGGCAGGTATGACCAGACTATTATGGGATATGGACAATGACAAATATAATGCATGGATTAGATGGATAGAAAACAGATAGATAAAAAATGACTCCATCTGGACATGCACTCCCAGACAACAGCACAACTAGATGTGGAAGACAATTTTAAAGAATAGGGATACTCTTCTTCACCTAGTCCATTTTGATGTAGGTGAAGGTAACACTATATCTCTGTGGAATTATCTTTGAGTAGGTGGAAAATTCCTACAAGATTCCATAGGAAACCAACTAAAGTTCAGTTCTAATTTTGAAGCTAGGATTACACTGAATTCTTTTATCAAATATGGACAATGGTCTGTTCCTAAAGTAAGGGGTGCTCGAGCTTTGGTTGACGTATGTTCCTAAATTCAGTTGCAGAGAAGGATAGATGCTACTTTGATGGGCTCTATAACTTCTCCCTTAAAGGCACCTGGGACCTAAGACATGTGAAATCAACAACAGTTTACTGGGCAAAGTGGTTGTGGAATTTTAAAGCCCCCAATCACATTAGAGTCTTTGGATGGAAAGTCCTCCAACAGAAGCTTGTTTCAGAACAATTCATCCAATCTCATGGCATCTCTATTGCATTAAGATGCGTCCTATGCAAAGAGAGCACTGAAGATGCAAACCAAATTCTATGGAGTTGTAGGTTTGCTAAAGGAATATGGGCAATGGACCGCAATATGCTTCACCTTACTCCTTGTAATGTTGAACACATACTGTCCATAATAGGAAAGAAACATTGACTACTCATCCTAGTAGTCTTCTATCACATTTGGATGACAAGGAACTACTACATTTTTGAAGACACAAAAACAGTACTCCGCTATTTGGCAGAGAGTAATATTAGACTATACATTCTATTTGCATAGATAGATACATAGTTTTCTTTCTAAACTTTCTATTCTTAAACAACCACTTGTACATATTTTCACATGAAATAAAGAGAGAGACAGACACTAATAAAAAAAGAGTGAGTGTGCTATCACAAATTCAAGGAATAAAAATAGAGTGTGTGAGTGATATATATTAGGCCTCTTAGACACTTAGAGTTAGTTACACTCAACACTTGTGTTTTTGGATACAACTATAACTTGCCTCTTTGTTGCCTGTCATAGTTGATGATCTATATAGTTCCACCTTGCAGATTTCTTCTGATTACTAAGAACCAACTTCTCAGTATACTCTATTATAAAGTTACAATTTTTTGTATGACAACCCGCCACATAAAACAAGATCCCTCAAAACCAAAATTCCAATAAACACTAATAAACCTTATTATAATAATGGCACAAAATTAAAAATGAAATAAAAAGATCCAACTATAAGGGAACCATTTCTTACCCTTATCCTGCCCTTGTTGACTACAAAGTCAGTGGAAATATGACTCAAGCATCTGTACCTATCATAGTATTATAAAAGAGTGGTTGCGGAATCGTAAAGTCTTCGCATACATGAACAAGTAACAAGATGAAATAACTAACATAATCTCAACATTTAACAAGTATTATTATGCAACATTATTTATCAAAATATTTCAATTACATATCGACAGAAACATTTATAAAAATTTGAACATGTGCACTAAACTTGGATCTTACAACAAGTATACCTAAACATAGATCACTAAGCCATCAAATCCCTACCCATCTGTGAACATAAAATATATGTGAACCAAGCAGGTCAACACACATAATGTTGAATCCAACACAACAATATTATATATATATACACACACACACACATATATATATGTATATATATATATATATATATATATATATATATATATATATATATATATATATATATATATATATAGGGTATATATTCACTACCCATGCGAGTAACTAACTTTAGTTACCCGTGGATCTATTTTGTAATAGGAAGGTACCTGTTTGTAATGAGATGAACAACGTTTGTAATATGATGACCAAATTTGTAATACAAACACTCTTTTTGTATTATAGCGTAAACAGCTATATAAATATAATTTTTACTGTAATCAGACGTGTAATACAAAATGAGTGTTTGTATTACAAATTTGGTCATCTCATTACAAACAATTTTTGTATTATTACAAATATGTGTCTTTCATTACAAAATAGATACACGGGTAACTAAGATTAGTTACCCATACGGGTAGCAAATGAATGGCCATATATATACATATATATATATAAATATAAATATAAATATAAATATATATATATAAATATATATATGTATATATATAAATATATATATAAATAAATTAATATATATATATATATATATATATATATATATATATATATATATATATATATATATATATATATATAGACACACACACAAGCTTTGCATCTTGAAAAGTTTGTGTAAGTAAATGAACAAGAATAAACAAGTTAAGTTCTCAGAAAAATGAGATCAAATGTTCTATGTCATTTTACTCTAGTTATACCAACAATGTTATCTATTCATAAGGCCCTTGACAAACTTCCCACTGGAAGGGTTCATGAGGGTACTCAAGATTAGCTGAACCTATCTCTAGGTTGGGGACCTCGATGATCAATGTCATTGAGAAAAAACTCAACTTTATATAATGGAGTTATATAGTATGTGTTAAAGTTATAAAAGCTATCAAGACAAGCATCAAGTACATTACTAGAACACTACATGGTAATATTTGAGAAAGTAAACTAGTATATATATATGTATCACAGTTCAACAAAGAAATCCATGGTTATATAATCATTAAAGAACATATCTGATTCATATATACCTAACTTAACTTATCCTAAATCACATATCCACAATCCTCACACTATTAAGAGAAAGATTACATACATGTATTGGTTCTCATCTTTAATCCTAATTAGTTCCATTTTAGGGTTTTGGACAAGTTAGGTTCAAAGTTGGTTATTAGTGAATTAGACAATCTTTTACTATATAAAGGTCATCATGAAGGTGTAGTTTAAGTTTCATGTCATTCCAAGGTTCCATATATTTTTGATGATGTCTACAAGTTTATGTTACTTATGTACATCATTAGGCAACATTACTCACAATAGAGCAACAAGGTCAAGATTCATCAAGACGTGAGAACCAAATAGTAAAATGGTTTAGTTCAGTAACATAAGGACTTAAGAAGCACATATCAGGGTTAGGTTGATGTCCCCAATCCTAGGCATCATATCAAACATTGGTTCTAACAATATGCGACATACATGCTAACATCAACAAAGTTCACCTTTACCATTAGGGAACAACATATGGACTATGTGGGAAATTCACATCCAAGAAATAATAAGGATTGTAGAAACTCTAATTTGGAAAGGGAGGACATAAGATAAAGTCCCACACCAAAATCGAGAGCATGGAAGAGAAACTAGCAATACATGGACATTTAGGTTAAAATCAGGCACACACATCATTGTATCATGGATGGTGTTGTCCTTAACCTATTGGGTCACATTACATCATAAAGTTACTTTTTTAAAATTTATAACGTAGTTTGATTCCTATAATAGTATCAAGACCCATATGTTTTTATTATAACCATTAACTATCATACCTAGGTCATACTCATGCATAAATGCCAAAGGTCAATATAAGTGCACTAGGGGAAACATGGAGTTATAAGGTGCCACGAAGAGCATGAAGTTATTTAATTATTTTGAAATTATAATGATTTCTATATTTGATTGGGTCAATATTTGCAAATTATCAAAGTTCTAGGGTTAAAGTTCATATAAAATATCACATTAGTGCAATTAGGGTCATTTATGAGAAAAGGGGATGGTTATGATCCTAATTTAAGTCAAAGGTGTATAAATGTTACCACTTAAATGAGAAAGATGGCAAACTTTCACTAAGGATTCAAACTTTATCATTATTATGTATTAGGTGTATCAAACATAGTCAAAGATTCTGTTTTTAGGAAATAGGGAAATAAAAAGGATATTTAGGGCCTGCAAATATGCTTGTTGGGTTGATATCATCATAAAAATTGAATCAACATAATTTGCATAGTTTGAATAAGGGATGAGGGACATATCAACTTTGTAAGATTACATACAAAACCATATGAAAAAGAGTGACATGACATGGATACCATGTGGAAATATTGGATCGTAGATCATCAATCTTGTGATGGGATGCATGCACACACTAGGAAGAGTGAACTATCCATGCTTGGACGTGAGACACATGTAACTTTCTAATTTTAAGGTTTTATCACCCAATGAAATCTACTTGGATTAGTAGGCCTTATTTTCACTGAAACCCTATATGAGACAATATCAAAATGAATATCGAGTCTCAAAGTTTTGAAAAGTGAAAAAAGGATGGTTGTTATGGAACGTGCTACCAGGGATGATGATCTAGAACTAGTCTCAATAGTGTAATGGGTGATGAGTAAGGATGAAGATAACGTGATTAAATGATACATGTGGAACTATGTAACTTGTGGAGTAGTCAATTCAATTTCTTGTACATGCATGTTACAACAACCTTCCTTAAAATGATCATGATGGATACTCATAGGTCATAGGATATATCTAGAAGTAATTGGAAATGTTTTGACAATTGTTAACTTTATGTAATCATGGTAATGAAAATTAATTGGTTAAACAATAATTTCTTGAACTCATGTTACCATGAGGAGTTAATCTTATTCATGATGGAAAAGACATCTAGTTTGTTTATGACTGTAGCAATTTTTCACATTCCAAAACTACATATAAAGTTGATCTTACACCACGATTACATTCCTTTTCTGCATTAGTAGGATCACAAGACGAAAGTCCTCCCTCGTTGGGTCAGTAAACCTAAACTTTCTAGGAACTTGTGAGTTGCTTTAGGAAGGTATGTCCCAATCATCCTGGAAAACCTAGCTCTTGATATACCGTGCATGTGGGACTCTTACCTGATAATTTTGGATCTCTGGTTTATATATAATAGGACAGGGACCGTATCTGAGGCCTGGTGCAAAGCATCTCTTTATAGATGACCATATTGTGATGGCTGTAGAACATGTAGATGGTAACACAACAGGAAATGGGCCAATGCCTGAAGGGTTCGTCAGATTGGGATGACGAGTGGAAGATGTAAAGATGGGTCGTTAGACATAGATGAACCCAACCACGAGTATAGCAAGGCATGGAGAAACTAGAGTAGACGCTGACCTCCGACTCAGGACTTGTCCCGTGGAAGAGGGGTTGGTGTCCCCAGAGGTCATCCCTACTCTCTGGTCTCGCACGCCCATGGCTGTCAAGTAGGAGACTGGAAGCCAAAGAGAGGCACACAGAGGTAGCAGGTTACAAGGCACCTGCTAACCAGATCATGAAGATATGTGGCAGTCTAGCAGTGCCGTGGTCTTGTCCTTCACTCAGAAGAAGATGGCTGCTATGGCTTCTGTCAAGGAGAGCATGAACGTGAAGGATCCAAACTAAAGGATCTTCTCGAGGCACAGAGGAAGCATGCTTGAGCACTGCCCATCTAGAGCAAACGTCCCCTGTTTCTCACAGAGAACTGGGCCCAATGATCATGGGGAAGAAGGGTGCAATCATGCAAGGCAAGGGAATACCCACATAGCCAGACCCTACCCAAGATCGGAATAAGAGGGGTTGTAGTGAGCACCGATGCCAATCCTTGTGGGGATTGGAGAAAAGACCCGAAGACAGCTAGCGCGATGATATATAAGATTTGGGGATATATATCCTGGTATTCATAAAATAAATTGTCCTTGATAATTTATGATGATTAGTGAAAACAAGTGGAAGCTAGTGGAGTTTAATTATCAGAATATAATTTTAGACCCCTGAGTATGTATACTAGTTGTACCTTACCTCTGATCTGTTACTAATGATCCATATATTCCTAAAATGGGATAGAAGCTCTAACTTGGACCTAGTAAGTCTGAGATATGGGTTTAATGGATATTCATGAAATGTTCATGATCTTTTCAGGAATTAGACATTGGCTTAAATATTTAGGAGCTAAAATTCAGTTATTGCAACAGTGGTCCATGCCTTGGATTTCAATATATTGCATTCATTCGGTTTGTGAGATCACACTAGATTAAATAAGGTTCATTGAGTAGGTGCCCTAAATAGACTGCTTAATCAAGTTAAGAATGCATCACAAAGTCATAGTTAATGTTTATGCAAGTTCATAAAAGTTTTAAGCTTTATGTCACGTTATGGTCATATATTTACTGAAAATCAATTACTTACAATCGATTTTCGAATGCATGGTTGGGGCTTGATGCCTGTAGGTAAGGAGCAAACTTAGGGGATAAAACCATATGACATGCACTGACTATCTCAAGAATCTACACACGAGTCCAAAATCTGGTAGGGTGCCATCTATAATATCCAAGGAGATTTAACTAGTTTACGAGTTTTATCATGTATTATATTCCTTGTTGTAAGATTTATAAAAAGAATATGTATTAAAATCAATGTATCTATATCATGTATAAAGTTATTTTGATTGTTGCAATGAATGATATAGGCTATTTGTGACGTTCCCTGAGTGTGATTTTGTTGGTCCATGCTTTCTTGTTATATATATAGATCACACTTGGGGGTTGTTACAAAAGTGGTATCAAAGAAATAATATAGATGGCCACTAGGAAAGATTCTCACATTCTTATAGTCTTACGACTTAGGGATGTCAAACTAAGTATTAGTAATAACTTATTTTGTCATTATCCCCGACTTTAATGAATGATAGGAAGATTGTGGATATAGAATATCCTAAGTCATGGGGTTGTTATAACCTAGACGAAAGGTCTACCTTTCTAAAAAGATATTCATGTAGAGATCAAGTAGAATAATATGTATAATAAGTTAGAATTGATGATGATGGAAAGTAAGGACTTGATGAGGACCATGCCTTTTTGTTTAGGCCAGGATTCCTCACCCTTAATACATGTCTAACATTCATGTACAACTACTGACTTATGTTTTCCCGAATAATGATTTTAGAGTCATATTTCGTGACAATTTTAGCATTTGACTTGAGCATTTTAGTTATAATCAAACAAATAATATATTTTCTTTTAATTATAATATCATAAAGTGTTTGAGTTTTCTCGATGTTTTCAACTCTCAAACTCTTTTGAAAAAAGGAATGAAATAAATGACTTTAGGACACATAGCATGTCCTCTTTCTTTGTCAATAGTTTGTGGTGTAGGATGTAGATAAATTGAGAACCTTAGAGTATATGTTATGAGGTACATGATCTTATTATACTAACCTCCTTTCTCTTGGTTCTTGTGGTGTGGGACACTTGTACTAGGGGATGTTGGGGGTGAGTATAGTATGATCTATCATCTCTAGATATATATATTCATAAGCATGTATCAAGAGACGACATAAATGTATAATTCTAGAAACCCATACATGTGGTCACTTGAACCTAATGGTACTAGAACTACATAGAAGTTCACAAATCATGGTTGATTGTAGCTTCTTTGGCATAGAATAATTGGCTTTGAGTAATAACTTTCATGGGGATACCCCAAAGTTAAATTAGTAGGACCCCCTAGATATGTGTCCATCTAGTAATGCACGTCCTAGATTACCTAGAAATGTTTGAGGATTGTTGAGGATTAAGTAGTTCATGAAAAGGAATGTAATACTATGTAACAAGTAAAGGAAATTAGTGTAAGTATAGTAATCAATGATGTCAGACCCTAAGGGTATCTAGTCAAATGAGATGTGAATCCATGACATACAAAAGTATATTAAGGACTTATTGTTGATACATTAGAATCCTAACCTTGAAAGAAAGGATATAGTCACTACTACAGAAATGACTTATAACGTCACTTTTAAAGGTGTCGGTTGTACTAATGCACCGACACCTAAACCATACAGTGTCGGTGTATAAAATAAGCCGACATCAATCTCTGAAGGACGACCAGACACGAGTATCTCTTTTATTCAGTCTCGGTTACTTAATAAAAAACCGACGCCGAAAATTAACCGCCAAATCCAAAATTTCTAGCGAAAAAAATTACCTTCAAAAATTTAACATATGGCGTCAGTCATTAACTAAAAAACCGATGACGAAAGGTTATTCATGAAATAGAAATTGGTCACATTTTGATCGTCAGTTTTACAACTATGACCGACACATATGGGTTTTCCCGCGCTCTTCACGGGAAATTTTTGACACCCTTTGAGCGTCAGATTTTCAAAAAAAAACCGACGATGATGGTCACTAATCGAGAACCAATTTTTTAATTGGCGTATGTATATAGACGTCAGTTTTTTTTTCTATTTAAAACCGACGATTATCATTTGGCACAGGTGTCGGTTTGTGTTGTTAACCGACACTCTTAGTTTTAGGTGTCGGTTTGTTGAATAACCGATACTAAATGTTAACTTAATATCATGTGAGCGATCCCGACTCTTCCCCTTTCTCTCTGTGATTGCAATTGACTATTAGGGTATGGCGATTTCGGCATTCTCCTTGCTCGCCGCCGTCGATCTCCTTGCTCGCCGACGCCGTGAAGCGCCGTCGTGAAGCGGCGATCTCCTTGCCTCCGCCGTGAAGCACCGCCGTGGAGCTTTTCGTTTGTAGAGCTCACCGACATTCGTGGAGTTACCGTTCATGGAGCTGCCACCGTCGTTGGTCCTCTCCTCTAGTCGATCCTCCTTTCGCTAGTGCTAGCAGTAGCCAGCGCCAACAGTAGCAGTCAGAACCAGAGCCAACGCTAGTATCCAGCGCCAACAGCAGCAGCCGGAACCAGAGCTTGCCATTATCGTCACCACTGCCACTGCTAGAGGTAAAGCCTCCAATTGACTAGGTTTGCATCCTCAATTCATCCTTGGCTTAGCCTATTTTTTAATGTGTGTTGTTGATGTGTGTTGACCTTGGCTTAACCTATTTTTTAAACAAGTAGATGTCAATGATAATTTAGTTAACCAATCCCTATGATTGATCGTAATTCAGTTCTTGTTTTGCATTCATACACGATCGTGCTAAAATTTGTAGTGTGCATTTCCAGTTTTAGGTTTGACTTTTTTTATGTTACTAGCGGATAGGAGCCAGGCTCCTGTTCATTTTCTGATTCACTTCAAAATGATTAGAATGTGCCTGGGTCCTTATTATAAGTATGTTCTTTTATCCTTTTAAAAAGTATTTCAAACATAGTGTCATGTACTCATAAAACTAAATATGAGTGTTGATTAAACAAATAGATAATAAGTGTCACCTCATTTTATGAAATACCAGATACATCAAATTATAGAAAATACTAGTCTGAAAATTTATAACATCATTATATGTAATTACACTTTTTCTAAAAATATATAACATCGTTATATGTACTTACATACACTTTGTTAATACTAATATTATGCAGTCTCTGTCCACCCACAACAGTCACTATGAACTGGGCCTCTATGTCAATGTTAACGTTCCCTATTGAAGAACAATTGGACATCATCCTAGATGATCATTCCTTAAACCAATTGGCCATACCCAAACATTGTCGTTTTCTAAAAGGAAGACACTACAAGCCTGGTGAAGTGACCCTAAATTTTGGCAATTATTCACATGTTATTGAGGTTGAGTATGATTTGGCGGGAAATCTTATGTCAAAATCTGGTTGGCGTGATTGGATTGGAAAGATGCATGTGGGCCGTAGCGACAGGCTTTTTCTCTGTCCAGTTGGCCATAATACCATCAACGTTTGGATAACTAACATCAACTGCGAGACCCCCAATCATCTACTGCGATATGAGTGCACGACGGAGGTTATCAGCTCGGACGAATCTGATTATGAGGCCCCTGTTAGTTCATATTCGTCTAAATACAGTGAGGAGCTCCGCGACACAACATCATTAAAAAGGCCACGGTAGGTCCAATTAACAAATATAATTATCAAGACAAAAAAATCATGTTTACACTTTTTGTCTGAAAGCAATCAATACTCATAGCTACTTTCTTTTCTGAACTTTAGGAGAAGATCGCCACAATGATAAGTCCTTGAAGTTACTGATGCGGGACCATGTTGGTGTAGTATTTAGTTGTCTATCTATCTAGACTTGTCTGTATTAATAGTTATTTTAATTATGTGCATGTTTAGGGGTACACCAACCCCTTTGTTTAGTTACTGTTTAGGGGTACACCAACCCCTGTGTGTGGATGTAAAAAGAGAATAATGAATGGAACTGAAAGTTGCTACATGAATGCTTCTAACTGAATTGATGATTGGCTTGGTTATTGAATGTTACAAATTACTGATAAATTTCATTATAAATGTTCTTTTATCCTTATTATAACTATGTTTTCAATGATCACTTCCATTACGGTTTAGGAGCTCGACGACCTTCTTCCTGCCCGTTTGGCTTCCACATGCACCCATCTGTCTCGCCTCTCTCTCTGCTCCAGAGCAAGACGCCCGACTGGGCTCAAATAGAGGTAAACATCCCCAAAAACCCTCTGTCTCGCCCTCTGATTTGTATTTACTTAAATACTGATTTGTATTTACTTATCCACTCTTTCATCTAATGATTTTATATTCATCACATTATTTAAATTTAAGGATTTATATTTAAATGCATCGAAACATTCATAAGCTATTGATGTTGATTAATTTAGGAAGCATTGATATGTTGTTATGGCTGTCTACAAATGTTTTTATAAGAAATTATGTGTTGAATGGGGTTGTGAACAAGGAATTGGTGTTGTATTTATTGGCCTAGAAACCCGTCCAAGATTTACTCATTAGGAGTAAATCTTGGATAGTCCCCGGTTTGGGACTGTTCTTGAAAACCTAATCTCACTTAGGATGTAAGTGTATAATGTGTATTGGGTTTTCAAGAAAATTTCGACAACATTTCCCCGTTTGTTCTCTAAGTACATATGTACTTGGAGAACAATGGGGAAATGCTGCCAAAATTTTCTTGAAAACCCAATACACATTATACACTTACTAGTGAGATTAGGTGTTCAAGAATGGGATAGGTGGTGCATATTTAAGAATGATATCACATGTTTAAACCCTAAAGTTTTAACCATAAACTCTAATCTGTTTACTCTAGACCCTAATCTTGTTGTAATATATACTTATTTTCTCTTTGATAAGAGAATGGATAGATCATGGATGTCCATTCGCAATCGCTGCACCCATAGTTTATTTCTGGTCTTGATCAATTTGTTAGATTTTTCGAGGAACATAGGAAACAACCTGGTGATAGGTGTTACTGTCCATGTAGGCATTGCGGTAACAACTTGAAAGTCAGTACTAGTGACGAAATCAAAAGTCATGTCATGTGCAATGGGATTGTACAAGGCTATACAGAATGGCACTGGCATAGAGAGATTTCAAACCTAAAACCAGTGGATGTCGATAGCAGTGCTTGTGTTGAAGAAGAAATTGCCTTCGATGATGTAGATATGAATGAACCAGTTCTAGTAGACATCGTTGATGCGATGCTGGATAGTTGTGGGGTAGAGCACACCGATCTACCTCCCATGTTTAGAAACATTGTGCATGATGATGAGATATCATTATACACGGGTTGTAAGTTTACGAAGCTTAGCGTTGTGTTGAGATTGTATAAACTAAAAGCTAACAATCGATGGAGCGACAAAAGCTTCATGTCATTGTTGTCTTTGTTGAAAGAAATTCTTCCTGAAGGAAACGAGCTGCCGATCTCAACATACTGGTTAAAGAAATTGTTGTGCCCAATGGGAATGGAGGACAAGAAGATACACGCATGCCCAAATGATTGTGTATTATTTCAAAAGGACTGTGTGAATTTGAAAGATTGTCTGAAATGTGGTGCGTCAAGGTATAAATTGACGACTTTGGGGGAGTCCAAAACTGGTTTTCCCGCCAAGGTGATGTGGTATCTACCTATAATACCACTATTTCAATGCTTTTTTTCCAATCCTATAGATGCAAAGAATTTGAGGTGGCATGCAGATGTTAAGAAAAATAATGATGGGATCCTACAACATGCATCTGATTCCCCACAGTGGAAGAAGATTGATCTATTCTACCCTGAATTCAGTGAAGAGGATAGGAATCTAAGACTTGGGCTTTGTACAGATGGGATGAATTCGTACGGGACATTGAGCAGCCAACATAGCACTTGTCCAGTCATGCTTGTTATATACAATCTTCCTCCCTAGTTGTGTATGAAAAATAAGTACGTTATGCTGTCGTTGTTGATATCAGGCCCTAAACAACCTGGAAATGATATAAATGTTTATCTTGAACCTTTGATTGATGACTTAAAGAAACTCTGGGGTGAAGGTGTGATGACCTATGATGCTTCACAAAGAGAGACATTTTGTTTGCACGCTATGTTGTTTTGCACTGTGAATGACTTTCCAGCATATGGGAATTTGTCTAGATATAGTGTCAAAGGATCTAAAGCGTATCCTAAATGTGAAGAGAACACTGATTCAATATGACGAAAAAATGGCGGCAAGACTGTATATCTTTCTCATCGAAGGTTTCTTCCAAAATTTCATCCGTATCGTAGGTTGCGCAAAGCATTCAATGGACGGAATGAGGAACGTAGTGCACCAAAACCTATATCAGGGGAGGATGTTTATGAAAGAGTGAAAGACATCGCCAATGAATTTGGTAAGAGATCACAATGTACGATGGCCACAAGGAGTGACAAGTCTTTATTCAAGAAGAGTCGATATTTTGGGATCTTCCTTATTGGAGTTCTTTGACAGTCAGGCATTGTATCGATGTCATGCACGTTGAGAAAAATGTATGTGATAGCATCATCGGTACTCTGTTGAATATACCAGGTAAGACTAAAGATGGGATAAAATCCAGAATGGACCTACGTGAAATGGGACTAAGGTCAGAATTAACAGAATTACATGAAATGGGTAATAAAAGAACATACTTACCTCCCGCTTGTTAAACGTTGTCTAGAAAGGAGAAGAAAGCATTTTGTGAATGCTTGGAAAATGTTAAGGTGCCACAGGGTTACTCATCCAACATCCGTACATTGGTATAAATGAAAGATCTAAAGTTGATAGGTCTTAAATCTCATGATTGTCACATTCTAATGAAACAAATATTGCTTGTGGCAATTAGATCTATATTGTTGAAGCATGTATGGTTTGCAATCACCAGACTTTATTTCTTTTTCAACAGTCTGTGCAACAAAGTTATTGACCCTGATACTCTCGATAATTTGCAAAGAGAAGTGGTTGTTACCCTATGTCAACTTGAGATGTATTTTCCTCCGTCGTTCTTTGATATCATGGTACATCTTGTTGTCCACTTGACTAGGGAAGTGAAAATGTTGGGACCAGTTTTCTTGCATTGGATGTATCCGTTTGAACGATACATGAGCATTTTTAAAGGTGATGTTCGAAACCGTTATCGGCCTGAAGGGAGTATTATTGAGAGTTGTGGTGAGAGAGGTTATGGATTTTTGCAATGACTTTCTGAGTGGTAATGATGCTCCCGTGAATGACAAGAATATTGAGGAGCATTTTGGCAAAGGAGTTTTGGGAGCACGGGTGAAAGTAATCAGCCGTGAGCAGTTGGAGCAAGGTCACTTGTATATTTTACACAACATCGACGAAGTGAGTGTTTATATCGAGGAACATACCAATTTCATCAAGAGACAATATCCTCGATCAAATTCAATGTGGCTTGCTAGAGAGCATAACAAGACATTTATTAAGTGGTTTGAAGATAAAGTCTTACATCAACTATCTCAAACACCAGATAATGTTACTAAAACCATCAAATGCCTCGCCTTTAAACCAAAATTGAATGTTATGTCTTATGAAGGGTTTGACATAAATGGTTTCTCATATTACACAAAGCGTCAAGATGATAAGAGTGTCGTCCAAAATAGTGGGGTCACCCTTCAAGCTTCGACTATGTATTTTGCAAGTGCAAAAGATAAAAGTCCACGTGAAGCTAAAATGTCATATTACGGTGTCATTGAATACATATGGGAGTTTGAGTATATAGATTTCAGAATTCCGCTCTTTAAATGTAATTGGGTTGACAACAACAAAGGAGTTATAGTGGATGAATTGGGTTCCACGTTAGTGAACTTTGAAAAGATTGGCGAGAAGGGTGAACCATTCATATTGGCATCACAAGAAAAACAAGTATTTTATATCGATGATCCTGCAAATGATAAATGGTAAAAGACAGTTCATTGAAGATCCTATAGATGAAGAAGAGTATTATGATAAGTATGATGACTCCAATCCATTCTCAGTTGGGTTGCCAACACCACCAAACATTAAAGCTGGGGATGACAATGACTTGTATGTTCGCGGGGATCATAATGAAGGATTGTTAATTGATAAAAGATCACAATATTAGAAGCATGGATGTTTATATTTTTATTATGTTCCCATGATGACCGTGCTGATGATCACTGTGAGGGTGAGGACGTGCTTGCACTTCCTGACAATGTAAGTTTTAAGAATATATCCCTGAGGTTTCTATCTATATGTTCATTTATAATTATATTATGTAAGTGTGTTTTTTATAAAAAAATTTTAGGATACTAGTTAATAGCAATTCTATTTAATTTGCAGGCATTCGCCAAAGACTACAGGCTATGCAGGACGGCCATGACATAGCTATGCAGGCCATCGACATTGCTTTGTAAATCCAAAGCACAATAGTCAGAGAGAAAGCAAGCATCCCACACTATAGCTTAGTACATATATATAGTGGGACTAAGGTGACGATCCCACCTGCTAAAACAGGTTACCAACAACTACATGTTATGACTGGGCGGTTGTGATTCAGCAACCGTATGCATTAGCAGGAGGACAAACAGATTTCACCACGAGTTAACATTGAAGAAGGTTAGCCTTCTTCAATGTTAACTCATGGTGAAATCTATTTGTCCTCCTGCTAATGCATACGGTTGCTGAATCATGACCGCCCAGTCATAACATGTAGTTATCGGTAACCTGTTTTAGCAGGTGGGATCGTCACCTTAGTCCCACTATATATATGTACTAAGCTATAGTGTTGTATGTAAATTCGGCATTGTTGTTATTATGCACTATATATGTGTTAGTCTGTCATGTTGTTATATGAATCTGAAACACTTGTGTGTGCTGCACTTTATGTATTGTATCTGTATCATGCTTCCCTTCATTGTGGCTTCTTTTGTTGTTTCATGGCTCTTTGAATATATGATTTTGTTGACAATGATGACAATGTGAATGAATTTTTATGAATTGTGTGTGAAAATCATCAATACATGAATGTTTCTACATGTGTCTGAATGTGAAAAGAGATAAAATGTTTGCAGGTTTGTGGCCTGTTGTTGGCTGATATTAATGGATGTCATAAAACCCACAGTTCATAATTGAACTGCATGTTTCTCATCCTGCGACCAGCCACAATAGGTCTGCAGACTGATAGAAAAATAAAAACAAAAACATCAGCGTCAGTTATTTGAACAAAACCGACGATAAATGGTTACAATGTCAGTTTCCATACTAGTAACTGATGTTGATTTCCCTAATGAGGCCTAGACGCCACGGTCGTGCTAGCCAGCACGACCGTGGCAGCAGACCAGACATAAAATAGGCGTCAGATATTTATATACAACCGATGACATAGGATAACAGTGTCGGTTTCCCTACTAGTCACCGACGTCAATTTCCCTAGTGGCCAGACAACGCGGCCGTGCTGGTCAGCACGACCATGAAAGCGGGTGAGATGGTGTTGGTTATCACTAAGAAACTGACGCCGATAGTGCCCCAGATGGCGCCCTTTATGTGGCGTGAAGGTATGTGGCGTCGGTTTCCATCCTAATAACCGACACCTATACCCCCTGTTGGCGCCTTTTCGACGCGTTTTCTGTGGCGCACGAAGGGTTTTGGCGTCAGTTTGAGAACTGACGCATAACAGTTGGACTTTTAGAGGCGCCCACATAGGTGTCACTTTAGAACCGACACTAAAGGCCTTAAAAAACCGACACTAAAGGCATGTTATGTACTAGTGAGTGCTTTCTTAAGGAGGAATACATTAATACTTTTGTGTAGAGATTTAAGGTGTAAGCATGATCATGAATATCCTGAAATAATGGTTGAATAAAATTCAAATAGGATAATGTTTCTTATTTATAAAAAATAGGTGTACATGTATCATGGAACATGTTAAGGTAATTATGCTCTAAAGTAAATGAATACGACTAAATGTATATATTCTTTTTTATATTTGAATTTTAAAATGAAAATAGTGTAGCATACACCTACATCATGTATAATGAAAATAAATGCTCATGTGGATGAAAATCCAAAAGTTTAAGTAGATGAAGAAAATTATACATAGGACTCTACCCTAGATTTTAGCTATATAATTATGTGGTGGGACTCGGTCTTTGTAGCTTTCAACATCATGTGGTAGGTATACAGAAACTTATGTTTAAGGTAGCTCAATCACATGATGTAGACCAACCTATATTTATGTGCACCATGTTGTGTATCAGATCATATCAGTTCTAGGTGTAGATGTCTATACATATAATTCATGTAATGATTAAGTAATGAGAATATACATCCCTAAATATATTTAATGAACTTTGGTAAGAGATATTTCATATTTAAATGGTTGTATGTGAAAGTTTTATATTAAGAAGGATATGTGAGGACATGCTAAGGAGTGTGATATTTTAGAGAGACCTTGAAGAAGTAGATCTGATCCTTGTTGGTTTATGAGTTTAATGATCGGAGTTAAGTATGGTCTTTTTCATACTATATATATAATGATAATGAGAAAATCCTAGAACCATGGTTCCAATGAGGAACTTATGGAACAAGTTAATCTTTTTGAGGAATATTTGAAGATTTGTAAATCATGTTGTGCTCTAAGTTTAGGTTTGAAAAGATATAGTAGATGAAATTGATAAGCTCTTGATGATTCAAGATCTTATTTTCACAGAAGACTCTTTTCATAAGTTTAATCATGATGTATGTTAAGGTGAATTATGGAAGATTATAGTAGTCATATTATGATCCAAGTTTAAGATAGTAAGGTAATAGTACATATATATCTTGAGGTAGCTAGAAAGTCAATAAGTTTATACATAATGATACTTCAAACATGTGGTTGTATAAATGATGTAGTAGTATCTACTAGTGGTCTTGGATCATGCCATTATGAGGTTTTACATGATGATTGATAGGAAATATACCCTATAAATGATGTTAGATTAATGTTTTATTTAGTATGCTGAGGGATAATGATTGTTGTATGGTAAGACGGTAACTAAAACTTCTTGGTCTTATCAATCTAAGAGCACCATGTTAAGATGGATAAAGTAATTAAGAGTAATGTTAAAAAATAATGCTAAATTAGTGATCCTTCAAGGTTAATGAGAACCTAGTGCATTGAGCACTTGGGTACTATGATCTCTTGGGAGGAATGAGCATTCGATGTAAGTTTATGAAGAGAAATAACTTTATATTTGAGAAATTTCAATGGTAAGTATTGGTTTTAAAGATACATTTACTCATTTGTATAGAGGTATCGAGAATAATATGAGTATCATGAGAAACATGATGATTTTGGTAATGGTATGAGAAGACTTTGATGTATAGATTAGGTAGTATGATGCTGATTATTAGTGGAAGGGATTGATCAACACTGGGGTGGCTAGCATGCATAACCCCAAACATGAGCAGTGCCACCTAACTAGGGAAGGAGAGAAGGGTGTGAAAACGTGCTCTAATGGTGTGAGGGGGGATAAAAATCTAGGAAAGCAAAGTAGAAGAAAGAAACAAGGAGGAAGAAAGTGTTAATTTGGTAAATGGGGCAAGGAAGGGCATGAATGGGTGGAGTTTGGTGGTAGTTTTCCGTCACATTATCACTTGATCTGACCCTAGTATAGAGGTAGGAGAACATGTGCTGGTCATTGGATTGGAGAGGCTAGTCTGTGGCTCAGAATCCAACAACTAGAAAGGGTTAAAAAACAAAGAGTGGATTGAGTCAAAAAGTAGGGGAAAGGAAGCACTTTGGCATCTGGGACGTGCACAACAACAAAGAATAATAAGTTTCCAGTCCACATGTCAAAAGAACAAATCAACTAAATAATAGGAATGAAAGAGGATTTTCAAAAGGGCTTAGCTAATGATTCATAAGTCCAATTGAGGAGGCTTTGTGCTATTGGATTCATTATTGTATCCTCTACATCAAGACATATATTAGGGAGTAAGGGGATCACATTTACGAGGTACAAAATTAGTTGC